>CM075293.1:2751163-3351163 GCA_037672795.1 Lagerstroemia speciosa | reverse complement strand
TTATATTAAACATTTTTTTATACATATTCTACCAAATATTCTAACGCAAATATTTAGAGGGTATAACAACTTCAATGTAATTCAAGTTTATTTTTGGCAAGGAAATTAAACACAGTACTCTTCAGCAACCTAAAGCTAAGCATCTATTTAATTGTCATGCAATGACATTCCTCTTAATATGAAACTAAAATATTTTAAATTTAATTCTTGTGAGATTATTAGAGGTGATCGGTTTCAGGTAGTTTGTATTTTTTTCTGATATTTAAACCCTATCTTATATAAGATCGATTCCAAAATTTTGAATATGGAACCTGTTCTGTTAAATCTTAAAAATGAACCCTACTCGATACCTATAAGATATTATGAGTTTTGAATATGTTGTTGGAACTTATTTACTATTTATTCTTTTACCTCTATAATATCGATTACTTTATTTTTGTACGATTATTATTATTTCATATAGTTTTTATTATAATCAAATACGTTTAATTGCAAGTAAGTTTGTAGTATATTTAAGAACTATTTATTACTGATTTTAAGTATAATAATATTTTAGACACAAAAGTTTATTAAATATGCATAACTATTATATCAAATGAGTTCATCATATTATAAATACAACGGTTTAAATGGTTTTGTAAATGAACATGAGTTCAAATGAGTAAGTTATGAACTATTAAAAATAACCGTGCAAATCAATTAACATCTTTCGGTTCCTCTTTTCGTGTATCCTGTGTGTCAGAATCGGAGATAACTAGAACTTTATCTGTTGCTTAAAACCTACCTTCCTTTTATTAAGATCTACCAAAACCAATCTAAAAGGGTGAGTGGCTCCGCATCTACTCCATACACATCCACACTGAGATTACCTGTAGATCCGTCACCCATTTATTTTCACTCTCTTCCAACCCCTTCAAAATCCACGGACTTCCTTGGTAACATGTAAAAAGGAAAACGAAATAAAAAAGGAAAAACAATAGCGACAGGGTGAATTGTTGTGCCCTATATTGTCCATGTTCTGAACAAGCTTCCCCATCTGGAGCCTCCAGCAGCCAGCCAGCAGCAAGCCAGCCGTAGCCCACACCCACACCTTCACCTCCTTGCTCTCTCCCTCCGACCTCACCTCCTCCATTTCCAACCACTCCCTCCTATGTACGAAGAGAATGGATTTTTGTTATGAAGGATCGAAAAAAAAGGGGTTGGATCTCATGCAGAAATGATTTAGAATATCCGAAAAGATAGTGATATTTCTAGATCCTCAAAACTCAGGTGCAACGTCATATTTATTTTAAATATTTTTATACATATTCTACGAAATATTATAACACAAATATTTAGACGACATAATAACTTCAATGCATTTCAAGTTTATGTTTGGCAAGGAAATGAAACTAACATGAAAATAAAAGGTTCTAAATTTAAGAGTGATCGGATTTGTGTAGCTCGTATTTCTTTGTTTGAGATACTCAAACCTTATCCTATATATGACCGATTCCTAAATTTTATATCCAAGTATTACCTT
The DNA here is from genome assembly GCA_037672795.1 of Lagerstroemia speciosa. Taxonomy (NCBI): domain Eukaryota; kingdom Viridiplantae; phylum Streptophyta; class Magnoliopsida; order Myrtales; family Lythraceae; genus Lagerstroemia; species Lagerstroemia speciosa. Next base: position 3,349,641 of record CM075293.1, on the reverse strand, counting down.
GTTGAATTTTGGAACCGAATCCTACTCAAAATCTTTAAGATACCATAAGTTTCGAATACACTGTTGGAGCCTACTTATTATTTATCTTTTTAACTCCATTTTATTGACTATTTTGATATTTTTCATGATGATTACTATTTTATATTTTCTTTTATTGTAATTAATTGTGTTTAATTTTAAGAATGTTTACAATGTATTTAAGTACTATTTATTACTAATTTTAAGTTACTATAATATTTAAGGCACACAAAATTATACGATATGCTTAATTATTATGTCAAATGAAAGTTCATGTGCTATACATATAACTATTTAAACGGTTCGTAAATTTGAGATCAAACAAAGAAGTTATGAACGATTGACCGATTTTGGTTTCGTTTCTGAGTACCTTTTGTGTCAGAATTGGAACCGATCGAAACATTTATTCATTATCTAAAACCTATCATATCTTTTATTGAGATCTATCAGAACCTATCCAATAACATGGGTTTCTATCGATTTTGGATATACTCAACGGGTAGAGGACTATGTGAGATTACCCGTAGATCCTTTACCCATTTATTCTCATGTTTTTCCTATCCCTTGAAAATCCATGGACAAAATTATTGTACACCCACACCTTCTCCTCCTTGCTTTCCCTTTACGACGTCACCTCCTCCTCCATCTCCAACCATTCCCTTCTATTTATGAAGAGAATGGAATTTTTTTTTTCAAATTGAAGTATTGGGAAAATGATGGATCTCGATCTCCGGCAAGAACGATTTGCAAGATCTAAAAAAAATGGTAGTATTTGCTTGCAATAACGTAGTGGTGCAATGAAAAAGCCAAAAAATCGAAAACCTGAAAAACATCCAAGACATACTCGAAAAACTTGTCGGGCCCCAGAAATGACTGAAATCATATAAAAAGTAAAATATCATAATAAGAAATTCATCTTATTATTAAATTTTGATTTAAAAAATGACAATATTATTGTTTTAGACCTGGATTTTGTTCCATATTTATATTATTTAACTTATTTTATGCATCAAATATTTACCATTTATAGCTTTTTTATTTATTAAAATAAATTTTATCTTATCTTTTTTATATTTAATTTATTATTTTATTGAAATTAGGGTCCCAAAAAACCAGGCCCGCTAACGGTTGATTTTTCATGTGCTAAATGGTTTCTGGTATGATTTTTCTACTCGAAAAAATTAATCCAAAAAACTTTGGGCCCAACCATTTAGGGAAAAAGATTGACCCGACCACTTTCACCCTTATCTGTTTCATACTATATTTTTCTACATATGCATATAGATATATCAATTATGTTTCTTACGTAAAAATATGTGGGGCAGTAATAATGATGTTGCCTATTAAATCCTAGGATTTAATAGGCATACATCGATAATATAAGGGAATAATATCTCAAGTTTATAAGAAAACTAGAAAACATCGACTAATAGTTTAGATTTTTGAGCAAAAGTGGGTTTAGACTATTACAAGACTTGACAATAATAATATAATATATGAGCGTCCGATTATGATAATTTTTTATGTCAATCTGGACCCATCTTTTCGGCAACCTCTTCACTGATGTAAGCCCACAAATCCCGCAGTGTCCTGTAGCCCCAATTACCTACTTCGCAGACAGTCGACTCGCATCATACAATTCAAAATAGCTATTCCCGCTGAACAATGGATTCCTTGCTTCTCGTTTCAGTTCATTGCTTGGTGAACTATTTCCTAATTACAGCACTGAACTCATTGGCGAGATCCACAATGATTAAACCTTTAGAATTCCCCAATAGAGAGAGAGAGAGCGAGTGAGTCATAAATAAAGTGAAAGTGAAACCAGACACATAGTAACGTTGGAATTTTATGGGTACTCACAGGAAATGAATGACGTGATGATTAGGAGAATATGGAGACAATAGGATGTAAAAAGAGTTTTATATTACTAACATGAAAAATACATGTACACACCACCCAAAAGAAAATGCATCTCTCAATCTTTCATATTTATATCTTGATAATTCATATGCAGTTATGCCATTGCTGCTTCTTCATGCACGCTGCCTCTCATGCATAATCTTCTCTCACCCATCTACCTTCTTTTCTTTTCTTTTTTTTTTTTAAAATACTATCATTATTTTAATCTATCTTATCTCGATGTATTGTAATTCTTTATCATCTTCTAGAATTGCTTCTCTATAAAATAATTATCTAAATTGTAGTCAAATTAAACTTTGATTCTCTTGGAGTCCTAGAATTACATCCATGTGAAGTAATTGTCTGAATTGCAAATTAGATTTTTAACAAAATAAAGTTGAAAGTGAAACAAGAACACATATGGAGGGGAACCTTTAGAATTCCCCTCCGACGTAAGGTATCATACTTGTCTTCGTGAATGATTGCTTTCCCGCCACTTCTCTCTGTCGACAGAAGCATTCGGATGTAGAGAGTTCAAATAAGAACTTGAAATTACTTCAAAACAGTGTAGTAACTTCATTGATTTGATCAACTTTCAGTCTGAAGAGCTAGCATGGCGCTTGATGCTGCAAAAAAGATATGTGACATTGGCCTCACTTGCTGGGATCGCGTGGCCAAGTACCGGAAATACATCCGAAGCCTCAGGGACAATTTGAACGCTCTCAAGAGCAAGGTGGATGACCTGGTCCGCGTCTATGATGATGTGAATCAGCGCGTCAGGGCAGCTGAAGGCGAAGGATGGGCCCGTACCAGTGACGTAGATGGCTGGCTGCAGAAGGTAGAGAGCCTCAAGAGAGAAGCCGGCGAGATTCTAGACGACGGGGAGAAGATCGTGGAGAGGAAATGCCTGTGCGGTCTCTGCTTCTGCAACTGCCGCCCACGTTACAAGCAGTCATGGCTCGCCAAGGACAAGAAAGACGAGGTAGAACACGAGTTGACCCGAGGTCGCAGCTTCGGACGCAAGGAAGATGTTGTCTACGAGCCTGCGGATCTGAGCCTCAAGAGATCTGTCGAGGCTCTCTGGGACAAGATGGGTGAGCTGCAAGACGTCTTTGAAACAGTGAAGCAACGAGTCGAGAGGGAGGAGAAAATGTACATGGTACGAACATCGGAAGTTGGTGGCTGGCTGAATAGAGTTGAAGATCTTCTGGGAAAAGAAGCGCTGGAGGTTCTTAAAGAAGGGGAGCTGGAAATGGGGAAGAGCAGGCAAAGTAGAGCCCAAGGGGACTCCCAGTGTCAAAGGTAAGAACACCAAACATAGAACAACTTACTCTATATTTAGCTGAAAGATCAGCTTTAGTCATGTGAGATCTGTATCCCACCCTGTTTTGATTTACCTTCCCTCGAAATGACTTTCAACTTTGACAACAGGAATCCCCCGTTGTATCACAGCATAGCTAAGCGCGTTGATGAGAAGAGCGCTATATTGGAACAAAAGCTCGTACAAGGTCGTGGTCTCACTGTCTTCACCGGTAAGCCTATCGATCCTGTGATGCTTGAGATACCCTCTGAAAGCCCTGTAGGTGCAGAATCCATGTTTAAGGAGATATGGAATTGGGTTGAGGATGAAAAGGTGAGGTGCATAGGGATATTCGGGATGGGTGGTGTTGGAAAGACCACCCTCCTAAACAGAGTCCACAATCAACTCTGTCAAGTTCGCCATGATTATAACCTTGCACTTCAGATCGTAGTGTCCAGAAAAGTTAATCTGGATCAAATTCAAGAGAATGTCCTGGAACAAATTAAGCTCCCAGAACAAGAACGGCGCAAACTTGACAGAATCGGAAGAGCATCTCTTGTCCATGATAAGATGAAGGAAAAGAACTTTCTACTATTTTTAGATGATGTTTGGGACCCCATAGATCTTGTAAATGATATTGGGATTCCCTTTCCTGGCCATTCAAAGAAGTGCAAAATCGTATTTACAACTCGAGAGGAGGGGGTTTGCAACCGTATGCATCCTGACAAGAAAAAGAAGGTGGAGTGCTTGCCACCAGATGAAGCACTTCAACTGTTCCGACAAAAGCTGGGAGAAGAAACTTGGGGTGCCCATCCTTTGATCCCTGAGATCGCAACATCATTAGTTCATGAGTGCAAATACCTACCGGTTGCTCTAGTTACTGTTGCAGGAGCCATGGTTGGCACAACTGAACTGAAATATTGGATGGATGCTCAAAAGTATCTGAAGAGTCACCTATCTAAATTTTCAAACATGAACGAGAGAGTGCTCGCAAACCTAGAATTCAGCTACAGAAATCTACCTGATGAAACCCACCGATTATGCTTTCTATACCTGTCGGTATTCCCAGAGGATCATGAAATTGATGAAGATGATGCCATTAACCTTTGGATTGGAGAGGGATTTTTAGATGAATGCCGCGGTGTTCATGATGCCCGCAATTACGGTGGACAAATATTTAGAAGATTAAGGCACGCATGTTTGGTGGAGCTCGTGAGGCATTCACGGAAACGTGAGGATATTGTTAAAATGCATGACATGATCCATGAAATGGCCCTGTGGGTAGACTCAGAGCATGGATTAGAGACGGACAGAGTCTTGGTTCGGGAGAACCCGGTGTCATCTAGCTCGGAGGAAGTTAAAAAACGGGAGAAAGCAAAGAGGATATCACTGTGGGGGAGAAGCTGTGATTCATTGGCAAATATATCATGTTCCAACATTTCAACTCTGGTGATAAGAGGCACAGGTTTGAGAACGATTCCCGATGATTTCTTCTTATCCACACCCTGCTTAAGAGTCTTGGATTTGTCGGGCAACAATTATTTGTCCAACATACCGAAAAGCATTTGGAAAGTAGTAAACCTAAGGTACTTGAATCTAAATTTCTTTGATCGGAAAATGGGTGGCTTGGTTACGCGAACCATATTGCCAGTTGAGATAAAGAATTTAAATAAGCTGGTAGTGTTGATTTTGTCAGCTAATTGTCAGTTTCCGGATGATGTCCTGTCAAGCCTTTCATCTCTAAGGGTGCTTTGCTGGTCAGATGCAACGATGCCCCATAGAAGGTCAAGAGATCAGGAAACAGAATTACTAGAGGAGTTGCAATTGATGCAGAGTATGGAGGAATTATCCATGACCTTATGCTGGGACAGAGGTGTCAAAACTTTATTGCACTGCACAAATCTGCTTGGCTATTTAAGAAGACTCTCCCTTGCTGGAATTAACGGCTTGAACTCATTTAGAATCTCAACATCGTCATTGAGAGGATTGGAGCACTTGAGTTCCCTTACTTTATATTCCTGTGATATGAGACAAGTTGAGATAACTGATGAAGATAAGGACTCTCATAGATACTCGTATGTGGAATCTCTTGCTCCTCAAGGATCGAGCCTTGCAAGTCTGGATATCTTCAGTAGCCTCAGGGATGTACGAATCGAAAGATGTAATAATTTATTAGACGTGACATCGCTCATTTGCCATGCTCCTATCTTGAAGTTCCTGTGCATTTCTTATTGTTCCTCACTCAAGGAAGTGATAGTCAGCGATGTTGAAACTAAGGACACAGCCAATAGTAGAATATTCCCGTGCCTTGAATATCTCCACTTGAGTGACCTTGCAAGTTTGGAGAGAATCTGCAGCAGAGCCTTGCCCTTTCCTTCTCTAAAGGAGATCAGTGTTCGTAGATGCAGGAAGTTGAAGGAGCTCCCGCTGAACTGTGAAAGTGCAAAGACTTTAGAGCTCATCAAGGGAGGAGAAGTGTGGTGGCAGCGCTTGGAATGGGATGATGCTGCCACAAAACAAGTTTTCTCCACAAAATTCGTCAGGTACTTAGCCGCATGTCCATGCATAAATTTCATTTGATTTCTCCTCTATTGCTTTGCACTTCAAAATATATCTACTCCTCAGTAATTGTATTGTGGCTTGGCCTATTAAAGTCATAAGCTAATTAATTTTTCTCATTCTTTCAGGTCTTTCAATTGGACGTACGCATGTCAGGCTCCCTGAAGAACAATATCTTCCGCTTACCATCCTGTAAGTGTTGTCGTAATGTTTCAAAGAGTGTGAATGCTTTTATCATGTAAACATTTGATCAGTGAAATGAATTCAGATTTCTGACTCTGTAATGAAAAATTAGATGTTCCACAAATTCATTTTTCTGAGACACTTGACAAACTAATTTTCTGATATTTCTTCCTTTTGTATATCATGTCGCTTGCAAGTGAGGAACCGAATGATTCGAAAGAAGGCAAGAAGAAATCAACACTTTTTTTTTCTTGTTCAAACCTGTTTATTTTATCTTCAAAGGGTTGGTCGTTTGACCGGTGCAATGTTGTGAAGTGTGTCTGTGGCTTTGTGGACTTGAAATTTGGAAGGCGTCATTTCTGTGGAGTAACGGATTTTCTGGGTCGTCCTTATGTTTAGTGGATGTTTGCTCTTTTGATTCGATTTATGACCATCTGGTACAATTCGAGAAGTCACGGGATGTTAAAGTACTCAGAATTGACAGAAAGGGAGATAGAAAAAACTGAGTCGGAGGTAGTGCTGGTAATAGACTGAGTAGATGAAGTGCGGATGAGAAGCAGAGATAAGAGAAATTGACACCAAATATACATGGTTTGAGCCGGCGGAATGTCGTCCGTATGTCCATGCACAAAGGAGGAGCGGCAATCTTTAGACTTTGGTGGAGTACAAGTGGAACCCGAACCCTAACATCAAAATATAATGAAGAGCCATACAACTATTAAATCTCGCAAAATACAACTAAAATTTTAATCGGGTTTGGATATTTACATCATAAAAATTTAAGACATCTCTAACAAGTAGAAGTGTCGAAAATCGATGGATAATGAGCAACTAAATTTATGTCAGCAGGTGCCGACAAGATCGCTTGCTTCCGTGCTGGCATTAGTTATAACTCCATGGGGGTTGGCAAGAAGAATGTGCCCGGAATAAGGAAGCAGAAAACATCGGATAGAAGAAATTCACGATCTGACGCTTGAAATTTTCTCGAACATAATTCGATGATTTTCTTCGGACGTTTGTTTAGTTCAATGTGCTCCGAACACGAAAATTTCACGTCATTTATTTGTTGTAGAAAAATATCCGACTCGAGATCAGTTGTTAACCCAAGGACGGAAGAGAGTCCCCGTCGTGGTAGTTTCTCTCGCTCATCACCCGAGACCGGAAGAATAATATCCGACTAGAAGTCAGTTTCCAAGGACGGAAGAGAAAGCTCGCCAGATACATGTTAAGTGTGAACACGTCGCCACATGAGAGTAAGTGTTGAGAATGAATCTCACACCATATCGGAACTTTATAAGAGAATTAGATATCACTATCTATAAATTTAAACTTTTAGGTGGAAATGGGCTCGAAACACTTATAGATCAAGATGAAAAATTTGCAATTGATACCGGCCTATCGTATGCAACTCCCGAACTCATCAGCTGTCATGAACAGAGCAGGGTCTGATATCTTCCATGGAGGTTTTGGTGTAACCCCTCAAGACCATGGAACGAATTGGCCTTCCCGATGAGTCTCATTCGGACTTCAAGAACTATTTGTTTTGATATAGGGATCATATTCATTAAAATTTTTCCTCTCCGCATAATCAATTTCATTCTCTCTCTCCCATCATAATCATGTGGCATATTTTTTACCATTCTGAGTTCACAGAATTTATGATCCTAGGCCGTACATTTTTTCATTTTAAACCATTGGTATACAGAGTCCACCCCGTTAGGTCCGATCCTGACTAAATTCAGTTCGAGCTAAGAGAATTCACTAGGGAGTAAAATTATCTAACGTGAATTCTCTTCACTTATAGAACTTGAACTCCGATTTCATATTTAAGGGGAAGAGGTGTACTACTATCTCATCCAATCCACTTTAATTTTTTCCATTCACGTGACTCAATCCCCAAACCTTACTTTGGTGGAAAATGCGTCCTACTAAATCAATCAGTCTCATTGTGAAGGGACATCCAAAATTTTAAAGATTATATATAATGTATCTATATTATTTTAAAGAAGACTATGATACTTTTGGTCTCTTTTTGCTAATCAAATTTGCACTTCAGCACCTTCCTTTTAATTTATTTTATGCATTAGCTAACAAGGTTTTGGATGAAAAAATGATATTTAAGGATGATATCTCTTTTTAACAGTCAGTTACATCACTTTCACTCCCTAATTTCCCATTTCCGGCTCTCTGTCTCCCTCTGCGTTCTTACTTCCACACGCTCAAAAACTGTTTATAGCTTACCTTCTCCAACCTCTTCATTCTGTTTTCACTTGCATGGTAACATTTTTAGAATTATTTCCCATTCCAAGAGCTCTGCCTCTGCCCCTGCCCTACTGGAAAAATGGCAGTTCGGTTCATTCGTTTAACATTCATAGTACCATTTTTATCTTTTTTAGTTGTACTCGATATTATTTACCATGTTAAACACGGGTTGTTCACTAGTGGATATTTAAGGTGATATGCTATATGCAGCATGAAATATTCGTGCAAAGTGCCGTCTTGTACAAATCAAATTGTACAACGACCGAGGTTAATTCACGTTTGGTCTCTCTCTTGAATCCGATGTTCCATATCCTAGTCTTAAATTTAGACAGTTTTTATTTGTCAAAGCTCGAATGAGACTCAATACATGCAAAAGCGTACTGTTTTACAGTTGATTCGTGCTCCGAACACCCACTCTAAATAATTAATATTCGAACAAGGGAATAAAATGCCAGACTTTTTCTTCCATTCTTGAACTATAACTGATGCAATTTGGACTTTTTAATACTCGATTTACAGATTAAGAGTCGGATATTTAGTCACAAGCACACTTGGGTTTGGCATTGTGTGAGTTCACAAGATCACCTGACTTAACATCAAGTAAGATTTTCACAGCAGTCTACAAGAAGTTGAGCTGATATCTACTTAAAATTTAAATTTATAAGGACGGTATCTTAGTAATTCTTATATTTTAGGATTCATTTTATCAAACTGTCTGTTCTCACAATTTTGTGACGGCTCTCAAATTCTCTCACACTCTTAGAGAACCCTAAAATATCAAAGTATATATAATAAGAGAAACCCTAATTACAAAGTGGGCTTCAACCAGATAGTGGGCCGGGCCTAGCAGAATTTGGGTCACCAAATTAACAATCTCCACCTTGACACAAATTCCCATGAAGGAATGGAATGTAACCCTCCAATCTTGGACAAATGCTCTCTCCTCTTCCACAGAACCCCCAAGGGCTCAGCTCTCAACATCGAAGACCAACCAAGTCTAAGCAATGCTCAAACTTGGCTACTGGTAGTGTCTTGGTCATCATATCAGATGGATTATCGTGAGTGCTGATCTTGATCACAACAATGTCGCTGCAAGCAATAACATCACGAACAAAATGATATCGAATATCTATATGCTTCGTTCTCTCGTGGAACATCTGATCTTTCATGAGAAAGATGGCACTTTGACTGTCACAGAAGACTGTGCTAACTCGCAAGTCTTCACTGAGTTCACTGAACAGTCCCTTCAACCAAATAGCTTCCTTACAAGCCTCTGTAATGGCCATGTACTCAGCTTCTGTGGTAGACAATGCAACAGTAACTTGTAAAGTAGCCTTCCAACTGATAGCACAACCACCAACAGTAAAAACATACTCTGTAAGTGATCTCCTCCTATCAATATCTCCAGCAAAATCAGAATCAACATACCCAATTACTCCATCTCTAGTTCTTCCAAACTGTAAACAAACATTAGAAGAACCGCGCAAGTTTCTGAGCATCCACTGAACTGCCTTCCAATGTTCTTTACCAGGATTTGCCATGTACCTACTAACTGCGCTAACAGCATATGATAAATCTGGGCGCGAACAAACCATAGCATACATGAGAGATCCCACTGCACTAGAGTATGGAACTCGGGACATGTAATCAACCTCATCATCTGACTGTGGAGATAAAGCAGATGAAAGCCTGAAATGAGCTGCTAATGGAGTACTGACAGGTTTGGCATTCTGCATATTAAATCTTTGAAAAACTTTCTCAATGTACCCTTTCTGACTTAGGTACAACTTACCAACCAGTCTATCCCTAAGAATCTCCATCCCAAGAATCTTCTTGGCTGCTCCCAAATCTTTCATCTCAAATTCTCTACTCAATTGAGATTTAACTTTTATTATCTCCCGCTTATCTTTGGCTGCAATCAACATGTCATCCACATATAAGAGCAAATAAACGAATGACCCATCTTGAGACTTTCGAAAATAGACACAACTGTCATAGCTGCATCTCTTGAAACCTTGAGAAATCATAAACGAGTCAAATCTCTTATACCATTGCCTGGGAGATTGTTTCAAACCATAAAGGGATTTCTTCAATAAACAAACATAGTCCTCCTTTCCAGAGACTACAAATCCCTCTGGTTGCTACATGTAAATATCCTCTTCAAGTTCTCCATGTAAGAAAACTGTCTTCACATCCAGCTGCTCAAGTTCAAAATCATGCATTGCTATAATGCCAAGTAAAGCTCGAATTGAACTATGCTTTACCACCGGAGAGAAGACATCCGTGAAATCCACACCTGGAACCTGACTGTAGCCTTTAGCAACTAGCCTTGCCTCATATCTGGCATCTTCAACTCCTAGTGTCCCTTTTTTTCTTTTGAACACCCATTTACAACGAACGGCTTTCTTACCCTTAAGGTAATTTCACCAATTCCCATGTGTTATTTTTGTGGAGGGACTCCATCTCTTCTTGCATAGCAATCATCCACTTGCCAGAATTATCACAGCTAACTGCCTCAGAATAATTAGAAGGTTCTTCACTAGAATCAATACCTTTTGCTACATTCAGTGCATAAGCAACCAGGTCAGCTTCTACATACCTCCGAGGAGGTTTAATATCTCTTCTTGGCCTGTCTTTAGCAATTGAGCGTGGCGGTGGTTGTAATTGTAGAGGAGTCGAGTCTGTTTTCTTCTCTGAACCAGACTGAGATGTAGACCCCGAGACAGAATCTGATTGAATCTCAAACTCCACCTGCCTGCTTGATTTTTCCTGAGTCTCATCACACGAATCTTTAGATGATATGTTACGCAGCATTGCAGTTTCATCAAAAATAACATCTCTACTAATTATGACTTTCTTGGCCTCTGGACACCATAGCTTATAGCCCTTAACACCGGGCTTAGAGCCAAGAAACACACACTTCATAGATCTAGGCTCCAGTTTTCCATTATTGACATGGGCATATGCAGGACAACCAAATATCTTCAAATCAGAATAATTAGCAGGAGTACCAGACCATACCTCTTGTGGAGTTTTCTTGTTGATAGCAATTGATGGAGACCAATTAATAAGAAAAGTTGCTAAAGCAGCGGCTTCGGCCCAAAAAGACTTAGATAAACCAGAATTGGAGAGCATACAACGAATTCTCTCCATTAGAGTCTTATTCATTCTCTCTACAACACCGTTTTGCTGAGGAGTATGACGAACTGTGTGATGTCGCATGATACCTTCTGCCTTACATAAGGCATTAAACTCAGCAGAACAAAACTCCAAGCCATTATCAGTGCGGAGACATTTCACCTGCTTGCCTGTCTGCTTCTCTATCATAATCTTCCATTCTTCAAATGTGGCGAAAACATCACTTTTCTGCTTCAAGAAGAAAGTCCAGATTTTTCTTGAAAAATCGTCAATGATAGTGAGCATATAACTTGCACCTCCGTTAGAAGGTACTCTTGTTGGTCCCCAAAGATCAGAATGAATATATTCAAGTACTGCCTTTGTATTATGAATACCTGTTGGGAATCTCACTCTCTTTTGCTTCCCAAAAATGCAGTGCTCATAGAACTCCAGCTTACTAATACTCTGTCCATCAAGAAGACCTCTCCTGCTCAACTCAGTCATGCCATTTTCACTCATATGCCCAAGACGCATATGCCAGAGTCTAGTAATGTCACTATTTGACAGGGAAGGTGTAGAAACTGCAACATCACTTGTAACGGTAGTACCCTGCAAGACATATAAATTGGCAGTCTTTCTCTGCCCTCTCATTACCACCAAGGCGCCTCTACTAACCTTCAAGACTCCACCTTCACCAGTGTACTTGCACCCTTTAGAATCAAGAGTACTCAAAGATATAAGATTCCTCTTCAAATCTGGGATATGTCTCACATCCCCAAATGTCCTGATGACTCCATCAAACATTTTAATCCTGATTGCAATGCCAACAACTCTACAGGATGCATCATTACCCATCAAAACAGCACCCTTAGATACAGTTTCATATGTTGAAAACCAGTCCCGATTAGGACACATATGAAACGAACAACCGGAATCAAGAATCCAATCATCAGAAGATTTAGAGTCGCCATCAGAAACTGTGAGGAGCTCTCCATCACTATAATTATCTTCAGCAACACTGGCTTGACCAGAACTCTCAGGTTTTTTTCCTTTTTGAATGTCAACAACCCTTTTATTTTTATCCTGAAGTTTATAACATTCAGATTTGATGTGCCCCTTCTTTTTGCAGTACCTGCAGACCTTATCTTTATTGCTAGATTTTGATCTGCCCCTAGGCTCAACTCCAGAATTCCTTTCCTAAGATCTCCCACGAACAATAAGACCCTCTGCCCGGGCCTCAGATCCTACAACCAGCTGATTCATCTTCTCTTTAGAGAATAAAGCATCATAAACCTCATTAAGGGTAAGAGTATCACGACTATATAAAATTGTATCTCTAAAGGTTGAATATGAAGAGGGTAGCGAACACAGCAAGATTAGCCCTAAATCCTCTTCCTCATACTTAACCGCCAAAGCCTCTAGATCAGAGACAATTTCTTTAAAGGCGATTAAGTGATCTTCCAAAGACGTACCTTCAGACATACGTAGGGAATATAGTCGTTGTTTCAGATGCAACTTACTGCTTAGACTCTTCGTCATACACAATTGCTCTAATTTCAACCGTAGAGCGGAAGCAGTTTTCTCCTTCAAAACATTCTGTAGAATCGAGTTTGACAGATGTAAGTGAATTTGTGATAGAGCCTTCCGATCCTTGCGTTGCTTCTCTTCCAATGTCCACAATGAGGGCATCTTATCAAACCCTAATAGGGCATCATCCAAATCCATCTGGGCAAGCACAGCCCGCATCTTGACTTGCCAAAGCGAAAATCTGGTGTTGCGATCCAACATCGGAATATCATACTTCAACGTTGCCATTGTAAAACCCGGATGCTCTGATACCACTTGTTACGAAATCGGGGCAAGAAGACAAATAGGCAATAGAGAAGAAATAAGAAGAACACACAGATATACGTGGAAAACCCTTTACGGGAAAAACCACGGGCAGAGGAGAAGCAAATCCACTATAGTGAAGAGATCGGTACAAGAGGGACGGAGACAGTTGACTGTCTGTTCTCAAAATTTTGTGACGGCTCTCAAATTCTCTCACACTCTTAGAGAACCCTAAAATATCAAAGTATATATAATAAGAGAAATCCTAATTACAAAGTGGGCTTCAACCAGATAGTGGGCCGGGCCCAGCAGAATTTGGGTCACCAAATTAACAATATTGATTGATATGGTCCATACACAATTTGCCGACAAGAACCTTGACTCGTTAACCTAACCATATAGGGTAGGTTTCTTCTAGTTCCGCGTCTAGCCCATACTTGTGTAAACCTGTACATGAGATTATCTACAACTCATTTGCCCATTATTCTCATTTTCTATGGATCCCTTCAAAATCCATTGACTTGGTAATATGTAAAAAGGAAAAAGAAAAACAATAGCGATAGGTTAGTGAATAATTATGCTTATGTTGCTCATGTTCTGAACAAGCTTCCTCATCTGGTACCTCCAGAAAATGAAGAGCCAGGCAGCCCAAGCCCACACCCACACAGCTTCAGCTCCTTCTTGTTTAACCAAATACATTCAATAATATGTTTAATCAAGTTATACATGTTCGGACGTGACTAAATTTGTTTGTTTATTGTGTTTAAAAGGGTCTAATCTGTTTAGACATAAAATATGTTTAGACGCAATCCAAGCCCACCTAAGTACTCCCCGTCATGCCAACGTTAAAATTTGGCAGCCTTATCTTCTATCATTGGACGTAGGTTGGCAGAGAAAAAGTTGATGATAATGTAATGAGTGGTCTCTATTCTTCCTCAAAAAGGATAATTTTAACAATTGCGACTGTTGACCTAACATGTTCATAACAATCATGGTACAGATAAATTAGGAGAGAGTATTTTGTGTAATGAGTATATCATGTGATAATATTGTTGTGTGATCATAAGTTAATACGATCCAGTTATTTTTATAATTTTTTAATTCAATCTAAAAGTGAAAAAAGTCCATAAAAATAACTTAATTTGATTGGTTGATGTAGTCAAGTAGATATTATTACATTATGATATCGTTACGTACAACATTTTCTCATAAATTAGACCACATGAAATTTTTCTCTAATGGTTTTTTCAGTAAATAAAAAGTAGATATATCAGAGGCTGAATTCCATAAAACAAGATCAAAATGATCTACTCGTGTTTTATTGGATCGCACAAAGTCAATCCATCCAGACATGAAATGCATTAAAACTCAATCGGAATCCACATGTCGTATTGAAATCCTATTATTATCATGGCATATGTATGACAAATTACCCTCAAGAAAAGTCGGCATGCGGTCGTCCCACAAGTTTTTCCGTGTCCATGTGGACTCATCCGCGAGGTGATGACAAATAAGAAATTGGAAAAGTCCTCTGAGTCCACGGACTTTTCTACGTGGACAAAACAGGTGCCTTCCCCCCACCCCAAATGGGACCTATACATTCAGTTCACTTCTTAATGCTGTCTACCACGAGAAAGTTGTAAATGATGTTTGTTCACAATAATGTCATGAAAAAGTCAGTTAAATTATCCTGAATATTAATAATAATTGTAATAATATCCAGATAATTAACACTGATTTACTCATTTATTATAATTTAATTAATTTTTTCTCACGTCACGTGACCAGATATGATCAGCTAAAATTTTTTTTTATTTTCCCTTAGCTAACACTAATGTCCTTATTTTTCACTAGATAGTTAACGTGTACTTGATTCTTCAGATTCGACACTTGCACTTCGTCATGTGGGATGGATCCTCTAGAACCTAATTGAGGACAGAGATTTCTTACTAAGTTATTAACTAATGGAAAATTATTTTTCACTAGATAGTTAACAATATTAATTTACTCATTTATTGTAATTTAATCATTGCTTTATCATATCATCTGACGAGGTATGATCACTTAGAAATTTATCATTTTCCACTGTTAAAATAATGCCAAAAACTCGTTGGAGAAATCTCAAGAGCCATGATTAGCGGATGAACGAGAAAATAAATGATTTTGACAATGTGCAAAAGGAGAAAAAGATAATCAATCCCAATTTCGAATTAGAGTGCTCACAAAATAATTGACTGTAAAAAAACGTTTAGGCGGAACCGATGTTCGATACATTAAATGGATAAGAAAAATGATTTTGAGTTATTGAATTATTATTTGTTAGTTTAAACAAATAACTGCAGGCCATTACTTTAAATTACTTTATGGTCCATTGACTGAAATATAGGACCTTTCTCCACCATAGGCGACAACAGCCGTGAAGACAAATTGCAGACACATTATCCTAACTCGGAAAGGGCTCGAATCTCAATCCGAGATATTACGTAAGTTCGTGTCCACACACAATCCAATGCAATGTGAGGATAGCATTTTAATGGCTTAGATGGAGTTAAATGAACCAAATTCTAATCAAACTTGCTTTCGGATTGATAATACTAAGGGCATAAAGATTCCTTACGGGACAGGAAAGTAAACAACCAAATTGTTAGCCAGATGAAAATCGGGAGGTCAGTTATCTACTTTTAATGGAATCAAAATCAGGTAAACCTGAATTCATTCTAAGGCTGAAGATTATTGGCATAACAGATTTCCGAGGGGTCAACATTGTCAGGATATTTAAAATAGAAAGGATAAAAAAAAAATCAATTCAAGTGGGATAGCATAGCATATGATGGTGAGTTGAATATATCCCAGAGGCTAGCTACTACTGATCATGAGAACTCACAATCTTGGACAAGCAGCTTCCTTGATCGATTTCGGGTTTCAATCTGATAAGCTAAAATGGCTCTCGATATTGTAAAAATAATTTTGGAAACTCATCAGTCATGACATGGCCAATCTTGTCGGCTCGGGTCATTTCCCCTTTCAATATGTTCTTAGAACTAATAAGATTCAGATTTTTTTTATAAAATTCTAAAAATAAAAAAATACAAGAAATAATTGAATCTGGTTTGTTTGTGACACAAAGTAAGTTGTCGAATGGGCCGGAAGGAGATATTAGTCGTAGCTTAGGAACGGAGGAAAAAGCTCAGGCCAGTTTATTCCTTATCCGAATATGAAATAAAAATACATGATTCAAGATTAGTTATTTAGAGTTGGTATTCCTAGAACATATCGAGTTTGAACGGTACACATTTACATATGTTTATTCAAGTTTTGTCAAATAAGAACTGTTTGAATTTAAGACTAGAATATGAAACATCGGTTTCAAGAGAAAGGCCAAACGTGAATCAAGGCGTATCATTCTACTGTTTGATTTGTACAAGACGGGGATTAGCCCCAATATTTCATGCCACATGTAGACTTAAATATCCATACAGCATGCACAATCTTTGAAAATTTGTATGTGACCATTAAAAGAAAATGATTGAGTTAGTAGGACGCATCTTCCATTTAAATAAAATCTCAAGTTCGAGCCATGTGATTACAGAAAA
Organism: Lagerstroemia speciosa; assembly: GCA_037672795.1. Taxonomy (NCBI): domain Eukaryota; kingdom Viridiplantae; phylum Streptophyta; class Magnoliopsida; order Myrtales; family Lythraceae; genus Lagerstroemia; species Lagerstroemia speciosa. Next base: position 3,332,880 of record CM075293.1, on the reverse strand, counting down.
TTCACATCGGGAGGGCTTTCAATATCTAAATAAGGAAACAAACACCCTTATTAGGTGGCCCTCATGTCACAATATCAGAGTTGATATCTAAGTGAAATATTTCATATCTGGTAGTTAAATAATATCTTTTTGATGGAATGATATGTAAGAAAATGTTATTATAAGAGGCCCCTAGTTCTACCTATTTAAAGGGCAAGTGTTACCATCTTAGCATTATATCCAGAGAGAAAAGGAGTTGGAAAATTTTTCAAACTCACCTACTTGCTTATCTCTACAGGTTTTCAGTAAATGATCGGGGCTCGTAATTGATCAAATAAGGCATAAGGAGACTCCAATCCGATCATCCATCTATTCCAATAGTTTCCTAGTGTGCTTCCGATAAAGTTAATCTCTTAACAATTTCATCACGTATGATCCTACGTATATCATTCAGTTTAAGTTTCTTATAGGCCCAGCTGGCTAGAATTGGATTAGTTATGATCTGTCGGACTTTTGAACATCAATAGTAGTGACCGAAAAAATTGAAGATAGGAAGACACCTCTTTCCCTTAGCAATATTTCGGGTTCGAGTCTTATAAATTGAGAGAGTTCACCTTGGAAGAGTTTTGCCCCTAGTGTACCCTTTCTACTCGAACTGAATTAGTCAGGACTATTGGGCTCCGCATACTAGTAGTTCATACCGAAAAAATTGTATGTGCCTAGGATCATAAATTCCATGAACACAAAGAAGGAAAAAAATGTAGTCCAAATATAATAAAATAATTTCAATGGCCACTATTACAAAATGGAAATATAAGTAGAGTTAATTTTGTTTCTTTCTTTGGACACGAAGTCGTGCTAGAATGACTTTACCATAAAAAAACTATAAGAATATATTGATTTGAAAAGAAAACAATCGACTATCTACATATACAGTCAACTGTCAACATAAGTAGTGATATATTGTTCTGAAAAGAAAGACAATGGACTATCTGCATGGAGCGAATATAAACAATTATTGAATAATGCAATTGAAAATATTGTTGACTGTTGAAGCATGTGACAATTACAGTTTCCTTAAGTCTAATTTGCCCCCTCTCCACTATGCTGAGGATACATGGGCATTGGTCTTCTAGGATACAATGATAGTGAAGCCATATGTAACACCGAATTTGAAATTTCAAAGCAAACTGATGCTAACATTAGGTAACACTACCATTATAGAGGTTCGCATGCAGAATATGCTCGGATGCCCGGAAGCAGAAATCATCTGAAAGAGGGATTTTCTCGATCTCTCATCATATGGTATAAGTTCCAATCACGGCAATGATCGGATGGAAGTGTCACACCTGCATTGACATGACAATGATCGATTCCGCATTGGAATTATTGGATCTAGTTGTTGAGTACTATGGATCGACACTTTCCTTAACGTAAATAATTATGCTTCACAATGATGTAACGAGAGAGTACCAATCGAATTCAGTTTATGGTGTAATAAGCAAAGAAAGACCACGATTGGTAAGTTGACAGCTTACATTCAACCAATTAAGTTTAGAGTTGGCTTGATGATAATATAGACAAATTCTTACTTTAGTTATACTCTCAAAACTAAATCGAGCACAATACATATGACGTATCTAAATGGGTCATGTCTAAATGGACCGTCTTTAATTTAGGTTCATCTGCCTATACCATTTAATTCAATTTGTGTTCATGTATACTTGCGATTATACTCTTAAAACACACGATGCAAATACCAAAATAAATATATGTATATGACTAATATCGTACAGACACGGTTGACTAAAATTGAACTATGTAAGAGATGAAACATATAATATTTTTTTCGATATGAACCACTAGTATCCTAAAATCTAACGAATCCTAACTAATCTAGTTTGAGTCAGGAAACCCCACTAAGGAGTAAAATTATCCAAATATGAATTTTATTTATTTACAAAACTCAAATTCAACACATTATTTAAGGGGAAGAGAAGCCCTGCTATTTCAACAAATCAATCTCAACCAATTCGAGACCTTACAATACATTTAATAACATGCTTAAATATATTTAGACTCGATTAGACACAAAATATATTTAGACTCAATCCAAAACTACCTAAGTCCACGACACGGTAAAATTTGCCAGGCTTATCTTCTATCATTGAATGTAGGTTTTTTTTTTTTTTTTGCTTAAATCATTGAATGAAGGTTAGCAGAGAAAAAGTTGAAATATACGAAAATGTAGTCAATGGTATTTTTCTCTTCCTTGGAGAGGAGAATTTTAATTTATGACTGTTGACCCAACATCTTTGTAACAATTATTGTGCTAAGAAATTAGGAGGGAGTTTATGCGCAACAGGTATATATCTCGTAAAAATATTAATATTATATTATAAATTAATAAAATTTAGTTATTTTTAAAAAAATTTAATAGAATCTAAAAGAAAAAAAATTTTGAAAACAATTTAATTTGATTTATTAATATCACCACGTAAACATTATCACACCATCATACAGTTACTTATAATACTTTCTCAGAGATAAGACCACGTGAGGTTTTTCTCTAATGTTGTTTTTTTGGGCAACAAGCCTTATCTTCTATCATTGAATGTATGCTGGCAGAGAAAAAGTTAGTCAATGGTCTTTTTTTTTTGGGGTCTAAGTCAATGGTCTTTATTTCTTCCTCGGAAAGGACAATTTTAATTTATTACTGTTGATGAAACATCTTTATAACAATTATTGTACTAAGAAATTAGGAGGGGATACTTGTATCTAATAGATATAATAGTATTGATATTGTGTTATGAACTAATAAAAATTAGTTCCTTTAAAAAAATTTTAAACGAAATTTAAAATGAAAAATCCTAAAATAATTTAATTTAATTAGTTAGTGTTATCATATAAATCATAGTTTTGAAAACCGGACTGGATTGGAAACCGGCCAAGGCATGGGTTCTTAGGTTTATAGGTCCAACCGGGTTTTTATACATAATATTATAATAATGATAAAATATAGAATTAATAATTAAGAAGGAAAACTACCATATTGTAGACATTAATTTAAAATTTCAAAGTTTAACCTAATAACGATAATATATAAGTTCAACATAAAAAATAAATTTAAGTCTATAAATAAAATATATTTACCATCTAAATTCAAAATACACATACTGTCCCCGCAATCCACATAATCAAATCCAAACATAAAATTCAAAATACCATATTTTTTAGGTAACATGACATATCCAAATAATATTTTTAAATAAAAATTTTAAAAATAAAAATCTTTAAATTTTTTAAATTATAAAAAAATTTAGAAAAATTTAGAAAATTTGAAAATATACCAGACAGATGATAAAATATAGGAAAACTAAAGAAATGAAATATTCACAATGTATAAAAATATGAACAGCTTGAAAAAATGTTAAAATTCGTGAAAATATAAAAATTTGGAAATGTTTCTATATTTATAAAAATAAAGAAATACAAAAAAAGAAAATGTAAAAATAATTGAAAAAATATAAAAATTTTCCAATAATTTAAATAACAATTAAAAGCTATATGTTCAAAATATATATTTTTTGCTTTTTTTGTAAATTGGGAAAACTTCAAAATAAATAAAAAAATGTATTAAATTCTAAGGGTAATAAAAACTTAAAATAACCAAAAAAACTTTCATAAAATAAAATGAATTAAAAATTTTCAAAGTTATGAAAATTTTGAAATTATTCATAAAATTAGAAGTTTATTTGAAATTTATAAAAATTTTAAAAATAGATAAGATTCTAAAAAATTGTGCAAAATATGTATTGTAAATGGGATGGACTAATATTTTACTACCATTCATGACATAAAGAGATATTTACAGAGAAGATAAAAAGCTTTAAATTTTTTTAAAAACATTCAAAATTATTGCAGAGGTGAAGGATTACTACTTTATATTTTATTTTAAAAAACTTTTTAGAATTTTTCAAAGTTCTTCAAAAATTCTTATATTTTCAGGTATCTATTAAATTTTTCTAAATCTTTTAAATTTTTGGAATTTTAAGAAATTTTTTTAAATTTTTACTAATTTACAAAAATATATTTTCATTTTTATTTTTAAACAAATCTCTAATTTCTTTCATACTTTTGAAATATCTTAAAATTTTCTAATTTTTAAAATTTTTTTGCAACTTCTTGTAATTTTTCCTTTTTATATTTTTTGAATTTTTTGATTTTATGAAATTTTAAAATATTTTTCTATCTATAAATTTTTATTTAAAAGAAATGTAAAAAGGCTACGTTAGCTCTCATATATGCTTGACAAAAAAATGCTTTAGAGATCGAAATGATGCGAAACCATCTCTCAACGATGAAATTGCTGGTGTTTCTATTAAAATTGATAGAAAAACTAATGAGGGAGCTCTTAGGGGCCTAATTGATATTGTGATGGACCTAATTGATATCATGAGGACCTAATTGATACTATTAGGGACCCATTTGATGTAAAATACATCTTTTATGGAGTTTAAATGCGGTAAAAAATCGCTTAGCGACCCAATTGACAACAAACCTGTCTCTTGAGAATGAAATTGTTAATTTATTCAAAAAGAAAAACAAATAGCGACAGGGCAGTGAATACATATGCTTATGTTGTTCATGTACTGGACAGGCTTCCTCATCTGGAAACTCCAGAAAAATGGAGCCAGCTAGCTTGGCCACACCCACACAGCTTCACCTCCTTGCTCTCCCTCTCCAACGTCACCTCCTCCATCTCGAACCACTCCCTCCTATTTATGAAGAGATTGGATGTTTTTATCGAAGGATCGGAAAAATGGGTCTGGATCTCCTTCAAGAATGATTTAGAAAATCCCAAAAAAATATAGTAGTATTTACAAGTAATAACATAGTGGAGGCAGTCAAATAATATAGATAGATCAGAAATCTTTGCAACTCCAGTATATCGCCTATGGGCAAAATAGGCAGAATGGTAATCTCAGGTTCACACTATATTTTGTCATTATATATGTATGTATATATATCAATTATATCTTTTATATAAAAAAATATGGGTAACAATAACACCAATCTTACCATTTCCTTTACACAATATATTCCTCGCTTCTTGTATCAGTTCATTGCCCGGTGAGAGTATACGAGTTTAGTTTACCATGTCATCTGTGAACTCTACCAATAAATTTTCTAATATTTTATCCTTAAGTGTCACATTACATTTTTTCTATTTGTTAATAGTATTTGTTGAATTATATTATATTGTGAGTGGACCGTCACTGTGGGGCTCAAACCCACGACCACAAGGGACTGCCGGGCTTGCGGGCTTACGTCAGTAAGGGACTACCGGAGATTGAATCCGGGTTTACGTCGTCGTGGTCAGGTGCTCACACGTATTGCGTTATTGATAATGGGCCTACAAAAGTCCCGGGCTCGTTTCCACCCAAAAGCCTAAGCTCGTCAGGTGGTGGTACCCAATTCTCTTATAAACCTATTATTATTCTCTTATTTAGTAGATGTGGGATCTTAACAGTATTCATATTTCAAATTTGAGTTAAAATAGTTTATTTACGTGTCAAATATTTGTATTGAGGAGATCCATTGACACAAGAATTTCTCGTGCCAATCACAGCAATAAACTCAGTGGTGCATTGGAGACACAATTATTAAGCCTTTAAAATTTCCCAACAGATAGTGAGCGAGTAATCAATCATATGGAGCGGAGCTGTTATTTGTCAATACCCAGCGTCCCCACCAACGTAAAGTTTCACACCACTCGGAGTGCATGATTGCCTTCCGGCCATTTCTTCCTGTCAAAAAGAAGAGGCAGTCGGATGGAGAGAGTTCGCATAAGAACTTGAACTTACTTCAAAACAGTATAATAGCTTCATTGATTCGATCAACTTTCAGTCTGAAGAGCTAGCATGGAGCTCGGTGCTGTAGGTACAATCTGCGATACTGGCCTCAATTGCTGGAACTGTGTGGCCGACTACCGGCAATACATCCGAAGCCTCGGGGACAATTTGAACGCCCTCAAGAGCAAGGTGGATGAGCTGGTCGGCGTCTATGATGATGTGAATCGGCGCGTCGGGGCAGCTGAAGCAGAAGCATGGGCCCGAACCAGTGACGTAGATGGTTGGCTGAAGAAGACAGAGACTCTCAAGAGAGAAGCCAACAAGATTCTTGAAGACGGGGAGAACATCGTGGAGAGGAAATGCCTGTGCGGTCTCTGCTTCTGGAACTGCTGCCGCCGTTACAAGTAGTCGCGCCTCGCCGAAGGCAAGAAAGCCGAGGTAGAAGAAGCGTTGAACCGAGGTCTCACCTTCAAAGTCAAGGAAGATGTTGCCTACGAGCCCGGTGATCTGATCCTCAAGAGATCTGTCAAGGCTTTCCGCCTCAAGATGGACGAGCTGCATGGCTTGTTTGAAACAGTGAAACAACGAGTCGAGAGTGAGAAGAAGAGGTACCAGAAACCAACACCGCAAGTTGATGGCTGGTTGAAGAGAGTGGAAGATCTTCAGGAAAAACAAGCACGAGAGGTTCTTGAGAAAGGGGAGCTGGAATTGGACAAGAGCCGACAGAGAGTGGAAGGGGACTCCCAGGGTGAAAGGTAAGAATACTGACCACATAAATCTTCCTATCCTTTATTTACAACTACGTCACTAACCCGACCTGTAATTTTAGCTTTAAAATGAATTTATTGGAGTCCAAAATGCATTTTAGAATCTCGAGAAACAGCCTCTGATTGCTAATCGAAAGCTGGATCAGCTAGATCTTACTGATCCCAGGAGATCAGCTTTAATCTTCCGAGATTCAAATCCCTGCTTTGATTCACCTTTCCTGAAAATTGACTTTCAACTGTTTACAATAGGAATTCCTCGTACATTTGCATATCAAAGTCCATTGATGAGACGAGAGACATATTGGAAGGAATGCTCACTCAAGGTCGCAGTTTCGTCGACTACATCGTTGAGTGTGATGATCCTGTGATGCTTGAAATACCCACTGAACGCCCCATAGGTGCAGATTCCATGTTTAAGGAGATATGGAATTGGGTTAAGGATGAAGGGGTGAGGTGCATAGGATTATTCGGGATGGGAGGTGTTGGAAAGACCACCCTCCTAAACAGAGTCTACAATCAATTATGTCAAGATAGCCACGATTATAATTTTGCACTTCGGATTGTAGTGTCCAGACCAGCTAATCTGGATGGAATTCAGGAGGCTATCTTGAAAGAACTTAAGCTCCCAAAATATCAATGGGATGACCGTGACAGATCTAGGAGAGCATCTCTCATCTATAATTTGATGAAGGAAAAGAACTTCCTTCTATTTCTAGACGATCTTTGGGATCCCATAGATCTTGTAAATGTTATTGGTATTCCTGATTGTCGTGATCATCCAAAGAAGTGCAAAATCATATTTACGACTCGAGAGGAAGGTGTTTGTGATTGTATGCATCCTAACAAGAGAAAGAAGGTGGAGTGTTTGCCACAATATGAGGCTCTTCAATTGTTCCGACAGAAGTTGGGAGAAGAAACGTGGGGTGCTCATCCTTGGATCCCTAAGATGGCAAAATCATTGGTTCATGAGTGCCAATGCCTACCAATTGCTCTTATTACTGTTGCAAGTGCCATGATTGGCAAAACTGATCTTAAATATTGGAGGGATGCTGAAAAATATCTTAAAAGTGAGATGTCTAAATTTACAGACATGAGTGAGAAAGTGCTTGCAAACCTAGAGTTTAGCTACCAAAATCTGCCGAGTAGAACCCACAAGATATGCTTTCTATATCTATCAGTATTCCCAGAGGACCATGAAATTGTCGGAGATGATGCGATTGACCTTTGGATAGGAGAGGGATTTCTAGATGATTGTGGGGATGTTCATAAAGCACATGAGTATGGTGAACAAATATTTGGACGATTACAGCAAGCATGTTTGGTGGAGTCCATGGGGTATCTGCGGGAGGTTTTTAAAATGCATGATGTTATCCGAGAAATGGCCTTATGGGTAGACTCAGAATATGGATCGAAGACAAACACAATCCTGGCTCAAGAGAACCTAGGGCCATTTAGGTTGGAAGAACTAAAAAAATATGATGAAGCGAAGAGGATGTCTTTGTGGGGACCAAGATGTAATTCCCTGGCAGACGTATCATGTTCCCATCTTTCAACTCTGATAATAAGCGGGACAAATTTGAGGATGATTCCAGATGATTTCTTCTTATCCATGCCCTGTTTAGGAGTCTTGGATCTGTCAGACAACGATTATCTAGGTACCTTACCAAATAGCATTTGGAAATTAATAAATCTGAGGTACTTAAATCTATATGTCTGGGACAAGCAAATCCTAGTGCCGGCTGAGATAAAGGATTTAAATAAGCTGGAGGTGTTAATCTTGTCATCTAGTTTTCTGATTCGAAGTGATGTCTTCTCAAACCTTTCCTCTGTGAGAGTTTTTTATTGGGTAGATTTGGATCTGCATTTTGCTGATCAGGAAAGACAAGTACTAGAGGGGCTACTGAAGATGCAGAGCATAGAGGAAATATCTATTAGCTTATCCTCACAGGACAATGTCAAAATGTTTATGGGCTGCAAAATTTTGCATGGCTATTTAAGAAGACTCTTCCTCTCTTATATTGATGACTTGGACTTGTTCAGAATCTCGACATTATCAGTGAGAAGATTGGAGCATCTAAGTTTCCTTGCTTTATATTGTTGTGAAATAAGTAAGATTGAGATAGCAAGTGAAGATAACGACTCTGACGATAGTCTAGGATACTCATATGTGGAATCTCTTACTCCTAAACCATCAAGCTTTTTAAGTCCGGATAGCTTCAGTAGTCTCAGGGATGTATGGATCGCCAATTGTCAAAAATTAGTGGATGTGACGTCGCTCATTGTTCATGCTCCTACCTTGAAGGTGCTCCACATTTCATCTTGTTCATCACTCAAGGAAGTGATCGCCGGCGATATCGAAAATATCAACACCGCCACCGACAGAATATTTCCGTCCCTTGTAAATATCATATTCTTTGGCCTTTACAGTTTGGAGAGAATCTACAAAACAGCTTTGCCTTTTCCTTCTCTCAAAAAGATCAAAGTTAATTGCTGTTCTAAGTTGAAGAAGCTCCCATTCAACTATGACGGTGCAAAAAGTTTACAAGTTATTGAGGGAACGGAAAGGTGGTTCGAGGAGTTAGAGTGGGATGATCCTGCAGCAAAGCAAGTTTTCTCTGCAAAATTTGTCAGTAAGTTAGCCACTAGTTATTGCTTATGTCTTATTTGATTTCACCTCTACTATTACTTTGCTCTACGAAATATTCAACCGTTAATAATCCTAATATATCGTTGTTGCCAATATCAAACAATTGCTTGGCTCTATTACATTCATAGTCAGAAGGTAATTAAATTTATCATTCATTCAGTTCAAGCTCAGATGGTGAGGACTCAGATGGTGAGGACTCGGACTAGATTACTCGAGTAGCAGCATATTCTCTGACAACGTTTCAGTAAGTGTTATTGTATTGTCTTGAAGATCATGAATGATGTTTGATGCTCATAGTGAAGGTCGTCGCTCTTCTTTTGTCCATGGACATACGGACAGCACCTGGTGTCCCGAACCACACATATTGGATGTCTATTTGTATTTCTATTCTCCTATACTCTTTGTTTGCTCAAGTCGATTCCCAATGAATATGTTCTAACTCCAGCATTGTGACTGAAGTTTGTCTATGGAATTGAAGGCTTTTAGAAACTGTTAGAAACTGATCCCGACTACCTTTTAGCTAATCTATTGATTCTATTTTCAATTGAGACCCTGGGTTGGATGGTCTTATGGATGGATCACGTTTGGGGTTAGCGAATCGAGCCGGGTTGAATCGAGGTCCATGAGGACATGGACAACCACCCATCAATTGATGCAGCTGAGGCTCATCGAGAGCCTGAGATACTCATTGAGCCTCTAGTTAGAAAAGTGAGAGAACGTCTCTAGTTCAAATCCAATATAGTACCTATAGAAAGGGAGAAGAAAAGTGGTGCCAGGGCAGAGAATGGGATGATCCTGCCACGAAGCAAGTTTTCTCCACAAAATTTGTCAGCTACTTAGCTGATGTTGATGCATAAATTTCATTTGATTTCTCCTCTATTACTTTTCACTTCAACAAACAGAGATTGCTTGGCCTAGGCCTATTATTAGATTCATAGGAAGCTAATTAATTTTTAATTAATTTTTTTCCCTTGATCCTACGTGGGAATGCCGTTAGACATTTAAGAAAGAGAGAGATAGAGACGAACAGAAAACAGAGATGGAATGCCTACTTGCTGATTCTATAAATAGCTGTGTAAAGCAAACAGATGAAATGAAATAAGACAGACTTCATCTACTCCACTCTTCTATCTTCTAGTACTTCATCTTCTCGTTGCTTCTCTGTTAACTCGCGGAGTTGTTCTTATGCTCTGTTTCTGAGTGCTCTGTTTTGGATCCTGCTGGAAACAAGTTTTTCAGGTAGTTAGCTACTGGTTTTTCTTGCCCGTGTTTTATATTTGGGGATTTCACCTCTATTACTTTGTACTATGAAATATATCCGACCATTAGTAGTCATACCAAATCGTTATTGCCAACGTCAGACAATTGCCTGGCCTATTAGATTCATAGGAAGCTAATTCATTTCTTTCTTTCTCATTCTTTCAGTTCATCTGGCATGTTCTTAGACTATATCCTGTGAGCAACATATACTCAGACAACCTCTTATCTCCCAGTGAGGCGACAATAAACCAACTCCCTTTCTGATCAGTATGTTACTGTCTTCCCGAGCTGTTCCTCTCGACTGATACAATACTATGAAGTTTGTCTGTCTGTCTGCTGTGGGATTGATAAGGTTTGACAGCGACTAATCTGGCCTTTCCCCATTCTTCACCGAAACCTTTCTCAGTGAATCCTGCGAGCGGGTATAATAAAGAAATCTCATTTTATCCAACAATCTCTGTCCCTCAAGTGGGCAAAAAAAGGGGTGGTGCCTCACGTTTCTCAATTTTTTAATCGAGAACCCTGTTACGGATTCTGCTCTTCCTCAAGCAATTTCTTATTTATAACCCTACAGATGTTTGAATCCAACCGCCCTCCTCCACTTCACCTTCTCCGCTCTGCTTCAAACCCTTTGGATGAGGCAGAACAGAGCAATCTGCTGCTTCGCAGCCCTTCTCGTTTCTTTCTGCAGTAAGTTCTCACATTGCCTTCGTCTATGTTTTGATGCTGTGGAAATCTGTCGACGAAGATATGTCATTTTCTGTTTCTTCTACAAGAGATTGCGTCTTGTTCGTCTTTCTACGAAGAAAGATTTGTCTGTCTGAGTTGACTTGTTCAGAGCACTTCCCCTGTTTCCACTGACTAACAGAATTAACGAACACAAGTGACATGGGGAGTATAAGGCAAGTCCAAAGAAAGCTTCTTTTTTTTTTTTTTTAACGGTGGGTAGATTGGATGTAATGGCATCGCACTCTAATTAAAATATCTGTGGCTTGCTTGATAGTATAAATCAATAGTATTCGTTCATTCTAAAATATTTTTAAAAAATCATCAAAATAAAAAAAAAATAATTGAATATTATTGGATATTATGTAAATATTATTATGTTGTATATCCATTATGTACAAGATTTCCTCTGAAGAGTTTGCGCTAGCCATTATTGGATCATAGAAATATTAAAGTTCTCATAAAAGTTGTATTCGATAAACGAGAAAAAGATATTAGAAGTTTTATATGTTTATTATTTTTAGCAATTGAATCGTACAAGTTTGAAAGCAACCAATTCGTTCTATAAGATCAATTTTGTGGCACTTTTAGTCTGAATCGTCATTGTCCCATCAACAGAATCATTAAGGCGTCAAGTCCATATCAACAAATGGTAACGAGTGGACTAAAAGTGTAACAGAATAATCTTATATGACTAAATTAGCTATTTTAAAATTTATAAGACTCAACTTTAAAAATAACAAACATATAGAATTTTCACTGTAATTATCCATCTTCATAAATATATTAAATTTCTTAACTAAATAAAAAGTGGATAGTAAAGATTGGTAGATCTTTGATTGGTTTTGCCCATGATGGAACGGCAATTATTAGAATTATCCCTTTATTTTCCTCTTTCTCGTATCCTAATTTAAATTAGGATTACCTTTATAATTGAAAAAAAGTGCAGAATGTACCGAGAAAATGATTGTAAAGTTGATAGTAATTTAAACTTTTTGGATATTTGAATATAAAAATTTCATCATTCGTACTGTTAAACCTTAGAAACGCTGTAACATGATGTGTAAAATTTTAATTCTACAATGAAATAAATGCACCTTAAGATTCTCAGCTTGTTCCAATGAAGAGTGGCTGAAAGGCTCTCTGGTTCAATCATGGTTGATTTCAAGCCGCGCAGCTCTCGAGCAAGGTCGGGATCAGCTATAGGCCAGCTCGGGAACACGCTCCCCACCCCGGTTCACTTGGTCCACCTGTTCAAGTCCCGTCTCAAAGCCGGTGGCGTCAAGATAGACAATGCCGACCTGGCCATCCTCCAAGCCATGGCTGATACCTGCCTCACCGCCTCAGTCATGCTCCCCAACAATTTCATCAACCCGGTCTCCTCCAACCAGTCCCTCGCCGACGCCCAGGTCAAGTCCAGCCTTGTGCCATTCTATTCCCGCGCCAAGATCCAGTACCCCTCGTCGGGAACAAGATCCTGTCCCTGCCCGACAAGTCGGCGTGGTATAACCTTGTCGGCACAATGCGGAACGTCAAGAATGCCCTCAAGAGGCACGGGCTCGATAAGGTCAAGGTTGGCACCCCGATGGTGTGGATGTGCTGGAGTCTTCCGACATCCCCTTGAACGGGACATTCCGGTCCGGCATCACAGCCCGGGTCATGACGCTGATGCTCTGGTTCCTGAACCAGACCAAGTCGTACTACTTCCTTGATGTGTACCCGTACTTCCAATGGTCCAACAACCATGAATCCATAAACCTCGACTACGCATTGCTCGAGTCCAAGAGCGTGACCGTCATGGTTTTAAAAAATGCTTTGTCACAGCCATTACGTACCGGTATTGGAAGGCAATACCGTTATCGGCTGATATCGCGGCCGGTAAGAAAATCGCTGTGCGTCGCGGCCGTAACGGCATTACATAACGGCGTAATGGACTAAATAATGTCTTTAACGGTCGCGACAGGTATTTTTACTTAAATTTTTACAATTATTCACATTTTTATACACATTTACATGTTTTTCTCTATCAAAAATACTAAAAATATGTGCATTTGTCACCTTTTTTATCCAAAAGTATTTTTGTTCATTTTAAATATATAAAAAAAATTTAGATCGCGACACCTGTGACGCTGTTAGATGGAGCCAAAGTCTCTCAAGTTCAATTGAGTGCTGACAGAATGGAATACGTCGATATTCAATTCAACTGGTTGATTTTGGTGTTCCCATTTCCTTCCTGCCTAAGAAAACTTGCCGGGGTAATGACCGTTCGTTATAACATCGATCCCAGTAGTGCAGCGAAAAAAACATATGATGACAGTCGAGTTAGTATCTATGCCAAGTTGAAGTTGGACTGCCTGCTGACTCATGGCCTCTTGAGACTCGTCGTCCCTTGAAAATTGAAGTCTATGGAATTAGCAATCTATACTAGTCTGTAATTCGGTGGCTAAAGTCCAACTTGCTGATAAATTAAACCTTTCATTTTGGATGGTTCAAGATGGGAGTAACTATCAGAAATTGAACCCAGTTTATATATATATATATATATAAAAGACATGTAGACCTAGAAATGGTAGAGAAAAGGGGGATAAAAGGGGCATGTAGAATTGGAGACAAATATGTCTAGAAAGGGTAGAGGGAACAACGATAAAAAGAGGACGGAAAGTTTCATGGGTGAGATCGAACCCAAGGCTAGGGAAAAGCGGTATAATTTCACAGGTGAGATCAAACCCAGGACCTCTAAGTTAGAGGGCGAGAGTCGTACCAACTGTACCAAGCCTCTTTCTTAAGTTACTTCAGTTTTTGGCTATGGTATAGGGCGAGAGTTGTACCAACTGTACTAGAATAAAAGCACATGTTTATGTTGCAGATACGGTGCTCCAACCACAGAGTGTAGCCTGGCCTCTGGCATACTCATCTCAATTACTCTCTTTGATGCACTTCTTTTAGCTTAGATAGCCCGACAAATAAACGAGGAATAAATTAATAATTTCGTACTTGAGAGATGGATTTAGCGTCACTTGTAGTCCCAGACATATTTTTTTACCTCATTTAACTCACTCAGAGATACATTTTATATCAACCGCGTCATTAAGTGAGTTTTTTGCATTAATTATGCTCTTTTAGTGTATCCATTGGGCCGACCTCTCATAGTTTCAATTTGGTCACCCATGACTTCATTTGGGCTCCTCATGTCTTTAATAGGTTTCTTATAGCTTCAATTGGGTCCCTCATTATCACGACCCGAAAATTTGACAGAATTCCCCCTGAAGTTTTAATAATCTAAATAAGCAAATATAACCTATTGTAAAACATTTGAAATGACCAATCAAATTCAAACAATAACGTCAAAAAATCTTTATAAGTAACATTTCTAAAACTGTACCACAAGTTTCAAATTACAATATATAATTACAAATTACAAGTATTTAAATTAATTTCTATAAACTATAAAAACTAGCTATCAAAGCCTTCTTCCATCTCCACTAACAAATCTTGCTCGTCGTATTCATCAAGTTGACCTCAAGCTTATTTATCTAAAAAAAGAATATGCGGAAGACGTGAGTCACATTTCAGTGAATATTTAATTTTAAAGTAAAAATGAATTTATATATCATTAGTTAAATAACAATATAAATCACTTAAAATTTCACAAATCAATTTGTATTCATTTTATTTACTTTATTACAATACTTATATATAACTATACTCGTACTTGTTTTTGCAATTGACATAAGAAATTACATCTTCACAGCTCAACTCACATCACACATTCACATATAGATGTCAATCACTCACACATACATATGTTGCATCAATTCAATTAATAAAATATGTGAAACTGATTTACAATCAATACAACCAGCATATTTTACATCAAGTAAACTTTCAACCGAAAGGCCACAAACGAGCCGATGCATTGGACTTGACAAACATTAGGATAACCATGGGGTCACATGCTCCTATGACACAGTTCTAACTGTATCGATACTTTACTCTCCGACGATATCCAAACCCCATGTGATAATTAAAATCAATCTTCCTCTCAATCTCTCAATCTCTCAATGTCCTTCATTTGCACACCACACTCCGCGGGGCGCCGCCCAATACCCTTTGGCTGTAACAGTAATTTTTAATTATTTTATTCTTATATCTCGCTGGAAATCAACTGTAAATTACCTCTCAAGATATCAACGGTAAATTAAAGATCTCTCTTTTCACTTTTCTTTATCTTTTCAAATTTTTTGGCCCATTTATACTCTGCCAGCCTAACGGTCTTCATGCCTATACTTAATTAATACACATCAATGCAATGCAATCAGAGAATAATAAATATGTCTAGAATCAAGGTACAATCAAATAGAGTCAATTGATTCCAATAGATCATATATTCAATCGATAACACTTAATGTAATATAATAAATATCATACAATATAATTAGCATTAGCATGCAAATATCCATACACTTAACCACAGAGTCAACAACCAATCAATCACACTCAAATAGTATATTCAATCATATACCATTCTAGATAGCATACAAGGCTTTTATACTATATGTATATCATTTTAGGATAAAAAAGAATACTCACATATAAACCCTTATTAAAGACAATTTGCCCACTGAGCCTCCTAGATGTTATGTTTCAATCTTTTTATCCCTATCAATCGTATTTATACGTAAAAGAAGGTTCCAATGTCACCAAATAATACAATCAGTAAGGCGAAACAAATCACATTTAAAACTCAGTCAGTAGAATCAGTATTTCTTTCGATCTATGTCTGCCATTTAATTAGCCCCCAGCTCAACAATTTATTAATATTGTACTTCTCATTACACCGAAGAAGAAAAAGAATATAACATGGAAACATGAAAGCAATCAACGGTGTGAATAATTTGGTAAAAGACTGGATTTGCTATTTTTTATTTATTAATAATTAATTGTTAAGATGTACCAGGAATTGCAAAGTCAAAAATATCATATATAGGGAACCATTAGAACTAAACTTGAGACTGACAAACTCTTAATAAGCATTTCGATTCGAGATCATTCATGGCTCTAATCTTAATTAATGAGAAATAAGCACATAACTTTGCAATTTCATAGCTTCGTAGTTCATTTTATCTCACTGATCTAGATCACAATTTCTCAACTATGTCAACTACTTAAATTGTGTGTTTAAAGAAGGCAGGAGATGATGATGAACAAAAAACAGTGAAAGAAGAATACCTAAAGAGGGGTGGAATGGATTAGATGAGCTTCTTGAGCTCCATATCTTTAGAACTCGCTCCCTCACCCTTCTCTCTGAGTGTGAAAATGCAGAATACTCGAAAAGTAAAAAGTGAATAGTAGTACGCGAATATATGTAAGGCTAAGGCGGCGGGGAAAGAAAACAATTGAAGTTGGGCTGATGAGCTTTATGGGCCAAGTTAATGGGTTTTAGGCCTATGGGTTGTAAACTGCTATGTTTAATGGGCTTTTAAGCCCTTTTTTGTGCTGTGTATAGAATCCTATTTGCCATGCACATATATAGATATAAACATAAGTAAATCTTTGAAAATGTTTCTATCTTTTATAAAAATAAAG
The DNA here is from genome assembly GCA_037672795.1 of Lagerstroemia speciosa. Lineage (NCBI taxonomy): Eukaryota > Viridiplantae > Streptophyta > Magnoliopsida > Myrtales > Lythraceae > Lagerstroemia > Lagerstroemia speciosa. The sequence continues at coordinate 3,316,060 of CM075293.1, read as the reverse complement.
AAATACAGAAATTAAGACAAATATGTAAAAATAATTTAGAAAATATAAAAGTATGTCAATAATTTAAATAAAAATTAGAAATTATATGTTCAAAATATATAATTTTTTTGCTATTTTTTGTAAATTAGGAAAACTTATAAATAAATTAAAAATTTATTAAATTCTAAAGGGTATAAAAACTTTAAAAAAAACTTACATAAATAAAATTAAAAATTTTCCAAAGTTAAAAAATTTTTCAAAATTATTCATAAAATTAGGAATTTATTTGCAATTTATGAAAATTTTAAAAATAGATAAGTTTCTAAAAATTGTGCAAGATATATATCATAGACGAGATCAACTAAAATTTTGCTATCATTGGTGACATAAAGAGATACTTACAGGGAAGATAAAAAATTTTAAAATTTTTTGAAAACTTTAAAATCTCAACATCGTCACTGAGAAGACTAGAGCATCTGAGTTCCCTTACTTTATTTCGTTGTAATGAAATGAGACAAATTGAGATAATCGGTGAAGATAAGGGCTCTAGCGGAAGCTCAGGGAGAAACTCGTATCTGGAATCTGCTCCAAAACCACCAAGCTTTTCAAGTCTTGATGTCTTCCATAGCCTCGAGTATGTTACAATCAATGGCTGTGGTGGATTAGTCGACGTGACATCGCTCATTCATCATGCTCCTTTATTGAAGACACTCAGAATTGGATATTGTTCCTCACTCAAGGAAGTGATCGCCGGTGATATTGAAAACAATGAAGTAACCATGAAGAGATTATTCCTATGCCTTGCATACCTCGAGTTGGTAGACCTTAAAAGCTTGGAGAAGATTTGCTGGAGAGCCCCGCCCTTTCCTTCTCTGAAAGAAATGAGAATTAGTGATTGTCCCAAGTTGAAGGAACTGCCACTGAGCAGCGACAGTGCAAAGGCTTTACAATTCATTGGGGGAGAGAAAGAGTGGTGGGAGGGGTTGCAGTGGGATGACCCTGCCTCAGAACAAGTTTTTGCCGCAAAATTTGTCAGGTGATTGGCAACCCGTCCTTGCCCACGCGTTTGTTTGATTTCACCTCTGTTAACTTGCACTATGAATGATCCGACCCTTAATAATCGTACTATATCCTTATTGTTTACCCTATTAAATTCATCGGAAGCTGATCAATTTTCTCATTCTTTCAGTCGGTCAAGCAGTGTACGCTACTTTGAATGGTGAAAGGGAGTTTGATTTTCATGCTCTATGAAGGACAATCGGATGAATAATTCGAGAGAAGGTGACAAATGAATCGAACCTTTCTCTATTCGATATATTTCTGTCTTCTTCCATTTTTCCTTCAGCCGATGCAATATTTGTGAAGGTTGTCTGTGTGTCTGTGGGATTGGAAGTTTGAAAGTGAGCATGTCTTTGGACGTTTCTACTTAAGTTTTGCCGAAAGTACTTTGCTCTTCTGATTCTATTTTTCACATTTGTCTTTCGCAATATGTTAAAAATAAAATTTTCAATTTGGATAATTACTTCACATAGAAGTAATTCTAGAACCCCTAGGAGAATCAAATTCAATTTGAATAGAATTTAGACAATTATTTCATAGACAATTAGTTCTAGAAGATCTTAGAGAATTCAAATTGAATTTGAATTCTAATATATCAAGATAAGATAGATTAATATAAGATTAAAAAATTAAATTAATTGTAAGGCGGTTAAATTGTCATCGCCATATGAAAGTGTAAATATGTGATAGCGGCAGCAAATGAAAAATAGGTGTGCATGGAAGATAGGTGGAGTTTGAGCAAAAGAGATATGAGCAATGAGAGATTGAGAGAAGTATTTTTTTATGAGTGGTGTGTCTATGCACTTTTCATGTAAGTAATATAAAACTCCATATTCTTCAAATCACACCACCCATATCTGGTGAGCACCCACAAAATTCCAACACAATACACAGCAAATCATCCTTAAAATTCGATAGAAAATGGAAAAGAACACATTGTCCTTGTATGCAAACATTCCAAGCACAGCAGAACTCCTTGAACCAAGGGATACAAATAAAGAGCAGCCATGGAAATGGAGAACTCGCCGGCGCTTAGACATGTTTTCAGCATATGATAAGCGAGATCAAGAGAAAGAAATTGAGACTAGAAGAAATGAAATTATGTGTATGTTGTATGTTCAATATGAACAGATCTTACGAATATATACAAGTACAAGATCTATATACAGGGAACGGAATATACATTAAATAGAAGGAATTAATTAAGGAATACTATTATAACAAAAATACAAATGCATAAAATGGAAAATATAGTATTCCATTTTAACAGTCCCCCTCAAACTCAAGGTGGATGAGATGAAGCCAACTTGAGTTTGCTAATCAAATCGTGGAATCGTGTAGTTGAGTGAGCCTTCGTGAATATATCTGCAGTCTGATCAATAGAGGAAATGGAATTAAGTCGAACTTTATTTTGAACAATATGATGACGTATGATAAAAATTGACTTACCAAATGTACAGCATATGCAATATCTGGACGAGTAACGGTCAGATATACTAGGCTTCCTACCAGTTGTCTATATATAGTGGCATTTTCAAGTAGATTACCATCATTAGGAGAAAACTTGATATTGGTTTCCAAAGGGGTAGTTGCTACCTTATTATCTGTAAGACCAGCTTTAGAAATAAGATCATATGCATATTTAGCTTGAGTAAGATAATATCCTTCGGAATTGGAAGTTACTTCGAGACCTAGGAAATAACTTAGTGTCCCAAGATCTTTCATTTCAAATTGATAATTGAGAAATTCCTTAAGTTTCAAAATACCGTCAAGATCATCACTCGTAATTATCATGTCATCCACGTATAGTAGAAGAAGAACGGTTCCTTTATCGGTTTTTCGAATAAAAAGAGCAGAGTCATGAGCACTAGAATTAAATCCAAGATGACTAATCACATTACTAAATTTCATAAACCATGCTCGAGGAGCTTGTTTAAGACCGTATAAGGCACGACGAAGTCTACATACCTTATTAGGTGGATGATCATAGCCGAGAGGAGGTTGCATGTAAACTTCCTTAGTGAGGTCACCGTTAAGAAATGCATTTCTCACATCCATCTGGAATAATTCCCATCGACATATTGCAGCAACTGCAAGTAGGCTACGCAAGGAAGTTAATCGAGCAACTGGTGCAAAAGTTTCCTCATAATCGATCCCATATTCCTGCGCAAAACCTTTTGCCACAAGACGAGCTTTATAACGTTCTATAGAGCCATCAGATCGGGTTTTTACTTTATAAACCCATTTACAACCTATAGTATTTTTACCTGGGGGTAGATCTACTAAATCCCAAGTATGGGTTTTATCTAAGGCATTCAGTTCATCTACCATTGCTTCTTGCCAAATAGCGTCGGATTGCGCTTCCTTAAAAGATTGAGGCTCATGTATAGACATAATAGTTGAAAAACAATGAAAATCACGCAATAGATTAGAGGGTTTACTTATTCGAGTAGATCTACGAAGAGGAAGATTAGTAGAATCAGAAGATTCATTAGGTTGATCAGTAGAAATGGCATATTCCACGGGAGGATCTATAATTGTAGGAGATTGAATAGGAGATAAATCAGTAGGAAATAAATCAATTGATAAATTAGTAAAAAATGGATTTGAATTAGATGATGGGTGAAATTTTGACACTGAAGAAAACATTTTATGTTCCCAAAATGTAACATGACGAGAGATTCGTAATCGATTATCAATTGGATCCCAACATCTATACCCTTTATGTTCAATGCCATAACCAAGAAAACAACATAACCGCGCATGTGACTCTAATTTTGTATATTCATGAGATTGAAGATGAACAAAACATGCACAACCAAATACTTTAAACATATTATAATCAGGAGGAATACCATAGAGGCACTCATAAGGAGAGATGTTACCAATAATATGAGAAGGTATTCTATTGATTGTAAAAACTGATGTGAGTGCTGCTTCTCCCCAAAATTTTTCAGGACAAGATGAGGCTATTAATAATGTTTGGACTGTATCTAGTATATGCCTATGCTTTCTCTCAGCCCTACCATTTTGCTGTGAAGTACCTGGGCAAGAACGGTGTGAGATGGTGCCATTTTGTCGAAGGAAATTGAGGAATCCACTTTCTTTATATTCCATAGCATTGTCAGAGCGTAAAACTTTTATAGAACTAGAAAACTGTGTTTTAATCATATTGGCAAAATCAAAATAAATTTTTGACAATTCAGATCTATTATGCATGAGATACAGCCAAGTAAAACGAGAATAATCATCCACAAAAATTACATAATATTTTGATCCACCCATTGTTGTAATAGGAGCTGGACCCCAAATATCCGAATGGATCAAATCAAAAGGAGCTGAAGAAATAGAATTACTTTTATTAAAAGGTAATGCAGAATGTTTTCCAAGGGAACAAGGTAAACAATCCAAATTTTCATTCTTAACGAGACCTAAACAACCACTAGAAATTAATGAATTAAGTTTACTCAAAGATAAATGACCCAATCGAGAATGCCAAAGACTAAGAGATGCATTATGAGATGCGGAAGCAACAAAATGCGTCTTTAAGCTAGAAGGAATGCGAAGATCGATAAGCTCAAACAGTCGACCAATTTTACGGCCGGTCCCAATAATCTGTCCTATCTGAGATTCCTGCACACGACAACCCTTATTAGAAAAAATAACATCAAAACCATATTCACATAATTGACCTACAGAAATGAGATTTAATGTAAGTTTTGGAATAAGAAAAGTGTCTGGGAGTGATAAATATGTGGTTGAAATATGACCTTTATGAGTAATAGGCATATCTGAGCCATCAGCAGTATAAACTGAGTGTGTTAATGAACTATCAACTTTTGAAGAAAATAGAGTGGAATCAAATGTCATATGATTACAACATGCAGAATCAAAATACCACGAGTTACCTAGAGTGACAGATAGCGCAGTAGAGGAAGAGCCGTCAGATTTAGCCATGACTTGTTTGATCAGATCTTCAAGATCATTTACAGAGAGATCACCAATAGAAGCAGATGCCGTGCCAACTTCGGGTGTTCCAGGAATAGCAGCAGTAATAAGAGAAGGCTTAGATCGATTTGCTGAAAATGAAGACTTACCTCCGAATCTTCCCGGACTAAAATGCTTGCTAGTGTTTTGTGAACAATCTTTGGCAAAATGTCCAGTCTTCTTGCAAACTCGGCACAATCTAATAGGACAATTAATCATATAATGCCCAAACTTGTGACAATACCGGCATTCAATCCGATCAGTGGGAGTACGACCATATGCTGGTGTAGCAAGAACAGAATCAGTAAATTGTATTTTGTTCAGTTGAAGTCGGGTTTCCTCATAAAGCAGTTCAGCAACAGTTTTTTCCATTGATGGTAAACTATCACGGTGGAGTATGGAGGCACGAATAGGTTCAAAATCCTTTGTTAATGCCATCAAAAATTGAAAAACTCGCATCTCATCTCTATAAACAGTAAAAAGTTGAGCATCTTCATTGTTTATCCATGTGGGTTCATATAATGCTAATTGATCCCACAAGACTTGCATTCGAGATAGAAAATGATGAATGGACTCTCCAGAATCTTGTTTGGTCTGACTTAAAGAAGTTAAGAGCTGATAACGTTTAGCAATACCAGAGAGCGAGTAACGTTTCTCCAATAAATCCCAAACCTCTTTCGCAATCATATAGCGGCCAAATTGTATTTTGATCGAAGAAACAATGGTGTTTCGAATCCAAGTAAGAATATGATGGTTCTTGGCATCCCACTCCTTGAGTCGATCATTAAATTTTTCTTCTTCTTCATCAGGTTTCCTTGTGGGTTGACGAATATCACCAGTTGCATATCGCCAAAGCCTGCGACCTTTCAGAAAACTAGACATTTCTTGAGCCCATAACATATAATTCGATCCATCAAGAGTAATTTGAATGGGTTGTATGACATCAAGCTTCTCCATGAACAAGAGTAAATGTGTTACCCAGAATGCACACTTGCCCACCAATTGAAAAACCTCCGAATTTCCTTGTAAACAGAGAATGAAGACTTGCAACAAGGATGAAGAGGATCTGCAGGTATGTAAAAAAAATAGCTAGACTAGAGAGCTCTTCAGTAAAAGCATATCAGTATTGTTACTTGTAACAGGAGATCAGAAACAGGGAAAAACAAGATCTGGATCCAGGAGAAACAACTGGTAAACGCCCACTCGATGAATCAGGGCTCTGATTACATGATAAGCGAGATCAAGAGAAAGAAATTGAGACTAGAAGAAATGAAATTATGTGTATGTTGTATGTTCAATATGAACAGATCTTACGAATATATACAAGTACAAGATCTATATACAGGGAAGGGAATATACATTAAATAGAAGGAATTAATTAAGGAATACTATTATAACAAAAATACAAATGCATAAAATGGAAAATATAGTATTCCATTTTAACAAGGAGGTGTTATTACCCCTGGTTTGAATGACAGAGAAAAATTTAAAGACTGTGAGGAAAGAATTCTTGCTTAACCTGCAGGCTTCAAATCACTGTGCATATGGGAAAGACCTTGAAGAAGAACCTGAGAAGAGGGATTCGCGCATGGACGAGGACCCATCCCAACCACCTTTGCAACGATAGACAGCACACAGCGATCAGTAAGCTCGAGCCTTTGAAGTCCAAATTCATGTATATGTCCTCTGATATCATCATTTTTCTCCTTCTCGGCCCGTACGACTAAAAACAATGGCCCTGACTAACTTAGTTCAAACCTAATTCAGGGTCAAGTTTTGTCGGTGCATTAATAGGTGAAACTATCACGAATTTGAGTCCTCCTTATTTAAAAGATTTGAGCTGGAAAAACTTTAATTAAAAAGGAAGATACGCAGAATCATTCGATGCAAATTTCTGAGGTGCAAATGCAATTTTTAGTAGTTTCCAAGGGTTGATCCTTTACAGGGGAAGACCGGGGGAGTGATGTGAAGAGTCCAGACTTCATTCATCTTTGAATGTTACGATCCGATGTTCAAGTTTTTCTCGAACATAATTCAATGTTTTCTTTAGATGTTCGTTTAGTTCAATGTGATCCGAACATGGAAATTTCATGCAAGTTATTTGTCATTACCGGTACATCGTATGCAAGTCCCGAGCTCATTAGTTGTCATGAACTGCACAGGGTCCGATATCTACTCTGGAGGTTTTGGTCTTCCTAATGAATCTCACTCGGACTTCAAGAACTGTGTGTTTTGATATAAAATTTGTCATTAACGTTCAAGGTTACAATGAACACCATAGCATGGATTACGGGATTTCAAAGCATAACCTCATTGTAATACGAGATTATATACATTAAAATTTTACAACGTGGTCAGCAAAATTTTGCGTTCGAAATAATTGAAATGACTAGATTAATCCAACTGATATATTTTTTTCAATCATGAAGTTCAATTTTAGTATTTTATTTAAAAGAATATCTCGCTCTATTTTCTCTCTCACATCAAGAGAAGTTTTAGATGATTCTAACTTACCACGTGACATAAAAACGACAGTCAAATTATGATAAGCTAGCAAGTTAATATTAATAATCTAAGTGTTTATCATAATTAATCCTTATTAAAACAATCTAATTAATATTTTCCTAGTTGTATAAGATTTTTCATCTCCACATAATCAATTCCATTTTCTCTCCCCCATAATAATCATATGATAGATATTTTTTTCCTTCCCGTGTTCACAGAATTTATGATCCTGCGCGCATACCTTTTTTTTTTTTTCTGTATGAACCACTGGTATCCAGAGCTCAATAAGTCTCGACTAAATCCAATTCGAGCTGCGAGAACGGTCCACTAGGGGGTTAAAATTCTCCCAACATGAATTATTTTCTTTCACAAGACTTGAATCCGAGATCTTTGTAGGTGCCCAATTACCTCCGATTCTTTCGGTCACTACTATATGTACAGAAATCCAATGGGTCACTAATCTAGTTTTAGTCAGGGTCGGCCTAGTAGAGAAAACTCTTTCAATGTGAATTTCTTTATTCATAAGACCCAAAGTTAAGACTGTACTCAAGTGGAAAAAACATTCTATTAATTCAACCAATTCAATTTTGGTTCGCACATGCAAATTTGCAAAGATTATACATGATGTGTGTGGATATTTAGGGGAGTATACTATATGTGGCATGAAATATTCGTACTTAGTGCCATCTTGTACAAATCAAATGTTACCACGATATGGGTTAATTCACATTTGGTCTTTTTCTAGAAACCGATGTTCCATATCCTGGTCTTAAATTCAGGCAGTTCTTATTTGTCAAAGCTAGAATGACATTAATACTCTGACAAGGGGATATACTAGCCCAAACTTTTTTCTCGGCTCCCGAGCTACAACTGATACAACTTGAACTCTTTTTGTACTCGATTTACAGACCACAAGTTGGATATTTTCCTTCTGATCTGAGTTATACTAGCCACAAGTTCCACAGCCCATGGGTTAGCCATTTAAGCCCATAAGCCCATTAAATTTTTTTGAAGAAATTAGGGCCATATGATCATGTGGTTTACATTTTCCCTTCCATTGGCTGAAAATCCCACGTATATATCCACTTACCTTTTGATTTTTAACAACCATTCAGGCAGCCATTTCCCCAGCCATCGAAATAGAGAGCGAGACAGTGAGAAAAAGAAGAAGAAAAACTGAGACGGAGAGATTGGAGATGCACGGGTAAGGAGGAAAAATGGATAAATATGATGTAAATGAGACACATTTCAAGTTTAGTAGATTTTAGGAAGTGCACCAATCATCCGAAAGGGACTTTCTCGGACTCTCGTTCTTTGATATAAGTTACGATCCTCACAAAAGAAAGACTCGTTAGAACCTCATCGAATTCGCCATCAAAGTTTAGTAGATGATGGTGGGATAAGTCGAGACTGACTTGTCATACTTATGATGGAGATAATTGCTTGCATACTGACTAAAAATAAGACCATGAATGCTCAGGTCAGATGCTTATAGACTTACAACTTGGTTTTTTGGTTTTAATATTCTTACAAAACTGCACGCCAATCAAATACTAGGAGATGTTTCTACAGGAACTCGATAATGCAGAACACTTAGTATTGCTAACGCTATACTTTTCAGAGATATATACAGGAAAAAGCTGTGGAGAATCCACACTTGACAAGATTTACGCGATTTGGTTGGTTATCTCAGCCTCTGTAACTATCTTCCCTCTATAACCCTTAATCCAAACAAGGCATAAGAATATTAAGTGGTCTCCTTTTATGTATTAGGCAAGGTCAGGAGCACTTAATATTATAGGTTTTCTAGGGTTAAAAAGGGCTGGGTAGGACTTTGCTACATTATCCGAAGAACTTTTTTGAGTTTTTGTTCTCTTCTAGTCTCTATATATTGGAATAGTCCTAAGAGTAGTGATGAGCTATTCTGAATCTGTATCTATGTTTGTATTTGCTGAGAGTGGTGATTTCTGCATCCCATTGTGAACCCTTGGACAACTTCAATTTCTCTCTACGTACACTTTCTACCTTCTCTCTAGTCTATACTAATATGAAAATGTAGCGATGGCCTTTTCTTTCTTTCTTTTTTTTTTCCTTGTCTGAACCACTGGTATCCAAAAACCCAACGGGCCCTGACTAGTCTAGTTCGAGCGGGGAGGGCCCATTAAGAGATAAAACTCTCTCAAGTAAACTTCATAAAACTCGAACCCGAGATTTTGCTCAAGAGGATAAGACGCTCAACTATCCAAATTAATCCACTTTGGTCCGTTTCTTTCTTAGAAGGGTCAACTTTATCATCAATCACGATGGTTTACCTAATATGTTTGTCACAATTATATTAAGAAATTAGACCATTTGAAGTTTTGTCCCCCAATATTTTAAGACTTGAAGATTATTGGCATAGTAGACTTCCAGGGGGCCAACGTTATCAAGACATCAAAAAGAAAAATTAAAAAAAAAATTGAATTTCAGTGGGGTTTAATGGCGGGCCTCATACTGTATAATATACCTTTAGGTGAATTAGTCGGTTGTTACAGCACCGAACGTTGTCGATATAAAAAAATAGTTGACTTTGAGCTGAATATTTCCAAAGACTACAACTGATTATGAAGATGGTTAATTTTTAGTCCTATAAAATTAATTCCATTATACTTTTAGTCTAAATTATCTCTGTTCCATTAAATATTCTATTAATGAAGTGAAGTCCACATTTACAATACAGTGGCAACTTGGATTAAAAGTGTAACAAAATTAACCTTATAGGACTGAATTAATAATTTTCAAATGTATAGGATACAATTACCAAGACAGTAAATATGTAGAATTTTCACTATCATTATCCCATCCAATAAGTAAAACAATTTTCAAACAACAACCAGCAACATCAGGAATGTGGAGAGAATTCATTGATGCCATTGCCATGTACCTCTTCTTGGTCATCTTCATCACCATCCACAACCATATGCTAGCACAGACTGAATATTGTTGTGCTTAATGATCATAATCGAATTTGTAAGAGTAACAAACAATTAATTGACAGAGTAGAGAGGAGAGATCACCCATTCAATATATGTTGTCTTGGTTGACTACGTCGTACTCTGTGGCATAGGCAGGCTTCTACCTTCGATCAATTTGAATTTTTCTTTACACCTTCGACCTTCTTCTCTCTAGTATATACTAATATGAAAATGTACTGATGGCCTTCACCATCAATCACGATGGCTCACCTAATATGTTTATGACAATTATATTAAGAAATTGGACCATTTGAAGTCTTTTCCCCTACTATTTAAAGACTCGAATAAATATATCCAAAGACTACTACTCGCACATAAGGGTTTTTCATTGTATTGTGAGTTTAGGATTTGGGTTCCACTTGTACTCCGCCATTGTTTGCTACTCGTAGTGAAGATCGTCACTCCTCCTTTGTCCGTGGACTTATAGGTGGCACGCCGTCCCGAACCCTGTACATTTGGTCTTCACTTTTTTTTCTCTACCCTTGTATAGTTCATTTATTTGGTCGATTCCCAACAGATCTAAGCATCCTCTGGAGTGGTACAGAATAAATAAAATGGGCATCATTAATTTTTTTCTTTTCGGGGTGGAGGAGGAGATGAAATGTCAACATACTCCCTTGTTTGTTCTTTCTTGTTTATTTCTCTGAATGCCTGTAGATAGATGCCTGAGGATCTTCATTTCTCGCATTTCTTTCCTTTTTCTTCTGGCACTTTCTCCTCGACCTGACTTGTCATCGTAATCTTGGCACGGCCAGCACTTCGCCTAATATGTTAATGCTCACGACACATTAGACTCTGTCAAATTTAATTAAGACGGAAGATCAGTGGCATAATAAATTTCCGAGGGGGCAACGTTGTCAAGACATCAAAAGGAAAATTTTAATCCATGTGAGACGGCATAGCGCGTTGTATTTCGGACAATCATTACTTCGAAAGTTTACCTATATTGATTTCAAAGTTTCATTCCGAAGAGCTAAATGGCAGTAGATCCTGCAAAAACAATCTGTGGTACTGCCCAAACGTGATGGGATCACATGGCCAAGTATCGGAAGTACATCCGGAGCATCAGGGAGAATCTGAACGCTCTCGAGACCAAGGAGGCTGAGCTGGGCTGCGTCTATACTGAAGTGAATAGACTCGTTGAGACAGCTGAAGCAGAAGGATGGATCCCAAACAGTGTGGCAGATGGGTGGCTGAAGAATGTGAACTCTCAAGCAAGAAGCCGGCTTGATTCCGAGAGACGGGAAGAAGATCGTGGAGGGGAATTAAGCACGGTCACATACCCATTACATACAAGAATTTAGAGTTGACGTGACGATGATATCCACATATTCTTGCAGTCTCAAAACTATATAGAGAACGTTTAGATACAACAGCCAATAAGATGACAGTTCCCCATTTTTCATTTTTAAGATGGCAATTTATTGAAGTTAAAGTCTTCTCTCCCTCCTCATTATTGACCGTAGATTCTCATGGACTGTTTTTGATATAAAGTTCAAACTTTCTATTAAGTAATAAATAGTAAACCATACTAATCTGATAGGTTAACATTTTAGAGCAAGCAGTTATGCGTCTTCCAACTCTATTATGGTATTAGAGAGAGTCGATTTTGAACTCACACCACGCCAAGTTTGAGTGTAGAACTCGTGACCAGTTAAGCTTAAGACATGAAGAAAAATTTCTAACTCGTGATCAGTTTATCGAGTATGGAAAAAAATGTCTAATTTGCATGTTAGCCTAAGGATGAAAGAAAAAGTCCGCTTCGTGGTAGTTCCCTTACCCCTTACCTAAGATCGGAAGAGAAATGCCCAACTCGAGATCAATTATTCAAGGCTGGTATTTAATGGCACGTGTTAAGTGTGAATATTTTATCACATGAGAGCAGCCATAGAGAGTTAAATCCCACATCGCTAAATTGAAGAAGAAATACAGGTTTATAAAAGAATTAGGTACCATCGATTACCTAATAACTTAGGCTTTTAGATGGGTATGAATTTGAGAGTCTTAAAGGTCCAAGTGAAAGTTTAATAAGATGTCAGAGCCAATTCCGATCCATAATCCTGGGGGATTGCGGATGGTATGTTTATGCTTACCAACTCTAGTACTTTCCATGCAAAATTATTTATCCTTTTTCCCGGTAATCTATCTACGGTCTGAATAGCCAGCAGTTTAACTTTACATGCTGCAATGACCACTTTTGCCCCCTCGTGATGAGACCTTCTTCAACCACCAATGACAAAAAAAAGGGGTTATTCGGGTAAAATATTTTAAACAATTTGTTGAGATTAGAATCCCACATCGACCGGATTGATAAAGAAATTTGGATTTATAAGATAATTGGGTACTGTCACCTATCATCTTAAACTTTTGGGTGAAAATAGGTTGTGACTCTTGTAGATCTAGTAGAAATTTAATATGGTATCAGAGCGAGTCGATCATGGAATTACACCACGCCGGGCCCGAGTGAGGAACTCGTGGCCCGTTAAGCCTGAGACTGGAAGAAAATGCCCGGCGTTGTTGAGGGCGGTTATTTACTGGCACGTGTCAAGTGTGAACACATTACCACGTGAGGACGGGTGCTGAGATTAGAATCTCATATCAATTAGATTGAGAAACAAATTTGGATTTGTAGAAGAATTGGGTACACCACCTATCAACTTAATCTTTTGGGCGGAAACGGACTCGTGACTCTTGTAGACCTATATAGAAATTTAATACAATTTTATCAAACAAATCAATTTCACTGTACGATTAACTTTTCTTGTAAAATAGTAATTTTACCTGTAATCTAACAATACGTGAATCAAACACCCAAGAAAAATTAAAATATGCGAAAATGTATGGGAAAGCATTCGCGGTACAAAAAGTTTGACTATTGTTACAATATGGTATAATTAATTTTTTCTTCCTTCGAAAGGACAATTTTACGAGTGCTGAACCGATATATGCCTATAACAATTATATCAAGAAATTATATTAAGAAATTCTACCATGCATGTGAAGTCCTCTCTAATATATTTTTTTGTGAATAATAAAAAAAAATTAAATCATCGGCTACTCCTGCCCAGGTTGAACCAGGGATTTCTCGAGTATTTTAAGACCGACGATTGTTGTGCACATGTATAATAGATTTCCCAGGTTGCAACATTGGCAAGACTACTATTGATCATGAAAACTCGGCAATCCTAGACAAACGGTTTCCTCGGTCATACCTGATAAAATAAAATAAAATATAAGAAAGAAAGCATCTTAGCTAGCCCCCTTATAGGAAAAAGTCTTATGTATAATTCACAAATCATTAAAATCGAATTATTTTAAGATTTTTTTATACTTTTATTGACTTGTGATACTAATTAAACACTGTTACGTAGTATATCCAGTACATACAAGTGTTGAGAGTTGACTTGATGATGATATCAACAGATTCTTACTTTGGTTAAACTCTCATAATTATATAGAGCACAATTAGATAAGATGGATAATAAGCTAACACTTCCCTGTTTTTCATTTCTAAGATGACAACTCATTGAGCTTAAAATTCCACTTTCCCTCCTCATTATTCAATGTGGATTCTCTCAAGTGGTGTTTGTTTTTATATAAAGTTGAAACTTTCCATAGAAAGTTAATTATTTTACATTAACTTTATCATGTTTGGATGCAAAGTGGGATACATTTTTATTTTAGCGGGGCAGTTGAACTCTACCGGGCTTCTCCTCTTTTCCGGTAATCATTTTACAGATCGAACAGCCTGCAATTTCACATTACACCTTAAAGGGTGCAATGACCACTTTTGCCCCCCTCCTGATGAGACGCCCTCTTCAACCATAAGAGAAAGAGAATGGGTAATTAGGAAAAATTATATTTATTATCTACCACATCAAATACTATAATATTATATATCGAGTAATTTTTTCACAAATTTAAAATATTTATTAAATATAATAATTTTATTTTATAATTAATTTTTCATGTAATTTTCACTTGACGAACCAAATGCCCAGTAAGAGAAAAGTTTACCGCCACCCCCACCCCACAAAGGACAATTTTACGATTGTTGACCTGATGTGCACATAACAATTATATCAAGAAATTAGACCATGCATGTGAACTTATCTCCAGGCTGTATATATATAATTTTTTTGAATAAAAAATAGATAAATCAGAGGCTGTTGCTGCCCAGGCTTAATTGGGGATATCCCTAATAGCTTAAGACTGATGATTACTAGCATATACAATTGATTTCCCACGTCGTCAACATTGTCATGCAACTGTGATGAAATCGACCGTTTATGTCGACCTTTCTTGTTGGGATCAAGTGGAACCAGTAGAAAGTTACACCTTGTAAGCTGGGATACGGTAACTTGTACAATAGAGGAGGGACGGCTGGCTGGGGCCACCTAAGGCAAAAATTAGGAATACGGCACTTTTGCATAATTTCAAGGTACATTCATGCATATGTATAGCAAGCAAGTAATTAAGGATAAGTAGAGTATCGTTCTCATAAAAATTCTATCATTGCTAAACACGATTATATCCAGGCTAAGTCAATCGAGTAATGGGAGTAGAAAGCAATTACAAAAGCAAGCAAGCAAGAATCAATCAATTTAAGTGCTCCCAAGATTCGCAGCTTCCCCATTCCAGTTTTAAGCTAAGTTAATCTCTCAAGTGATTAATCCCACCATGTTATTAATCTCGAGTTCTAGGGTTTCGCCACTACCTGCTTATACGACTCTCGATGTTGCGAGAATGTACCTGAGGAGAAGACGCTAGCCCACTCTATCTCTGGGTGATTATTGTTAAAAGGCCTATAAAACCAATCCTAATTAGCGGAATATATTGAAAGACTTCAGGTTGGATAGCATAGCGCTGATGAGTTGACTTTGAGCTGAATATACCGAGAGACTTCTACTGAATCTTGGACAAACGATTTCCTTAGTCGATTTTGGATTTCGGTTTGTTGCACTAAATGGCGCTGAATGATATTGCAGGAACAATTCTAGACAGTCGTCGGGACTCGGTCAGTGTCATGCCGGACAGAAATTATCAAAGGAAATCAACCAGGTACGTGAAAAATGAATTATCAGAAGCAATAGAAAAACCATTGATGCCATTGCCATGTGCCTCGTCTCCCTCTGCATCACCATCACGATTCTCTTTACTCATTAATCCTATACATAATCAATGATAAAGACAGTGACATTCCACACGATATACCCAAGATGTACCCAAAAGAAAAATAATTGTAAAACTGCAACCATCTAAATTCTTGATTAATTTTTCTTTAAATTCTTGTTTCTTTATTAATATTGTTCCTCCAGAGTTGGCTTACACCAGCTAAGCTTTTCTGTAATATTTTAAGGCTGAAGATTATTGGCATTACATGTGATTGAGTTTACTTCAAGCTGAATATATTCAAGCTGCGACTACTGATCATGAAACCTCACTGGTCTGGGCATTCGTTGCTTCAAACCGTTCCCTTGATCGATTCCAAGTTTCTTTCCAGAGAGCTAAATGTCGCTCGATCCTAAATCAATCTGCGACATCATCCTCACATGCTGGGATCGCACGGCCAAGTACCGGAAGTACATCCGGAGCCTTGGGGAGAATCTGAACATTCTTGAGAGCAAGGTGTATGACCTGGGCTGCGTCTATGGTGACGTGAAAAGACTCGTTGAGACAGCTGAAGCGGAAGAATGGAACCGAAACAGTGTCGTGGATGGGTGGCTGAAGAAGGTAGAAACTCTCGAGCAAGAAGCCCGCTTGATTCTGGCGGACGGGAAGAGGATCATGGAGAGGGAATGCCTGCACGGTCTCTGCTACTGGAACTGCCGCCCACGTTACAAGCAGTCGTGCCGCGCCGAGGACATGAAAGTTGATGTTGGAGACGAGCTGATCCAAGGCCAAAAGTTCAAAGTCAAGGAAGATGTCGCCTACGAGCCTGCTGATCTGACCCTCAAGAGATCTGTCGAGGCTCTTCGTGGCAAGATGGGTGAGCTGCGTGATGTCTTTGAGACAGTGATGCAACGAGTTAAGAGGGAGGAAGCACAGCACTCGGTACGAACAGCTGAAGTCGCTGGCTGGTTGAAGGGAGTGGAAGGTCTTCTGGAGAAAGAAGTGAGAGAGGTTCTTGAAGAAGGGGAGCTGGAAATGGAGAAGAGCGGCCAGAGAGTGGAAGGGGACTCCCAGTGTCAAAGGTAAAGAATATTACTAAACATAACAACTTCGTACACACTATATTTACAACTAGGTCAAAAATCTCAAGAAACAGCCTGTGAATGCTAACTGAATGTTGGATCAACTAGATCCCAAGAGATCAGCTTTAATCTTCTGAGATCCAAATCCCTGCTTTAATTTACCTTCCCTCAAAATTGACTTTAAACTTTTTCAATAGGAACTTCCTGCTATACCATGCCATATCGAAGCGCATTGATGAGAAGAGAGCAATATTGGAAGGAAAGCTTATCCAAGGTCATAGTTTCACCGTCGTCACCGGTAAGCCTGACCATCCCCTGATACTTGAAATACCCTCTGAACGCCCTATAGGAGCAGAATCGGTGTTTGAGGAGATATGGAATTGGGTTGAGGATGAAAAAGTGAGGTGCATAGGGTTATTCGGGATGGGTGGTGTTGGAAAGACCACCCTCCTAAACAGAGTCCACAATCAATTCCTTCAAGTTAGCCATGATTATAATTTCGCACTTCGAGTTGTAGTGTCCAGGCCGGCTAATCTGGATAGAATTCAAGAGGCTGTCTTGAAAGAACTTAAGCTCCCAAACAATGAATGGAGCGACCTTGATAGAATCAGAAGAGCATCTCTTGTCCATAACTTGATGAAGGAAAAGAACTTCCTACTATTTTTAGATGATCTTTGGGACCCCATAGATCTTGTAAAGGATATTGGCATTCCTTATTTCCATCAACATTCAAAGAAGTGCAAAATCGTATTTACAACTCGAGATGAGGGAGTGTGCAATCGTATGCATCCTGACAAGAAAAAGAAGGTGGAGTGTTTGCCACCAGATGAAGCGCTTCAACTGTTCCGACAAAAGTTGGGAGAAGAAACTTGGGGTGCCCATCCTTTGATCCCCAATTTCGCTACGTCATTAGTTCATGAGTGCAAATATCTACCGGTTGCTCTAGTTACTGTTGCAGGAGCCATGGCTGGCACAACTGAACTAAAAGATTGGATGGATGCTGAAAAGTATCTTAAGAGTCATCTGTCTAAATTTTCAGACATGAACGAGAGAGCGCTGGCAAATCTAGAATTCAGCTACAAAAATCTGCCTGATGAAACCCACCGATTATGCTTTCTATACCTGTCGGTATTCCCAGAGGATCATGAAATTGATGAAGATGATGCCATTAACCTTTGGATTGGAGAAGGATTTCTAGATGAATGTCGTGGTGTTCATGAAGCCCGCAATTACGGTGGACAAATATTTAGAAAATTAAGGCACGCATGTTTAGTGGAGTCCGTGACGCATTCATATAGTGATGGGGAGATTGTTAAAATGCATGATGTTGTGCGAGAAATGGCCTTGTGGGTAGACTCAGAACATGGACTAGAGACAGATAGAGTCCTGGTTCGGGAGAACCTGTTATCATTTAGTTTGGAGGAAATTAAAAAATGGGAGAAAGCAAAGAGGATATCACTGTGGGGACGCAGCTGTAATTCATTGGCAAATATATCCTGTTCCAACCTTTCAACTCTGGTGATAAGAGCCACAAGTTTAAGAACTATTCCCGACGATTTCTTCTTATCCACACCCTGCTTAAGAGTTTTGGTTCTGTCATGCATCCTTTCTCTAACCGACTTACCAAAAAGCATTTGGAAATTAATGAATCTAAGGTACCTAGATCTAGATATAAAACCAGAGGGCCTTCGAAAGCACCTCCATCAAGGATACAATGTCTCGGTGACAGAAATGATGTTGCCGACTGAGATAAAGAATCTAAAGAATCTGGTGGTGTTGATTTTGTCATATCAATTTCTATTCCCGGATGATGCCCTGTCAAATCTTTCTTCTCTGAGAGTGCTTTCCACAAGAAATTCAATCTTGAATGTTCCAGGAGAGTACGAAAGAGAATTACTAGAGCAGCTGCATATCATGCAGAGTGTAGAGGAGTTATCCATAACCTTATCCTCACAGGAAGGTGTCCAAACGTTACTAGACTACGCAAATCTGCATGACTATTTAAAAGAACTCTGCCTTTATAATTGTCATGGCTTGGAATCATTCAGAATCTCAACATCGTCACTGAGAAGATTGGAGCACCTGAGTTCCCTTGCTTTACGTTGCTGTGATATAAGACAAGTTGAGATCACCGATGAAGATAAGGGCTCTCACAGATACTCATATGTGGAATCTCTTGTTCCTAAAGGATCGAGCCTTGCAAGTCTGGATATCTTCAGTAGCCTCAGGGATGTACTAATCGAAAGTTGTCATAATTTATTGGATGTGACATCGCTCATTTGCCATGCTCCTATCTTGAAGATCCTGCGCATTTCTCGTTGTCGCTCACTCAAGGAAGTGATAGTCGGGGATGCTGAAAGCAAAGATTCAACCATCAGTGGAATATTCTCGTGCCTTGAATATCTCCGCTTGGGTTACCTTGAAAGTTTGGAGAGAATCTGCAGCAGAGCCTTGCCCTTTCCTTCTCTAAAGAAGATCGATGTTGTTGAATGCTGGAAGTTGAAGGAGCTCCCGCTGAACTGCGAAAGTGCAAAGACTTTACAGCTCATCAAGGGAGAAAAAGCGTGGTGGCAGGGCTTGGAATGGGATGATCCTGCCACGAAGCAAGTTTTCTCTGCAAAATTCGTCCGCAGGTACTTAGCCGCATGTCCATGCATAAATTTCATTTGATTTCTCCTCTATTGCTTTTCACTTCGAAATATATCTGTTCCTTAGTAATTGTAATGTGGCTTGGCCTATTAAAATCATAAGTTTTTTCTCATTCTTTCAGGCCTAAAGTTAGCTCTCGTCGTCCATGGGTTAGATAAAGAACAAGCCTATCGTCCGCTTATTATCAGGCAAGTGTTGTCGTAATGTTTCAGTGTGTGAATGCTTTTATCATGTGAAAAGCATTTTGATGTTTCACAAATTCATTTTGATGAGACACTTGACAAATTAATATTCCGCTATTCCTTCCTTTTATATATCATCTCTATTGCAGGGACTGAGCCGACTGACTCGAGAGAAGGCAACAAGAAGTCAACCCCTTTTTCTGTTCAAACCTGTTTACGTCATCTTCAAAGGGTTGGTCCTTTGACTGATACAATATTGTGAAGTTCGTCTGTGGCTTTGCCGGCTTGGAACTTTGAAAGACAACATTTTCTTTGGAGTCATCAAACATCTGTGTCATCTGTGTCCTGCTAAAGTTTGATGGATGTTTACTCTTTTGATTTGATTTATGACCGTCTTGTACAATTCGATAAGTCGTAGGGTGTTCAAATATATAAAATAAAGGGGGAGAAAAACCACCGAGTCGAAGGTAATATTGGGAATCGACCGAGTAAACGAAGTACATAGAAGAAGTAGAGAGAAGAGAAGTGGACATCAAATATGCATAGTTCGGGATAACAGGGTGTTGTCCGCATGTCTATGGACAAAGGAGGAGTAACAATCTTCAGGTGGAGGCGGAGTATAAGTGAAATCCCAACCCCTAACATCAAAATACAATGAAGAGTCAGGATATTAAATTCCGAAAAGTACATAATTTGTACCCAGAATTTGGGTCGCACAAATTTTAATTGATTCAGATTTTTACATTACAAAAATTCATGACATCTGTAACAGGTAGAAATGTCGAAAATTCATCGATAATGAGCAACTAAATTTATGTCAGCAGGTGTCGACAAGATCCATTGCTTCCGTGCTAGCATTAGGGTTAACTGCAACGGAACCAGGAAGCAGAAATCACCTGGAAGAAGAAATTCACGATCCGAAGTTCGAATTCTTCTCGAACATAATTCGATTGTTTTTCTTCTCCTTTAGTTCAATGCGGTACAAACACGGAAATTTCACCCAAGTTATTTGTTATTACCGGTACATCGTATGCCCGTCTTGCACGGTCTGAGATCTTCAAGAACTATTTGTTTTGACCATAATGTTCAGGTTTAATGAACTTTATATCACGGATTGCAGTATTTAAATGCGTAATCTCATTGTAATTCAAGATTTAAATATATTAAAATTTTATAACGCGGTTAGCATTCGAAAGAATTGAAATGATTATATTAATCCAACTGATACATTTTCAAAAAGCTCAAATTTGGCATTTTATTTAAAAAAAAAATCTCTGGCTCTATTTCTCTCACATTAGGAGAAATGTTTCGGTTATCCTAACCTGTCACATACTATAGGAAAACACTAACCGAATTATAACAAGCGAGTGAATTAATATTAATCCAAAAACTTATCACAATTAATATTTATTAAAATAATTTAATTAATATTTTCTCATTCGTATAATATTTTTTTTCCTCTCCCCATAACCAATTCCATTCTCGCTCTCCCGGCATAATCATATAGTAATAATTTTCTCCTTTGTTCAAGGAATTTGAGATCCTTGGCACATACATTTTTTTATTTAAACTACTAGTATTCAGAAATTAATTGATCCGAGAGGATCCACTGGAAAGTAAAACTCTCTCAACTTGAATTCTCTCTATTTATATAACTCAAACCCGAGACCTTACTGAAAGGGAAGAGGTGTTATAACACATCTACCAATCTACTTTAGTACGTACAAATTTTTTTATCACTATTATCGACGTCGAAAGTTCCGACTTGAGAAAAAAATTTAGAGATCAGGCACGTACGAGGCCTAACTTGGGACTTTGAATCAGGATTGGATTGGATTGGAGTTGCCACTAAACTGTTGTCACGACCCGAAAATTCGGCAGAGTTTTCCCTAAAATTTGGATGTTCCAAAATCAGATAAATATAACCTGCTATAAAACTATAAACAAATATTCAATAATTTCAAATATATCACTTAAGCAAATCTCCAAAGCATAGGTTATAAAGCTGTACCAAAACTTCAGGTCGCAACAGTTGTTACATAACTATAATGATTCAATTAGATTACAAACTAGTATACCTCAAACTATAATAACCTTCTGTAAATCCCCGATGACAAAATACCAATTTCAAGCAGTTCGTCCTTCTTCTACTTAGCTAAAAAATATCGCGGGGTGAGTTGTAGGCTCAGTGAGGAAATCATTCCAAAATAAAATGACATCTATATATTAACATTTAAATATTTTAGTTGCATAATTGCACTTAATTTCTATTCTTTCCATCATATCATTCCTTATATTATGTCCATGCATATACATATATATACACATATCCATATACTTTATATCTCGTATTCGTAAATATACATACAAAAATACAATGCAGACGATAAGTAGCCACAGGGCCGCATTAATCTCACGGAGAGTTGTGACGGTACCGTGAACGGTTGTCCATTTTATTACCCGCTGGATCAGCGGTCGGTCGTCCGTTTTGTATCCCACCGAATCAGCGGTCGATCGCCCATTTTGTATCCCACCGGATTAGCAGTCGGTCATCTATTTTATAACCTGCTAGATCAACAGTCGGTCACCCGTTTCGTATCCCGCCGAATCAGCGGTTTCTCACCCATGGCTACATCAACCAATTAATCATAGTACATCCTTAGTTATATTTCATTTATTCCGAATCCATAGATATCATATTCACTCACTCATTAGTTCAAATCCATATACCTCATATTCACACAATATCACAATAACTATATCAATATATTACTTACTTATTATATTTAATATATAGTTCCACTTTATAATGGAACAAAATACTCACTGTCTTCGAACAACTTCTCCATATTAGCCCTCGAAATTGCTAGATCCAATCGCCTCAGCTCAAGTAGTCCCCAAAGACCATTCACTCTATTGAGCCACTCGAATACATAGTCTCGTCTTCTCAGTGCCTGTCTAACGTTTAAGGTAAAATAAGAAAATCATGTTGCATAATGAAACCATTCTACTACCTTTATATTTATTCAATAGAAGCATATCATTCAATTTCCAGCTCAAAACTTATAAACCCCAGATCACTTCTATTTTAGTTTTTGTGTGATTGAAAAATAATAATGATAAAATAATTATCAATTAATGTTCAGTAAAATAATTAAGAAGACTTCCAAAAATTTATGGTCTAATTACAGAGAAATTGTTACCACTATTGTAGTTCACCGTCTTCCATTTCCTCACAATTCCATGATTATAACTATAGCATATTTCCATCATCAACCACCCCAAGAAATTATATCTGTTTGACCTCAAGGATTCGTTTATATTTTTACAGTTACAGCACAATTAGTCTAGGCAATAACTCATTAACATCCGAAGAAGTAAACTCCTAAAATATTAAAATACAACAAAAGAAGTGTTGACACTTCTACCAGCAATTTAGCTGATTAATAAAACTCAATTCCCAAGGTAAATTCAAATATAACCTCAATTATACTTATGATGCAATTTACTGCGGCTTATTAACATGTGTTTGAACCCTCCTCCGTTTCTCCATCTTAGTATTTCAACTTTCCTATACCCTTCATCTTATACTAAGAATATCCAGTACATTAAATGCTAAATTGGAAACCTTACACAGATCAACCGACAACCTAACAAAACAGATCAATAGGAAAGAAAACAAAAACAGAGAGTAAAGGGGAAAAACCTCCACATATGGTCTTGCTCCATGGAAGATGGAAGAAGAACTTGCTGGTCATTCTCTTTCTTTTCCATTCCATTTCGCGGCTCTATGTCCCAAACACATCTCCTCCATTTCCCTTTTTCTTTTTCTTTATTCTCTCTCTCTTGTTTGGTGATCGTAAGAAGCAAATGGCAGCAGACTTTCTTGGAGAAAAATATAATAAGGGAAAGGATAAACATGTGGGATTGTAAGGAAATAGAAAGGGTAAGTATGGAAAAATTATGGGCTTACCTTACATGCTCTAATTGGGCTAAATGGTCCATTTATATAATTGGGCTTAAACTCAATAAAGTGGCTCACAAATGTTTATTAAGGCCGTTTAGAAGTCTAAATCGCTAAGTGATCATAATACTAACCACCTAGGTTGTTCGTTGGTCTTGAAACCGAGATTTGGGTCTGGAGGTCCTATTATATATCTTGAAGCCCGAGAGCCAAAATACGCCCAAATTTAGTACTCGTCCCTAACCGGAACAGGTCCGTTCCGGTTCCATGGGGCATGGGACAAGCCTTGAACCGTCTAGCTTAGGAGCAGTTCGGAACCAGCCGGTTCAATAAATTTTTTTAAAAAATGATGTATAGTATGTTAGGAATTAGAATAAATTATAATGAAATTGAATTTCAAAATAATTTAATGTGTTTTATTTATCGAAAAAAGTATGTAATATGATAATGAATTCATTGATCTTTTTTTAAAATTTTTTTCAATTGTCTATTTCGGTCCTTCAAAGAGAGGAACCGGTCAGAAACCGCCCCCACACGATTCTAAGCTGGTTTGTGCCCGATTCCGAGTTTGACCGGTTCTAAGCTAGTTTTGGCTGGGCTGGTTCTGAACTTGTATTAATTATTAATCTTTTTCCCGGTGATAATTATTAATCTCTTTTGCGTTGCCCCATAACGACCCAGAATAATTCAAATGCATAGACACGTGAATTAATTTATGAGTAATTTAAAGGAAATAATAAGTTCTAAAAACATGCTTTGTTACCCTACTCTATACCATTTACATTTTCATAATCTTTTCGATTATACAAGAGACACACGATTTAATGGGTAGGAGAAATTAGATATGGATAAAAAAGATAAAAAGTCACGCTAATAAAAATCAAAATTACAGATCAAGAATCATGTTTCTTTCTATTATAGGAGAGACGTATAATTTATAAGGGTAAGAGGAAATATAAATAAATAAATAAAATACTAAAAGACTCACTAATAATAAGAATTGAAATTACGGGAGATCGAGAATGGTGTTTCTGGAGCTAACTCTCTCTTCTTCATCGTGATTATCGTCAAATCATATGTCGTTTCAAACGTGAAAATTAACCTCTTGTTGTGACTTCCATGCACCAATAATTGTACATCCACTGTTATCCCACGTAAGCCCCGGATTGTTGGTAGGGATGGCAATCTTTGCCCGAACTTATCATGCAAGGGTCAGGGTAGGTCTGGGTTTGCCTTCTAACCGACCCATCCCGACCTGTTTATATTATATTATTTCATATTTTAAAATTAATTTATTTGTACAATTATCTTAATCAAATTGGGTATTAGTCATTCTATTTTAATGAAATTGTGCAAATTTTAATTGTTTTAAATTTATTTAACCAGTAAAATCACATAGATATTTAAATTCATATCATGTTTCAAATCATATACTATTAATTAATTTTTCTGTAAACCAGGTCGGCTCATGTCCCATCCCGCTCTGTTCGAATGGGCATACGAGTGGACATATTTAGAGTGCAACATGGGTCCGGATCTTCATATACCCGGCCCCACCCCACGACATTGCCATCCCTAACTGTTACGCAATAGAAAACTGTCGTGCCCTTTGACATTAAAATTTTCGAATCGAAAGATCGATACGTCGGCTGCCGAAACGTGAGACGTACCAGTGCATGGCCGAGATTGTTTTTCCTTTTTCCTTTCTGTCTGCGTCATTCGGTATTCGGAAGTACGAGCAGCCCCACATGAACTGTGACAGAAGGAGACTGACGAAAATTTTCACACATCAAATAATGCAGTGAACGCATTTGTTTATAATTCGATCGTATATCAAATACAAATGATACTCTCTCTTTTACCCAGTAAGAAAAAAGATATTCTATGCTGTAAATATAAGATTTCGTAGCTAAAAATATATGAAATTAGAGGAAAAGCACGATTTGGCGCAGACGAATCACCCTTGGTCTAAAATCAAGTGATCCAGTGTACAATCGCAAGCTTGTCAGTACCCAGTACCGGTCTCATTAACATAACACTACCAAAGGTATCATGCAGTTTGGAGGAATTAATGCTCCACAAGTTCAAGTTCAAAGATCAAACTTTTAATAATTATTTTAACACTAATGCATGAAACGGATTTGAAGCTGGAATCTAGAACTTACCAAATTATCACATGAAAGTGAGTTTTGAAATATTTATGGATGGGCCCGGAAAATTTATCCTACGGGGCAAAACTCAATGGAATGGTAAGATGACATGTTCAAGCTAGCAAAATAAGATAATCTAATAAAAAATGATAAAATCAAGTAAAATTTACTTATCATCTGATAGATATTTTCGAGTTTATAGGAGCGATCGTCCCCGCGCATCCCACCTTAATCGATCCCTGGAACTATTAAACCACCACCATCGGATATACTTCTTGTGCCCCGTGTTCTCCCTTTCTCCTATTTCCTTTTATATTTACTAGCAAATGATCTGTGTTATGCACTGTGAATATCGTCGTATATAATTGAAAACCCTAAAAATGTTGTTACATGCAACATAATGCAGATGTAAAATGATAGCTTAAAGATTGGGTGGATTGGGAAGATAAAAATTGTCATGTAGAAAAAACAGGGCTGGCTAGTAAAGTAATAAGGATTGTGTACGAGTATAGGGTAGATCTGAAATTGTTAGGAATCTGTTATGTTGGGTAGGCTTTTGGTAGATATCCATAAAAATAGAGAAGGTTCTGGATAATAAATTAAGGAACCGATTAGTTCTTATTCCGATTTCAGTTCCGGTTCAAGCACACAGAGTACTCAGAATCGGAATTATTTATGTAGTTAATTTTAATTATTTTTAACCTTCTTGTTTGAACTCTAATTGATAAACCATTTAAACCATTGGATTTCTAACTCGATGAAATTTCATTTGACATAATAAACATGCATATTAGATGAATTTTTCATATTTAAAATATCATTATAACTTAAATAAATAATAAATAATACTTAAATACAATGTAAAAATATTTAAAAATTATAAATATTTGATTATGATAAAAACTTACACGAAATAATAATTGTTATGAAAAATATCGAAGTAATTCATATTATAATGGCAAAAGAATAAATCATAAATAGGCTCCAACAGAGTGTCCTGAACCTGTGGTATCTTACAGGTTCAGGGTAGGGTACAGTTTCAAGATTCAATAAGGTAGGGTCCGGTTTCAAGGTTTAAGAACCAGTATTACACAGGATGCTTGGACCCAATCACCCCTAAAAGAAACTGCTTTACATAAATTAAGATGAAGGGTAATTTTGGGGAAAAAAAGGACCGAAATTACCTGGTTGTGGCTTAAAGAAATAGAGGTGTATATCCTTTCATAAGTATGAAACAAAAGCAACTGTTGAATAGTAGGATGCCCCGTGTTTCATGGTCACATCTCCAATGACACATTATGGGTGGAAGTTTTGTCGAGAAACATCTATCAATTTTATGCGACTAGAACATCTGTGTGGTCCTAGTCATTGAACGTGGAGGAGGTCCCACGAGCTTCAACCACTAGTTATGGAGCCGCCATGGCTGCCACACTAATGACTTTTATTGTCGACCATTTTGTGGAAGAATAAATCTCATATCTAAGAGTAGGAATAGTGAAATCAGATTTATAAGTGAACTTATTACCATTATTTAATACTGTGGATATGAGTCTGACTTTTGACAGGCCTAGGATGAAAAATTTTTATGATATCGGAGCCAATCGCATGGATTCACACCTCGTCGTACCTGGGTATAAAAATTCGTGTCAATAAAAAGTTCGAGACTAGTAAAAAAAAATTATCGGATCGAGGACAATTGTCCCTGGCCTGAGTACAAAAGAAAAATACCTGGCTCGATGTTCGATGTTAATTGAAGAGTTAAGAGAATGAAACCGGGTTAATAATAATTCATTAGATTTCTGAATATTGTCTTATATATATTGAAAATAATATGAATGTGAGTGAGCAGGATAGTATTATTTAATAAAAATGGATAGAATTAGCACAATTGTACAATATTTTATAGTTGATTTTGAGTTTAAGGGTGTACCATCCATTAAATAAATACCAAAAATAAAATAAAATATTCACATAAATACGATTGCATATATAGCACTAGAACTCGGGCCATATCATATACGAATTTTATTATTTTATAAAATCGATTTTTAAAAAGTAAATATGTAATAAATGATTAAATAAAAATTTAATTGAATCAATTTTGGAATATTTGATCTTTCTGTAAATATTAGTAACAAATTTAGGAAAATTGGAGTAATAATGAAAGGGGTAACGGAAAAGTAAAAGGACATAATATGGATAGAAAGTTGACGGTTATACGATCACTCTGGAGATTATAATGGAATGTGATTAAACCAAATGACGAAATAAGCATCCGTTCATTTCTTGGAAGAAATGTTCATTTCCATTAAATTAAGTAAAAAAAAATTATCAAATGGAATGTATATCATTAAATCTTAAAACTGTGATCAGGTAGAAATAAGAAATGGGAGGATAAAAAAATACTCAGCATTTTCATTTCGTATGATTCATGTCTACCAAACGAAACCTAAGTAGTTAAGTATTGGTAAATTTAGCAGCACAAGTTTAATTTTGTTAATTTAATAATTAATAAAATTAAATGTTACGTGTTAACGGGTAATTTAGAAAGGTAAAAAAAAAAAAAGATATTAAAAGGAGGAGCTATTCCATAATAATTAAATGTACTTTTAAATTTACTTTCAAGGGATGGATTCGCTGGTAAGTTGACAGTATACAATAAGTCAGGTCAAAGGTTGGACTTAGTCGGGAGTCGGTACTTAGGGATTAATGACGGGCCACAAGTCGTATACTACACCGCCGGGTGAATTAGTTAGTTGTTACGACGTTAGATAATATCGATATAAAAAAAAAGATAAATATATCTTTAAATTTGAAACAAAATTTGCCCAAAATATTGGGAGGGGGCAGCCTTCACGTCCAACGTGTTGCACGCGGGGATTGATGAGTTACATGTATTTAGATTCTCTCACATGCATAACTAGGCGATTCAACATCAACATGATTCGATAAAGACGATTTCCTGTCCGTTTCGATGGCAAGAAAACTCCCATTTTCTGATGGAATGATCCGTTGTAATTGTCAGGAAAGTCATTTTCCGACGGACTTCTAATAAATACGTGCCGTCTTGTTTTGCCTTGTTGGAAATTCAATTTCAATGGATTCCTAACAGACATTCGTCAGGAATTTTTCGATGGATTCCTAACAGATGTCTGTCAAGAATATCTATCAGTAATTCGTTGGAAATAACAAACCACCGATGATATATCCGTAGGTAATTACCAACGGATTATCGACGGCTCGCGACGGCTTGATATCTGATGGATTACCGACAGATTATATGTCGATAAGCCCCGAAGTCTTTTCCAACAGATGTCAGTCAGTGATCTGTCAGTGATCCGTCAATTTTACAAATATGGATATATTTTATTTTATAACTATTTATATGTTGAATTTATCGATCAATGACATTAATAAAAAAAACATTGAGCCAATCAATAAAGTTAATTTTATTAATTAGAAATATTTACAATATTTGTCCGGGAAAATAAAAAATACAAATAAAACTTCGAGGTGGTAGTGGGCAGCGGGGCGAGGCCTTGAGCGACCGACAGTGACAGTCGATGGCTCGGGGTGACCTCGATGGGTCTGCCCAGGGCTTGAAGTAGTGCTGGGTGGGGGCTCGAGTTGGTGCTTGACCAGTCCGACCGGGGCTTGGGGTGACGGTCGGTGGCTTGGTGGGTCAACAATGGGCTCGGCGGGGCTGGTCGTGGCTTGGTGGGGCTCGCTGGTGGAGCTTGAAAGTCGGGAGCGTTGGCCGAGCTCTCTAGGGCTCAGTCGAGCCCAGCGTAGAGGCTAGGGTAGCTCGTGGCATGCTCGCTCAGTGGTTGGGCTCGGGCATCGAGGCATAGGGCTTGGGCATTGGGCCTCGGCGGGCGTCGGTGGCTCGTGGTGCGGACATGCAAGTCTCTGGTGAGAAATCATCGTAGGAAATGGGAAAGGAGAGGTCAGGTTCAAGATATATATATATATATATATAAGCATGTTTCTGATGGATTACCGATGGATATTCAATCGGTACTCCATCAACAAAGAGCGGGAAAAATCCTACAAATGAAACTCAAATGCTAACGGTTTACCGACGGAATAATCCATCATCAAATTGGCTCATCTGTCGACAAAGAGCTGGAAAAATTCAGTGAATAAAATTCAAATACCAACGGATTATCCGTCGTTAAAACTTCCGCGTGCTCTCCACCATGACATACTAATGGATAATTCGTCAGTAAATTCCGTCAGACGGATATTACAAATGGATTATTCGTCAGTGACACTCCCGCTTGCTTCCCACCATAACATACCGATAGATAATCCTTTAGTAAATCCGTCGGTATTTTTATTCCATCGGAGAACTCCGCAAATAATTGTGATAGATTATCTATCGGAAATTCGTCGGAATTAACAACATATGTTCCATCGGTAATATCCATCAGAAATACCAACAGATTTTGTCTGACAATCTATCCGTCGATATTCACTAGTTTTCCTATAACTTCCTTTAAATAAAATTTCGAATTTAAATTTTGTGAACAATTTTAACTGTCAAGTGAGGGATCGAAAATGATTCACCAATACATTATGCGTGAGATTATTTTTTTAATAATATTAAGACAGAATCAAACGTGAAACATTACGTTTTTTTTCCAGCGGATTATTACTTTTGTTTTATTTTGTGGACTTAAGATGGAATTGGAACCACAAATTTTTCCAATCCTGATCTGTACAGACACGACATGTGGCAGTTCGCTACACCATAAATCCTAAACACGTACTTTCCAGTCCTATGTAAGTTCATTTCGCGTTTTACTATATTTTCGGTTATAAAAAAGACGCACAAACTTAAAAAAAATAAATAAAGGGATGAGAATTATTTCACTATAAAAATCAAATTTAAATTTTTTTAATTTTAGAACGATGTTATTTTTTCATTGTAAAATCTTCACTGGACTTAGAAAAGATTGGTCCACAACAACCTTAAAACCTGATGTCTGTAGGTGGTGTGAGCACGATCATCTCATATTTAGGCTTCAATGCATTATTCTTCTGTATTGACTTTCAGTGTACGCACTTAACACGTGTTTTCAACACTCATCCTGAACTATTTACCTCGAGTTGGGTATTTTTCTACTGTACTCACTCATCCGAGACATGGACGACCAACCACGAGACGGGCTTTCCGTCCTCGAGCAATATAATTAACCACGAATTAGGTACTTTTCCTTCCGGTTTCAGACTGACGCCGTGTGAGCTCATATGATAACTGGCTCCGATACCATGTAAAATCTTCGCACGTCCCACAATAGGTTGGTCTTATATATACTTGAAAGTCCAAACTTAACTAATATGAGTTTGTTCAAGTGGCAATGTACTTGTTCCCTTTAAAGAAAAAGTCTCGAGCTCATATCTCTACGAACAGAGAAAACTCCTACTGTAAGGGTTTCACCCCTTAATAGGCCGCCACACTAATGACTTTTATTGTCCACCATTTCGTGGAGGAATAAATCTCATATCTAAGAGTCAGAATAGTGAAATCTGATTTATAAGTGAACTTATTACCATTATTTAATACTTTAAATTTTTAGGTGGGTATGAGTTCGACTTTTGACAGGCCTAGGATGCAAAATTTTTATGATATCAGAGTCAATCGCATGGATTCACACCTTATTGCACCTGGGTATAAAAATTCGTGTCAATAAAAAGTTCTGGACTAGTAAAAAAAATTATTGGATCGAGGACAATTGTCCCTGCCTGAGTGTAAAAGAAAAATACCTGCCTTGATGTTCGATGTTAATCGAAGAATTAAGAGAATGAAACTCCGTTAACAGTAATTCATCGGATTTGTGAATATTGTATTATGTTTATTGAAAATAATATAAATGTGAATGAGCTGGATAGTATTATTTAATAAAAATGGATAGAATTTGCACAATTATGCAATATTTTATAGTTGATTTTGAGTTTAAGGGTGCACCATCCATTAAATAAATCCCAAAAAATAAAATAAAATAAAATATTCACATAAATACGATTGCATATATAGCACTAGAACTCGGGCCATATCATGTACGAATTTTATTATTTAATAAAATCAATTTTTAAAAAGTAAATATGTAATAAATGATTAAATAAAAATTTGATTGAATCAATTTTGGATTATTTGATCTTTCGGTAAATATTAGTAACAAATTTAGGAAAATTGGAGTAATAATGAAAGGGGTAACGGAAAAGCAAAAAGACATAATATGGATGGAAAGTTGATGGTTATATGATCACTCTAGAGATTATAATGGAATGTGATTGAACGAAATGACGAAATGAGTATTCGTTTATTTCTTGGAAGAAATGTCCATTTCCATCGAATTAAGTAAAAAAACCTATCGAATGGAATGTATATCATTAATTTAATAATTATTAAAATCAAATTTTACGTGTTAACGGGTAATTTAGAAAGGTAAAAAAAGATATTAAAAGGAGCCGCTATTCCATAATAATATAAATGTATCTTTAAATTTACCTTCAAGGGATGAATTTGCTAGTAAGTTGACAGCGTACAGTAAGTCAGGTCAAAGATTTGACTCAGTCGAAAACCAGTACTTGAGATTAATGACAGGCCACAAGTCATATAATACACCGTCAGGTGAATTAATTAGTTGTTACGATATCAGATACCATCGATATAAAAAAGATAGCTATATCTTTAAATTTGAAACAAAATTTGCCCAAAATATCTGGGAGGATGCAGCCTTGACGTCCAACGTGTTGCACACGGGGATTAATGAGTTACATGTATTTGGATTCTCTCACATGCATAACTAGGCGATTCAACATCAACATTATTCGATAAAGACGATTTCCTGTCCTTTTCGACGGCAAGAAAACTGTCATTTTTGGATGGACTAATCCATCCTAATTGTCAGGAAAGTCATTTTTCGATGGATTTCTGATAAATACGTGCCGTCTTGTTTTACTTTGTTGGAAATTCAATTTCGATGGATTCCTAATAGACATCCGTCAGGAATTTTTTTATGGATTCCTAACGGATGTCCGTCAAGAATATCTATCAGTAATTCGTTGGAAATAACAAACCACCGATGATATATCCGTAGGTAATTACCAACGGATTATTGACGGCTCGCGACGGCTTGATATCTGATTGATTACCGACGGATTATATGTCGGTAAGCCCCGAAGTCTTTTCCAGCAGATGTCCGTCAGTGATCTATCGGTGATCCATCAGTTTTACAAATATTGATATATTTTATTTTATAACTATTTATTTGTTGAATTTATCAATCTTACATTAAAAAAATATTGAGCTAATCAATAAAGTTAATTTTATTAATTAGAAATATTTACAATATTTGTCCAAGAAAATAAAAAATACAAATAAAATTTCGAGGTGGTAGTGGACAGCGGGGCGAGGCCTTGAGTGGCCGTCAATGACGGTCGATGGCTCGGGGTGACCTCGATGGGTCTGCCCGGGGCTTGAAGTAGTGCTTGGTGGGGGCTCGAGTTGGTGCATGACCAGTCCGGCCGGGGCTTGGGGTGACAGTTGGCGGCTTGGCGGGTCAACAGCGGGCTCGGCGGGGCTAGCCGTGGCTTGGTGGGGCTCGCTGGTGGAGCTTGAAGGTCGGGACCGTTGGCC
Organism: Lagerstroemia speciosa; assembly: GCA_037672795.1. NCBI lineage: Eukaryota > Viridiplantae > Streptophyta > Magnoliopsida > Myrtales > Lythraceae > Lagerstroemia > Lagerstroemia speciosa. Next base: position 3,282,732 of record CM075293.1, on the reverse strand, counting down.
AAGCTCTCTAGGGCTTAGTGGAGCTCAGCGTCGAGGCTAGGGTAGCTCATGGCATGCTCGCTCGGTGGTTGGGCTCAGGCATCGAGGCATAGGGCTTGGGCGTTGGGGCTCGGTGGGCGTCGGTGGCTCATGGTGCAGACATGCAAGTCTTTGGTGAGAAATCATCGTAGGAAATGGGAGAGGAGAGGTCAGGTTCAGGATATATATATATATATATGCACGTTTCTGACGAATTACCGATAGATATTCAATCGGTACTCCATCAACAAAGAGCGGGAAAAATCCTACAAATGAAACTCAAATGCCGACGGTTTACCAACGGAATAATCCATCATAAAATCGGCTTATCTATCGACAAAGAGCTGGAAAAATCCTGTGAACAAAATTCAAATACCAACGGGTTATCCGTCGGTAAAACTTCTGCGTGCTCTCTGCCATGACATACTAATGGATAATTCGTCAGTAAATTCCATCGGTAATTCCGATGGATATTACAAATGGATTATTCGTCAGTGACACTCCCGCATGTTTCCCACCATAACATACCGATAGATAATCCTTCGGTAAATCCGTCGGTATTTTTATTCCATCGGACAACTCCGCAAATAATTGTGATAGATTATCCGTTGGAAATTCGTCATTCGACAAAATTAACAACATATTATGTTCCATCGATAATATCCGTCAGAAATACCAACAGATTTTGTCTAACGATCTATCCATCGATATTCAGTAATTTTCCTATAGTGTTCCTCTAAATAAAATTTTGAATTTAAATTTTGTCAACAATTTTAACTATCAAGCGACGGATCGAAAATGATTCACCGATACATTATGCGTGAGATTTTTTTTTAATAATATTAGGACAGAATCAAACGTGAAACATTACGTTTTTTTTTTCCAGCGGATTATTACATTTGTTTTATTTCGTGGACTTAAGATGGAATTGGAACCACAAATTTTTTCAATCCTGATCTGTACAGACACGACATGTGGCAGTTCGCTAAACCATAAATCCTGAAGGCGTACTTTCCAGTCCTATGTAAGTTCATTTCGCGTTTTACTATATTTTCAGTTATAAATAGCACAAAGGAACTTAAAAGAAGTGAATAAAAGGGTGCGAATAATTTTATCGGTAAAAATTAAATTTAAAATTTTTTTAATTTTAGAACGATATTATTTTTTCTTTGTAAAATCTTCACCGGACTTAGAAGATATTGGTCCACAACAACCTTAAAACCCGATCTCTGTAGGTGGTGTGAGCACGATCATCTCATCTTTAGGCTTCAATTCATTAATCTTCCGTATTGACTCTCAACGTACGCACTTAACACGTGTTTTAAACACTCATCATCAACTGTTTACCTAGAGTTGGGTATTTTTCTAATGTACTTACTCATCCGAGAGATGGACGACCAACCACGAGATGGGCTTTTCGTCCTTGAGCAATATAATTAACCACGAATTAGGTATTTTTCCTTCCGATTTTAAATTGACATGGTGTGAACTCATATGATAACTGGTTTTAATATCATGTAAAATCTTCGCACGTCCTGCAACAGGTTGGTCTTATATATACTTGAAAGTCCAAACTTAACTAACATGAGTTAGCTCAAGTGGCAGTGTGCTCGTTCCCCTTGAAGAAAAAGTCTCGGGCTCATATCTCCATGAACAGAGAAAACTCGTGCTGTGAGAGTTTCACCTCTTAATAGGCCGACTCAACTTGAACTGGATTAATCAGTAGCTCAAATGATTTCTGAATATCAGTGTGCATGCCAAAAAAAAGAGTAAACTGATAGATCGCGGTACCCAAATTTTCTTACATTTCAGATCTTAATTTATCAACTCTTCCGTTTAAAATTTGTTCCGGACCACACTACTCTTCATAATGAGTACAAACGTGGCTTCAAGCGTGCTGTTCTTCCACGCCTCTCTCGTTTGCGTCGTCTATGAACTAGTGAATCAAAGTCCACCGTTACCCCCACGCGTCGCACGGGCTGTTGGACTAATGTTCGGTGTATCAGATACATCCAATAGAAAAACTGTCAGTGCATGTGGACTTCAATGTTTTTGAGCTGGACATTTGTACAGGACCTATCTATAAAATCAATCTTAAAGAGAGAAACTCAATATAGAAAAATATTAGATTTTAAGGTGAGAAATAATATAACTTTATAAAAATATAGATAAAATTGACAAATTTTATATAAATTTTTACAGATTTTTGTCGAGTTTACATATAAGAAGAATTCTCAAGCATAAAACAGAGCGGAGAACTCATACAGTAAGAACGAGAGGTATTCTCTACTTAAAATGTAAAATCTCCCAAACGTATCTCGAAATTTTATGAATGTATCAAATCCCTAAATATCTAGATATCATACCTTCTCTGCAATAGGCTCGTACTAATACAAGTTCGATCTAGACCGGTACAGCAAAGAGTACAACTCTCACGATAGTGGATTTTTTAGGGCGAGCTGTGACCATCCATAATATAAATTAATTGAGGTGATTCGATGCAGATTTTCTAAAACAAGGTCTCGGGTTTTTTTTATTACGACGAGTTTATACTCTACGAACTCGTTGATCTAGATCAGTCCATGTGTAAAGCAGATATGTGGGTGACATCACCAAGGGCTACGAGCTCAAGGAGGGATTCGAATTTCCGACTTCATAGATTTTTACATGAATCGTACTCACGTCCTGTCCACTTGAGTTAACTCTTCGCGGTTAACAATGTTTTGAGTTTGAATCTTTTAAATGGAGAAGACCCATGATTTCGATTTCACTTTTTAATGAATCAACCTGATTTAACTCTGAAGTAATCAAGATTTGCCGGATTTATGGATTCTCGTGGGACCTGGAAAAACACGTGGTCTGGATTCACCCATGTTCTGTCATTTTCCTCTGCGAGGGACTACCCTTTCCCAACTACTATAAAAGGCAACCCGAAGCGATGACCACAGACCAAGGAAATCGACCATACTCTTCTTTTCCATATCTCCAAGCATCCCAATCACACACGATGGACCATCTGCTCTCTTCTCTTCTTCTTCTCCTTTCAGCACTCTATCCACTCATCCTAGCACTTAAGCACCGCGGAGTTTGGAAGTTCGGTTCCGATGTGCGGAAGAGATCGAGCCACGATCGACCGTTACCCCCCGAGCCATCGGGTGCTTGGCCCCTGATAGGCCACCTCCATCTTCTGGTGGGAAGAGAGCCCGCATTCGAGAAGCTTGCAGCCATGGCTGACAAGTACGGGCCGGTCTTCTCCCTCAAGACCGGCCTCCGAAGGGTGGTGGTCGTGAGCAGCCCCGAGACCACGAGGGAGTGCCTCGCCGTGAACGACAAGGTCCTAGCCACTCGGCCCAATATCGCGGCAGGACGGTACGGCTTAACAATCACTCCATCGCACAATCTATTGTGTTACAGGGGTGTTCGAAAATCAGTTCAAAGGCTAAACTAGTTTCAAACCAAACTGAAACAAGAGGACCGATTTGTTTGGCTCAGTATATAATTCGAACTAGAACCACTTTCAAGGAAACAAATGTTTTAAATTGGCTCCATGGCTCAAACTAAACCAATTGAATCTTTTATTTTTAAGTTCTTCAAAAATCAAATTAGTAATTGATAAATTATATTGTCATATTGTTATATTTAAAACTAGCTCAATTCTGTTCGAACTTATTAACCGAATTGATTACACTTAAAAATTAACCAAACTACGTTCGTCATCAAATCCGAACTAAAGTAGAACCATTTTGATGAGAACCGATTCTTTCAGTTTTCTCTCGAACCGGTTCACACTGGATCGATTTACCTACGCACCCATTATGATCTCATAATTTTCTTACTAATATTTCGACCGACATGGGTTTATAATTCTTAACCACTAATGCCATGGGCAGGTACATAGGATACGACAATGCCATTTTCGCCCTAGCGCCCTACGGGCCGTACTGGCGCGAAATCCGAAAAGTTGCCGCCCTGAAGCTCCTCTCAGGCCAGCGGCTGGAGCAGCTCCGCCACGTCCGGTCAGTGGATATCGCCGACTTCACAGAGGAGCTCCTCTCCTGGTCGAAAGCTGAGGGCAGCATTGCCGTCCCGATCGACAAGCACTTCGAGCACCTCACCTTCAACATAAACCTGAGGATGATCGCCGGGAAGAAGTTCTCGGAGGCAGAGTTCGGCAAGACCGGCTCCGACGCGTGGCGGTTCAAGCGGGCGATCCAGAGCACCCTGTACCTGACCGGGGTGTTCGTGGTGTCGGACGCGATCCCGTGGCTGGAGGGAGCGGATGTTCAGGGCCACGTGAGGGCGATGAAGGAGACGTGGAAGGAGATCGACTACGTGCTCGAGAAATGGCTGAAGGAGCACATGGAGAAGAGGAAGCAGAGAGGCGGAGAGATCGGGAGCAAGGGGGAAGGAGTAGGAGAAGACGATGATTTCATGGATGTTCTGATAAGGAGTTTGCCGGAGAATGAGCCGTTGTTCTTTGGGCGCGAGCGGGAGACCGTCATCAAGGCCACCGCCATGGTAAGAATTTCAAATCTCCCCCCGCTCGAAGTAATTTTATACGTATGTTACTTATCTTGTGTGAATACTAAAAATAAATAAATCAGAATTGATTTAAGCGAAAAATCGGCTCCACTGCAACTCCATATATCCAATATAAATTAATTTTGATTGGCTTTTACAATCTAATAACAGTTCATGATCGACTCTCATATCAAACAGTTAATGGATTGAGACATTAAATATAAGAAAATTGAGATATTATTACCTATAATATTAAGTTTTTTAGGTGCATATGTTTCTAATCTCCTAAAAATTCGGAGCAAATTTTATAACATATCTGAGCTAGTTATTATTTAGGTTAACATAACTCCAGCCGCAAACCGGAAGAAAATATCAACTCACAGTCAGTTATATAGCCGGTGATGAAAGGAAAAAAAAGCTTGCCCCAGTCCATTGTTTCCCTTACTCGAGTTTTGAAGAAAATTATTATGCTCAAATTGGATTTAATTTTATATCAGACAATTAATAGGCTTTTAGGTGGATATGGATGTAACCTCCTTTAGGCAAGTTGAATATTTTTTTTTTTGTTTTTTTGCACTACACAGTATCTCTGGTCCAGCCGAAATACATCTCGAAACTAATCTGCGATCGGGCCAGGATCCCTGGAAAAATTCCCGTCGACCCTCCCAACCTGGGATCACCATTTGGGAGTCTAGTGAGAGAATCACTAGCCCAACCCCAAGTTGGTTAAAAATTTTGCACATAGAGAAGGTTAGAAATAATATATTCCTTCCAACGCGAGCTGGTTGAGTGGTAAGACATTCTTTTCTCTTAAGTAAAATCTCGAATTTGAGTATTGTGAACGGAGAAAATTCATGTTGAAAAGAGTTTAACACTTTTCGTGGACTGACTTAGCTCAAACTTAAATTAGTTAGAATTTATAAGATTTATAAATACTAAACAGTATTAATATTACAGAGAATATGATGGGTAATTTCCGGCCCAGAACTGTTGTGGGAATTTTGTCTCAGAGCAGCCCACGAGCTCGAGTTGGCAAGAAATTCTGTGGACAACGTCCTGCGTTGTTACAGGCCTGATTGCGATGTGATTGTCAAATCAATCGGGACCGCACATTATTTATTATTAAAAATCCAAAAAGAATCTTACATAAATATTGTTATGGATTGAAAAATTATAATATTTTTTTCTGAATTCGATAGTGATATTTTTTTTAATATTTATTTTCCACTGAATCTTGCAGATTCTCTTACTGACTGGTTCGGAGAGCACGTCCCTGACCATGGCATGGGCGATCGGGTTGCTGTTGAACCATCCCCATGCACTGAAGCGTGCCCAAGAAGAGCTGGACACTGTCGTTGGACGGGATCGGTGGGTCCAAGAATCCGACATCGAAAGCCTGAAATATCTCCAGGCGGTCGTCAAGGAGACCCTGCGGCTCTATCCCCCGGCTCCGCTCACCGGTCTCCGGGAAGCCTTGGAGGACTGTTACATCGGTGGCTACTGTGTTCCAAAGAACACACGTGTGTTGGTCAACATATGGAAGCTGCAGAGGGATCCCACGGTATGGTCCGAGCCTGACATGTTCAAACCCGAGAGGTTCCTCAAAGAGCACGAGAAGCTCGAGTTCCAAGGCCCGAGTTTCGAGTACATACCCTTCAGCGCTGGGCGCAGGTCGTGCCCTGGACTCACATTCGGGCTGCAGGTGGTCCACCTGACACTGGCCCGGATGCTGCAGGGTTTTGAGATCTCGGCTACCGGGGACGGTCCCGTCGACATGGGCATGGGCCAGGGCATTGCGTTGATCAGAACGGAGCCCCTCTGGGTTTCCCTAAAACCACGGCTCAATTTACCAGTCTCGGAATAAAATCAATGCTACATCACATCCTTCCCAATAATCTAGTCAGAGGAGTGGAAAACCTCGGGTTCACGCGAGTCCATGAGCTCGTGCGTGTCCCGAAGGGTTCATATCGATTAGAATAATTACCATTCCGAAATATTATACATAAGAAAATATATGAACATGCTTTCTCCATTTGCTATGAGCTTAAGCCTTCTCCATGAAGGAGCCTTCTCCACTAAGGCATATATATATATATATATATGTATAGCTTTAGCTTTTGTACTCAACATGTATTTCTCATCCTTCCTGGATTACATAACGTTTGAATACTAGCGGCGCCTCAACCACCCATTTACATAATGTTTGAATTTTAGTATTCATCAATTTTGAACATATCAGATGTATTAAATAATCAGTACCCATCATTGGCATGCCAATGCAGCATTATGAAAGGTTTAATAAATCTTAGAAATATGTGTGAATACGAATACTATCGCCCGTCAGTTTAGTCTATGATATTCATATTCACACATATGAATGCTATTTAAAAGTGGTCTGACATTAATAAGAAACGCAGTATGAGTTTTAGCATAAATCTAATTCTATGAACATACTTATTACGGTCTGTAAAAGGTTTCGACCCATATCAAATCTGAAAGTTGAATTTTCAGTTTTCATGGATATCTCTTGAAACCCTTCCCAAAAATTCAATAAGGAACTTCCTCAAGAAGGTGGCCGGACGGGAATGTGATTGGACCCCATGTCCTTTTCAAGTGAGACTTGACCTTTTAAAATTCATAAGGGCCATAAAAGATATGTAGTATACTTGAAGGAAGAAAGCACCTTTCATACATTCACGTTGTCCTCCATTTAAAACTAAGAAGTAAGACTTTATTCCATCCTTGTCTTTATCTCTTAGAACGAGGAAATATCGATTATTATTTTCTTGATATGTGTCATCTTGAATCTAGAATTTCGATGGATTCTGAGAACTCACTGTAGTGTAGAACTTTATTAATTATGGACCATCTTCGTTTCATAAAATTTAAATTTGAGATCTTTTTTTTTCTATAACTGAGGTATCCGAGTACCTTCTGGATCCGACTAGCAATGGTTGCGATAACTCCTCCTCAGGGCACACATAATAGCTTGGAAGTCACGTGTGCGGGTAAGTCAAGCGAACCTGACGGACTCAAAAGGGCTGAAAAAACCCCACCAATGGAGAAGCATCCCTCCTGGGGTATGAACATGGGAGGTCACGGTGAATCTCCCAGAGTCCCACCAGTGGGACTGCTGCCCTGTTGGCTTCAAATTTGAGATTATACTTGAGAAGAAGCGGCACCGAACCATCCCAATCAATCCATAGCAATAAAAATTAGTAGAATTTGAAGATGTCTTAACCATTCGTACTAAAAGGCTAATTTATTAAATAGCAACATAATTTTATCATTTATTACTTAATACTCTCTTTCACACGTAGACTCGAACGTGTGCTCTGATACCATAATACAATTTGAAAACTTCGTAACCATATGGTCTAAAAGTTTAACTTTATTAAATAACAATATGATTTATTATTTATTATTTATTAGATTATTCACTGGGCCAATTACAGTAAAATTAGAGCCATATGGGAAGCATGTCACTTCAATTCTTTTGGGCAATTATGGCATTTGCTAGCTATCTATTCATCCAATCCATTCATTGGATACTCCAGCTTGTTATTCTGTGGTAATGGAATTGCTAAATTATCTATGTAGCCTGAGTACAAGCTAATATATCGCAGGTTTCGAATAATTTACTTTATAAGATATTCTAAACTGATAAAGTGATGGTAGGTGCCCATATGTTTGATGTAGTAAAATTTGAAAGGTGTATTGTTCATATTCAAACGATGCGATTGTACGGATTCACCGAGTTAAAATGTGTACTGAAATATAAGCACTCGAGTAATTTATTCTGTGAAATAATCTCTATCAATAGAAGGACAGCATGTGCAACTTGATAGATTTACTGTACACATGCGCATGACATGACTGTAAAGATGCATTAAATTCATCCGCGTATAAAGATGAAACCGTATCCATGTAAGTTACTGTATGAGATACTGTCAACCAATAAAGTGATCAATAAACAGGTTCATGTATTCTACCTAGCAAAACTTGATTTGTTTACTGTATGCTCTCACATGACATGAATGTATGGTTGCCACTGAACTCAACCATGTACTAAAATACAGCAGCATTCGAATAATTTACCCTGTAAGATGCTCTCAACTAATAAAGTTAATGACGTGTGTCCATATGTTTGATGCAACGAAACTTTATAGGCTTACCGTATGCATTCACATGAATTGACTAAAAGGATAACTTGAATTTAAAAGCAGCACTTGAATGATTTACCTTATAAGATGCCCTCAAACAACAAAGCGACTGCATGTCTACGCATAATCAATGTGTTTGATCGGTTTATTGGATGCATTCACGCTGCAAACTAAAATAAAGTAGCACTTGAGTAATGCGCCTTATAAGATGCTCCCAATAAAGTGATGACACATGTCTATGTATTCGATTTAGCAAATTTGGTAGGTTTACTTTACGAGTTCACACAACATGATGACTATAACGATATGCCGAATTCATCAGTGTACTAAGGTTCAGTACCAATAAAAGTGACAGCATATGTTCATATTTTCAACATAGCAAGACTATATATAGCACGCGTTCACACGACTTGACTATGAGGATACATTGAATTCAACTGCATAAAATGATAAAGCAGAATTCGAAGTGTTTTACCTCATAAGATGCTCTCAACCAAAAAAGCGATGATACTTGCTTGTACAACGATTTACTGTACACATTCCACTCAGTGACTTTAATGATGTATTGAATTTAAATGGGTAGAAGGATAAAACAACATTCGAGTGATTTACCTTATAAAATGCTCTCAATTAGGGATAATCAAGTCTGAGTATCATATATTTTTTTTATGATACCCTAATCCTATCCTATATTGAACAAGTTTCTAAGTTGGACTTGCTCCCACATCACGGACATTGGACACTCAAGTCCGACTCTCTCCCACATGAACGACCACAAAGTCCGACTTCCATGCACGTGGATGTCGGACTTCGGACATCGGACATCGGACACCCTCCAAGTCGGACCCTCATTCATGTGCTCAACATTTGAGAGACGTGACCACGTCAATCACTAATCAGTATCTATATATAGCCCCATTAGGGGCAAGTATAACGGATTCACTCCTCCCTTCTTCAACATCTCTTCTCCTTCTCCTCCCTCCTACTCTTAATTAAATTATTCTCTGACTTAGGCATCAAATGACCATTCTGGGGAGTTAACCCAGGCTTGGCTTTTTGCAAGTCTCTGGCGAAGTCCACCTACTTTCTCCATCCCGAGGCTAGCTCCGATTTTATCTGAAGATCTCTCAACCGGATAGGCCATCCGAAGGTACTATCAGGTGGCAACATGCATCTGTTTATTCGACCTAGCAAGACTTAATAGGTATGCTTCACACGATACAACATAACATCATGGAGGCTAGTGTAACAAAGCCTCTCGAATCGGGGACAAGTTGTAGTGAATTCAAGCGCAAACTAAAATATAGTAATGCTCGACTAAGTTTACGGCCCTATCAACCAATAAAGTGACGAAACTAACCAATATATCCGACGTACCAGATCTTGATAGGTATACTTTGTGCGTTTATACGATGCGACTTTATGGAAGGCAGTCCCTACGAGGCTTGTTGGGTAAGAGACAAGTTGCAGTAAATTCGACTGCATACTAACATAGAGCGGCATTCGAGTAAAAAGATACTCTCAGCGATGGCACGTGCCCATGTGCTCGACATGGCAAAACGTAATTGATTTTCACGCTACGCCAAAGACAATGCAGTGACAGGGAGTGGATCGACGAATCGTTCTTTCTTTGCGTCACTCGTAAGTCAGAGGTAACTCGATCTCTCACTTATCGGTTAGTCCCTGTTTCGCCTGACTAGTTTTCGTTGACGATGGGTAGCTATGTTGTGAAATGATTGTGCATTTTCTTGGGCATGCTTTCGTTCTTTATGGTTGGCGTCTGTGATCGGTTACACGTTTCGGTCCAACAAGGAGGTTTCCTTTTTGTTTTCTTCTGTTTGTTGTTGAATTTCTTGATTATGTGAAGAATCCAATCCCGATCTCAAGCATGTATTGATCCTGAACCAGAATTTTCCCACTATCCCAAGTTTTCAGTTCAGTGATAGATCACTGCAGTGTAGTTTCTTTTTCTAATACAGCGACAACACAGCTGCAGCTGCAGCCGGAGCTGCTTGCAAGCAATTAACCATGGCGTAAGATTGTGTTCTCAGCAAATATAAAATGAATGACTCAACCTTGTGTTTCTTATCATGGGGCCCACTGTTAGTTTCCTAGGATCTTGATGTTGGTAACTTGTGCTTACAGGGTTGTGATCACTAATGGCAGTGCAGCAAGCCCCATCTGGAGCAGTCCCTTCAAGTGCTGATGTGGTATGTGTTCGTTCTGATTAAACTGCTGAACCCAAAATTTCTGTATTTGTTTATCCTGTGGCTCTAAATTTCTTCTGTTCATGTTTTGATTGAATGATATAGGTCAGCAGAGCATTTGTCGATCAATACTATCTCATTCTGCACCAGTCGCCGGAGCATATGCATCAGTTTTACCAGGACTCTAGCAAGCTTGGCCGTCCTGAAGCAAATGGATTCATGGGTGTCACTTCAACCATGAAAGTGAGCTCTCTGTTTGTGTTGGGAGTTTCTTGTTCTCTGGATATATATTCACATTGTTTAGTCTTCTATCCTGGTTAGTTTGTTCGACATATATAGTTATGCCTGAGTTTCTGTCTTGGCCAGTAGGTTCTAAATTGGGGCTTAGCATTGTAGAAGTGACACAATCTTTAATTTTCTGTAATCAGTTGGTTCTAAAGTTTTTTGTTTAATGTCTCCCTGCTATCTGATCTATTTCAGCACCTTCTTCATGAGGGTGGTATTATGTAACTTGTATCTTATTCCAATATGCAGGCTATCAATGAGAAGATCCTGTCACTTGATTACAGTGGGTTCAGGGCAGAGATTATCACAGTTGATGCACAAGATTCTTACAATGGTGGAGTCCTTGTTCTTGTCACTGGATTTTTGACTGGAAGAGATAATGCAAGGCGAAAGTTCACCCAGACTTTCTTCCTTGCACCTCAAGGCAAAGGCTACTTTGTTCTGAATGACATGTTCAGATATGTTGAAGAACCCCAGCTCTCAGATGCAAACCCTGCTTTTGTTGATGATGCAGAAGCCCCTTTGGCTGTTGAACAGGGTAAATATTTACTTTGCTGTAAATGTATAAACTGCCTATCCTTTAGGTTGCTCCTAAAGATGATGCTAACTGCAGATAACACTCAAGATCAGGAGAATGATATTCCTGAGCAAATTCCTGTCTCTTCTGAGGAAGTTGAGCAGGAGGAAGTAGGCCAGGAGGAAGTATACAATCCTCCTAAAAATGGAGACGTTTCAGTGGTGGAGGAAATTCCAGCTGCTGAGGTTGTTGATGAAATTCCAGTTGATCCAGAGAGAGAGGCCGACTCTGATGCTAAATATGAAGATGTGCCAAAGAAATCATATGCCTATATTGTCAGTAGATGTTTCTCTTCCATTTTGGGATCTTTGGTTTGTTCTTTGTTTAACACTTTCTGTTCGTTCAATTTTTACAATGCTGTGACATTGTGTGATGCCATTTTAAGCTCAGTTGGCCTTAAGCATTAATTGCTTGATGATTTTTATTTCAGGTGAAAGTAATAAAGGAGGGACTTGTTCAAGTACCCGTGTCAACTCCTGCCCCTGTGAAGACTTCCCCAAAGGCCCAAGAGCAGCGGTTGACTGCTTCACTGCCTCCTGCCGCCACAGTTGACAATCTACATTCCAATTCAAAAGCGAATGAAATCCGGAATGGTCAAGAAAGTGAACATAAGCAGTGCTCCATGTTGCCATATTTTGTATCATGGCAGGGTACGGTTTATTTTGATCCATACATCTGATGCATCATTTGACTGCCTGCAGCTGATGGCCATCCCATCTACTTGAAAGGACTGCCGACGAGTGTCACCTGTGCTCAAGTCGAGAGCAAGTTTAGTAAGTTTGGACCTATTAAAAGCGGTGGTATTCAGATCAGGAGCCACAAGGTATGCTTGAACTTGGATTCAGTTCGGGTCATATGTTGCTCATGATTTCTTCTGACTTGTTTGCATTCTTTAACAGGGATTTTGTTTCGGCTTTGTGGAATTTGAAGAACGATCCTCTGCAGTAACTGCAGTAGAGGTATACATCGCCATAACTCTTATCTTTCCATTCAGATCTGGTAACAGTCTCTTGAGCTGATTTTCCTCAAATAGAAGGGAGATGGATTAGAGTCAAAACTGAGTTGACCAAACTACATTAGAGTTGGTCACTGAATTATTTTAGTTTGTGCTGGTGCTTGTGGCTGGCTCTGCACATTTCAGCATTAGTAAGCTATATCTTTAGAGTTTGACTCGAGAGAGGATGAAGGAAACTATGGGAAATGATTAACAAGCTCTGTAAAAGTATTCCCAAAGAGGAAAAAGAACATGCTTTGCAAAAGTAGCACTTAGGATGGGCGGTGTTTTATTCTGAATCCAGTGAATTTGAGATTGGTGCCGTGTCCGAAAAGCTCATTTTTTCCAATCATGTTTCGATGATCTTCTAGTAATGACTGTAACTTCCCCAAGAATTCACTTTGTGAGTGGAGCTGGGAAGATTGTCATGGGTTTAAGATACCGAAAATGTCTTTGATTTGTGTTAGAATTGGCCTGTGACGACAAATTACGTTCGACTCTTATACCTTTCCAATGTTTCCCTCGTTTATAAAGTTCTGCGACTGGTGTGCCAGGCTTCACCCATTAACATTGGGGGACGACAAGTTGCTGCCATTGAGCCAGAGAAGTCCACCGTTCAAGCAGGCGATCGAGAGCACCCTGTGCCTGACCGGGGTGTTCGTGGTGTCGGATGCAATCCCGTTCCTGGAGGGAGCGGATGTTCAGGGGCACGTGAGGGCGATGAAGGAGACCGCGAAGGAGATCAAATACGTGCTCGACAAATGGCTGAAGGAGCACATGGAGAAGAGGAAGCAGAGTGGCGGAGAGATCGGGAGAAAGGAAGGAGGGGGGGGAGGAGGAGGAGGAAGAGGTGGAGAAGACGATGATTTCATGGATGTTCTGATAAGGAGCTTGCCGGAGGGTGATCCGGGGTTCCTCGGGCACGAGCGGGGCGGGAGACTGTCATCAAGGCCACCGCCCTAATTAGAATTTCTAATCTCACCCGGCTCGATTGAACATTGAGAGAGAGAGAGAGAGAGAGAGAGAGAGAGAATTAATTTGAGTGGTTGGACAAAAAAAATTTAATTTAAGTGGAAAATCAATTATACTGCGACTAGCCCTGGCCACGGGCCGGTTTAGGGCCCAAATCGGCCCTGTTAAAACCGGTTCAGAATTATCCAGAACCGTGAGACCTAAGGCTTAGGGCTGGTTCCAGCTGCCTTAGAAATCGTAACCGTCGGTTCCGAATCGAAACCTGAACCGGCCCGAAATCGTAGAGAAATAAAGAAAATTGCCCAGCTCCCAACTAGCAGGCAGCTATTGGGTCCGAACCGCCGGTTCTGAACCAGACGGAGCCGTGGTTGAGAACCGAAACTGTCCGGTTCTGAACTATTCCTGAACTGGCCAAAGGAAGGTTTAAGGCAGGTTTCAGGGGGCCACGAACAAGAACCACCCGGTTCCTGAACCGTGGCCAAGTCTAACTGCGACTCCACATACCCGACTAAAATGTATTCTATATATGAAAGCTGATGCACTTTAAGTGTGGGCTGACACGTGTCCATACTACATTTAGTACATATTAATGTTATCAGAGTCATATGTCCATTGCATGCGTGGCTCAAGCGGTATTCTCCATGGCTTTCCACAGCCGACGTTTGAGTTTGAATCCTCATAACTACAATTTTACCTCAACTTTTCTCTTCCCTTTCTTTTCTCTTTGCACGAGCCGGTTCAACTCGGGCCCACTACGACCCAATTGGCCAACCTTAACCGGACCCCCTCCCCTTAAAGAGTCAATTATAAATTTTTGACATATTCCATCTTGTGTTTTACAATCATAATTGACCTTTCCATTTTCATCTTTCAAGTCAAACCTAAAATAATTCTTAAAGAGTAAAGGTATTAAATCACGTAAGAGATCCATATTGTTAGCAAATCCATTATCAATTTGGATTTGATTAGTCCTTTTTATATTGCTTCTTCTACCTAAAATTAATATTGCAATACATTTCAAGTAATCTTGAAAAAAATAGATTTGATTGATCAATTTGGGTATTTGAGAAAAATCAAATGCTAAAATTTTAGGGGAGACTTTATTTCTTAAAAAATTGATTAAACCTCTCAGGGACAGCATCGATAAACAAATTGTATCAGATAGGTATACCTGTGATTGGTTGCCCTTTCCTTCCTTTAGCACAAGATACTTTATTTATCAGTTCTTTAATTAAATTATTTTACAGGATTAGTCAAGAAAAAAAATTAAATGATTTTATCAATGTGAATTAGTTGGAGGGTGCAAAGGGAAGTCTGTATATCTTCATGGTGAACCTATAGTCTAATTGTATAAAAATAATTGTTCTAATTTGGCGCAATGAAAAATTTCTATGGCATATCAATCGTATAACTTTTGTAATAGTTTTACGCTTGAATATAATTCATTCGCTTTCTTATTATATATGTTACTGCATTTATTTTCATGATCCGCAGCACAACTACTAGCTAGTTAATTTTTATTACTAAACTGGATTGGTTGAGATGGTAGGACGCCTCTTCCCCTTCAATAAGGTCTCGGGTTTGAGTCTTGTGAATGAAAAAAATTCACCATGTGAGAGGTTTACCCATAGTGGTTACAACTCGAATTGAATTAGTTATAACCCATTATATTTCTGAATACTAGTGGTTTAGATCGAAAAAATTAATTTTGATCAGCTCGTACACGTTAACAGTTACATAATGCACACAGTCAAAGATTGACTTCTATATTTGATAATTATTAGGCGTTTATTGCCTCGATTAATTACCTCTCATTCGAGTACGGAAGAAAGTTACCCAACTCGAGCTCACTTGAATCTTATATTGGACAGCTAACAGATTAGGCTGAAGGTTAGAAACAATATATCCCTACCAACATAAGTTGGTTGGTATGGTGAAAATGTTTTTTTCTTAAATAATGTTGAGTTCGAATCTTGCCAATACAGAAAATTCATATTATGAGAATTTTACCTTCTTAATAGACTAACGTGGACTTAAATTTATTTGGGTTCATAAATTCTAAATAGAGTGGTATTAATATCACAGAGATATGATGGGTAGTTTCCGGCCCAGAACTGCTGTGGGAATTTTGTCTCAGAGCTGCCACTCGAGTTGGGAAGAAATTCTTTCGACCATGTCCTGTGTTGTCGTGACAAGCTTGATTGCGATGTGATTGTGAAATCAATCAGGACCGCACATTATTTATGATTAAAAATCCAAAAAGAATCTTTTATGAATTATACTGTTGTTGATCGAAACATTGTAATATTTTTTTCGAATTGGACAGTGATATTTTTTGTTTTTGTTTTTTCCACTAAATCTTGCAGATTCTCCTACTGACCGGCTCGGAGAGCACGGCCCTGACCATGGCATGAGCGATCGGGTTGCTGTTGAACCATCCCCATGCCCTGAAGCGCGCCCAAGAAGAGCCGGACACGGTTGTCGGATAGGATTGGTGGGTCCAAGAATCCGACATCGAAAGCCTTCCAGGCGATCGTCAAGGAGACCCTGCGTGTGTTGGTCAACATATGGAAACTGCGGAGAGATCCCACGGTATGGTCCGAGCCTGACTGGTTCAAACCCGAGAGGTTCTTGAAAGAGCATGAGAAGCTCGAGTTCCAAGGCCCGAGTTTCGAGTACATACCCTTCAGCGGTGGGCGCAGGTCGTGCCCTAGACTCACATTCGAGCTGCAGGTGGTCCACCTGACACTGGCTCGAATATTGCAGGGTTTCGAGATCTCGGCTACCGGGACGATCCTGTCGACGTGGGCATGGGCCAGGGCATTGCGTTGATCAGGACGGGCCCCTCCAGTCAGAGGAGTGGAAAATCTCGGGTTCACGCGAGTTCATAGAGCTCGTGCATGTACCGAAGGGTTCATATCGATTAGAATAGTTACCATTCCGAAATATCAAAAATAAGAAGATATATATGAACATGCGTTCTCCATCTGCTATGAGCATAAGCCTTCTCCATGAAGGTATTGTATAGCTCTAGCTTTTGCACTCAACGTGTATTTGTCATCCTTCCCGGATTACAAGTCTGTCCTTTTATCAGTAAAATAATAGCGTCGACTCAATCACTCCTTTACATAACACTCGAATTTAGAATTAAATCTAGAACATATTAGATGTACTACATAATCAGTACTCACCATTGGCATGTCAATGTAGCATTTGTTATAAAAGGTTTAATACAGTTTAAGAAGTTCGTACTCTTCAAGACGAACCTAATGAGTATACATTTCTTCCTATCGAAAAAAAAGAGTATATTTCTAATAAATATATTGGTATAAATGCATAGGAATCCTTAAATTCATCAAATAATAACCCTTGGTAGTGAGAAACGGAATGGAAATAATCTCGTATCAGAAATATGTGTGAATACAAATACTATTGCCTGTCAATTTAGTCGATGATATTCATATTCACACATATGAATGCTATCTAAAAGTGACCTGACGATAATAAGAAACACAGTGTAAGTGTTAGCATAAATCTAATTCTACGAACATACTTGTCATGGTCTGTAAAAGATTTCGACCCATATCAAATCTGAAAGTCGAGTTTCAGTTTTCATGGATATCTTTTGAAACCCTTCCCAAAAATTCAATAAGGAACTTCCTCAAGAAGCTGCCCGGACGTGAGTGTGATTGGACCCCCATGTCTTTTTCAAGTGGACTTTACCTTTCAAAACTCATAAGGGCCACAAAAGACATGTTGTATACTTGAAAGAAGAAAGCATCTTCCTTGTATCCACGACGTCCTCCATTTAGAACTAAGAAGAGAGACTTTTATTCCATCTCTGTCTTTATCCTTTAGAAAGAGGAAAGATCGATTATTCTTTTCTTGATATTTGTCGCCTCAAATCCAGAATCTCGATGGATTCTGACGTATATGTTTGAATTCACCATGGCTTGAACTTTCTCAATCATGGACAGTCTCCATTTCACAAGATTCAAATTTGACACCTTACTTGAGAGGAAAAAGCACCGGACCACCTCAATTAATCCAAATCTGTAAAAATTAATAGAATTTGAAGATACCTTAACCGTTTGCACTAAAGGTTAATTTTATGAGATAACGACATGATTTATTATTTATTACTTAATACTCTCTGTCACACGTTGACTCAAACCTGTGCTCTAATGCCACAATAGAATTTAAAAACGTCACGACCATATGCTTTAAGATGCTAATCTTATTAAATAATAGTATGGTTTAATATTTATTACTTAATAGATTATTTAATGGGCCAATAACATTAAAAGAGCACTATGTGAAGCATGTCACTTCAATTCTTTTTGGCAATTATGGCATTTTCTAGCTATCTATTCATCCAATGCATTCATTGGATACTCCATCTTGTTATTATGTGTTAATGACATTGCTAAAATTAATAAACCAATGGTCTGTGCCATATGTTCAATGTGGTAAAATTTGAAATATTCTCTATTAATAAAAGGACAACATGTTCTTGTATATTTAACCTAGCAAAACTTGACAGATTTACTGTACGCATTCACATGACATGACGGCAAAGATGCATCCAATTCATCCGCGTATAAAGATAAAACAGTATCCAAGTAATTTACCTTATTACTCTCAAATAATATAAAGTGATTGAATGTATTCATATATTCAAGAAAGATGGCATAGTACAGTTGGTACTGCTCTCACTCTATAAGACCTCGAGATCATGAGTTCGATCACATCCGTGGAATTGGTCGTGTCTCTTTTATCCTCTCTTCCTTCTATCCGTTTTTAGATCTATATGTCTGCTCTGTACATCGAAAAAATATATTTATATATTCTACCTAACTTAGTGCAATTGGTACTGCTCTCACTCTATGACCTCGAGGTCATGAGTTCGATCACATCCGTGGGATTTGCAGTGTCTCTTTTATCCTCTCTTCCTTCTATCCTTTTTAGATCTATATGCCTGTTCTGTACATTGAAAAAATATATTTATATATTCTACCTAGCAAAACTTGGTTTGTTTACTGTATGCTTTCACACAACGTGAATGTATGGATGGGACTGAATTCGACCACGTCCTAAATATAGCAACATCCGAATAACTTACCCCATATGATACTCTCAACTAATAAAGTCAGCGACATATGTTCGTATAATTGATGCAACAAAACTTTATTGGCTTATTGTACGCATTCACATGACTTGACTAAAAGGATACGTTGAATTTAAACACACTTAAAATATAGCAGTATTTGAGTAATTCACTTTATAAGATACTCTCAAACAATAAAGCGATTGCACGTTTCTATATGTTCGATACAGCAAAATTTGATAGTTTTACTTTACGAGTTCACGGGACATGGCTATGTGGATATGTTGAATTCATCAGTGTACTAGGGTATAGTACTCATAAAAGTGACAACATATGTTTGTATATTCAACAGAGCAAAATTTGATCGATTTACAGTGCGCGTTCACACGATGTGACTATAAGGATGCATTGAATTCAATCGTGTAAAAGAATAAAGTAGAACTCAAGTGATTTACCTTATAAGATACTCTCAACCAAAAAAGCCAAGAGACTTGCTCGTACAACAATTTACTATACACATTCACCCTAGGTGACTTTAAGGATGCATTGAATTCAACTGTGCAGAAGGATAAAATGACACTCAAGTGATTTACCTTACAAAATGCTCTCAATTAGGGAGAATTGCACCTGAGTATCCTATACATTTTTATGATACTCTGATCCCATCCTATATAGGATAGATTCTTAACTTTTGAACCTAGATCCTACCTTAGAATTTAGGACTGGACCTTATTTGGAACCAATGCTATGCAATAAGTTCTAGGTACTTTATTGGAACCTGTCTTTTTTTCTCATCTCGTTATAATAATTTTACAAATATCTATATTCTTAATATAGAAAAGAGAGTTACAACCCTCTAAGGTGGCCAAGTGATAGCTTCCTGAAATTTTTTTTCCATTTTTAAAATTTTTCTATATGGTGAGGCCCACACAATCTTCCGACCATCGTCCTTGGCTTTTGCTGCCTATAAAATTTCCTTTTTCATTTTTAAATTTTGTCTGTTCGGCGAGTCCCCCACCCAATTCTCGACGCCATCATCATTCGCTTTTTATTTGTCTTTCCTTTTCTTTATTTTCCATTTTGTTTTTTCTTTTTGCACAAAGAGATCGAATGATATCTTTTACTTTATGCAGAAATCTAAAAAGTAATCTACCTTCTCCTACTATATGATTTGTGCTAGAAGTATATCTATTTTTCATATCAATGTATATTCTCTTCACTATATTTTATTTTGGCAAATCATAAATAAGTTATATTCTCGTTGCAAAATGCGAATTTTACACTAATATATCTATAATCCATGGATCTTATGATTAAACAACCAAATTTATGATAAATTTTTATAATTTTACTATTTAATTTTCATTAATATACGATAAATTGTTCCTCAAATAATTAGTCGGCCCTATCCTAAAATCATTTGAATCTATTGGAAACCTATCCTATGTCTACCAACTGGTTTTGATTCTATTTGTTACCCGTGCAAACCCCTACTCTCAACTAGTAGAATGACAATAGGTGCTTGTGCATTTGTCGTAGCAAAGTGGATGTCATTACTTTATGCATTCGCATGACGTGACAGTAAGGATGCATTATATTCAACCGCGTATAAAGATAAGACAGAATTAGAGCAATTCACCTTATAAGGTACTCTCAACAAATAAAGTTATTAACACATATTCGTATATTCGATGCAGCAAAACTTGATTTTTTTACTGTATACTTTCAATACGACGTGATAGATGCTACATAATTCAATCACACACTAAAATTAATCTAGTAGCATTCAAGTAATTAATCGACCTAGCAAGACTTAATAGGTATACTTCACACGTCCATACAACGCGACTTCATGGATGCAATTGCAACAAAGCCTACATAGAAGAGAAATCAGTAGCACTAAATTCAAGCGCGTGTAAAAATATAATAATACTCGAGTGGTTTAATCCTCTCAACCAATAAAGTGATGGCACTTGGCAATATATTCGATATAGCAAAACGTGATAGGTATACTTTACGCGTTTATACGACGTGACTGTATGGAAGGCAATCCCTACGAGGCTTATTGTGTAAGAGTCGAGTTGCACTGAATTCGACCACGTACTAGCATAGAGCGGCGTTCGAGTAATCGGGTACTCTCAACTAATAAAGCGACGGCACGTGTCCGAGTATTTAACATGGCAAAACTCGATTGGTTCACCGTATAGGCTCACACGACGCAATGAAGTGGATGCACTGAATTATTTCCTAATATATATAAAGGCCAAAACCCTTCTTTTTACCACCCTCTCTCTCTCTTCCCTTCCCCTGTCACTCTCTCTCCGACGCTCTCTCCACTGTCGCGCCTCCCGGAGACTCCCCGAGTGATCTGCACAGCAGAAACCCTAGAAAGCGCCAAGAGGCAGTGAAGTGAGAGAGGCGACGGCAGTCTCTCGGAGTGAGAGGCAGAGGATCGACGAATCGTTCATTCTTGGCGTCACTTGGAAGTCAGAGGTAACTCGATCTGTCACTCAATCAATTGTTCCCTGTTTCGCCTGACTAATGCTCGTTGACGATGCGTAGCCATTCTGTGAAATGATTGTGCACTTTCTTGGGCGTGCTCTTGTTCTTTATGGTTGGCTTCTGTGATCGGTTGCACATTCCGGTCGAACAAGGAGGTTTCTTTTTTGTTTTCTTCTGTTTGTTGTTGAATTTCTTGGTTGTGCGGAGAATCCGATCCTGATCTCAAGTATGTATTGATCCTGAACTCGAATTTTCCCTCTATCCTGAGTTTTCAGTTCAGTGATAGATAACGGCAGAGTAGTTTATTTTCTAATACAGTGACAACACAGCTGCAGCTGCAGCTGCTTGCAAGCAATTAACCGTGGCGTGAGATTGTGTTCTGGGCAGATATAAAATGAATGACTCAACCTTGTGTTTTTTATCATAGGGTCATTGTTTGTTTCCTAGGATCTTGATGTTGGTAACTTGTGCTTGTAGGGTTGTGATCACTAATGGCAGTGCAGCAAGCCCCATCTGGAGCAGTCCCTCCAAGTGCTGATGTTGTATGTGTTCGTTCTGATTAAACTGCTGAACCCAAATTTTTGTATTTGTTTATCCTGTGGCTCTAAATTTCTTCTGTTCATGTTTTGATTGAATGATATAGGTCAGCAGAGCATTTGTCTATCAGTACTATCTCATTCTGCACCAATCGCCGGAGCATGTGCATCAGTTTTACCATGACTCTAGCAAGCTTGGCCGTCCTGAAGCAAATGGATTCATGGGTGTCACTTCAACCATGAAGGTGAGCTCTCTGTTTGTGTTTTGTAGTTTCTTGGTCTCTGGATATATATTCACATTGTTTAGTCTTTTTTCCTGGTTAGTTTGTTTGATATATATAGTTATGCCTGAGTTTCTATCTTGGTCAGTAGGTTCTAAATTGGGGCTTAGCATTGTAGAAGTGACACGATCTTTAATTTTCTGTAATCAGTAGGTTCTAAAGCTTTTTGTTTAATGTCTCCCTGCTATCTGATCTGTTTTAGCACCTTGTTCATGAGGCTAGTATTATGTAACTTTTATCTTATTCCAATATGCAGGCTATCAATGAGAAGATACTGTCACTTGATTATGGTGAGTTCAGGGCAGAGATTATCACAGTTGATGCACAAGAATCTTACAATGGTGGAGTCCTTGTTCTTGTCACTGGATTTTTGACTGGAAGAGATAATGCAAGGCGGAAATTCACCCAGACTTTCTTCCTTGCACCTCAAGACAAAGGCTACTTTGTTCTGAATGACATGTTCAGATATGTTGAAGAATCCCAGCTGTCAGATGCAAAACCTGTTTTTGTTGATAATGCAGAAGCCCCTTTGGCTGTTGAACAGGGTAGATATTTACTTTGCTGTAAATATATAAAATGCCTATCTTTTAGGTTGCTTCTAAAGATGATGCTAACTGCAGATAACACTCAAGATCAGGAGAATGATATTCCTGAGCAAATTCCTGTCTCTTCTGAGGAAATTGAGCAGGAGGAAGTGGGCCAGGAGGAAGTATACAATCCTCCTCAAAATGAAGATGCTTCAGTGGTGGAGGAAATTCCAGTGCATGAGGTTGTTGATGAAATTCCAGATGATCCTGCGAGAGAGGCCGAGTCTGATGCTAAATATGAAGATGTGCCAAAGAAATCTTATGCCTCTATTGTCAGTAGATGTTTCTCTTCCATTTTGGGATCTTTGGGCTTTGTTGCACATTTTCACTTTGTTCAATTCTTTACAATGCTGTGACATTGTGCGATATCTTTTTAAGCTCAGTTGGCCTTAAGCATTAATTGCTTGATGATTTTTATTTCAGGTAAAAGTAATGAAGGAGGGTCCTATTCAAGTACTAGTGTCAACACCTGCCACTGTGAAGTCTTCTCCAAAGGTCCAAGAGCATCTGACTGCTTCACTGCCTCCTGCCCCCACAGTTGAAAATCAAAATTCCAATTCAAAAGCGAATGAAAACGGGAACGGTCAAGAGATTGAACGTAAGCAGTCCTCCCTGTTGCCATATTTTGTACCATAGCAGGATATGGTTTATTTAGATCCAGACATCTGATAAATCTTTTGACTTCCTGTAGCTGATGGCCATTCCATCTACTTGAAAGGACTACCGATGATAGTCACCTATCCTCAAGTCGAGAGCGAGTTCAGCAAGTTTGGACCTATCAAAAGCGGTGGTATTCAGATCAGGAGTCAAAAGGTATGCTTGAACTTGGAATTAATTTGGGCCATATGTTGCTTGTGATTCCTTCTGATTTGTCTGCATTCTTTAACAGGGATTTTGTTTCGGCTTTGTGGAATTTGAAGAACGATCTTCTGCACTAACTGCAATAGGGGTATACATCGCCATAACTCTGTCTTTCTGTTCTGATCTGGTAATTGTCTCTTGAGCTGGTTTTCCTCAAATAAAAGGGAGATGGATTAGACTCAAAACTGAGTTGACCAAACTACATTAGTATTGGTCACTGAATTATTTTAGTTTGTGCTGATGCTTGTGGCTGGCTTTGCACATTTCAGCATTAGTAAGCTATATCTTTAGAGTTTGACTCAAGAGAGGATGAAGGAAACTATGGGAAATGATTAACAAGCTCTGTCAAAGTATTTCCAAAAAGGAAAAGGAACATGCTTTGCAAAAGTAGCACTTAGGATGGATGGTGTTTTATTCTAAATCCAGTGAAATTGAGATTGGTGGCGTGTCCGAATAAGCTCATTTTTCCAATCATGTTTCAATGATCTAGTAGACTGTCAAGTGTAACTGATTTTCTTTTTAAATGATTTTATTTAATGTTACGCCTTATTATTGCACACCTGATTGTAACTTCCCCAAGAATTCACATTGCGAGTGGAGCTGGGAAAATTGTCATGGGTTTACGATACCGAAAATGGCCATTTAACTTCACAGGATATTTTAATCAACACCTTTGATGTGTGCCATTGCCTACATTTTCAATATCTTCTAATAGGAAGGAAGTATCTTCCTATAGAGCTGCAATTTTATGATTTAATCAATTCCACTGGAACTATAATGTCTCCTTGCTTGGTTCTTGCTTCATATTACTACTAATGTATTATGGTCTTCAATGCATGAGATTCCTTTCTCTAAGGGAATGAATCAGGGATCCTTTTGTTCTGTTTCAGTTACCCTTTAAAAAAACTACTTATGCAAACTTTTTAAAAAAAATTTTGGACGTGTCAAAATGTTGCATCGGAATGCCTGAGGCCTAGGTAGGTAGAATTCTGATGTCTTTCGTTTGTGTTAGAATTGGCCTTTGATGACAAATTATGTTCGACTCTACTACCTTTTCAATGTTCCCTCATTTATAAAGTTTTGCAATTGGCATACCAGGCTTCACCCATTAACATTTGTGGACGACAAGTTGTTATTGAGCCAAAGAAGTCCACTATTCGAGGCAAGTCTCTTACTTCAACGAAAGCTTGCTACATATCAGACAATAGTCCATAGGTTTGACATGGCTCTTGTTTTGTTCCGCAGTGAATACAAGAGAGCGGTTTCCATCTGGAAGGCTAGGCGGGTTCAGGAGCGATGGCCCCAGAGGACGCGGGAATTATGGTGGAAACAGAGTCTACAACAGAAGTGACATGAGCAGGCCCGACTTTGGGAACAGAAACAGCGGGAGAGGATGGTACGCTCACCGTGGGGATGGAGGATACAACCGAGCCGAGCGCCCGCACCGAGGCTTCGATGGTGGGGATCCGTCCAAGAACATGGCACCTCGAGTTCCTGCTACTGCTTGAGCTTGAGGTACTGCTGCATTACTCTTAACTGGTCAAGTTCCATTTTGGGTGAACTGTGGTCTGGCATTTTTTCTTTACCGGAGATTATTTTCCTAAGCATTGGTTGACTCAATTGTTGTGGTGGTGGTGGGTAGTAGGTGAAAAATGAAAATTTTACATATATCCTGTAGAGGGTTGGGTGGTCAGAGGAATTTTAGCGAACCTGTGTTTGTTCGTGGTCTAGGTGAGGTGGAGGTGGTCATATCGGTGGTACCATGTTGTATGGGCAAGAGAGCAACATGTCTTTTGTTAGGGGATGAATGTAGAGGTAGTTGGGGGTTAGGAGTAGAGCCCGTACATGATCTTGAGAGTGATTTGAAATTTGAATAGGAGAAAGATTTCTGATCCATATTCTCTCCTGTTCCCATTTTTGAATTATTCTTTCTGTGCCATGCCTGAGTAGTCAAGCACGGAGTGATGGGTCATCTTATGTCGTGGCTCTATGAGTCTAATCCGATCAATCGTCGAACTTTGATCATCTTGGAAAACATGTAGAAGGAGCCTGAATTGACGACCTGTGGCTTAGGGCAGATGATGAATTGGATTTGAAGTGGGGGAAGACTTGGTTTTTGTTCTTAGGAGGTAGAGAGGTTTACTATGCGGGTCTGGCTCGTGGCAAGATACAGCGCTTGACGGAGAATGCAATCTGGAGAATGCAATCTTATGGTTACATCAATGAGCTCGAGTCTTCCACCTACGCTGCTTGCTCGTTCAGCATGAGCACCTACCAAATTCAACCTTGGAAGGGCTAGATCTAGATTTCAGTGGCAGCTAAAATGTCGAGAAACCCGGGATAGCCACTGGGACCGTGGCTACCCAAGCTGCTTGGTTTCGCAGTGGTTTAAACGAGGGACTACTTTCAATTTAACCTTCAACATCAGTTTCTTGAACCAGAGATCCTTTTGTGAGTTCAAGGCCCGATTTAACTGTCCACGGCTCTACCGTCGCGTCTTATGAATGACGCCAATTTCGTTCAGACCATAAATTGAACGACTTATTTGTTGGACTTATAGCAAAGATCTTTTCTCCGGTTAGATTTTTAAGACTGACGTTAGATAGGTAAGCAACCGTTATTCTGCCCTTGGCTATGAAATGAGTAACATTGAAGTCTCATGTAACTTCCGATTAACTTTGCACCAATTACACCAGCACGTACTGCCGTAAGAATGAGTGAGCAAGGCTGAGCTGCCCTACGTGTGCTGCGATAGGCTGAGCTGAAAATTTGAGCTTGTCTCGGTGTGGACGTGTGAGTTCGAAAGAGGGGAGAAATTAGAGAGAAGAGTGAGCGCGTTCGGGTCGTGTGGTTGCTGCTGTTAAGAGATCGTGCGAGGGTATATTTGTGCTGTGAAATGCGGCTGGTTTTTACTCAATTCTGTAGTGAGGATCTGAGGCCGGGAAAAATCGTGTTCGCGTAGGTTGTGATATGTGACTCAATTTCGAGTTTTGTATTACTGTAGATATGGATTTTTTAATATTTATGTGCACGCGTTGCACCAGTGTAAGTTGTTTGAGATGATAAGACATATTTTCTTATTAAATAAGGTCTCGGGTTTGAGTCTTGCTAATATAAAAAAATTTATGTTGAGAGAATTTTATCAACTTAGTGGCTGGCTCGATTTGACCCTAAATTAATTAGAGTATGATAAACTTCTAGATATTATGTGACAGGGTATACAGATTTTGCATTTTTCCCAATCATATATCAATTAAGTACATTTATTTTGACCTTTGTAATTAATTTTAAATGCCCCCAACAAATAAACAAATGTGCATATACATACATAAATATATATTTTTTGGCAGATACGTACATAAATATGTGCACACGAATATCTCTTATTACTTTAAAGAAAGAGATCGTATTTTGGTATCGCTTTTTTCTTTTCGAAAATGCCCTTGTGTGTGTAAATTGAAATATTTTGATCCCTTGGATTGAAATAAAATGAGAATATGATAGTAAATTTGGCATATATAACTATCTGCTTCACACAGTTTTTTCTCTCGCACTTGAAACTCTAATCCTCTTCTTTCCCCATGTTCTTCTTTTTTCTAATAGATTTATTTTTAGCTGTCACAATTCATTCTCGGTCTTTTATCAGCGAACTGTACACGCAAATTACAAATTTCAATTTCATATATGCAATATACTTTTATACCTATCTAATTTGAAAGTTAAACATATGTTATTTTTACTCAAAAAATTAATTATAAATAATTATTCTCTTCAATAGTGAATGAATAGAATGAATAAATCTGTAATATATATATTAATGAAACTTCTTTCCTGGGTGCGTGTGTGTATATTCCTTTAAATGGCAACAGCTTCACGAAGTTTAGTGGCATGGGAAGTGCCAATTGTCAATTGGCCCTATAAATGCAGTTATTTTGTTGAGCATAACCCTATAAAAGTTTACTAACCTTAATAGATAACACATCGAGATCGATAATCACATAGGGTTGGTGTCAAGCAG
Organism: Lagerstroemia speciosa; assembly: GCA_037672795.1. NCBI lineage: Eukaryota > Viridiplantae > Streptophyta > Magnoliopsida > Myrtales > Lythraceae > Lagerstroemia > Lagerstroemia speciosa. Next base: position 3,255,103 of record CM075293.1, on the reverse strand, counting down.
TAAGAATGGCCTTCGGAAAACGAACCGCTCTTCCCCTCGCGCTCTTCGTGGCACTCTGCACTGTGAGGACCTTTGCCGACGCATCTGGTATTGACGGGGAACCCACACACGTCCTGGTCCGCAACAGGCTCCCACCAGGCAAGACCTTCACCATCCACTGCAAGTCCAAGGACGACGACCTCGGGGTCCACACCATCGGAGCGACCCTGGAGTACGGGTTCCAGTTCCACGGCAACATATGGGGGACCACGCTGTTCTTTTGCGGCGTGGACACCGACTTCGGTTCGGGAGTCTACGATATCTACCAGGCCTCGAGGGACGGAAGGCGGTGCACCACCAATTGTAACTGGAATGTCACCCCAGAGGGGTTGTACGGATACAAACAAGGTGCAGAGTTTCCTGACATGCTTCTCAGGTGGACCAAACCCCCACAGAGTTGAACATGTTTGACATGACAGTGTACAAGAATGCCATCAAGTAATACATAACATGTCCCTGTCTTGATCAATAAGTGAATAATGTTGTACATCCAGCTAAGAGGCGAAGGTTCTGCATGTGATCCCGAGTGGTCATCAGCCTAATTATATAAGTGTTATACTGCTCATATCATCGTTAATGTATTAGCGATTATGAAAAGAAAAATGTCAATTTCAGTATTCATTAATTCAGAAACTAATGGTATCTGTTTCTTTCGATTGTCGACTTGCCGGATGAGAAAAAATATGGGGAAAAATTCATTATTCTCGTCCTGAAATTAAAATGCAATAATATGCAGTGGTTGGAGCAAATGTCATAATTTAATCCTTCACATTGACATGTTAATAAAAAAACCTTTTTTTTTCTAATTATTGGCCACACAATAATAGTCACTGCTCAAGACATTACTTCTGCCATGGAACAACAATTAAACCCAAAATTTTCAGCTTACAAGTTGATAGTGGTGCCAACTGTACCGAACCCTCTTCATGTTAAATGACTTGAATTTTTACGATTTCGATTATAAAACCCTAAAAATAAAAAAAATTACCCTAAAATAGTTTAATCTGATTAGTTTGTGATATAATATAAGTTCTGTCACATAGTTTACTCATCACGTATACTTCTTCACAGAATATTTATACATAATCTTTGTTGCAAATGCCTATATCCTAAGGAAACTAGCACCAAGCATCAGTTGCATTCCCCAATCGATAAACTTCTGTTTTTTGAAAAACAGTCAACCCGTATTTAATTATGATTAATAATTCACTACACCTTAGAATTCAATTTGCCCTCCTTCCATACATACATAAATGTAAATTTAATTCAATTTGATGCCAAAGGATTTGCTGTATAAGCAAATCTCTCATCTTCCAAATGCCAAACCATCCCAGAGAGGGACAGTCGCAAAGCATGGGTTTGCTAGGGAGAAATTCTTTCCTGTCAGTACTTGTTCTACAACTGCTGGTGTTACAGGGACCGACTACCGTTACAGTAGCTACTGCCGACAGCAGTCTAAGCTTTACCGCTAAGATGCTGGTCAATATCACCAACAAGTTGGAAGTTGCCCAACGTTACACCCTTCACTATCCACTGCAAATCCAAGGACGACAACCTCGGAGTCCACGTGATCGGGTCAGGCCAGAAGTCCGAGATCAAGTTCATCCTTAATCTTTTCCACACGACGCTGTTCTTTCTGCGGGGTGACATGGCATGACAGGCACGTAGTGTTTGATATCTATGATGCTGGTAGGGATATCGATAGGTGTCCTGAGTACTACTGCAGATGGGAGGCTAGAGGAGATGCTGCTGTGGGATTTAGCTCCAGTAAACCATACCCCGACATTGTTATTCCATGGAAGAAGTAGGGATGATTGTCAAGCAGCATTGTTATCGCACGACATATAAAAAAAGAAAAATAATTTGTAATAACATATCAATGTTACTTACGTTGATATAACCGGTCCACTAGAGCTTGTAAACGAAAGCATCAAACGATGTAAACATTCACAAGGCAATGAAATTTTACTTTTAATTGCCAATAAAATGTTAAGGATTATATCAAAAGCGGACGTGCCTTCACACAAGAATGTCGACACTCCAATGGGGCAGATCCGCTGGTAAGCTAACAAGCAGTAGATCAGATCCAGGATTCGACTCCCACGGGGGCCAGTATCTGATGTTTAATGACGGGACCCAGGTCATATAATATACCGTCCTATTTGTTAAGTAACCCATTAAATTTTAGAAATCGATGTACTTCGTTTCTATCTATGCAGTAACCCTCTTAGGACAAATTTTCATTTTTTTTAATAAGAAAGTCTTCAATGGAGTGGTTATAACGCAATATATCTGTCCAATTAGAATTTCTCATTTATATATTTGTTCAATTAGAATTCATGAATTATTAAGATTTTTAACCTTTTTTATTATATATATTTCTTAATTATCATAATTTATTAGAAGTTTTTATATTTTTAAGATTTTTTAAAATTTAGTAATCATAACTGTATACTTCTCACAGTAACCTTTCAATTATTTAAAAAAAATTGAAAACTCATTAGGAAATGCCATCAAATTCCGAAGTTCAATCCAACATCTCCAAGTATGAAATATTATATATATAGATACATATATATAGACACACACACACTCTTAGAAGAAGTAATGTAGATGGAGATGAATAATATAGGAAGACAAAATTCAAAAAAAAAAATCCATAACTTGACCATTATTAAAAAAAGCCTTGATCTAATAGATTCTTTCTCCAAGTACTGCAGGTGGGACGCTAGAGGGGATGCTGTTGTGGGATCCGAACAGGATCTTCCAGATCCCGACATTGTACTTCCATGGAAAAAGTGATGTTGTTTAGGGCAAGGAGTACTATTTACTAATAATTTTTATGTTGATGTGAGATTAATTCTTCCATGACTCTAACCGGTGTTAATGATAAAATGAAATTAATCTCGCAGATGAAACCCTGCTATCAAGAACTTCGTTGGAGAGTTGAGAGATATTATCGAGTTTACCCGGTCCGCTATAAACCCATTGCAGGAAAGTAACAAGTACTTTTCCTTAACCGGTTCACGGTGGACTAGGTTTTCAAGGTGTAGGAAAGTACAAGTTTTTTAAAGGTGCCACAAAGTACCAGTACTTTTATAATGTACATGACAGTACTTGTACTTTTTTTAATAGGTTCCCGGTAGACTGGGTTTACAAGGTGCAAGAAAGTGGCGGTGCTTTTCTTTAACGGGTTCATGGTGGACTGGGTTTACAAGGTACAAGAAAGTGCTAGTACTTCTACAAGGTGTAAGAAAGTTCTAGTACTTTTCATTAACTGGTTCACAATGGACTAGGCTTTCAAGGTGCAAGAGAGTACTAGTACTTTTACAAGGTAACGAAAAGTACCATAGGAAAGCACCGATATTTATAAGGTACCGGAAAGTATTAGCACTTTTCTCTAACAAGTTAAAAGTTCACAGTGAATTGGATTTACAAAGTGCCAGAAAGTACTGATCAGGATAATGAACTTTAACCATAGATGTATTGCTTAGAAGATATCATTTTGAGATTTAGGGGATGCGCAGGAATGATGAATACACTCCTGCACTTGAAAAACTTAATAAAATATTATACAAATTTTACTTAACTTTATCTGTTTTCATTAAATTATTTTAGTTTACCTCTTAAATCCATGTTCTTACCCTTTCATTAAGTTTCATTCACTTGGATAAAATTTCTATATCATTAACTGTGTTATCTAATTTGGTTAGTCCATGAATGGAGCAATAGTTCTTATTAGAAAGAATCATGGATACGGAGATATATGGGATATTATGTGATCTGGAAGATTATTCTACACATTGGTAAAGATTTGTTGACAAAACTTTTTTGATTCTGACAATTGCTAACCTAACAGTTACCCTACTTACTACTGATCGGAGTAATTTAATCGATTTCTTTCTCACCACGTCATTATGAAACTGGACCATCTAAGATTTCTTTGACAACTCGAGAGTGGAAACACAAAGTAGGAGCTCAATACTAGGAAAAGAGTGGATTTCACGACAGTACCATTACAGGGTGAGAGTACAATACCATCTTCTTATGGCTAGGCCAGTATTTCTTCGCAAGCTCCAGTTCTAACTCCATTCGTTTCCCATCAGCATCTTCATTTACTCGTTCATAACAGGCTTGTTCTCACTAGCTTTGGGCCTCTGCTCCTTCGGCTTGTGCTCTTCCATCCTCCTGCAATGTCCCCCACGAGAGAGCAAATTTTTGAATCATAAGAAGATTGACATATCCAAGAAGAAAATGCTGGCGATAAGACTATCAGCCAGAGCAAACAAATGACAAACACTATTTACATGTCTCCAAGTATGACGATCTTCCAAGAAAGTCGAAGAGAGACATAGGATGGCAACTGCAGTTGCCAAGACACAGAAATGGTAAATTGGTACCAGACAAAGATTCCACCTGTATGTACTTTCTGGACCCGCAGCATAAGGTATGTTCAACAGCCATAGAGACAAAGGAAAGGCAGAGATCAATGCACCAACTTTAATTTCACATTCGAATCAATGTGATGCAACTATCAGGCAGCAACTACAAGTTTCTCAAGAATCTTGATCTACTAACATTGCTGACCCTTTTGCTATATGACCAACGGGTCTTTCCTAGCCACAAAAAGATATGAACTTTTAGAACAAATTCACCTGACACTGCATCGAAAGAAAACATACTGATTCCACGATTCGGGTATCTCACGGAAATAAGAAAAAAAAATTCCACTTGAATCACTAGTCATCTCTATTAGACTATCGCATAAACCTTCTAAAGCTCAATTCTTTGTCTTTCCGACAATTCTCAGCTCACACGACTAGAAATCCAAGCAGCTCCACCCCCTTCAATGTGCTACTGGCACCAACCAACGGAAGCCGAAATTTATACCCTTAAACTCCAACTTTTGGTACGCGAGGAGGACGACGCAAAAAGGATGGTGCTCATTACACTCATTAAGCTCTTGAAGAAGCAATGGCTCAACATTCCAGTAAATCGAGCCAATTCAAAGGGAATTAAAACAAATCAAAGCTTAGGCGGCGAAATTAAACAAAAGGACTGCCGCCAGAGAGAGAGAGAAAGAACCTCTTGTCAGAAGAACCACCCTTCTGGCTGAGGAAGGATCGGAAGAGAGGAGAGTTGACGTCGTAGATCATCGTTCTCTCGCTAATCTCTGAGCTTCACGAAAACCTAATCTCTCTTTCCGCCTCGCGTGCGTGCAACTTTCCCTCCGACCAACGGCCTTTCATATGTGGGGACTCGGTGGCGGCGGAGCGAACGAATTAGATAACGGGCCCAGAATTGGGCTGACTATTGGGTTTTTCCTTCTAAGTTGATGAAATTTGGCCCATTATTAAATGGTCCGGCCCGTATAATCCGTATAAGTACTTTGAGCAAGAACCGGCTGAAGGGGTGCGGCAGGGTAGGGGAGGCAATTCGGACCAGTCCGGTTTTATCAAGTCAGGAGTTACCGGGCTATGTTGGTCTCATCAGTCAGGGCCGGCACGGCATGACCTAAGCATGGCATAGTATTTTATCTAGCGAGACAGTCTGACCCATAAGCACGATAATTTTTTTCAAAGTACTTTAGGATTTTTATATTATTAAGTTAGTTTTAAATGATTTCTAGACTCTCGGGTCACATCGAGCACAATTTATCTAACGCAAGCCCGGTTCCACAAGTTTAAAGGGTCTAGTTGGCACGGCTCGATAAGTAAGGGACTCATTAACCCTTGACTTAAGCACGATTTTACCATGTCGTGCCAGGACGGGCCCAAATTTGCTAGCCCTAGGGTTTGCATGGACCTAGAGAAACAATAAAGCGTTTGATTAATTTCGTTGATTTTTTAAAAAAAAATTAAATTAGCTTATCTCAACCTTTTGACAACGTGCATTATTCTTACTTCGAGTTTGGCAAGATTTCTTGGGAGTTTGGACATTGAAAGATTAACCATGGTAAGCTGTCCCATGCGAGAAAGTCTTGTATGTAACGGGTATGTCTCGTAACAATGTTGAAGTGGTGTCACAAACCAAAAAAATCAAATTATTTTTCAGATTGTTTTTCCCTTTTATGTTTTGTTGAAAAAATTCTAAAAACAACTTAATACTATTGGCTCATAACACCACATCAGTACTACCACGTACTATACCTAACTCTCATCCCGTGCAGGCTGTCTTGTGTAACCTGATACAGAGAGATTGTTGCATGATCTCATCTTACCACTCATCTGTGCACTCTACCAATGAATATTTAATACATTATTATTGAGTATGATATCACCTTTTTTATTCATTAATAATATTTATTTTTTAATCATGATTTAAAATATTTACTAGTGTGCCGAATATTTGTTGGTTAAATTTATCGTGTCATTTGTGAGCTTGGCTCACCTAAAAATTTTTCTCTCATGCGGGAAAGGGAGGAAAGGAACAAAGAAATATGCGAACGTGTTTTAGGAAAAAGAAGAAAGCAGACATTTGGATGAACCACGTACGGAGGAAAGTGGAGATGCTCTTGGTACATAGTCCCTTGTCTCAAGTCAGTTGTTCTCCGGACACGAGCTCATCGAACTGAGACCGAGGCCCGAGCCGGATATGGACATCGCGAAGACGGTCTGGGATGTCGGGTTTACGTGCTGGGAGCGCAAGCGCAAGCGCTGGGCGTACGTGCGGAGCCTCGGGGATAAACTCACGGCTCTCCAGAGGAAGAGGGACGACCTCGGCGGTGTAGAGGGGGACGTGATCCGGCGAGTCGAGAAGGCAGAGGGAGAGCACTGGGTTCGGACGAGCGAAGCGGCGGGATGGTTGCAGAAAGCGCAAGCCCTTATCGAAGAAGCCGACGTGGTTCTTCAGAGGGGGGAGACGGAGATGAAGAGGAGCTGCCTCTGCGGTCTCTGCTACATGAATTGCCGGACGCGGTACAAGGTACGAGAGACCTCGTTCTGGTCCAATTAGGAAATGGAATATATAGAAATAAGATTATATTTCATCTTTATTTGATATTATTTTAGAATAGATAACACTTTAAGTCATCAATTTTTTACTTTTTTTTGTATTATTTTCATCTTTAAAAAAAATTTCATTCGTATCCTTAATTTTTTGAGTTCCTATTTCTATGATCCGATTGTTACTTTTTCATGCAAAAACAAATTTTTATATAAATATTTTTAAAGAAAATTCTTTAAAAAATCAAATCCCTAATTAATTAATGAATGTCCTCTCTAAAATTAAGAATTGTTATTTACTCCGAATGAGTCCTGATTTTGCATATAGTCACCGATCAATTTTCAATAAGTTCCAATTTTGGAGGGATGTGACCTCTGACAGTGCTCCACTGATATTTTTCTTTTTCATTTACTTTTCCTTATTTTTTGAAAAGTATTTTGTTAAAGACTTATTTTTGGATGGGATGGAATATGTTTTTTTACGGACAAGGTGGAGGATATGAATGACAAAAAATAAATATCTATATCAAAAATAATAAAAAAACGAAAAGTTGACGATCAAATGTGTCATTTTCCTATTATTTTAGTATTTTAAAGTTTATTTATTTCCTTTATTAGTACATTCTTTGTGCCTAGGTTATTTATCTACTGTAATTCATTGAGTTGCTTAGGTAATAATGTATGTGGTGATGGCTCGTGACACCTTACGATCCCACGTCAGCTATGGAAAGAGTGGTTTCAGGCATCTGTATAAGGCATGATGATTTTAAGAGTACTAAAAACTAACGCTTTTAGGTTATGCCCCGATGTGTTATCATTGCCGATTCCAATCCAGAACTGCAGGGATTGTGGTAGTTTATATTTCAGGGTTGCTCACGAGCCCGAATCGATGGGGGAATAGTTTAGACTCTGACCTAAGGGTGGCAAGTGACTTATTTAGATCTAGCCCAAGAGTCCGGTATAGACGCTGACCCTTTAAAGGGGAGTTTGTGATGTCATGCAATTTCACATTCATCGTGCACCGAGGAAATTTTGGGTAATCCTACGCCATGTAATCCCACATCAGTAGTATAAGGCCTAATGAGCGAGATGATCAAATATAGCATTTTTTGATGATGGACCCGTGACCGTACATGTCTTGTAGCCAACCACGTTTCATTACATCTCTACGGTCCTCTAATTCTTATTCTAAACTTCTTCGCAAGGAATCGAAGCTTGCCGAGACAAAGAAAGCTGAGTTAGAGGAACAACTGATCCGAGGTCACAGTCTAGAGGTTGTCGCCTACGAGCCTGCTGACTTGATCCTGGCGAGATGTCTCGACGCTCTTCGCGGCAAGATGGGTGAGCTGGGAAGCGTATTTGACGATGTGAAGCAGCTCGTGGAAGAGGCCGAACGCCGGAACTTGATGCGAACAGCGGAGGTCGGAAGCTGGTTGGAGAGAGTAGGACACCTAATGGAAGATGTGGGAAGGATCATACAGAAAGGGGAGCAAGAAATGCAGAAGACTCGAATGCAAGTCGGAGATCTCAACAGCTCGCAGTCGTGCCACGAGCTGTCGAAGCTCTCCGAGGAAAAGAGAGCCGCCATAGTAGAAGAACTCAGCAAGGGCCAGATTTACTCTGCTGCTGGCAAGGTATCGTCTGTAGCGAATCTGTTAGTCAACCCTTTCTTGAAGGTATTCGTCGACACCGTGTTCGGGAAGGACAAGAGCGGGGAGAGTCGAGTGAAACTGCCGGAGTGGTCTCCGGTTACGGGTCCCGGACAAGGAGGCTCCCAGCAGCAAGAAACCTTGGGAAGAGAAGGTGTAACCACAGAGGGCACCCGCTGAGAGTGATTGAAGGAAGGGATTGCGGGTTTCCGTTTACATTCGTGCGAACTTGTATCGAACTTACGTGAACATTTTGCATTTTGGCGACCTTTGTAGAAATTAAGGATGGATGTCAAGGTTCTAACTTCTAATGCAAGAAAGTGGAGGTGGTACAATTTCTGCAGCCTGTCCATAGAACTGTTGGAAACACTACTAGTACTAGAAGCTCGACCTGGGCAAAAGCCGAGTTAGGGGGAGAGGCGGTCTGAGACCGTAGTTGTTGCCAGCAAGAGCCCACCAGTCCGATCCTCAAAGGATCGCTCTTTCCAGCAATCCTCAAAGAACAGGGACACAAGCTCAATACAAAAATCAAATGCAAAGGAGTCGCCTGCAATTTAGAAGCCTCTCCTAATGAACATTTGGATACGTCAATCTAACATCTTCATAGCTAGTAGCGGGTTTATGATCCGAGTCGGATACTTGGCAAAGAAACATCAGATGCAGTTCACACCTAGGGTGTGTATAGGTACTGGGTAGATTTGAAACTGGTTGAAACCCTTTCAGGTGGGTTTCGAGTAAATTCTAATGGGAATACAGTAAATTCCAAGTAGAAAAATGAGAAACTAGCTACAATAGGTTCTAATTCCGGTTCCATTAAATATGATATCCGGAACTGGGAGCAAAACCGGTGCTCGGAACCAACAAATATATATTTATATTTATGTTAATATAAAACATCAAAATACAAACTCTTATCTTAATATTTTGTTCTATCTCTTCATTCTCATCTTCAAATCCTTAGCCTCTCTTGACTCTTTATCATTTCCTCATCTTTTGCGATCTAATAATCTTTATTCTCTTGTGGCTAAAGTCTTGCCGATCACAAAACTTCTCTCCTATTGCATTTAATTGAATATTTTCAACTTTTTTAGCATGTCAAGTAAGAAAATTGTTAGATAATTATTCGATTAATAAATTTTTAATTTTTAGTTTTTAATTTTTAATTTTTAATTTTATTTATTAACAAAAGAATATGTTCCAATCAGGTACCTAAAGCCTGTGGTATAATATAGGTTCTAGGTAGGGCTCAGTTTCAAATTTTAGGAACCAGACTTACATAGGATAGGGTCTAAGTATCATGAAAAATATAGGGTATCCGAATCCGATCATCCCTATTCACCTTATCCTAGGTTACCCGGTTTAATGAGCTAGGTAAAATGTAAACAGGAGGCAATTTCAACTGTCTTCCTCAAACACGATACTCGGCTTGAGGAATCTGATGCAACGCAGCTCTGCCAACGGTGCCACTGTCCGGCAGGTTATGTCCTCTTTAAAGAGGATCCTATCATGCAGAAGATTTTTGGAATTATGAATTCTGTGGTGAAGGTATTACATTGATGCTAAAGACCTAATGAAGCAAACTCAAAATGTATCAAACACCGAGCATGAGTTGAATGTGATTCGCATTGAAAAAACTAACTAAGCTGAGAAGATTTACACATGGGTTCTCATGAGGTCACTCTAAAACACAATGGAGAATGCTAACGAGTTCAAAGCCTATCTGCCTACCAGGTGATGATAATAGGCCAGGCTAAATCAAACAAAAGCAGGAAAGATACTTCAGCAAGCCTGAACACGGTCGAGGACTTACATGGGAAGTTTTAAGAGATGAGGGAGACGAGAGAAACAAACTCCTGAGTGACCCGACCCTTTGATCGGGTGTTGATGACAAAGTGTTCCGGGTACTTCCTGAGCAGCATGAGCAGACCGTACCATGGTTTCCCCTTGGATTCAGGGCCAGGCCACTCCTCAGAGGTCAGGTATCTCCTCACCCGACTGTGGTGCCAGACATTACTGAAGTTGTCCACCAGCTGGACCAAAAGAAGCGCCGTCAGCGTACAACTCTACCATGTCTAACAGGGGACGATTAGCATGATAGAGGAAAAGAGAGAATGAAGGACACATCATAGTTGAATCAGAGTAATGGAACGTGTGGAAAAATACCAAGGAAACAGCATGTACAGGTGGAGTCTATAAGAAGCATTAACACTGCAATACCGAATTTTACCCTCGCTGCTATTTATGAACTGCCTTAGATCAAATTGCATTCTCAGCATTCTAAAAATGGTTCTCACAGCAAAAGCAAAGGACTTCATGAGCTGCAGAACTCAGGCACCGAAGAACATAAATTAAATAGAGAAATGCCAGAACAAGCAGTAGCCTTCTGAAGCCTCCAAACTGCAGGCTATTAGAGACTGCAAGAGATTCTTCAATATGTTAGGAGATTGGGAATGTTCTTTCACTAACGATCGGGCAAAAACATTTCCCAGTTAGGCTATTTGTTGCCAGGACCTAGAAAGTATGATATTAAGGCAGAGCTGAACGGTGCATGCGTATTGCATACCACAGAAGAACAGTACCATATCAAACATATGCTTATCAGATGCAAAGGTTCCATCTAGTAGCTCTTAAGAGTTAGACAATACCCATTTGCCCATTGCACAACAGAGGTATCGTGTTTTTTTTTTTTGAGGAAAAAAACCCTTCATTTAGTAGCATTAGAATCCATGATTACAACTTCTAGTTCGAGCTCCTATACTCATACGATTATTTTCATATGGCATAGGCTATAGATGAGAAAGGTGCAAACTCCTGTCTTAACAATGGATTAGACAACAAGGCACCGAGGAAGGGAGGAAAAATACAGATGTAGTGGGGTTACAAGTGGGGGAGGAGCTCATCCAGATATAAAATTCCGTTGAAGTAAATGGAGTTATTCGAGCAGGCAGTCCCAATAAAGCAGGGAAAATAAGAGCATAATGTAGCAAATAATTGCACAAGTTGAAAATTAACCTCAGCATGGAGTTTAACCATGGGCATCCACTCCCCGGGGCCACATAGATCGGACAGCACTGTTGCTACAGAAGAGACCACATCCTTCTCTTCCAACTGCAAAAGCTGCTGATTGTCAGCTTCCCTGTCAATCCTCGATCTCCCCTCTCCTTTCTTTTCTGCAGGAAATTAAGCACATTGTTATAAGTTTTTTAAATATTAGAGAAGCAAATATTGTGGCCACGAACAATCAAGACAAATAAGCAGTGTACTTGTGCATCAGAGTGTTAAACCAACAAAGATAAGCATCAGCAAGAAACTATTTAAAATCGAACATGGAGAAGATATTGTGAAGAAATAAGGAGAAGATGATCGTTGCAAGATTCAAAAGAGAGATGCAAACCAAACTGCCATCTTGACCTAGAAACCAATCTTGCAGGAAGCACCTTTAAGCACAACACATTGATCTTCCTGATACACCTTAACTACCAATCTAATACCTCATCTTCCCCTTTCAAAGAAATTGAAAGACTCCATAGAGAGTAACCAAGGAAGGGATGGAGGGAGGTGTGCCTTGATTAGTGAAACCCAATATTTACTAATACGGCAATCTTAAGATGCTTAGGTATCAGGACAAAGACCCGAAAGTTATGAATCAGCAATAACAAAACCCAGTACAAAATGCTCCAACCCAAAAAAACTGTTGCCAAGCACCACCCAAAAGCTATCAGCGGTATTCAGTTAACATGACAATTGGGATGAAACTGATCCTTGATGGAGATGACATAAATACGGTGATCGTTGAAGCAACTCATTCAAACCCCACGAGGATCCGCAAGGAGATCCAGTAGAGCTCCAACAAGAACAGACAAAAAGGAAACATGAACTTGCAAAAAACCGAAGAATGTGCGAAGCATACAAGTTCCCACTCGGTAACACAAAGCACCGTAGAAGAAAATAAGACTTACCCAATGAACTAGCCAAACCCTGCTTGCCACCTGACCCAGCTCCACCACCGTAACCATACCCCTCAAAACCTTCTCTTCTGACCTTCTTCCCGGCTCCACCACCAGCAATACCATCATCATCATCCTCATACTCCTCCATGTAATAATCCCTACCCCTCCCTTTCTTCCCTCCTGAGCTGCCGCTGGTCCCCACAAGCTGGTACCCATACTGCTGCGGCACCACAGCCATCGGCGCCGGCGGCGGAGCCACTTGGTGCCTGGGAATGAGGGTACCGCCGAGGATGCTCCTCACTGGAAGGAGGAAATAGAACTCTTTATCGCCAATTTGGAGAAGGTCCTGGGAATCGAGCTTGACAGGAGGAGAGCCAGGGAGGTGGAGGACACCCTCGACAAGGCAGCCATTCTTGCCGAGGACCTCGAGGGCGAATCGCCGGCGTGAGAAGTCGTAGAAGATACGGGCATGGTGTCGGGATATGTTCATGCCACCGCCGAGGCTGGCGAGGTCGACATCGACGGTGGATTTCTTGGAATTGCGCCCTAGGACAATGGAGTAGGTCTGCATGTAGTACTCGAAGTCCTCCCCCTGGAGCTTCGCGAACCCCGCCTCCACGTCGCTGCCACCCGATGCCGCCATCGCCGGTCGGATCGGAATCGCACAGCCTCAGGGTTTCTTCCTCTCCTCCCTCGGGGAGCCAGAGAGGGAAGAGAGAAGGAGATGGAGGAAGGCAGGGGTATTTTGGGGATTTTAATGGTCCTCGACCCTCGCAGGCCCAATTTGATAGCGCCAAGGCTCGATGGGCCGCGGGACCCGTTAATAATATTTCTATATTGCCCCTGAACCCATGCTCCCATCTCGATTGGGTCACTATAGTTATAGGATACTCACAATTCAGTCCTTGTAGCAGAGGAGCATGCCATAGATTCTTGAAGAAATTATGTCCAAACCTGCTTCCCGGATGAGTTTGTTCCCTTTTTTCTTTTCCCATTTTCCTTTTTTTTTTTTATGGAAATGAGTGATGCTCTATTGATAATACTAAAAAAGAATGCACAAACAAAATATATAACAACACGAGCTCTTAGGTCAAGCTTGGGTGGCTCTGACCTCATAAAGGGAGTTGGTTAATGGGAGACGTCCCAATTTGCAAGCAACAATATATGATCATTCGTTCTGATTTTCTTAGGTAGACTACAGGAATCTAGTAGACAAGATTTCACAGCAAGTTTAACATGGATAGAAGCTTCTTCGGAGAGAAGGGTAGTAGTAAAAGTAAATTCATTCCTAGCCCTCCAAACGAAGTAGATGTAAGCCTGTCACTGTAATCGAAAAATGATGGACTGAAGCACACTGTCTCGGTTCCTTTTGGGTGGCCCACAACAGCTCGTTATCCCAGTCAGATGAACTTTTGCGGTCTTCATTTAGGCCAAGAATGCGTTTCCACATGGGTCGAGTAAAGTAACATGCAAAAAAAAAAAAAAATTTCTGGACTCCAATGCCTCGTTGCAGAAGATGCGGTTGGAGTTGGTACTCAATCTCCACCTTTGAATTCTAACGTGTTGAGTTTGTCCTTTGTGACAAGTCATGAGATGAATGTATGCTGAGATACGAGCGGCCATGAAAACATTAACTTGTGCCAAGGTGCTCGAGCTCCTTTGCGGCAATCCAGGGTACTCTCTTTCATTTTCGGCTGTCTGGAAAACATGTCTTCAAAATAACTCCCGGAAAACCAACACTGGAATGAACTTCTCTATTCGATATTTTCAATTATCAGAAAGAATCTAACAGATCTCTGCTTAGTTTCCAGTTTCCAGATCCAAATGCTTGGACTAATTGGTCGCTGGTCTTAATATAACTGCATCGACTCTCATATATGATAAATCACTTGCTGCAAACATATCAGTTTGAGCCATACAACAATTCCGATGCCTGGAACTGTTTTCAGTTCAACCGACGTGACAAAACCTGTGCCAATGTTCCAAACCGTAATTGGAGAAAAGCTGCCAGCAAAAAAGCCGACAAATCATGCAATTGTAGTAAAATTGACTAAAATCCAAGAATTCAAATTTTAAGTCATGCAATCTAGGATTACAGTAAACTTTGCACCCAAAACCGTAATACATTGGGTAAAGTTTATAGTAAGTTTGTAGCAAGAAGAAATTATAACTTACCAGAGGTAACTCGGTATGATTATAGTGCATTCGTAGCAGGAAGGAAGACCCTGATGAGATCTTTCAGTGTCACCCGCTTCCTACAAGTAGGGCACTTCGCTTGAGTAGCAATCGCAGCCCTGATGCAGGCTTTGCAGAATATGTGACCGCATTTTGTGGACGTCTCCTCGACGAGGGGTCCCATGCAGATAGGACAGCTGAAGGCAGGCTCCTTGGGAGGTGTTGGCTTCTCCTCGGGTACCTTTTGAAGATACACTTCACAGGTTACTGGGCTTTCATATCATATCATATATATTTGATTTGTACATATATTAGTGTGACATCAAATAAAATTGTATGTGAATGATAAAATGCACAGAATCAAGCTTTGATGGTGCACAATGACAGCCCTATATTCAAATATCAAACTCATGTGAGGAGGAGGATGTTGAATGTGAAGTAATCGAGAACCGAGAGATTTATGCTACAAGTGGACTTGGAAATGGGAAACAAAGTGAAGGATGCATCCATGTTTAATGTGCAAGAGCACAAACCGGAATAAGATGACATACGCATGTATCTAAGTCGTCATTCCTTGGAAACAGCTATAGAATGGAGAAGCAACCTCAAAATGTTGGATAGATCAGATGTCACTAACAGTGTACTCTTACAATCAAGCATGCCTCACAAAAGAAAGGTCCCAGAAAAACAAAACTCAGACGAATCCTTTAAAGATAGGACAGTGCGCCTTACCAATGTAGCATTGGTCACACAGCCACTAATTAAAATTAAACATGCAATACTAAATTAAATTTTAAATGGAAGCATACTTAAATTGAAGTAAAATGGTAATCAAAGTGAAACATCTCTCTCTCAGTTATACTAAAACAATAATATGAAATTGCTTTTTCTTTTTTTTAAATTTAAGTGTGGCAAATAAAGTATGATGCAAGCACTAGAATTTCCATTCCCAAGTCAAACTGGAACAAAGATAAACAGATTTTTCCCCCATCAGGGTACACTTGACAGCAAGGAGATGCAGTAACATATGATAGCAACTTCTCTTGGTGGTGAAAGGCTAACTCATGAAGGGCTATGATTATTACCATAGAGCTCCTGCTGCTCTCCAAATTTATTAGGAGGCCAAAATCAATTACAGATTGGCTTGCTGGACCTCTTCGTCTCTTGTGGCCACGTGTCATTTCTTCTGCTATAACAGATGCAGATAGAGAGAACCGTTATGGTAAGAAATAATATGGACAATGATATTCAAGAGTCCTTGCACAAGAACAAAGGTCCATGTTGGATAATTGTACACTGTGTACATAAATAAGAACTGCTGTTTCCCCCTTGTTGCAAAGGGCAGTTCCTATTTGCATATTGTTGCTAATGTTTTCAGTGCCTAAATAAAAGACAGTATTAACCAGGCCCTACAATAAGTTATGTGAATAAGATATGATTATTCATCATGGAAATCTTACAAGTTATTTAGCGTGCGGTTTCACATCATAGTCGGTAATTCTTAAAGAAAGTAGGTTTTCAGAGACAGAGACTTGCATCTCCACATGACCATGTCTCAAAAGGAAAGAGAATACAAATTACCCATTCATTGGCCAATGGCCAAATTCAGAAGAGGAAGGAAAAATTCACTACCTGAATCAACATCCACAACAGTGGCCCTTCCACAGTTCCTTTGAGACTTCTTTTTTGCCTAGTATTATAATAAAGACAAAATGCAGTTAAAATGACAATGCATGAACGAAAACATAGGAGCAATACGGAGCTAGGAAAGAAGACAGGACCAGCACGGTACCTCAGCGAAAGTGCTAGGAGAGCAAAACACAATATCATCATCGGCATCATCATCGATTGCCTCAACATCAACTGTAGCAACTGAATCCATCATCAGTTGAGATGTAGCCTGATTAGAGGTGCCTTCCTGCTCTGGATTTTCAACAGGTGGGCTGTTAAGATCTAGATTCATCACTGTCCTCCTGCGCCGATAACTTCTCAAAGAGGAACTCCTCACAACCCGAGCGCTCATCATATAGGGATGCGCCCCTGATCGCAGCTTTTAGTACCTAAGATCCTATAACATGTCCAAGAGAAACTGATCTCAAACTTGCCCCCAGATACTTACCTGACAAATGATTTGCATGAAAGGCAAAGCACTCTTCTTAGTAATCATCTATCCATCCACTGGTACAGACGGATTATATTCAACTGAACATCAGAAGATATATATTCCCCCCAAATTAATTCTTTTATTTCAGGTTGGCGCAAATGCTTCTTCAAGGAAAAGTAAATTGCAACCAATAAGAGTTCTAAAAATGGGTACAATATGAAATTAATTATACACAAAATCCGACAATATCATTGAATATCATCAGGCTGAAAATAGTCAAGTATAAGCACGCTTTTTGATTCTGCAGTAAATTAAATCCAAATGCTTCTATCATGTGGCCCGGCAGATCCAGAATTCATTTTTATGTAAAAGAAATCCCAAATACATATAGTCAACAGCAAAAGATACTATCACAAACAAGCAAATCGTGTCACTTCAAGAAATCAAGGTTGCATCATCAGAACATCCACCCCAATTATTTCAAAATGAGAATGGCATGAAATTACTTGGTAGAGAGCTCTAAATTTTGTGAGACTTCGCACTGAGTTCCCTTTTCCTTTTTTCCCCTTATTTTTGCATTAGCTTCAACTGCTCGTACCCTTTACTATGAGAGGCAATAGGACTAACAAGCTTTAGAATCAATTTCCTTTTTCGCGTTTCATTTAAAGTTAGAATCGAGCTCACAGCACATTTCAATAAGAGGCCATGCCTCAATCGGTTCCGGTACCAAAAACCAAACACAGTAGAGCATAATTTGCGATCACGATCATGATAATTTCAACATCAAAGGTTCCACTTTTTTCTCGAAATCTATGCACTTCTTCGATCCGCCAAGCAGAAGACAGCAAAAAGAAGACGGAAATTCCAACAAAATCCAGCCGAACGAAGAAATGCTATACCAAACCTCCACATCAGCCAGCGACAACATAGAACTCATAGTACCAAACGATCGAGCCAAAATTTCTTACGGAAAACCAAAACGAGCAGAGCAGACAACAAATAAGCACAAAGAAGTGAAAACAACAAGGAATTTTCAAGAATTACAAGAGAAATTCGAAGCAGATACCGAGCCGATCGGTCGGACAGAGCCTGAAGTGCATCCGAGCACCGCACCTTCAGAACTCGATATCACCCACTACGTCTGAGCTCGAGAGCAGCTGATCACAGACTTCAGGAGACAGAGGGGGGTGGAATCGCTATTTATATCGTTCGCTGCCTCGGTTCGAAGGTGGTGGGAAGGAGCGAAGCGGAGGAGGGAGAGAGGGAGAATCGGGTCCGGTGGGCCCGGCTGGGATGTGAAACGGATCGGCGATGCCTGAAACGTGGGAGCTTACGCCACCGTTTTGTTACGTTTCGGTTTCTGAGATTTCTTGTCGGCATCGCCGCCAGAAACGGATTTTTGTTTTTGCCTCTGATTTAAAAAAAAAAAAAGAGTTTTATTCTCCCTGTTCAACCCCACAAGTTAATGGATTTTTCACATAAGTCATATTCATTTAAACTAACCCTTAAGTTTTTTCTTTTGATTTCGATCGGTCATAACTTTCTCGTTCGGCTTTAATTCTCATTCCGTTCTACTGTTAGATCCTAACCAGTGTCATATACTAAGCTAAGACTATCAAAAGCTATTATAAATTTAATTACCAAGCAACAACTAAATTATGACAAATGATAATGTATTTATAAAAATATCTATATGATATTAAAAAAAAAAAAAAAGATCCCAGTTAGGTCGTAAATCGGTTCACATGGAGTTAAAACCAAGCAGAGTCAAAGGTTGGTCAAACTCACTCAGCTCAGGCTTGGGAAAATCCTTCGCTTGTGAGGCAGCTGCATGGTTAAATTGAACATGCGAGAAAATGAGAAGTGCACTAGTGCGCTGATTCACATGGGATTCCACATGCCTCGTGCTACTCCATGTACCGGTCATGCCTCCTCAATCAAGTTGAACGAGAGGATGCTGTTAATGTAGATCAAGGTCCTACCTATAATGGGCCTCGAAATCTTACACATGATTTTATGGAATAACGATGGAGTTGTTTGGAGCCCGGAAGGCATAACAGTCCACTGAATATGAGCATTGGGATGGCAACTAACTAGATGCATAGCGCACACCTCGTTTGAAGCAGTTGTGAAGTGCTTCACATGAGGTTTCCAACACCTTTCTAAGAGAATAGAGAACCAATCTTCCTATCTGAGGAGTTGAGGATGTGGCACCTATTTTTGCTTGAACTTGAGCATGTTTGGGAAAGAGGACATGTCCGTTTCGACCAGGAACATACATCACTTTTTCAACAACTCATGTGCCTAAAGGATTTGATGACTTAGACTAAAGGACAAATATTGTCCATGTCATAGAGAACAATAATACGAAGTAGCTCTAATACGGAGGATAATAATACAAAGCATCTCTGATGCAAATGATAATAATATAAAGCATATTTGACACAGAGGACAATAATATGAAATATTAGAATTTGAGCTTCCTTCTGCTCAAGGTGATGCTACAAGTTGGACTTGAGTGGTTCCTCTTGGACCTCCTTGAGTCTCTTATGGAGAACCTTAAGGAGAGCCCGAGTCCCTTGGTGGTGTATATCCCACCTTTGAATCCACTTGGTCTACTTTGTTTGCCTGCAATTCCACTTGTGATCCAACCTTTTTGAGGCAGCAGTTTTGGGCTAGAGAATTTTCTAACTGCTAGTTAAGCACTACTTCAACTGGGCTGATTCTCTTGAGATTGTAGAGTTTAACCATCAAGTACGGGAAGGATTGTTGTGGTTTAAGAAAACTTCAAGC
This sequence comes from Lagerstroemia speciosa, assembly GCA_037672795.1. Taxonomy (NCBI): domain Eukaryota; kingdom Viridiplantae; phylum Streptophyta; class Magnoliopsida; order Myrtales; family Lythraceae; genus Lagerstroemia; species Lagerstroemia speciosa. Next base: position 3,235,449 of record CM075293.1, on the reverse strand, counting down.
GATCTAGCGTGCATAGGCTTTCGAGTTGTAGCCTGTGGGATTAGAGCAAGCGAGGAAAAAGTAGCTTCGTCGGCTCAAGCTCCCTGCTAGGATAGACATACATTGACGTGAACCAAAGGAGCTGAATGTAAAAGAGGAGGGCAACAATTCCTGATCTAGAGCCTTTTTAATTAAACTATTTGCGAATCCTATAGTTTCTTACAAATACAAAAAAGGGTTTCGAACCCAAACCTTGAACTCATCAAACCGCATGAGACTGAAATTTGAACTACTAGACAAAACCACCCTTAATGGTAACATATGAATATCATTACTTGTCAACTTAATCTTTTACAGAAAAATCACTTAGAAGACCATTGACAATGCGCTTCTTCTATCCATGACTCAAGATTTGAGGTTCAATGCATCAATAGTGAACATAAGGCCAAATGCATAAAAGAAGTGGAAGTACCCAAGAGAGCTTAACAATGCGTTTCCATGGAAGACAACACTCATAAATGACAGAGAAATCACACACAAAGACAGATAGATGGAGAGGTTGACGAGTCAATGAGCTGCAGGGATCGAATCCACTCCTAGAGCAAAGCACATTCTCCCGAGGATACGACGTATTTACACGATCCCGAACGCACAGTGGATGAAACCCGAATCTTGGGACAGGTCTAGAGCTCTACTTTCTGCACCATGGAAAGCAACAAATCTGGAAAGCAAGCATTATGTTAGACAGTGAGCAAGGGAAGTGCAGCTGTTAATTATGGCAGTTGGAGAATGGGACCTTAGAGCCACTGCTTTGAGCTTCGCCACTTTGTCGATAAGGCGACTGGCCATACTCGGGCCCGTTTCTTGCTCCGGGCTGCCTCTCCTCCCGGACTCTGTTGAAGATGTGCGTGTAGCCTTCAGCAGATGCTGGGTCCTTCTCGTCCCATTCGCCGAATCTCGGGACAGTAGCACCCTTATCGGGCTGCTGATCAGACAATGTAGTTGTAAGGTCATTTGTGTAATTCATTTTAATGGCAGATCTCATGGAACATCATATAGATTTTTTGGGGTCAAGCATCCTACTACCGAGCTCAGTTCAAGAAAAATTACTGATATCCGATAGATTGTTCATACCATGCTGACGTGTTTAACACCTATTGGCTCATGACATATGCCATGTAGTATAACCATTACATAAGAATACTCTCTCGGTGAAAGGATAGATTACTACGTACCAAATCATGAGGATCCATGCCAAGACGGGACCGCCCCGGGGTTCCATGGCTAACATCCCGGGCCGCTCTCCCTTCCCATGACGGAGATGCACTCCCTCTTCCCGGCGTCCTTGCCTGGTGGTGGTTCGGCGACCGATCGATACTGTGATCGGATCCAGCACTACCTCGAACAACCCTCTTCTGAGGCTGATCCCCCGTCCCCGAACCGGCCCCACGGCCTCCATGAACTTGATGCTTGGTCCCATTTGCAGGCCTGCTAGGGGATTCTGCAGCAAACTGCTTAAGATCACTCTCGTTGCTTAGCTTCCGCTCATGTGTCGGTCTAACAGGCCCGTGCCCATGCCCATTCCCCGGTGCCCCCTCTAGGCCGGCTTCAACCCGAGCTGGAGGCATCCCCTGTGCTCCCTCTAGGTTGACTTCAACCCGAGCTGGAGGCATACTGTCCGATGGAAGTACATCAGAGTTCTCTTCTGGATCATTTGGGTTAATCATCCTTCCACCTCTTCCCTTCCTCGCTTTCTCGAAGTAGACAGTGTAAGGCACATTGTCTTGGCCGTCCCAGTTACCGAACGGTGGCACGTGCGTACGATGCTGCCAAATCAACAATGGAAAATCGCACATAAAACTCCAAGCCCGGATTAGATCAGAATGAATCTAGGAATCCCAAATCTAAGAATGCTGATCTTAAGACCCTGTCAGAGGGGAAAGCTCCAAGAGAATGCAGAAGCTATGAAACAGAAAGCATATCACATCCAATGAAGTGAATTCCTAACAAAGATTAAAAACATATGCAATCTGTCTATGATGTGCACTGGCAATCAAGTCGTTAGACTGGGACATCAACACGGGAGAAGATTGCAAAACACGAGTCCTAGCAACCGAGTCGTTAGTCCTAAGAGACCCTCTTAAATCACCACTGAAGAAGCCCCATTTCCAGCTCGGTTTTCCAATGCCGCAGAATCTCTAAGACCGAGAACTCTTGTCCAACATCTACATAACCATTCCTGGGGCAGAATTCTAAGTGGGAAAGGCGAGCCGATGAAGGTCTTCGAAGTTTAGGTTGCGGGAAAATTCAGCGAGAATTTGGAATTGTGACATGGTAAAACGATAAGATGACCTTCTTATAAAGCTAAAGAGACCAAATCCAACCAAGAGGGGTTGGGCCGAGTGGTAAGCAGCTCGGTGCCGCTTAAGGAGGTCTCAGGTTCGAGACCTCACGTACGCAGACACCCCTCTTGGGAGCCTCACCCGCCATTGCCAGGCGTGCGACCCGGGGCGACCAACGGATTAGTCAAGTATGGTTGGCTGAAAGATGCCATCTCACCGCTGGTGGGGCCTGCTTGGATACCGTGGCTGGCGACCAAAAAAAAAAAAAAAAAAAAAAAAAAAAAAAAAAAAAGACCAAATCCAGCAGAACTATAGACACCTTTTGGATCCAGAAAGACAAAAGCCAAGGGGCCAAAGCTGTCACTTCCAAATATTTCCAAAATCTTTACCTTTCTTTCTTGCAATCATCATAATTAACAACCGTCCATTTCGAAGATCTATAAGAATTTCGAACGATGAATTCGCTCGGTGCACACCAAAAAATAAAGAAAAAAGCCTGTTGGGATATACAATCCTGACCTAACTCTAGAACGAGAACTCTACCAAAAGGCACTACTTACAAATATCCATGAAACCCATTGAAATGAAGAAGACATGGGTCGTGGGAGATAGCAATTCGAGCTCGAGTAGAGCAGTGATCGAAGTGAGCAGCAGAAATAAAGGAAGACCGACTTACTGCCATTTTGTTTTCCCCAGGAGTTGGAGCAAGGATGTCGATGCAGCAGAGAACAGTCCGTTGACTAAAAATTCAGACTTTCAGATCAAAATCCAACACCGAGCTTTCTTGAGAGAGAGAGAGAGAGAGAGAGAGAGTGGTTTGTGGTTTCTGAGAGAGGAAGAGGACGGACAAGAGAAGGAGGAGGAATGAAACAGGAAAGGACAGCGCGCTGACTGAAAATTCCAATTTTTCAGATAGAAATCCGACAGAGAGCCTCCTCTGCTTCAAACCCCTTCAGCAGAGAGAGATGAAGTGCAGTTTCTGAGAGGGAGAGAGAAACCATAGAGAGAGCGAAGAGAGAGAAAGTGCAATTTCCGAGAGATGGGACGAACAGGAGCAGAAGAAGGGAGGGGGAAGACTGATGCAGCAAAGAACAGCACGCTGACTGAAAACTCCAATTTTCCAGATGAAAATCCGACTGAGAGCCTCCTCTGTTTCAACCCTTCAGCAGGGAGAGAGAGATAGTGCAGTTTCTGAAAGAGTGAAGAGAGAGAGAGAGAGCGCAATTTCTGAGAGATGACGAGGAGGAGCAGAAGAAGAGAACAGCACGTTGACTAAAAATTCAAACTTTCAGATCAAAAAAAATCCGACGCAGAGCTGCCGCCTCTTTTTCAATACCGTTCAGCAGAGCCAGAGAGAGAGAGATAAAGTGCAGCTCCGGAGAGAGAGAGAGAGAGAGAGAGGCTAGAGAGAGGAAGTGCAGCTTCAGAGGGACAGGGAGGAAGAGCAGGAGCAGAAGATGGAGGAGAAGAAGACGAGGGAAGTTTATCAACCATTGCCGTAGCCACCGGTGAAATTTTGACCATTCTCGTCCGCCGTTCTCTTCTTCCTCCGTCAGAAATACGGCTGTATCTTCTTCCACGCTTCAAGTGTCTCGGACACGTCAACAGTATAATTATACGGTTGTACAATACGAAGCAACGACTTCATTACGTAAAATTATCCAACATTTGACCTGTGTAAAATTTTATAATTTTCGAGGTTAATTTTACACATATGAAAAATTTGAACAGGTAATTTATACTATAAACTTATCATATATTATACACTGAAATATTTATACGTGGAATACGTTGTTGTTTCTCTGTGTAGCACATAACGAGTTCGTTGTGTAAATTTTCTTTCAGATCTTAACAAGCATATAGTTGACTCTCAAAAATTATAGAAGCTTTACATTACTTATGAATATTTGTTTCCTTCCAAAGCTTCCACTTGACAAAAATTCTTTAATAGAGCAGTTATGTCATGTAAGTAATGCTGATACGGTATAATCGTTCATTCAGAATCTACCATTTATATACATGTACAATTATGATGCACCAATTATTAAGATTTTTATATTTTTTTTAAAGAAATTTTAGAATTTAGTAATTATATACGTATAATTATTAATTACATGTCAAATTTTGATTAAATAAATATATAATATGATTATTGACACATGGTATAACTGTTTCACTGAATGTTTTCTCCCTCTTAACATGTCTAAATGACCCCATTAAAAGTTACACTAATGTCTGATTTGTATAAGAACGGATCTAAAAAGATCATATAAAATTTTAAAGAGAGTGAAAAGTGAATTCACATTAGAAGAATTTTACCCTTTAATAAGCCCTCTCGATTCCAACTAAATTAATCATAACTCGTTCGACTTCTAGATATCAGTGGTATAAATAGAAAGGAAAAAAAAAGGTTCTAGACTTGGCAGAAAAAAATGTTGTGTCTAATTAGGCTCGTATCAGAATATTTTATACTCGTACGTAGTTCATTATCGAATGTGCATTATCGAATTACAGGGTCAAACTGGTTAAACATATTTATTTATACAGGTTGTAGGATTTTTAGAAGATATTTATCATGTTGAGTCCTGTAAATTGTAAAAAAAAAAAAAAATTACTTTAGAAGAGTTTTACCCATAGTGAGCCGATTCGATTCGAATATAACTTAATCAGGACTCTTTTTTTGGTATGAACTGCTAGTATCTAGAAACTTGATAGATCCAAACTAATTTAGTTTGAGTGGAGAATGCTCTCTAGGGGTATAAAACTATCACAATGCGAATTTTCTTTATTAATAATACTCGAATTCGAGACCTTACTTAAGAGAAAGAGACATTGTACTACATCAACTAATTCACTTAGGTATAAGCTAGCCTTTTTTTTTTTTATAACCGAGGTATTCGGGCGCCTTCCGGGCCCAATCAACGACGACTGCGACACTTCCTCCTTGCAGTACACACAATAACTTGCAAACCACGTGTGCTGAGTAAGTTAGACGAATCTCATAAGTTCGAAAGCTAAAAGCCCCTACTCACGAGATAATGCACCACCGAGACTTAAACTCGAAGGTTTTGAAGAATCTCCCAGGACCACCGGGGCTGCCCCTACTCGAATCAGACGGCAGCTGGGCTAAATTTTAGCTGGAGTTGCTTGGAAATAGTGGAGTTTGGAGGGACGAGACTGGCAATTCATATGATTTCGTGTACGGAAGACGTAAGGGTGACTCTCGGGGGGGCTAACGCCGTTACTGTTAGTGGCGGCTAAATTCCTTTGAACGTCAGGCGGGGCGGCCGATGATAAAGCTGCGCTTGTCTTCTTCTTCCGCCGTAATAAACGGCTTCCCCGTCCTTCCCGTTCTCTGCCGACACTTTTTTTGCCCTCAATTTTTTGGGAAGCTTTTTCCATTTTTAATTATTTTTTCACCTGTTTAAAAATTCAAACGTTGCGGATGTCCGTACTCCGTACGGTAAATAATTTAAAAATAAAAATAATATTTTTTTTTTGGTCGCCAGCCACGGTATCCAAGCAGGCCCCACCAGCGGTGAGATGGCATCTTTCAGCCAACCATACTTGACTAATCCGTTGGTCGCCCCGGGTCGCACGCCTGGCAATGGCGGGTGAGGCTCCCAAGAGGGGTGTCTGCGTACGTGAGGTCTCGAACCTGAGACCTCCTTAAGCGGCACCGAGCTGCTTACCACTCGGCCCAACCCCTCTTGGTAAAATAAAAATAATATTACGTGTGAATCAAATAAAATCAATAGAACTGTTTAATTCCCACGTACAACTTCAGATAATCCTAGTTGTGAAGAATAAAAATCGACTGTGAAGAAAAAAGGATAATAACTGCTGTACGTGAGCATGACAGTTAAAGAAACTGGAAAAGGATTGTGGGTAGAAGTCGAAATAAAGTGACTGTTGCATGTAAAATGACAATTAAGTACTTAGTATTAACGGTGAAATATAATAAATTAGAGGGTAATTTTGGAATGAAAAGAGATTATAATTGTGCCCTTCTCCTTTACAGTAATAAAGGCAAAATCATAATATTTTTCCATTATAATTTATATTCATATTTTCTTAAAGAACACTATGCATTTTATTTATAAATAAAGCAAATATAAGAAAGACAAATTTTACTTTTAGTAAGATGATTAAATTTGAATGTGTATTAATTAAAATTGCAGAAAAATTAATATTTTTATTTGAAAAATATTACACTTATGAAAAAAAAATTACACGCGATAATTTTTCCATTATAAAAAGTAAATAAATATTGATACAGTATACGTTATCACTTTTTTTTTGTTACATATAAGAAGCATCTGACGTCATAATTTTGGACCGCGAGTTTAGTTTATCCTTTTTCTGTCCTACTTATTATTCGGGGATTAGGTATTTGGACGCACGTTACACTTGCAAAAATGCCGTCATAAATATAAATTTAATATTTAATGATAAAGAAATATAGGCTAAATTATATATTGTTTTTAAAATTCTTTGGGAGAGCTTTACTCCCTAATAGGTATTCCCCTCTTGAACTAAATTAGTCAAGGCCAATTAGGTTTCTAAATACAAGTAGTTCAAATCCAAAAAATAATTTTTAAAATTATAACTATTATTTAATTTCTCTGATTAATGCATGTAAAATGCTATTTAAAATGAAAATAATATGTGTGTTCTTGATAATTAATTTAAACCAAGTCGATTTTTTTGTATCTACATTGCTAGTATTCAAAAATTTAATGGATGCTAACTAAACCAACTCGAGTCAAGTCGGTCAAAAAATGAGTAAAACTCTTTCAAAATAAATTTAATACATTCGCAATTACTCGAACCCGAGATATTTATTTAAGAGTACCATGACCAGTCTAGTTGTTTATGACATTACAAAAAATGTCGAATTACCCTCCTCTGTCCATTGATAATAATGTTCGCTTTCTTAAAATGATATGACATTTTTTCGGTGTACTCGGTGTACAGAGGGAGAGAGTCTTTTGTGTAACGGGTACACCACGTAGTGTTGCTGACGTAATGTTATGCGCTAATAGCGTTCAATTATTTTTAGAATTGTTTTAATAAAACTTAAAAGGAAAAAAATAAACACTAAAAGGGAATAAAAATAACCTTTAAAATGGCTTGATTTAATTAGCTCATAATACTACGTTAGCACTACCATGCAGTGTACCGGTTACACATAAGACTTTCTGGTACAGAGGAGGCACATATACATAGAAATAAACAGATAATAGAGGACAGGAAGTCCCGTAGGTGAGATTGAACCCAGAACCTCTGTGTCATAATAAAAAGTCTTAAATAGAGCGGTCATACCACGTCAGCATTACTTACGTATTATATCCGTCCAATAAAAATTCACTATTTATATATTATTTCCAATTAGATTTCAACATTTATTAGGTTTTTAAAATTTTTTTTACTATTTATATATTATTTTCAATTAGGATTCACCATTTATTTAAGATTTTTATATTTTAAAAATTTTTTAAGTATTTAATAATAATCATAATTGTATAATTACTGATTACATGTTAAGTCGTGATTGGACGAATATACCACGTAAACAATACTGACGTGATATAACTGCTCTACTAAAAACTTTCTCTAGTCCTTGTCACAGGACAAGAACAGTGTTCTCTCTCTGATTTGTTCACTGATTGCTAAAGAATTATTGATAGAATTCATTAGGCCATTCATCTACGGTCAGCAACTTGTGATGTGACATTAAATAGACTATTTTTGCTCATTTTATTAGTCACAAGGATTGCCCTTTCATAGTTGACCTCACTGTAGAAAGTCCACGGTATCGAAAATTCTTAAGTGACCATAACCCGTTACATTATATGAGTAAGTATCGATTAAATTACAAAATATTTGATATCTTCGTATCCGAGAATCAACAAATTCGACCTTCTCTCGATCTTAATTCGCATAGAAATTCAGGAACTAGAATCGGCCAAGAAATATTGAACGGCGATGTGGGCGGGGGTTTCCGAGAAGGTACTGCTGCAGGCCAGGCTGTAGAAGGTATCGCAAGTAAACTAGTGTTAATCATCCGAGCAATCAACATATTCTTTTCTCAATGTAAAATTACGAATTTGACCATTGTGAATAAAAAAATTTATAATTAAGAGAATTTTTGCCTCTGCTAGATCAGTTTAATTTAAATTTAAATTAATTATAATTTATTAAATTTGTGAATATGAAATGGTGCATGACCACAGAAAATGAGACCATATGAAAATCAAACCTATGGCTCTCTGTGTAACAATTTAGGACCACATTTTAATTCTTCCTGCCCGAAGACTTAGATTATTTCTTAAGGTTTCTAAATATTCATTTTCCACCTTATCTGTGAGATTATCAACCTACCGTGTGGCGTGACAAACTCTCTTGCTGTGACGGGTATATTACTGAAGTGGCGTCGCAGATCAATAGAATTAAATTATTTTTACGGTTATCTTTATTATTATTATCATTATTTTAGATTTTTATTAAAAATCTTAAAATGATTAAATTTGATTGGTCTACGACACTGCGTCAGTACTATCACGTGATATAATCATTACACAAAATACCATCTCCTTAGATTAGTCTAAATTAGGGGTGTAAACGAGTTGAGCCGAGCCTGAATTTATAATGTTCAAGTTCGTCTCGTTTAGCAATTTGCGAGCTCGGCCGAACCTAATATTTTAAGCTTGGGCTCACCTTGTTAAAATAAACGAAGACTCATTGATCTTATACGAGCCGAGCCAAGAAAGAAAATACAACTCGAGCATGGGGTCATTGTGTCAATTGCATAGAGTGAGGAAGATTACGAAGGAAGAGGGAGAGAACGAAACAATGGTTTTAAATAAGAATTTGACATAATAATATTGATTTTTTTTTATTTTTCTAAAGTTAAATAATAGTAGTAATTTTTGTTATATAGAATAAAACGTTTGTTTAAACTCACGAGTTTCAAGAGCCGAATATTATTAGGTTTGGCTTGGCTCGTTTAACCGATGGACCCGAGCCGAGCCTAGCATGAGCTCATTAAGATGGAGCTAAATTCAAGTTTTCATCAAGTCAAACTCGAAATATTCGCGAATCGTACTATCTCATTTACACCCTTAGCCTAAATAATTCCCTACCGCTCTTGGATTTGGAGCCCAAAAATTTTCCCACCGATCCCGGTTCGTGGGTTGCTTCCAAATAAAAACTGCTCGCGATCCCGTGGCTGTGTATCAGAATCGGATTTGACGCTATCCGTAACACAGTGGACCTGTTACCTAAAAATTATAATTTAGATACTGTTGAGGTTATTATAATTTACAGATATATTCAAAATCTCTTCTGTCCAATTCTTTTAATCCATAATTGGTTGATTTCATAGGAGTCGTGTAGAAACTATAGGCTTCATCGACAGGATAAGGCAGCTGGATTATGCACAAGATGGGGATATTAAAATGTGAAAGGTGTGGAGGAATCGAACAGCACGTGCCTTGAACAACTTGGTAATGGAAAAGTCAGCCTTTGCATTCTAAAAATAATTAATAATCTGGTTCGGGTTATGATGCAGTCTATATACAGTGATACAAGATTTTGACTCATAATAATTTAGGAATTTTAAGTTTGATCATCACCGTGAGAGATAGGAATGTAAGTAAAAAACTGGAAACCCGAAAAATCGAACAAAACTGACCGAATCCGAACCGAAAAAAGGGATGTATGGGTCCCGGGATAAATTTTAATGCGGTTCTTAAGGTGGAAAAAACTATACCGGAAAATTTCAGGTCCCGACCCGGAAGGCGAAACCCAAAACCGAACCGAAAGTTATATTAAATTTATATTATGTGTAACAAATTATTTTGTTATTAGATTTTGACAATAAAAATTATATATTTGATATTTTAAAACTTGAATCTTAATTCATAATTATGTTTGTGATCCTCTTAATAAACTAAAATATTCATAATTAGTATTTCTCATTTATTATAATGAATTTTATTTTATTATTTATGTATTTAATAAATTATTATATTAAAAATCGAGGCCCGAAAAAGCTAAATCCAAAGTGATTGGTTTTCATAACTCCTAAACAGTTCTCGGTTCGGTTTTTTAACTTGAAAAAACGGACCGAAATAAACCGGGGCCCAATAATTTTTGAAAAAAATCAGACCGAACCGCTCATTTACACTCCTAGTGAGTTACGTCTCCTTTTATTTCTTTTATTTCATTATGTCTAAACGAAAATTCGAATATTATGTAATTGGATGGTCAGGTTGCCAAACTATTGTTATCCTTTTTAATATATATAACGTGTTTAGATGAACAGTGTCTTGACCGATTTGACCCTCATAACTCGTTTAATTTAGTATGCCTAATATGCCCACGAATATATTATTAAAACACACAGTGCGTACACCAAAATAGACATTTATATATGAATAAAATAATAACAAGCACTGTTAACTAAAATTAAATCATGCATAAAGCCAAACACGTACGACCTTAAATAGCAACAATATATACAATATATATGATATTATATGACAGGTAATTGTTGTCAATAATTGTTATAAATCAACGTACGAATAATGTAAAATATTCCCATGAGACAGCGAAACAAATTTAGTAAGTGGCTTTAAACTGTATGTTTTATCGGGCTATACATGTTTAACGTGATTAAATACAGATATTTATCGTATCTGAATGTCTTTTGACCGGTTTAGACACTAAACACTTAATCAAACATGCCTAATTCCGTATCTTATCGTATTATCGTATCGTGTCAGAAATTACAAATTTTATTTCCCTTTGGACTTGTTAGATCTTTATTGTTCGAACTCTATAGACGATTTTATCTCATTTAACATGAGGGACAAGGATACGAGCCCAGGCGAAGAAGAATCGAAAATACTTGTGATTGGTCATACATCGCATCCTTCTCCACTTCGGTTCATTATTGACGGTCTAGATCGAACAACCGTGTCGATAACCAAATGTGGCTCACAACCCCTCTCATTCCAAGTGATTGCTCATGGTGCTGCAGGAAGATGCGATATTTAAGAGCATCGGGATTGGGTCTGGTTGGAGGGTTCCATTTGGCTTGATGGATGAGTTCTTGTGGGGCCTCTGAACACTTATTGCATGAACAGATGCATAACCACTTGCAATCTTTTAAATGCAATGGTCATGTTAGTTGTGCATATCTATACACAAAAATGACTCCTGGCTACAGCCCAGCAGAGATCTCCAGCTGTTATTGTTGTTCTTAAAAGACGGTTTGAAATGACGAAAAGTCAAGTGAGCGCTCTCTGTAACGGTATATTGAAAAGAAGAGAGTTTACTAAAGTTTGCGACCAGAGTACTTGGGCCATGGCTCTTCGAGCTTGGGTCAAGGTTGGACTTCCAGCTTTGTTGTGGCTTGTAAGGAAACTTCAAATGGCACCATACAGTTTGCCATTATGTTATTGCCCCTATACAAAATAAAGGGCAAATGGCCTATTTGAAGACAAGCTTCACTCGAATTCTCACTTTCAATGTAAATTTTTCAACATGACCTGAGAAGAGACTAGTTATATGTCCCGTTTAGCACAACATTACCTTCTTCCATCAAAACCAATGGCTATATCTTACATCGCACGTTAAAATCAATTATGTGGCAAACGGATGATGATTTAACAACAATACATGGGCATAAAGGGCTCAAATTGTTGAAATGTTGTTTATGCCCCCTCAATCATTCTCTTCTTGCCATTGAAATGTCAAGGTTTTTTTCATAATTCTACCACCGTAGCAAATCCACAAATCAGTAGGAGAAAACCCGTTTCCACTAACCTCACCATAACACGGCACTATCTATCCCCTTCACCCGCATCTTCTCCCATAATAGCTCTCATATGTCTAAAGACACGACGCTCCATGCTACCTCCTCGGTTGCCTCTCCATGTTCCCCGTCTCCAGATCTTCCCCTATCCCTACAGTCCTTCCGACCCATGTAATAATTAAACTTATTGGGCTATCCATACCTTTGTGAGGTTTTAAATAAAAAAAAAATCTAATTTTTTACAGTATTCCTATAAATCATGGGCCACATTTAAGGGGGAAAAAGCCCAATACCAACATGAGTCATATTCTATAATTATTTTTTTCTTTTATTAATTTTCTTACCAAAAATAAAAATAAAAAATCATTATTTTTATTGAGAAAATGGAATTAACGAGCTCAATAACATGTTATACTTAAAATATTACAATAAAAAAATTTATAATTAATTTTTTTCTCTTATTAATTTATTCAACTCAAGTTTAAATTAATCTAACCCACGTCAAACTCAAATCTTTATCAATAAGAGCGTGTTATTGTGATGTAATCCATAATTCACAACCTTCATCAATCGTCTTTGTCAACAGCATTCTCCCCTACACCACCTGAGATGTGATTGCCCCTAGCTCTAAACCCTTGTTAGTCTTTCCGATAGCACATATACACTCACAAACTCATATGCATAAATATATATATATAAATTATTTCTGTTAAGGAGTCAATCCCATATCAGATAAATAAATAATTGAAACCCGGTTTATAAGAAAGCGAGTACCACCATCCTATCAGTTTGAGCTTTTGGGATGGATATGGACCCAATCTCTTGTGGGTCGGGTGGAAATTTCACATGGTATCAGAGCCAACCGAGTGGGCTCACACTACGCGACGGCCCGAGTGTGGAACTCGTGATCCGTTAAACCCGAGACCGGAAGGAAAAATGCTCGGCTCGTGGTCAATAGTCCCCCCCACCACCGAGTACGGAAGAAAATACCCAGCTTGAAGTCAGTTATTGAGGACGGATGTTTAAAGGCATATGTCAAGTGTAAACACGTTGCCACGTGAGGGCGGGTGCATATGGGCCCAATCTCTTTGTGGGCCGGATGGAAATTTCACAATTTCTTCTTCTTGTCATCCTCTAAATCAAACCATTTTCTCTTCTTCCTCTTCATGTGATCACGGATTTCTCTAGTAGTAAATCAAAGAAGGCATCTATTTTTATTTGAATTTTAGAACTGAATTTGCTTAAGAAACGATATAACATAGGTGAAGAGAGGGAGAAGGGAACTAGAAAGGGGAAAAGGAAAAGGAGGAGTCTAGGAAATGAGAAAGATTGGGAGAGAGAGAGAGAGAGGCGTCCGGCAAGATGGCATAAAAGATGTAGGTGAAGGGGTCGAAGTCGAGGATCGAAGGTTGCGGTGGTGCCATCATGGTGAGGTTGGTGGAAAGGCTTCTTTCTTGTAGTAATTTGGAGAGTTGTTGAGGTTGGTAGAATTATAAAGATGCTCCGAACATTTCAAATGAAAGAGAACGAATGAGGGGCATAAATGATATTTTTATGAGTTGAATCCCAACTATATCAATGTGGCATTGTCATATCATCGATTGTACAGAGATATTGAATGTATATATATCAATGTGGTTTATGTTAGGTTTTCTATGAGCTGTGATGCAGAGTGGCGAGTGGGGTCGACGATTGCAGATGGATGGAACCTCATTGATTCACGCGAATGACGAGGAAATGAAGAGAGGAAAAAATCTCGAATTTTATTATTCAATTACTCTGATCAGTAGCCAAATACATTATTAAATAAAAGAAACCTTAGATATTGAACAATAAAATTTATGAAAAGACCCATAAGAAATAGAAATTGGAAAATGCCACTAAAAATGAAGGGAAAAAAAAAAGAAATTAATGACCTAAACAGTGGAATTTGATTAAATTGCAAAATGCGTCTTTCTTGGAAGCCTATTTCCATTCGAAAATTGTACTCTTTTTTTGAAAACAGACACCAGTGACTGTTCGGTCAAACCAGTTTGAACCTTCAATGGTCTAATCTGCCCATTAAATCGAATTGCATCTTGACCGCATCAAGCTAAAATTATGAGGAAGAGTATAAATAGGTACATAACTCTCCTAATAAGGAACAAATTCAGAACTTCTCGGTTGTTAATTGAAATCTTGTGTCACTACACTAAAATCATACCCTCTCCCTATTCGGAGCTTTCTTATCTAGCAATTAGTCCTTCCACATCACTTTCCATGCTTCATTGGTGTTCCAGAAAAGACTTGTCCAATCTATCAATAAAACCAGCGAAGGGTCCAGTTAAAACTCATCTTACGATAATAGCATCTACACACATTGTTTGAATCCACCTATATGATAAACTTATGGATACCCATTGACCAGGCGTGGTCCGATCTCGAAAGGAAGCCCCAAAGTTCTACAACTTTGGCAATTACCACACAAATGTTATGTGAAAACCGCACAATTGGTTGCCATAAAAATTTTGTAAAAGTCCATCTATCCGCTGTCCTTGGATTCCCATGGAGATGTCCCAATCGCTCAACACATAATGCGAAAATATACGGAGAAAGGGAGCATCTAGCTTGCTGAATGCCACGACCCACTAGAAAATGATCAGTGAGCTTCCCGTTCCATAGAATTTGCATTGAAATCTTGGTTGGCATACCACCAGTAGTAAGGTCTCAGATATGAAATGCCAATTCAATCTGTCATATGCCTTTTCCAAGTGGACCTTAATAGTCACAAAGCCTCCTCGACCTCTCATCCTGCCCATCGTGTGAATCATCTCCTGGGCTATAAAAATGTTGTCGTGGATGTGTCTACCAGGAATGAAACTCGACTAATTCGGAGTGATAAAATGTGAAACCACCGACCGAAGTCTATCAACAATAATCTTTGTAATGAGCTAATACAAAACATTACATAGACTTATAGGGCGGAACTTATGCAGCGTGTCCAGATTCAGAATCTTAGGGATCAAAACAATAAAAGAGTCTCATCGACTTCCTTGATTGAGATAGAGCCGTCGAAAATGCGGTCAATGAATTCCAAGATCGAAGGTTCCACAATATCCCAATTGGCTTGATAGAAGAAAGCATGGACCCATCATGACCACCCGACATCTAAAGAGCTTGTTTGGATTGAGGTTTATAGAGGGTTATTAAGATACAAGTCTAATCCCTATTTAGCTAATATGAGATTTATGAAGGTGCAACTTCAACTCTTATTTAAAAAATTAAAATAACAGCTTCATACTCTCCGTAAACCTCCTCCCCCTCCGTAAACCTCCTCGCCCCTAAGGCCATGTTTGGATGGGGGTGAATGAAAGGGAAGGGAAGGGAAAGGAGGGGAGGGGAGGGGAGGGGAGGGGAAATATTCATCTTGTTTGGATTTATTATAATAAGGGGAATTGATGGGAAAAATTAACCTCGTATTCATAAGACTTATTAATTAATAGACAAAAATATCATTCTCTTCATATCAAACTTGACTATGATTTTTTTCTTGTATTCACTTCTCAAAGTTTATGTTGTACTTCAATTGATCATCAAATATCTACTTGAAGTGGGTCAATAGGGCGTTTACATATTTATATTATTTTCAATAAAAGGAACTTTTAATTAAATAATCTAATAACCAAATATTCGATCTATTATAAATAATAGATCTTAAGTCCCCTACAATTAAAAGAAATATTCAATTCGACATAAAACCTCAAAGACATAGGCCTAAAGAAGTAGTAAAATATTACTCTCAACCTCAGAGTGTAGAAGGACCAAAGACAATTTGCATGACAATCTCTTTTCTCATCTGCATTGGACAACCAAGTATTGCCCTCAATTCATCAAGGTGCTTAACTTGATCTTCGCTTCCTGCAACACAAAGAAACAGAACACAAAACTTTGGATTGGTGCGAAAGGTTTTTATCGAGAGTTGAAAGTAGAGAGGCGACGGTCCGTTTTTAATTTACAAAAAAGAAAAGTAAGGTTTAAGTTTTTATATTAATTTCGTAAAATAGGTAAATTGGTAATTTTATTTTAAATAAATTATTATTATATGTTTCATCCTCATTCAATCCCAAATCAAAGGAGAAAAAAAAGTGGGTTTTGGAGTGAATAATTCCCCTCCATTCCCTTTCTCCTCTATTAAATCGAACTATCCAAACAACGAAAAATTTTCCCCCCATTTCCTTTCCCCTCCATTCACTCTCTATTTACTTCCATCCAAAGGCAAGGTAAATCCAAACAAGGCTTTCCGTCCCATAGTAGACAAAGCACGACGTACTGCATTAGCATCAACCATCTTTTTTTCTGTCATTACAGGGGATCTAAACACAATTAGTTAGTAGTAATCCCCCGGCTCGGGAGGCTGCGTCAATGGCGGAAACCGCAGAATGTTCCAACTCACTGGAAATCTCCGAGCGGAAATCCGAGCAGGAAGAAGGTTTCGATCCAATCACCATGCGCAGAACCAAGCCTGGAATGAAGCGCCTCGTGCTCACCCTCTCCGTCCTCTTCTCGTACTTGTTAGGTCTGTCTCGATCACATAATTGAGTCCCTGAGCCAGTGTGACGCTTTGAATTTGAGTTTTGCTGTCGGCGTGTGCTATAATCTGATGTGAAATCGTCTCTTTCTACTGCTTTTAGTATTTAATCATACAATTTGATCTGAGACGTCCGCGGCTTGCATTG
Source organism: Lagerstroemia speciosa (assembly GCA_037672795.1). NCBI lineage: Eukaryota > Viridiplantae > Streptophyta > Magnoliopsida > Myrtales > Lythraceae > Lagerstroemia > Lagerstroemia speciosa. The sequence goes on along the minus strand of CM075293.1, from coordinate 3,218,590 downwards.
CAGGTTTTCCATTTCTTTGGAAATCGATCGAGATATATCGCGCACCACTTCCGTTTGAAGATATCGATTCGCTTTCCAAACGGATCCAGTCGAATACGTTGCATTTCCCTTGCAACTTTCGAGCAATCTTTGTCGGATTCGATTACAAAACCTCTCAGGAGCTCGGCCGCTTGGAATACTCAATTTTTAATGGCCTGACTCGGCTGACCTCCAGAGCACCACAATGTGGCACCTGCAGCTGCAATTTCTCTGTCTTGGTGACATTAGACACCGACACCGATTCTGGTTGTGTCCAGAGCAGAAACAAAGCTATTTCCTATCGTTGTGGAGGAATCAGAAGCGTTGATTTTGATGCTGATGACGAGACTGTGGATGATGAGTTGGAGTATGCGCTAGGAAAAAGTTACCAGAAAGGTGGGAAGTGGTACACTGTTGTTGTGGTGAATGGACACGCTGGGTTGAAAGCTGTGATTGGAAAGTATCGGCATGCTTGGATTGTTGGTAATCTTTCAGAGGAGGAAGCTGTTCTGGAAATCTCTGAAATATTTGTCAAGGTGTTCATGAACGGTGGCGACGAGGAAGGCTTGATTCATGGGGAGTTTATGCCTTTTGGAGCTGATGGGAGGATTGTTCTGTCCTTTAATTTGCTGAATGCTAATCCTCAGGATTGGATCTATGATTGGTATGGAGCTTCGAACTTACATTTCCAATTTGCAATTGTGCATTCAGGCACTTAGCTTTTAGTTGGGTTGTAAGATTGCTGCTACTATATATATATATATATATATATATTTTTTTTTTTTATCGTTCAGTAAGATTGGTACTACTATAAAGGAAAAATTTTTTATTCTCCATCGAAACTTTGCCGGCATATGTCCAAAGATTCTTTTCTGTTACAGCTCAACGTTCTTCATTTCCATGTGATATTTTGGACGATTCATATGTTGGAGATCTGAGCTGGTGAGACAGCCACTTCTTTCTCATGAAAACATTGCTGAAACACAAGACATTGATGAAATACTCGTTTGATGGATGCTGAATAGTTAACTTCTTTGTATTTAGAGGAGTGCTATGATATTGAATTCTCTGTCATGACCATTGGTACTTTGCCTGCAGGGACTTTGATGGTATAGAGGAAGCTTTGTTATATCCTGTAGTTGAGGCTTTGGGGCATGTAGCAAATATATCTGTGGAAAGCCAAGTATAGATCTCTTTTTTGTGCCAGGTCCCTTTGTATCAGGATGTGACTTACTGTACCTTGGATTAAACTTCATTTTCACGACTTTTGTGCCTGTAGGTTCTATATCACACACCAAAGTCCTCATATTCTCATTGGAATGATGAACAGGGAGCCCATATATTTAGTGCTGGTGATCTCCCATTCTTCGTATGTTCCTTCTCTTCCCATTTCCTTCTAAAATGGTTATAAATAATTTTGTTTGACCTTCACGAGATAGTAATTTGAATTTCTTGCTTAGCATGTTCCTTATGTGGATAAATATATATAAAGGTGGAATTTGGATACTTCAATGAAAAGATACTGATCTCAGTTCTCACTTTTGACAGATGAATTCCAATGAGTGGCATTTGGATACTTCAATTGCAGCTGGTGGAAGGTCAAAGATATTGCATTTTGTAATGTAAATTTGCCAACTTATAATCTTTTGCATGTTTAAATTAATGGTGCAAGGAAAATATCAATCACCATAAGGTACTTTTATTGTATATACTCTCTCAGATTAGATAATGGCTAGCTTTTCCATTTGCTGCAGTTATATACCATCTATGAAGGAGTGCCCTCTTCTATTGCAGCTTCCAGATGGGGAGATCTCCGAGACAAATGGATTTATATCCCCTGTTAGTTTGCATGCCTTTGAACATGTTAGACTTAATCCTTTCCTATTGGCCACAAGTAATTTCTCTGCGTGCTAATTTTGTTCATCCTGCAGATGTGGGGAGGTGTTATTGTTTGGAATCCCCCAAATTGTTTGAAGGAGCCGGGAAGTAATCATCCGGCCACACATACAATTCCTTCTCGTGTAAGCTGCTATTTGAAATGAAGCATTTTTCACTAGGTAGTTGAATCAGAAGGGTGGGACAACTGTGTTTATTATTACCTCAGAGTACCCTTGGTTTTATACAAATTTTCAATTTAAGTGCCACCATATGCCAGGTAAATAAAATTAAGCTTCACTTGTATGCATTGGCTGATGGCGGAACTGTTGACCAGAAAAAGTAGCCACAGGAAAACCTGCCTTTTATTTTTTTGGCATATGCTTATCAATAGTATGTGTTGTATCTTGCAATGAGCAATCTAAGTTTGGACTCATTTAGGAAGTAATGTTCATCTTGCACGTACGTGATCGGGGTTCTACTAATGATATTATGCAATTTTCTTTTATGTTGTCTTTTCTTGATTGTATTTGTATAAAAATATATCATGTATATCCTGAAACAGGACCTTCAGGTGACATATGAGGTTCTTAGGGGTCAGTTACGTCAACTCTTTGGTTTGAAATCTGATGATCTTTTCATTGGAAGATCAGGCAAAGCAATCAAGTTAACCAGTGACAAAGGCTTCACAGAATGGTGAGCACGTGATTGCACTCAATCTAGTGAAGTAATGAATGCAAAGGCCACATTAGATTGTTGTGTTTCTTTCCTCATTTTGCACTAAAAGTTCTTATTTAATCTCAAACCGCTTAAAAGCATTTGGTTCTCATATTTTTTGTCTGTGAAGTCATTTGTCCTATATGGAATTAACTTAAAAATCATTTCCTGCAGGGAACTGGATGTATTATCACAGCGACACACATGTTTCAATCTTCAGTCAAGCGTGACTACACTTGGCTCTCTTTCCAGATTGGTATATCCTCCTTATTTACTTGTTATTATTTCCCTAGATTTATAACTTGAAAAACTGATTACATGGTTAGTTTCGAGCAATTCAGGTCATGATAAAATTATCTTGCAGGTCCAATCTCTACCTCGAATGATTATTATGGATGAGATTGGGAAGCAGGTTAGTGTCGAGGGGTCTTTTACTGGATGTTCTTTGCTTGCAGGAGTCCAGATTCAAGAGGATATCATTCTGTTAATCTCCATTTGATCATCCAAAGAAATTACCGAGTTACTGTTGATTATTTCTTTTTGCAATCTTCTTGGGCAGGTGGAGTGTTCTTTGGATGCTGTAAAACAGGCTGAAAGTGATGCATCTCTTGGAATTTTCGACTCTTCAGCTGGTATGTTTCTCACTACCAAAAGACCAAAAGCAAAAGAGCGAAATGAAACGGGGTTTGAGCAGTTTGTCTTAATGCTTTTCAGTCTCACGATTTTCCCCACTCTTATCACTTTCAGGTTTCTCGAGACAAGCGAGATCTCTAGCTGAGGATGCCTTTTTTCATCCATCAATTACGTCTGTCAGCTACTACTCATTTGAGCATTGCGTTGCAGTCTACTCGGTTTGTTGCCCAACGCTCTGAAGCTTTTATTTTGTAACATTTACGATAAAGAACCATTTTGAATAGTATGCACAAAAGATAAACAAATGTGGCAAAACTTATGGCAAAAGTGAAACAAAAAGCTTTAAATCTTAAAACCCAAATTTAAAAAGTTTATTGTCCGAGTCTCTCGTGCTGACCATTTCACCATCAAGGCATCTTGAAACTGAATCATATTCCATGAATTTGATATCTGTCTAGTGTGATGTATCGAATATACGACAAAGGATATTGCTGTTTTATCACCTTTTCTGCTTGCAGCCTTTCTTTGTGCCGGTTTCCTTGCACATCATCCTGGCCGCGTTAAGAGAATGGAAAAGATACAAACAAGAAACGACCAAGTACCTAACATGGAAGGCCAAAGTAGATGCATCAGCATCTTAAATTGGTTTCTCTCATGCCATTAAGAGCGAGGTTCGTATGCCTCATCCTCACTTATAACAGACTCTTAAATCCGAACTAGTCATCTCTCAGCTGCCACCGACCCCTTGCTGCAAGTTTTAGGATTTTACGAGTTGAGGAACTTTCTTAGAATCAATGTTGCTCGGGAACCTCCTGGGAAGGTGCTATACATCATACGGATCAGGTGTGTAGCTATCGAAAGAAGTCGTGCTACCAGAACTGTGAATAATACTTAAAAGAGCCGTTCTCTAAGCACTTACTATGTACCAATTCCAAAACAGGACAGGGGTGGCACTTATCGGCAGTTTGGCGCTACCAGATGTGGGTCACACGCCGTTCACAATGTTTGGAGATAGTCGACCCTCAACGAGCTGCTTCCAGATTCGGTACATTTTTTAGTAAATCTTTTTCTGTAACTTGTAGTTGATGATGCGATTGTTAGGTTTTTACTTGCTGTATATGAATTAGGATGTACTGGAATTAACCCATTCTTTACATGGAGATTAAAGAAGGGGAATGGGAAGGGGACGGGAGGAGAACGGAGGGAATGGGAAGGGGACTGGAGGAGAACGGAGGGGAAATGTTACCTATGGTAAAAATTTTAAGTTAATTGATTATATTATTTTTTAATATGAGTATTTAATTAAAAAAATGAAAGGATAAATTTATCACCATGTTTTTTTTTAAAAAAAATCATTTATTTAATCCTAATTTTTTAGGGTTTAAAGAAAATGATTATAGTAGGGAAAATAAGATATAAATGTTTTACCTTCATTTCTCTTAATCAAGTAATGTAAGAAAAGTCCCTTACTTTTCCTTCTCTCATTTTAACCTCTTTCTATGTCCATATATAAATGTGTCATAATAGTGTTGTTAGCCGAGCAGGTTCCGGTTTGGGTCAGGCTGGTTCATGAACTGTTTGAGCAGGGCCCGACCGGATTGGAATGCAAATGGTCCGGATCGACGGTTCAGGCCTAAGTGAACTGGCTTGGAACTGGCATACAGATGGGCCGGTCACTGTCCGATCATGGCTGAATTGGTCAAATTTCCTTTTTTTCCCTTTTTTTTGAATTTTTAGGGTATTATTTAGGATTTTATGTATGATTTTAAAATAAAAAAATTCATTGTTAGGATTCAGACTCAAGTCTCTTCTATTTGAAAGTTAAGAATCTTAACGAACTGGACTAATCGTATTTTACTTATATTTGTACATTCAATATTATATAACTAATTTAAATTATTTATTTTTAAACAAAATTAAAAGATATAGATATTTCGATTTAAAAAGCACCTTCAAGCTTGATTTTTTTAAAAAAATCACCCATTGAGCGGCGCCTGGAATGCTTTGGCAAAACTTGAATATTTTTCCTTTGGGGAGTGGGGCCCACGCTTGGAATGTTAGACCGTTAGCTTTGGCAAAGTTGATTTTTTTTTTTTAATTCGGATAGGCAGGTCTGGGTCGATCTCGGTTCCAGGTCGAAAACAGGCCTGCCCGCTTCCAATTCAACGGGTGATTTTGCAGACCCAACCGACAACCAATCCTTAACCAGTAGGTGTCAGGCCGGTTACGGTTATCCGGTTCACTTTTCATGCAAGCTGGTTTGGAACCGGCCCTATTAACAACACTATGTCATACCTTCACTAACAGCATCAAGTAAAATGTAATGCATAAAAATTTTGTCCGATCGTACGGTTTTTCCTTTTAGAAAAACTATCTTCAAAAAACTACACATTCATTATATCTTATGAGTATTATTGACCGTTATTGGGCCGAAGGAAGCGGGTTTTGTACTATACTTCCTTTTCAATTAGACCTAAAAATTTAGCATAACAATCGACTGAACAGTCGACTATCCAACTAACAAAAAACCGTCGAATACGTTTATTACGAAAAAATGGAATGGATTTTATAAAGTAAAATGTAATAATATCAAGAACATTAGTGAATTTGTGTTAATTTCAGGGATGAGAAGGAATGAATCTGATATAAATTTGATAGAGAGTGACGGAATGAACATTCATAAAATTTTTTGAAAGAATGCTCATCCTATCATTTTTAGTAAAAAGAAAACTCCGTTTATTTCATACATCAATTCTTAATGACACAACCGCGTAAAAAATATAGGATGAAAGGGTATACATCTATTCCATTCCCTTCTATTCATTCCTGCCAAAAATGAACTTAATTCATATTTATATACTTATAGTAAGGGAGAATGTCAATGGAGGATGTGGAGGGCAAGTACCCAAGTGTGAGTAGGAAAATATGGAGTAAATATTTCATATGTATAATGAATTCGTTGTGTAAGTCTTTTTAATATTTTAATACATGTAAAATTTTTACAGTTTTCGAGAGTCAGCTTTACACTTGTCAAAATCTGAACAGTAATTTACACAATAAATTCATTATGTATTACACACTAAATATTTACTAAAAAATATGGGTTCTATACTATCTATATGATTTTATTTATTTTTAAAAATGTATAGTATCTATCATTTTCTTTTAATATGAATATGAAACTATTGTTATTAAATGTCATCACTACCCGTTCGAATGTAATTTTTAAGAAAGAAATATTTACACAAACATTTATGTATTGAACTCAAACTGCCCCGCAGCGGAATGCGAACTTGTCAACTAGTAATTTTCTATACTGGAAGAACAAGTAAAGTGACAAACCTACCCTTAGTTTTTTTTCTTTTTTTATATTTTCAGTAAGGTCATGATAGTTTTGGGCAATGCAGGCTTCGCATTACACTCATTTACTCTTTGAACTGTTAACCAAGACAAATAGGGAAACTTTAGTACAACAATCAGCTATACAACCGACGGTCCAACTTACATAAAACCTTCATAGAACGGTCCAGTTGCCGGATTGGATCAGAGCATTTTATGTGGAAAAAAAAACAGTAAAGCTATAAATTTACCATTATTATCATATACTTTCTCTAAGGTATTGGTAGGTATTACTCATTTTGGGCTTACGGGGGCCTTAGATTACACTTGCCTTTCTCATTCTAATGACCTCTCCTTGAGCTGCGAGGAGGTCATTAGAAAATCTCAAGTACTCCTAACACCATACATCACATGGTCCTACGGATCTCAACGACCACTACATACAATGACCACACACGTAACGGGAAACCGAACCATTCGAACTCATGGTCAACACTCCTAGATTTCAATGGATGGCAACCATAGACTATAGGAAGGACGTGAGAAGTATCAGCATCTGAAGAGAAGCATCAAGGGAACCGAAACTAGCTGTTTTAAAGGCAATGAATGCTAAATGGGAAGTGCTGAGCAAAGAAAGGACGGAATACAACGAAAACCCGTAACTTACTTGCATAATCCTATGGTGATTGATATCTGGGCATCTCCAACATCAAGAACATCGAATAACTTAATAGCTTTTCATGTCTACATTATAGCATCAAACAACGTTAGAGGCTTGGCAAGAAAATGGTACCTGAGCACTGCTTTCCCGGTTCATCTGATCGAAGAATGATAATAGAACACTATGCCAGTATTTATTATTCAACTAAAACCTAGTACAGCATACACCAAATTTTTCAAGTTAGCTGTTAAAAGCAACGGTTCTGATACTGCTACAGCAGCTAGAAAAATATGAAACAAAACTCCTCGATTGAGGTCAGAGAAAGCAGGAACAAAGACGAAACAGAATAGATTATATTCCAGGTTACCCCAGCTAAAAAGCAAGAGCCTGCGAGTATGAGAGATATATCAACACAGACACCATGTAGAAGAAGAAACTACTTAACCCTCGCCACCTCCCAAAAATGTCAGCCTCTGGATGCCAATGCAAGGATTATCTTCTTTCTTGGACCCTGCTCAGGAACATTCCAGATAGAGTTTAGGAAATTCAAAGGCCAGAAGCCATTGTGCAAAGATAGTCAAACAACACGATGATAAACAGACTAAGAGATCTTTTTACGCGCATATTTCAAGGATATAAGAAACTTCCTCATTTTCTTCATTTCTCCCCCCTTTTGCGAACTTAAAGAACAAAAATTTGCATGATGACCACAAATTCGCACCGATGCTTACAAAATTATGTACACTGATGCAAAACAAAAACAAAACATTGTATTGCAAATAAGATGTCTTCAGTGTATTGGACAAATTAACAGCTGTTAACGATGCAAATTGTATCATTGCAGTGATGACACTTCATTTGATACAAAAGTAGAAATGCTTGAGAGAAAACTGTTAAAACGCCAAGACATAGGTAATTACTTTATGTAAAGAGCTTCACATACAATGACCATCTATAGTCAGTGTTAGAATCAAGGTTTTCAAATTGAAGAGTTTGGCAGGAGCCTCATGGAGTTGGCTAGCAAACTCAAGTTGAAAGCTCGTAATATTTACAGACCACAAAACTCCAGGATAAGGGGGATAATCGAATTACAAAATTATATGTTTGAATCGTACATAGACTATTCTTACTACGTGAGATTAAACTAATGTGGGGTTATAATGTAGGTAGGCAACACTGCATCTTGTCCAAATGCAACATTTCAACTGCTAAATCTGCCTCAAAAAGTCTAGATTGACCACTTTTCAAGAGCGCTCTGATTTATAACTTACTATTCAAATAAGATAAACAAAAGCATTGATTTTAGCAATATAGAGAGATTTGCCAAATGCAAATATATGGGCCAAAAACTTTGCAGCTTAGGCTCTGTTCTGCATACCATTGGTATTCCCATAGCTTTGAGATCCTCATCGGTCATGTGACTAAGAGCTGTCATATCCACCTTCAAAAGCACAATTGGGTGAAAAGAATAAGTGAATTAAGTTGGGAAAACATTCAAGCAAGATAAGAAAACATGAAAAGGGCATCATACTTCCTCAGCTTGGAATGTAATAGTATACTTCTCAAGGCCCAATGACTCAAGAAAACTCTCCATATTGTCCTGTCAAAAAAGAAATATGTGATGGTGCAGAACACAATATGACATAGAAGTAGAGCGTTACTAAACAAGAAAGAGCATCGCACATTTATTTTATTGATTATGATCAAATTTGGGACGACAGTGTACCACCAAGAACTGAATCACTTTTTCAGCATATACCAAGAAGAATTTAAGTTACCTCAACCATGAGTATAGTCACTTATTGTTTTGCACTTTTGATCTCATGCCATAGAAAGCAATATAATTCCTTATAATCAAATGCAGCATCTAACCTCACAGTTCATAAAGAATTTCATTGGATCACACGTGATATTATCTCGTACTCGTACTGTTTTTTTTTGAAAGGTACTCGTACTACTTTGACTTTCCTTTTGATGAATATTTGGCCAAATGTACCAATTGAAAAAGTGCAGATGTGCTTTTCAACAACTATACTAAAATAAAAGGACATGTACATGATCTAACTCTTGTTCGTTCCCCCATCTATAGATCCAAAGAACTAGATCCGCTTTTGCTAGAATTAACAAATACCAGTAGTTATCAAAGAGAAATAGAATATATCAACAAAGAAAACGAGAAATAGAATATATTACCTTTTGCTGAAATTTTTTCTTATGAGCTGCGTTGGCCATAGATTTGGTCTCTGTAGAAGCTTCAACCACAACACTTCTCGGAGCAGGTCTAGATGCCTCTGATGCTGGTTTCAGTTTGGATCTGCCAATATTTACCGGGGGTGTACTTGCAATACCAGATAGCTTTTCACGCAAATCCCTTGTATTGAAGCTAGGTGTTCCACTTTGGGATGCCGATTGTAGTCCTTTCTTTTGGAGTTTCAATCGTAAATCACGAGCACCAACTTTACGATCTTCTCTGGCCAAAGAAATATGATCAGAGGCATGCACAGAAGATATAACGAGGGCATAAATATTTGATGCTGCAACACTAAGGCACCATAATTCTTAAATGATCCATACGTGAAAGTTGAGGCTCATCATTCTCAAAAAGATCATGTTCCCATTTATCATCTTCCCTCTGCCTGCAGGAGAAACCACCAAGCTTTATTTATATGTCTAGAGAAAAAATAAGAGGGAAAATAATATGGGAGACCAAACAAGTGGGGGGATGAGCTAGGCGAATAAGGAGGAACCCAGAAGTCCATAGTGCAGAAACAAAAAGTGGCCAGTCAGTCCACAAGATATACTGCATTATTCCCCAGAATAAAAGAGTTTGTGAGGTAATCTGGTATCTGAAGCCCGAGAAACTCATGAACTAGGGACAGTATAAGCATTCGCTTCATGAAACTTTAATCATTAGCCATTTCGAGTTCCCATAGGTCAGAATTCATCCCTAACTCCTCATATCGGTGTTGAATCAACTGAAATGTGGAGAGTCATGTTCCACTCAACACCATATCCTCGGAAAACACTAAGAAAGAAAGCTATATAAAAGTAAGCTCTGAACAGCCCCTACTATCCATCCATGGCAATCTAATCTTGAAACTTTAGCATAGAAAGACAATGGGCGTTCCATTCATCTAAGATATTCCTAAATTACAACGGGAATACAAGAATCCAACGATAACCAGTGCCAGAGATTTGCAACCTACTGAACCAACAAAAGAAAAGTGGCATGAACTTCAACCGAATAGAAGCATAGGCAATGCCATCTCATTCACAAACAGCAATGAATACATAAAAACGAATGGCGTGAACAGATGAAGCTAAACATCATAAGAACCAAGTTGAATCCACTCCCTCAGGCTGTGACAAAATTAACAAAACCATCCAACTATCCATCCATGGCAACCTAAAATCGAAACTTAGCATAGAATACATTGGGTGTTCCATTCATCTAAGATATTCCTAAATCAAAACGGGACTACAGGAATTCAGCGATAACCAGTACCAGAGATTTGCTACCCACCAAGAAAAGTGGCACGAACTTCAACCGAATAGAAGCATAAGCAATGCCATCTCATTCACAAACAGCAATGAATACATAGACACGAATGACGTGAAAAAATTGAAACTAAGCATCATAAGAATCAAGCTGAATCCACTCCCTCAGGCTGTGATAAAATTAACAAAACCATCCAAAGAAACATCCTTTCCTCAAACAACACAGCCCTGCCCTCCACAATGCGCCATTTCACATCGTCGCGCGTTGTGCAGAAATCAAAACAGAAAATTCGAAAATCAAGGGGGACGAACCTCTTTCCAGTGACGGGGCGTCGCCTGTAAGGGGCGTCGAGGGAGCTGCCATTAAGCCGCTCCTTCACCGACCTCTTGGCTTCTGCCTCCACCCTATCAGAGTACATTCTGTATTGTGCGCTAGGCAGGATTCTTCTCGGCCCCTCAAAACCCTAACCCTAGAAAAGCCCGCCCCCGCCGCAAGCTCTCCGCCGCTGCTCGGCTGTCTCGACGAGTACAGAGGGGCAAATAGATTTCGTTCCTCCCAGGAAGGAGAGGGGTTGTGAGGGAGTGATCTCTGCGTTAAGCGCTCAGCCTGGGCAAGCAAGAATATTTCTCGAACAAAAATCGAAAATAAAATTAAAAAATAGTCTAACCATTTTCATTAAATCAAATTTGAAAAACTAGACGTCAAGCACTATGCATCGAAATTATTGATTTTATAGTTAATTATACTTTTGATAATTGAATTTTATTTTTTATAGATAATTAATTTATAAATAGTTTATAATAAATAAATAAATAAAATATATAATTATAAATGAGAAATAAGACGGTAATTATTTAGTAAGTGTAGTTATATGAGTAATTTTATCACTTCATACTCATTTGTCTTTTTTATTAATTAAAAATATATTTATTAAGGATATTCATTTCTCCCATATCATAATAGGTAAAATAGTGTATAATAAATAAATAAAATATATAATTAGAAATGAGAAATAAGACAGCAATTATTTAGTAATTGTAGTTATATGAGTGATCTTATCACTTCATACCCATTTGTCTTTTTTATTAATTAAAAATATATTTATTAAGGATATTCATTTCTCCCATATCATAATAGGTAAAATAGTGTATAATAAATAAATAAAATATATAATTAGAAATGAGAAATAAGACAGCAATTATTTAGTAATTGTAGTTATATAAGTGATTTTATCACTTCATACGTATTTGCCTTTTTTATTATTTAAAAACATATTTATTACGGATATTCATTTCTCCCATACGATAACACATAAAATAACCAAACAATTTGAAATCAATTTTCTTATGGTATTGTATTTTATCAAGAATGAGTTTGGTATAGAGTGAACCGAGATCCCGTAAAAATCTGCCACATTGGATAAGGTTTTAAGTAAGCCTCAGTGAAATTCGAATAGGTTCTGAATAATAAATTAAGAAACTTAACGCTCTAACACAGCAGAACCGAAGCATATTAATTTATTCACGTGATTAATTTTAATCGTCCGTAATATACTCGATAAACTCCAATCTCAAACAGTTTAAACTGTTATATTATTGATTTTCAAATAATTTTTGTTTGACATAATAATTATGCATGTTTAATGAGTTTACAGATATAAAATTTTAAAAACTATTTATTATTATAAATTAAATGGGACAATCGATCAAATATTTGAATGGTTACAGTACAATAAATCCAACCTAGACTTGTTTTTTCACGCAATTCAGCTTTTCTTTTAATTAGTTCCGCTTTTAGTAACGTTTGCTATATTATTATTTAAAAAATAACTGTATAAATAAATTAAAAATAAATAAATAATAAAAAAAAAAGAGCGAACTGAGCTGGAGGATGAAGAGGAGCAAATGGTGTTGGTCGGGACTGTCTTTCCTTATTAGTTCAGCTATTTGGATTGTGAGCAGTTCATTGAGCAAACTGTTTGCTATAAAGATGTAAGAACAGCATGCTGTAAGACTTAAGAGACTAGTAATGACTGAATCATGCCCCGGTAGAAACACGTATTGTCCTATTAGATTGTCGGTGTTTCTTGTTCTCTGCAACGATATAAGCTGAGGAAGTACTGCCACAACTTCTAAATATAACGAAAATGTCCACGTGACCTGTGCATAAATTTCAGACAACAACAACAGAGAGGAGAAATCCATCTTTAGCAAGGAGATCTTGAGTGATATTATAACGAGCATTTGCTAAGCAGGTTCGTCTGCTTTACCTCCTTAAATGTGAATTTCTCGTTAATAAGTAGGGCTATGAGTTAGGTGCATGAAATTTCCATCATGACTTACCTTATCATCACGACTCAAAGACCGTAAAGATACTTTATAATAATCAAATTATTCTCACAGCTCAAAGACCGTAGAGGTGATTTTATATCGATTGATGGACTACTCGTGGCTTAATGACTGTGAAGGTAACTGAATTACTTACTGCTCAAAGACCGTAGAATCAATCTGATGACTACTTGTGACTCAAATTTCGTAGGAGTGTTCTTATAACATTTATCTCACAGTTCAAAGACTACAGAGATATCCTCATAATAATAACTTGTTGCTCAAATACCGTAGAGTTGAATAATTGATGCTCATGACTCGAAGATCATTGGAGCTCATGTACAAGATTCATTATACCCGTAACTTGAAAATTGCTAAGGTATAATCTAGACATCTTATATAACCACAGCTCAAAGACGATAAGGTGCATGGCATATGGGCCTAACTATAGGATTGGTGGCAGAATCCTAGGTTAAGCCCATCTATGGGATGTTTTAGAGAGTTTTGACTTGGTGGGCTCAGAATGGGGCTTGTTAGGAAAACTCATTGGACTTTCCTAACCTTTCTAACCAATCTGGAGTACAACAACCAAATAACCCGATCCAACAACTCATTACATCCTTTCATTAATTTCAACCAACTAATTGCCGATACAAGTCAACATCCTATTGGCTATGCAACTCTTGGAATTACTATAAAGAGCCTTACTCTTCTTAGTTTAGGACCTTTTTCCATCTTTGGCTTTGGGAGCACTTGGAGAGCAACTGCAGAATCCTCTCAATCCATCCTACTGATTTTATCCTTCCTACCACTGCGTACTCTAACCTGGGAGGATTGCCCATTCCTTCTCTTTGAGCCCTCGCTACTCCATCCCTTTAAGTATTACTTGTGTGTAACACTTTCTCTCCGTACTTTCAGGAACTTAGCTACTTTCTTCCATCCACATTTTGGCCACTCCGCTGGAGATGAGTGATTGTAACGATGACAAATGTGATATGTTTGGAGCACAAAGGGATCCTATCCAGACTACTACAATCAATTCATAGGATAACTCACCTTCGCAGGCTAAGATCCTTTAGTGTTGTCAGTCCCAACAATCAAATGCAAGTGAAGGCAATAATCATGATGTTGAGGTTGTGGCCAATGCACTAGTTGTTGTAATTCCATCTAGTAATTAGACACCCTCACTGCAAGTGAATACATCCTTTCAAGTTCCTCCATCCAATCCTCAGGTTCTTCCTTCACTTCCTCCAAGCCAGGAACCTCAATCCCAATTATCAGCTTCAAGTGTGCAAGCTACTTGCCTCACTAAGGAGGATTTGAAAAAGTATTTTGAGAAGAAGTAGAGGAAATTACCTTCCTCTATGCTAGATGTTAAGCTGCCTTACTCTGTTCAAGTTGCAATGAAAGCTTACCCTAAGGACTATGTGAGTCCAAAGTTTAAGCTATTCAGTGGAAAGTAAGGAAATGTTAAGGAACATATAATGGAGGTCGTCGAAACCTTAGGTGTCTATACTTTGGATGATGACTTGAAGTTGAAGGAATTCTCCAAATCTCTTACAGAGAAGGCTTACACGTGGTATGTGAACTTAACCCCAAGTTCCATAGACTCCTGGGGCACCATGTGTAAACAGTTCTCAGAGAAATTCTTCTCTACCCAACAAAGGGTTACAATTACTGACATGGAAAGAGAACAATAGAGGTCAAAGGAGGATTTGATGGACTACATTGACGTTTCAGGGAGTGTGCCCTAGACATTCAGGATGCATGTGATGAAAAGGAGTTAGTAAAAATATGCATTCAAGGCATGTTCACGAAATATGCTATGCACCTGGAGAATTTGTCCTTATTTTCATTTGCTGCTTTAGTGGAGAATGCTTGATAGACCAATAATTCCATCCTAAAGCAAAAAGGAGAACATTTTGCTAAGAGGAACGCTACAATGAATGCCATCCAAGGAACAAACACTAGGCAAAACAAGAGGACAATGTGAGGTAACATGACTACAAATGTTGATCCACCACATTTTCCTTTCTCCATGAATAAGGTTTATGCCTTATTGGATCAGTGGATCAAGATCACCACATCAATCTTCCTAATAATGAGCGACAATCCACTAAAGAGGAGAAGGCTGACCCCAAGTATTGTTGTTTCATAGGGTGGTTGGTCACTCCACTCAAGATTACCGAAACTTGAGGAGGATCGTGCACAGTGGGATAAGGAGTGGAGAGCTTATTTTATGATAATCATCTTACAGTTCCTCACGGCTCGAAGACTGTAGAGGTATCCTCATAGTAATTACTTACGGCTCAAAAACTGTAGAGTTGTACAATTGATATTCATGACTCAGAGATCACTTGAGCTCATATATGGTATTATCATAATCAATTACTCACGACTCAAAGATCGTAAAGTTGTACTATTAAAGCTCGTGAACCAAAGATCACTAGAGCTCATATACAGGATCTATTACATCAAGGTATAACCTTCACCATATATATGCCTATGGTTCAAAGACCGTAGGCACATTCTATGAGATTCTCATATTTCAGAAAATAGCAAATGAGCTTGATTACAAGATTAGTCGCAGAATCCTAAATTAAATCCATAATTGGAACGTTCTAGAGAATTTTAGCTTGGTGAGCTTAGAATGGGGCTGATTAGGGAAACCTATCAAAATAGGCTTCCTTAACCTTCATAGTGGGTTTAGAATACAAAATAACCCAACCACATATACATTTTTACCAATTAATTATCAACATGTGGCACTTTTCCATTGGCTGCATAACAATACCTTGAATTACTATAAATAGTCCACTTCTCCTCACTTGAAAGGATTTTTTGCCATATTTCTATTGGGAGCACCTGAAAAGCAACAAGATGCCTCTTAATCTATCCTACCACCTTTATCCTTCTTGTCACTGTGTACTCTAGCCTGGGAGGATTGTTCATTCCTCCTCTCTAAGCCCTCTCCACTACATCCTTTTAAACGTTACTTGTGTGCAACACTTCTTCTCCGCACTTTCAGGAACGCAGATACTTTCTTCCATGCACACATGACCAAGAGAAAGCAAGGTAGCATGAGGAAATAGTGACGGAATGTATCTTGGTCCTTGTCATAAGACCTTTGGACTATCTTGTGGTACCTCATGTACCGCATGTTGGAAAAGGAGACCTAAGGCAAAGAGATTAGGATGAAAAAGCCTTAGATGGTCCTACCTTATAATGACGTGGTGAAAAAGAACCAATCAAATTATTTTATTTAGTGTTAATTATGAAAATACTCGAATGATTAATGCTAATTTGCTCATTTTTCATACTTTGATTAGTGTTTTCTTACGTCACGTGATGGGGTAGAATAACTTAAAAATTTCTCCAGTAGGGGCTTTTCTCTTACTTACTTTCTACATTTAACCAATGATTAATATTATCTACCTTATAATGACGTGGTGAAAAAGAACCAATTAAATTATTTTATTTAGTGTTAATTATGAAAATACTCGAATGATTAATGCTAATTTGCTCATTTTTCATACTTTGATTAGTGTTTTCTTACGTCACGTGATGGGGTAGAATAACTTAAAAATTTCTCCAGTAGGGGCTTTTCTCTTACTTACTTTCTACATTTAACCAATGATTAATATTATCTACTCTCAAACACATCACATTTCACTAAGAAACCATAACAATCAAATGCACATTCCATCACCTCACCACACAATCATAACATGCCGATTTCAAGAAGCTAACATAGATGACATGAAGAAGCACTAATCCATTAACGAGCACACTCTCATGCTACATCTCGAGAACGAGCGCGCACGCACAAAAACTGACCGTACACCATGTAAATGGCGAAGGAAGTGACATACGGGCGCAGGACGTTATGATGCCCTAACTTGGGAAGTAAGGAGACCCTTACTTACTAATTACAAACCTGAAGATATTGATCTTCGACCGCTTGAAACTTAGACTAAAACCTCAAAAGCAATCTGCAGGCGAGACAGCAATGTGAGCTTTCAAGATCTACGCCGTGTCCTTCAGACCATCTCGATCATTAGCGTAAAGCTCTGCTTCGATGGGATTCCAATGAGGCACAAGCCGAAGCTTGGGGAGACTAATCGGGGAATCAATGAGCTCCGAAATGAGCTGAAAACTGTAGGACTCTCTCTCTCTCTCTGGAGTTCAAATTAAATTACCAGGGCAGCTCAGGCGCCTGTTATTTACTAATTTGCCATGACTGGTCCTTTCCGTCGAATTCCAAAAATGGCCTGTCGTTTAAATTTTTTTCTTAATTATTTGGCTATCAAATAATTTTTGATTTTATTAAATATTGTCCAAACATACTTAAAATTACATATATTTGATTATAATAAAAATTATATGAAATAATAATGATGATAAAATTCTTTGAATGTGATTATCTCATAATTATCAAACATATAAAAAAATAAAAATAACCCGTATTATATAGGTAAAAGAATAAATAATAAACAAGTTTTAATATGATTCCAATTCTAAGATTCAATGGAATACGATCCAGATCCAAAATTTAGGAAAGAACCAAAATTTAGGAACCAACTAATCAAATTAAATTATACTTTAAATTATTTATGAAATCTAAAAATAAAAGATAATTTTAAAAATAACTAAATTTAATTAACTTATGTCACCACATAAGTATTGTCAATAATGAAACAGTCACACACAAGACTTACTCGAAAAATAGGGTGTCGAAGGTGGCCGGTTCTAGATTGGAGTATTTAAAGGGTCTCATTAGTTTTAATCGGCCATAATTTGCTCTTTTAAATTTTAATTTTTAGGCTATTTAAATTATTTTAAAATATTAATATAATTTAAAAACAATTAATAAATAACAATCAACAAGGTTTATATACAATTATTAAAGTTACTCAATATCACACTATTATATTAAAATAATTTCGCAAAAAAATAATTTTGTTTGCCATAAAAAAATTAATAAAATCTAATCAGTTATGAGAATTGGGTAATCAACAGTACGGCATCGTTCCATATCGTCTATTGAATTCATTTTCCTCGCGAGAGAGAGTGAGCCGTGAGCGACCACCGAGGTTGTCCATGGCGTCTCTCTGTACCCCAGGTTGCTCCTCCTCCTCCCACCCTCTATTGCTCAGTCCCCAGCAGTCCTGGAAAATAGTGCAGGCGAAACCCCGATGCTCGTCCAAATCGGAGGTCGCAACAACCACCGGAGCCGCCAACTCGCTCGCCGCGTCTCCGTCTTCTACCGGCAGACACGGGGGAGGGAAGCCGAGGAGAACGGACCGGGCAGAGGAGAAGACCCGGCAGAGCAGAGGTGGAATCATAGACTTGGAGGAGCTCAAGGAGAGGGAGGCGAGGGAGAGGAAGGAGGAAGTTAACAGGAAGATAGCGTCCCAGAAGGCATTGTCGATAATCCTCCGTAGAGAGGCTACCAAGGCCGTCATTGAGAAGAAGAGAGGTGCCACCAACTCGAAGAAGCTGCTTCCGAGGACCGTTCTCGAAGCCCTCCATGACCGGATCACTGCTCTTCGCTGGGAGTCTGCTCTCACTGTCAGTCTCATAAAATGCTCCAGCTTTGCTTCTAAGAAATACTGGTTGAATTCGATTCCAATCTGCCATGTTTTTATTCAGATTAATTAGATTATGCCGTCATTATAGAAATTCCACCGTAAAGCTTGCAACTTTCACTGCAATATCAAAATGCTCTTAGGGAACGTTTGGTTCGAGTATTGTTAGATTACAGGAAAAGCTGAGATTACATGAAAAATTTGAACATGATAAAATTTTCATGGAAAATGGATTGGAATTTTGAGATTGTGGTGTTTGGAATAATGTAAAATTGATTGTAAAATTTGGTGAAAATAGGTAAAAGGGTTGTAAAGTTTATGTAATCTGAGAATGCTGAGTGTTTTCGGTGTAAAGTCTTTACTAACCACAATGTAAAGTTTTAACTCATGCAATCTCATATTAGATTCAACTTTGCAATCAAATGCTGTAATCTATGGTATAAAGTGCAATGTAATCTAAGATTCTACCACAACACTTTACAAGCAACCAAACACTACCTTACTGTTTTTGGGGTAACATTTAGTTGTCTTCAGCTTTGCTATGCCGTAATTCAGTTGGGATTTAGTCAGATTCTGACTCAATTTAGTTATAGGATCTTAAGAATTCGGCAGCCAACGTGAACTAACCCTGAGGGATTCTAATATGCGGAGTTGATTTATGGGTTCACTGTTGAATTCGACTTTGCTGCGATTGATTGAGTTCTCGAGGTGCCTGGAGAAGGGAGTTCAAGTTCCTATTTTGGCTTTTAGCTGATGACATTGTTTCTTTTTCCTTAACTTGTAATGAAACAAAAACATGAATTATGATAACATTGTAACCTTCCTGGGGATTCTGGTATCTAATAAATAGGTTTTCGAGCTTTTAAGGGAGCAGCTCTGGTACAGGCCCAACCCGGCAACATATGTCAAGCTGATGGTCATGCTCGGAAAATGTAAGCAACCTGAGAAGGCCCATGAGGTGTTCCAGGCCATGGTTGATGAGGGCTGTGAACCAAATAGCGAGTCATACACTGCCCTGCTCTCCACTTACAGTCGCAGTGGTCTCTTTGACAAGGCCTTCTCCCTCCTCGAGCAGATGAAGAGCACCAGAGGTTGTGAACCTGATGTTCACACATACTCAATCCTCATAAAGTCATGTGTGCAGGTCTTCGATTTCAATCGGGTCCGGAGCCTGCTCTTCGATATGGAAGCTCAGGGAATCAAGCCCAACACTGTTATTTATAATATCCTCATTGATGCCTATGGGAAAGCGAAAATGTGAGTTATTCGGTCTCTGTTTCATTCTCAAATGCTCTGTGAGGTCACTTGACTGGTTCAAAAAGATGGTAGAAGTTTCCTGGTTTCTTTTATGCCTCATATTTGAACATCTTTGAATTGAATTGCGCAAGAAGTCTTGGATCTGAAAATTTCCTGTGTTGTACTATGTGGTACATCTTCTTCCCCCTTTTCGTCATTCTTGAAATGATGTTTAGTTTGCTTTTAAACAACAAAATTGGGAAATATTTCTGGGAAATTGTTATTTCTTACAAATACTTACTTTTCATCCCTCTTCTTCTTCTGCCCCCATCAGAGTATCTTGTTTGCCCTGAAATATATGTTTCTGTTATGAGTACGAGATTCGCTGATTTGGGTTTGAAGAAAATGCTAATAGATCAAAATCTGTATGGAGAAAAGATTAATTCTCTTGTTTCTCCTTGAAGGTTTGCTGAGATGGAATCGACTATAGCTGAAATGCTACGAGAACCCAAATGTGAGCCTGATGCATGGACCATGAACTCCACACTGAGAGCCTTTGGCAGCAGCGGGCAAATAGGAACGATGGAGACGTGTTATGAGAAGTTTCAGGGTGCAGGTAATTTAAACAAAACAACTAGCTTAAACAAGGGAGGAGAAACAATCACAGAGATGGCAACAAGGAAAAAAAAATCAGATCGAAGAAAAAAGGAGACTGTTTAGTTTACTTGTATTTTAAGTTGTCTAATCTCACTAACAGCTAAAACTAGCTCCTGTTAAAGCACTACGGAAGCATAATATTAAGAAAATGAATCCAAGTCGTGCGCAGCATTCTTGAAATACATCAATGAAATCTTTGTCTGGTTATCCACCAACAGGGATACAACCGAACATCAGAACCTTCAACATCCTCCTAGATTCCTATGCAAAGTCTGGTAACTACAATAAGATGAGCTCTGTGATGGAATTCATGCAGAAGTACCACTATTCGTGGACAATTGTCACATACAACATCTTGATAGATGCATTTGGGAGAGCGAGCGATTTGAAGCAGATGGAGTATCTGTTTAGGCTTATGCAGTCGGATAGGATAAAGCCCAACTGCGTGACCTTCTGCTCTCTAGTAAGAGCCTACGGGCAAGCCAAGAAGCCTGAGAAAGTTAAGAGTGTTGTGAGGCTGATACAAAACTCAGACGTGATACTGGACACTGTGTTCTTCAACTGCTTGGTGGATGCTTTTGGGAGGATGGGATGCTTCTCGGAGATGAAGGGTGTGCTGGGCATGATGAAGGAAAAAGGGTGTGAGCCTGACGAGATTACGTACCGAACAATGGTGAAGGCCTACTCGATCAGTGGGATGAGCAGCCATGTGAAGGAGCTCCAAGAAGAAGTGAGAAAAGCAGAAGTTTGACCTGCAGAGGACAAATTAACAGGTCAGTGAAACTATAATGCTCTTGTGAAATGTTTCAAATTTCATGCAGTATGTTGATATGAACGCACAGTTGATAAGGGAGTGAAGGATTTTGAATCATTACCCATCTATACCTTACTCTTCTTTTCTGCAACATGAGGGATGATTCACCATCTGGTCCAGTCCTGTCAGTTCTCTATTGCTGATACAGCTCAATAGAGAACTGAAAGTAAATTTCTTTGTTTTTCCACCATGAAAGTAACTAATGGGTTTTTGGGATCTTATTTACCAGTTTGATGCAAATGGAAGAAATTTTTCATCAGATTGCTTTGGCAGATGATTAGTGCACTTAGATACTGGTGCATTGGTTCTTCTCTCTCTCTCTCTCTATCTCTCTCTGTGGAAGTTACGAAGATCGTTTGATCAATGAGACTAGATGACACCCATCCTCGTTGCAGGAACTGATTGGAACGGCTGAAGTGCAAGAGGACCAATAGATTGTCAAGGGGGCCTTTCAGATTCATAACAAATTCAGACTGTGAGCATGTGCAAATTGCTCTGCTTAATGATCAAAGGTCCCGGGACATGAAGAACTACTGATTTACTGCTAACCTGAGAAACTTCGGCCTCTACAATGGTTGAAGAGGAGAAACACACACATGTCTCTTACAGCAGAGCATCCCAAAATTCTAAAGAAATGTCTGCAAGGACTCGAGAAGATTTTGTCCGGCAATCGGTCAGTGGAGTCGGGTTTATCCTCAAAGCATATCAGAGGAGACACTGAAATTGGAGCTGCCACGCTGGGAACTGTATGTGTTGGATCACAGATATATGATGAATATCAGATTTATCATTAAAGTTTTTGAACTTGAATTTGCCAGAGTTTTACTGGTGCCAGCCAGAACAATCACAAGAAGCATTACAGGCTCAGACAGGAGGAAGAGTACAAAAGAATAGACAACGGAATCACCGATTCTATTTGAATTTGTTTGTTATCTGAAAAATGGATTCTGATTCTCTCATATGGTGGAATTCATTTCCCACTATACATAGGAATTCAGTTCCTCTATTAAAACTAGGGAATCATGTTGAAAGTTCTTTGGAATAAAAACAAATACCTCCTAAAATTTTTTTTACTAAAGTACTATTCATCATGTAACTAAAAAAATTCCTAACAAATACCCGTTATTAGGAATCTTTTACTGAGGATTTTTTCTTCAATAATTGAGGTCAGTTTTGAAAAGGAAAAGAGTGGACAAAATTTCAACAAGTTAAGGGAAGTGCCTGTGAAGGAGATAAAAAGTTTTAAAATGGAAGAATTCGTGCAATTGACAAATTTTTTGATAAATTATTTAAACTATTTTTTTTACTTCAAATATATAATATTTTAACCAAATGATAATAGAACGAATCGGATTTTGTTTTTAAATTAACCAAACAGAAGCTAATCATTCCATTTTCGATTAACCAAACAGAAGCTAATCATTCCATTTTCGATTCTGCTTCTTTTCGTTTCCGTGTCCAACTTCACAGTATAAACCAATCAACCCCTGACGGTACCTTTGGTTGGAATGAAATAGAGGGGAATAGAATAGAATGAGAAAAGAAATAGAGTGAAGAATAAATAAAATGATGAATATAAATGATATTGTTTAGTTGGAGGAAATAAAGTGAGAAGGAATAGAATATTTAAAAGTAAAAGGACATAATTACCCTTAGACATATATATTATATTTATTTTTTTAGAAAACTAAAAAAATTAAAAAATGTGAAAGATTCGTGAACAGTGCTCCCTTGCCACTGTTTATCATTTTCTTCAGTTCGTGAATGGACAGTGCACATGCAAGGGCCATTGTCAACCCGCCACTGTCGTCGTCAGCCCTCCATCGCCGACCTCCTCGATCCTTCGTCGATCCAGCTGAGCTGCCCCCAACCTCCCCTAGCCTTTACTGATCCAGCTTGAGTCGCCCCCGAACCTAGTCGAGCCTCCCGAACCCACGCTAGCCCCCCGTGTCCCCGAGCCTCCTTGAGAGCATTCAACCCACAAGCTCAATTCTGGAGCCATGCCAAATCAACCCGTGGAATCCTGAGCCCCTGATGGCTCGAGCCTAGGGCTTGAGGAGCCAAACTAGTAGAGAGAGAAATTTGTTTAGCCTCCCTGAAATCCATCGAGCTGCCACCTCACCGAGCCACGAGAGGGGAGTCAAATAGACACGAAAGCTCGGGGGCAGCATGAGACGGCTCTGTCCGACACAGGGAGGCTCAGAGGAGGCCCAAGAAGGTTTGGGAAGGCTTAGGTACGTCGGTGACAGGCTAACGGCTGGGGCGGCGGGTGGCCGGTGTAGCAGCCAAGACAGTAGGAGGGGACGATGGCATGAAACAAAAATTTGATAAATAGTTGAAGGCATATATGTAATTTCATCTCCTATTCTCGGCTGAGGTGTGAGGAATGTGTTAACATCCCTTATTCTTCATTTATTCCCATTTGGAGATCCTATTCCGTATATTCAGCGAACTAAATGCTGGAATAGCTATTCCGTGCGAAATAGTTATTCCGTTGAATAACTTTTCCAGTGAACCAAACATGTCATGAATCTTTCTAAATCACAAAAACCTCATACAATAAGAGGAATCATGGTGTCTTCGACGTGGTCATAACTAGAAAATGACAGTGGCGGAACTCACAAATACCTAAGACCTTGTTAGCATCAGTATGCATATGCTATATTTACAAGTTAGCTAAGCTATTAACTACACAATCAGACTAACATGAGTCAATATATGATCTATACTTTCTACAGACAGTCACCTGTCTCATTTGTTCCTTTTTCCTGGTTCATAAGTAAGGTCCATCTTCATTGCGCCTTTCCGGGGCTGCTAAATGCATCGGTAATGGCCTCGACGATCTTCTTCTACGAGTCGAGGATCATCTCCATTCTCTTGCTCTCCATCTCAAGCCTACTCTGTTCGGCCTCCTTGATCATTTCCATCTTCACGCTCTTTGTCCCAATGTAAGTTTCTGTGAACGCCCTGATCTCCTCTATCATCTTAGAGATAGCAGCCTCCCTTACCTGCTTTCTCTCTTCTTGCAACTCTTCTTGACCTCAGCATCCATGGCTTCCTCTCTCTTCCTCTTTAGTGCCAAGTGCTTGGGCACAAAACCTGGGACAACACTGTTGGAGAAATTCCGATCACTTGTGAACCGATTAACCAGGGTAGGTTGCTAGAGAATGTAGTTGATACTCTATGACCAACTATAAGGACCCTCTTCCTCGTCATCGTCGTTTTCACCGTTGTCATGATCATAATCATCATCTTCGACCTAGTTGTCATCATAGTCACTGACGTGTCCTCGAAAACTATGAAAGTTTTTAGTTTTGGCACTCTGGGGCACCATAGTTATTGGCCAAGCGATGACCTTGGGGCCATGCTCAAGGCGGTCCATGAGGTAGTAGAAGGGAAATCTGCCACTGCTACCGTGTTGCCATTCCGCACGGAAATGCTTGCATAGCTTCTCAATCTTGTGGCGACACTGAGTGGGAGTCTTAAGCAAGAGCTTCCTAGAGCGGGCGGCCACATCTGCGACCACCTCCTCCCACTATGGGGCTTTGAGGTAGGCTCGTTTGTTGGCATACAAGTTATCTTGGTAGACTTGTATGAGGTGCACGGTCTCCTAGTGGCTCCAGGCAGCGGGGGTAGGCTTCACCGAGGGGCTGGCGGAGGCCGCGGTCTTGTCGGCAATGGTAGTGGAGTTGGAGACGAAAGGTTTCATTGGAAAAGAGGAGAAGGGAATGGTAGCCATGGATGGAAGAGGTTGTGGAGAGGTTTGAGGAGGTTTGGATCCGCCGTGATTTGGGGATTTTAGGGTTAGGGTTTAGGCGGTGAAATTTGGGGTCGGTGGGTTGGGTTTTATATTACGCGAAGTAAAGGCCAACTGTGGTGGATGGGTGGATTTGGATACCTCTACTAAGCCAATTAAGCTTTGGTGGCAGTAGAGATCCGACTGACCTCTAACAAAAAGACCAAATTACCCCTGATTAGTTTCAACTCGGATCAGGTCAAGGGAAAAATAGGTAAATCTACAGTTTGGTCCCTAATGTTTAAATCCTTATTCTATTTTTTGGCCAACAATTACACCTATGTTGGGATATATCTCAGCATAAACTGGAGCTCGAAGACTGGAAGACCTGAATAACTGGTTGGAGATCAGATTCAAAATACGAGATATGCGCAAACAATGATCAACGGCTGAGATCGCAGTTGGAAGCACGAAATATCCTAGATAGAATCTTCATAGATATTTGTGAGATTTTGTGGCTATTGCTTTCTCATTTGAATAATATATCCTCGATCTCGTAATCTATTTGTTTTAGAAAATATGTGTAGGGTCTTGTATTATAAATAAGATCCTGTACAAGCTGTGAAGGAGTACCTTGGTGCTATTAATCCTTGGGGGCCTTGGGGCCCTGGGTGAGAGAGTTTGGTGAGAAATTTTTCTGATAAAGTTCTCTGTATTGTTAGGGCGTGAGAACTTGAGAGATTGGATTGTGACTCTTTTTTTAGTAGGGTTTATAATGGGACTTAGGATTGGTGGTATAATTGAAGACTATAATCCCTAGTTTGATCTAGTAAAATCTCCTACTTTGTCCGTGATTGTTTCCCTCTGAATTGAGGGTTTTTTCATGTATATCCGGTGTCAAGTTTTTGATTTCTCATTTCATCATCTCGATCGGGATACCCCGAGACCTGATAGGCAGTATCGGTGTGATTGCGATCCCCTAACAAGTGGTATTAGAGCCCAGGTTCAAAAGATATTAGAGTCGCGGTTAAGAAGACTTCATGTTCGGGATAGCTGAAGATGTCGGGTGCGAGATTCGAAGTGGAGAAATTTTAATATTTTTGGAAATTGACGGATGAAGGTGAAGGCTTTGCAGGTTTTGCATAGTCTAAAAGAGTGCTAGAAGGAGATGTCTTATCAACCCTAATAACAGCAGAAGGTCTTGGGCACAAAGGGTGAACGTGTGTAAGGCATTGTGCACCGTTGGTAAGGCCTTAAAATCCCTCATGAATAAACGAATGTCCTTTGATAAATCTGTTCTGGTCGGGTAGCTTAAGAACAGGACTTGAGAGAAGGTGGAGGTACCTTAGAGAGAAGGTTGAGTACGTGAAGAATCCCGGAACTCAGCCTGTGAAGATAGAAGTTAGTAAGTCGGGGAGACCGCAGGGAGGTAACAACTTCTATGTGATAGAGAGCATGCTCAGGATAGGCAAAGGAAACGGTCAAGATTGCCTGGATGAATTGGGCTTCAAGGAGTGGTGATTTTGGAGAACACTGAAGTCGTGTCAAATTTGGCTTATGAACTTGTCAGCTGGAATCCTGCAGGAGTGCTGATGAAGCCCGACACCTTGGATAAGTCCAAGGTCAGTTTGGACTTGAGCGGCATACGCATGGTGAGGTGGAGCTCGTAAAGGGCTGAGATAAAGCAGTCAAGAAGGAAAACTAGTCGTGCTTGGCTTATGCGAGCCAAGGTGGAAATTTGTTGGGATATGTCTCGGCATAAGCCGGAACTCGGAGATCAGAAAACCTGAACAATGAGTTGGAGATCGAATTCAAGATATGAGATATGTGCGGACAATGATCGACGGCCGAGATCGTGGTTGGGAGCATGGAATATCTTGGACAGAATCTTGGTAGATATTTGGCAGATTTTGTAGATATTATTTTCTCGTTTGAATAGGTTATCCTAGATCTCATAATTTTATTTAATTTTTAAAAAAATATGTGTATATAATATTTTCTAAGATATCAAATAGGATAGGGTCTTGTACTATAAATAAGGTCTTGTACTATAAATAAGGTCTTGTACGAGTTATGAAAAAATGTCTCGGTGCCGTTAAACCCCGGGGGCCTTGGGGCCCTGGATGAAAAAGTCTGGTGAGAGATCTTTCTAATAAACTTTTTTGTAACGTTAGGCCGCGAGAACTTGAGAGATCAGGTTGTAACTCTTTTTTGAGCAGGATTTGTAATGGGGCTTGGGATTGATAGTATTCCTGAAACTATAATATCCTTATTTGATCTAGTGGAATATCGTACTTTATCCGTGGTTGTTTCCCTCTGAGTTGAGGGATTTTCCATGTATATCCAGTGTTAAATTTCTGAATTTCTTGTTTCATCATCTCGCTCGGGACATCCCGAGACTCGACAGGCGATATAGGTGTGATCGCAACCCCTCCACAACCTAAATATCAACCTTTCTACCACCGCAAGTTTAGTCCAGCCTTGAATCCATTGTTAAAAATTCGTAAGTGACACTAATGGTATCAAAGATATAATTTTTAATGTCAGGTAACAAAAACAACACCGTTTTTATCAAATGAAAGTTTTATCATTATTGTTCATATCCATTTCATTCCTTTCACCAACATAATTACATATAAATTATCTCTTCTCTAGTACTTTATAGCACTAGAGACAACTTTTTTTGTTACCAAAATTGCCCATGAAGCTAATTTACTACATAAATAATTCATAAGATGGATAAGATCGTCATTGTAATTTTGAATACAATAGAGCGGGTACCTTCCCACTAAATGTAGAGGTTCCTAATTTTTCTCATCCACTTTCCCAATTAGGTGTCTTTTCCATTTACTTTTTCAAGAGTAATTGTCCATACAAAATGATTCATACTTCCTCCATGATTCCCCTCACTCAACTTCCTATTTATTTTCCTTTTTTTTAAATCAAAATCAATATTGCTCTTCATCATCAAAATTGATCAGAATGTATAAAATGATACGAGAGCTCACAGGTCTAACTCAATAATGCTATACAACAAATAAAAATAATGAGCAAGGATGAACTACTTTGTTCATTAGGACATACCCCAATTCGCAAGTACTTTTCTTTGCTCATCATTTTTAACGTTTCTATTCAAATCTTTGTATCCCAATAGTCTAGTTTTAACAAAAAATTTTATGCAAGCTAAGACCTTCTCTTCCAGAAGAGGTAAACTAGAAAAAATAAATTCGTTACGAGACTTTCATATGAAGTAGATATATGCATGTCAAGATAGCCGGCAGATCATTGAAGTCAGGGACCATCTTCCTATTTATTTTCAAATACTCCGTCACCACAAATTCTCCTTCGTCCACGGAGCTCCGACAAATCCATAGTAATGGAGCTCTAATTGTGGTTGAAAATATTTATTGTACATAGTACAGGTCTGTTCGCTAGCAGGTACTTCAAGGCACTAGGGACATATTTGGTCTCTTTTTCCATTACCAAAACTGTTCTGAAGCTAATCTACCTTATAATAAATTATAAGATGGATAAGATAGTCATTATAATTTTGAATACCATACAACGGGTACCTCCTCACTCAATATGGCAATTCCTAACTTTTTTTCACACTTTTATAATTAGGTTTGTTATCTTTTTACTTTTTCAAGAATATATGTGTACACAGAATGGTTCGTACTTGTTCCACAATACCCCTCACTCAACTTCCTATTTATTTTCAAATATTCCCTCACCCCAAATTCTTCTTTTTCAGTATAGGTCTGATAAGTATCATAGTAAGTAATCTCTAGAGGTGTTCTGGAACTGTCAACAATAGATTTTTCAACAACGGGTCTCCTTGCTTCTTCAACTTATACTTTTTCCACAATATTCTGCAATCCGCAGTCTCTGAGTAAAGATCAAGTATGTAAGCCTAATTATAGTGGGAGATATTTATCGTACGTAATACGAGTTTGCTCACATTTTCAAAATTGAAAAGGGTACATTGGGTAGTTGGTGCCTTTGCATCTCTCTCGCTACTTCCCACCCACCACCTCCAATCAAATCCATTCCTATTGGTTTCACCTACACTCTCTCTTGTTTTCTGGTCAAATTCCAACTCAAAGTGCTGTCTTTCTCTGCTCCGTGTGCGGAGGAGAAGTCAACATCTTCGTCTTCATCTCCCTCTCCCTCTCTCTGTTTCTCCATTCTGCTCCTGCTTCTTCTTCTTGAATTGCTGTTCCTGTTCCGATTCGATCGGTCCAATGGGTGGAGAGACGAAGGTCTTCACTTTAGAGGAGGTCTCCGAGCACAACACGCCCAAGGACTGTTGGCTCGTCATCGAGGACAAGGTGGGTACCCTCAAAAATCTCATCTTTGGTTCGATTCAGTACAGAAAATGCAGAGCCGGGGCTCTCTTCTCTTGTTCATGAATGTCTGGTCACTGTGAGCTTGGATCTGGTGCACAATTTTCACTGCGAGCCGTCTCTGCTCGATTCTTCCATTGAGTTATAGACCGTTCAGAGAGAGATCTGCTGGTGGAAGTTTTAGCCAATCGATGGTTATTTTGTTACTTTGCAGATGAATGTTTACAATATGTTCCACTTTGATCTCATTGATGGGGCGATTTTCCGGGAATTACAAATATGAGTGGTTTGTGTTTCAGATATTTGACATCTTTAAGGATTGCAAAGATCTTATATCAAAGGAATCCTTGATGCCTGCAAGCTAATAGATGTGCTTAACCAAGTACTGTTGTTTTCACATTCTCATAGTCTTACTGTTAGTACTCGGTTCTTTGGTTGCAAAAGTTTCATGGACTCATGAAGTAATCTGTACTTGAACCAAATCTCTTATGCAACAGTTTGGCACTTCAATCAAGGGCAGTATTTAAGAGGGCCTCTTTGGCACATTAACATCGGAAAGTTAATAAGCAAGTTCGAGTTGTGTACCTATCAGTTTAGACTTTTAGTTTGGATATAGAACTGGCCTCTTATAAGTCCACCGGATGTTTACCACCGGATTATTATAAACCCAGTCGAATTTTAACATGTGGCTTTTGAGCATTGAGACATTCATATTCTTTTTCTTTATGTAAATCAGGAATTGATTTCCCATACGATACCCTGGCTATGCTTCTACACAGATTTGTTCTTGTTGCCTGTAATATAGACCTCACTGCAATTGGAACTTGGGGCAGGTGTACAATGTGACCAAATTCTTGGAGGATCATCCTGGCGGCGATGAGGTGTTGCTGTCTTCCACAGGTACTTCAATGAAATGGAATTGATGTTCTCACGCCGACCTTCATCCTGAGGCTCCACTTCTGCTGCAGAATATTTTTCAAGTGCAGGGAAATGTTTACTAGTAGAATTCATATGTTTGGTTGTGTTTGCAAATTGGAAAGATTTTTCAAACATGTTCCCTAGCTATTTTGACGAAATACAGAGTATCTGTACAAAACCAAGGACTCAGCCACGACCAAGCTGGCCAAGTCGAGGTCGAGCTTGCCCTTGCTTTCCCCTCAAACAGATTCCATAAGCTTCTCCATGAGCCAAATACAGGAAAACAACAGATTTTTTCGCTTACACTTTTTAATATCAGACTTTAGAAGTTTGATTTCTTCAGCTTACTTACCATTTCTGAAATGTGCATCGATCCTTTCAGGTAAGGATGCAACTGATGATTTCGAGGACGTGGGCCATAGCAGCACAGCGAAGGCAATGATGGACGAATTCTATGTCGGAGATATCGACAGAGCAACTATCCCCTCGAAGAAAATGTACACACCTCCCAAGCAGCCCCACTACAACCAGGACAAGACTCCCGACTTCATCATCAAGCTCCTCCAGTTTCTTGTCCCACTCGTCATCCTTGGCTTGGCTGTCGGGATTCGCTTCTATACAAAATCACAGTAAAAGAACCATTCATCTTCCCTTGTCCCTTCTTTGTGCTTGAGAATTATGAGAGTCAGTCGGTTGGGTGCTACGCTAATAGACGGCTTAAATTGTGTTGAAGATGACATGCCCTTCTTGAACTTCTTGCTCCTTGAAAGCTGTCTTCATGAAAGACCCAAGACTGGTGTTCCTCGGATGTTGTTTTGGTGAAACAAAAATTGTCATTTGTCAGCTGTTTTCATTGTTCACCCTTTATCTCCTGTCAATTGACTCAAACTTCCATTGAAACCAGATTTCGACACAAAAGTACCTTCTTGTACAACATGTTTTCTGAATCAGGGCTTCTGGATTCTCTTTAACCCATTGTTCATGATTTGAATGGTATGGAGAGACTGTACAAATCCTTCCATTTTCCCTTCCTCCTCACAAACCCTGTCTCTTCGGGTTTTTTCAGTTTGTTCCGTTCTCCAGACCAGATTCTTCAATGGCTCCCAGAGCTTTATACCAAATACCGTCATTGTTCTCTGAGGGTCTCTGCTTCAACCGGATCATGGTTGAATCTGTACTGAATCATCGCAAAGAGCATTCATAGAACAGGTTGGCTGCTTAACCGCAAGATTTTCTTTTTTTTTCGGAAACAGACAAGGCTAAAGCCTAAGAAAATTAAGAAACGCAAGTTGGAAGCATAGGAGGGTATAAGTGAGATGATAAAATTCACAAACGGCTTGGTTAATGCATGAATTCGGCTCGAGCTCGGGTTCGTCAACTATAAGTTAGCCAAGCGGAGCCGTAGTGTTTGGTTTAAGAAACTTGTGAGCTCACTTTTTATTTTATTATTACAATTAGTACTATTTAATTTTAGGAAAATTTTAAAAAAATCAAATGTATGGTCTTACCTTACTTTCTCAATTAGTTCTCTTCCTCACCCTATGTAATCGGCACACCCACCCTAATCCTCCTCCTCGCTTGTATAGACTCGGCATGCTTTTGCTTATGAGAACGAGCCGAGGTTGAGCTTGGAATATGAGGCTTGTCCAAGTTCAAGCTAGACATTCTTCCAATATTTTTGTTTACACCTCTAGTAGGGCAAAAACAAGCAACATTTTTTCCAATGTGCCTTTAAATATATCCCTTCAACAACTGTTCTCTAGTTGGATATTTTTCTGCCATGCTCGGGTCAAGGGGACACATGACCGCTAGGCAGGCCTTTCTCTTCTATTTTTGAGTTAACAATTTATACGAGCTCAGTTTTCTCTTATGAAATCAGTAAATTGGTAACAAGCTGGACTTTTTTCTTCTAATCTTGAGTTTAACTAATAGCATTGAGTTCCACATTTTACCTTAGCGCGGTGCAAGCCCACATGGTATCCTACTCTAATATTATACAAAATTTCTACATGGGCATACAAGGTGTTAGACTCATGTCCACCTAAGCTTTTTTTTTTTATAAACCAAGTTTAATCTTTGGGTCTTAAGTGAGACTTCCCGTGTCTCTTTTATCCATTTTTCTTATATCCCTTTTAGGTCTATGCGCCTTATTTGTACACCAAAAAAAGATTCAAACCCAGAAATTTTAAGGAGAAGGATATTGAACTTTCTCAACCAATCAGTACATAGAGCAAAATTAGGCCCCATTGTCTTCTAATAAAATTATCAAAGCCCAAATGGTTAAATTGGGCCCGGCCCAAGTTTCCATGGGCTTAAGTTTTATTGATAAGCCCAAAGTTCGGACAGAGAGATGGAGAGCAGGCGCGCGCGTTCGGAGTCCAGCCGGTGAGGCGATCTGCGCGGCGACCATGGACTGGTCCTCGTGGTTCCGACGCGCTCTTCTGAAGGACCCGAACGCCCCGCAGATCTCAGGCTCATCGTCGAAGAGGAATCGGAAGAAGATCGAGGAAGATCTGGAGCAGTATGGCGTCACTCAGCCGTTAATCGACCTCATCAAGACGTTTACTGCTGACACCTTCAAGGATTTCCATCGACGAGGTGCGTGCTAGCGACAATAGCTCTGATCGTGCTTTTCTGGATTCTGTTGAAGTGTGGGAGTGATCATTGCATTGATTATGATTCTGTTGAGCTGATTGTGTTGTTGCAGAGGTGGATGAGGGGTCAGGGGCTGCAGAGAGTGAGACGGCAACTACTTCAGGGAATGTACGAAAGGATCTCTCGGAGTGGCAGGAGCGCCACGCATCCGTTGTGCTTTCGAATGTGAAGGTAGGATTCCATACAGTATAATACTGGATTTCAGAATTTATGATACGTGTCAGTGTGAATGATCGTCTATTTTTTGTCCTTGTTTGGATTCGAGGAAAGGGGGTTTGAAGCTGCGGTTGATTTGTTGTGTATTTCCAATGCAATTTGATCTCTGAGCTTCATTCTCAAATGGTTGATTCATGTTCTTGAATGGGGGTTAACAGTATTTTCCATGAAATGTGCAATGTTGAAGTTGAAGCGTAGCTTTTTGCTGGTTTGGAACAGTTCGAACATTTTTATAGCTTAATGCATTTCTAATTAACTCTTTTGGATAAAAAGCTTTATGGTTGTGTTCTTCATGGTAAGTTGCTTTGGAGTTGGCCAAGTACTTGACAAGAGCGCTTTCAGATGTCTTCCTAAGATGTGGAAATTTTCTAGCTGCAAACGGTTTCCTTTTCGACTGTGAATCTGTTACATCTGTATTGATAAATGATATGGATCTGCTTGTATTAATAATTCTGCATTTCAGGAGATGTCCCAACTGAGGTATGTGCTGTGCCCCCGCTTCATGAAAGAACGAGAATTTTGGAGAACATACTTTTTGCTTGTCAAGAGCCACGTGGCCGAGTAAGTTTTTCACGATGTCAGTATGTTGAAGAACGCAAATCTTGCAGGATTTTGGTAGATACTGCAATTGCATGCTTGCCTGTTGATGGATGCTGCTCATGATCTTAGAAGTGATCTAACAGAGATGAAGCATCATGTTTGATTGTGATAGTAATCTTAGCAGCCTTAATTTCTTTTGTTTTTTTTTTTAAGGTAATCATACCAAGACCACAATTCTTGCGCTCTAATATTTCCCTTTAGCTTACTGCTTTTTTTTCACTGTGTAAGGGAACATATAAAGTTTGAATTGCAAAAGTGATTAAATATGTGTGTGCTGAAAGAAGATGCCATGCGGCTGGCTTCTCTGCTTGGTCTTTTTATTCCTTTCACTCACTCATAGGCCTGCCACATATTATTAAGAAGGAAGGCATTGATGCAAAACGACAAATTCTTGCATTGTAGATATGAGTTGCACTCTATAAGGCTGGAAAAACTTAAAAGCTTGGCAGCAGAGGATCTGGAATCATCAAAGGATAGTGGCTGGGAAGTGGAAATGTCTGATGCAATGCAAGTTTTGAGTCTGCAACCACCAACTCCTTAGCTCCACATGTAGGAATATAGAGGAGGCTGGTATGATCAAACAACATTATACAAGATCTATTCCTGTTCTTACATTTTCTATTACTAGTTACAAGTTCTTTTCTTCTCTGTTCACGTAAATCAACTTCTGTAATTGGTTCTGCCATATGAAGAGATCATATATGTGGAGAAGATCTGGTGGCGTTGAAAGCAGCAAGGAAATGCTTGATGTAACAGGGTTTCATTTCTGATTTGGGCTTACAGTTTGCGGGCCCTTGTTTTCTCAAATTGCTACTGCTCTGCAACTTAATGAGTAATGAGATGAAGATGGAAATTTTTCAGTAAGGATGTTACACTTGATTTCTCTCTTCAATATTCGATGTCCATGAAGGAGAATTCCAGCTAATATGCAAAATCTACGGAGAGGCCAAGCAGTTTTTGTGTTTTGGATCCGTTAGTTGATATGTTAGAGTTTAAGAGGTTCTGAGGGCTGTTGTCAAGATTTTCTGATACCTATGTTGCCATGGGTTCACATCCATCTGCAATCAGAACAAGGCCATTTAACTTCACTATTGCGCTTTCTGCAAAAGGGCTAAAAACAGAAATGCTTTTCTGCGATCGTTTAAGTTTTCTGCCATAGTTTACCACACCAACAAGCCCTTGTTTCCTGGACCTAATTCCTTGAAAGAGATCTGATGAAATATTACCCAGACATGAGCTACTATATCATTCATCAACCGAATGAGTTTTTGAAATCCTGAGGTCTATTATCACCGAACAGCTTAACTTTGCATGTTGTTTTACAATTGACTGATATTTTACAGGCAGAGAGCACACGCAACTGCTGAAACCAATACAATTATAACCAGTTATCAGACATGGTTGAGGGTAGTCTGAAAGAATGAGCGAAACAGCTGCAAGTGTATTGCTTGTTTGTGAGATGTAGAATTGTCTCTCCATGTGTTTAGTGCTGCTCATAGTACATGGGTACACTTTAACTCCTCATTCAACTTATGTGGTAGAGGTAGAACCACTTGGTCTTCTACAGGAACTTTTTCTTCCCAAATAAATATATGCAGACAACTAAAGATGTCAATGAATGCTGAGATGCAAGTCCTTAGGCTTCTTCTTTTATTTTGTATAGCAGGAATGATGGAAATACTTCGCGTGCAGCAGTGAAGAGTCAAGACAAAAACATGATGAAGCCCATGCACAAGTTATTGCAGCCAGGTACAAGTTCCCTTATGCATTTAACTCTTTCCAATTTCATCATGTTCATTGTCAAATATATCATACTGGCTCTGCACTTTCCTGAATTAAATAGTCCGAGCCTGACCTGCTTTGAATGTGATTGGACCCACCAATTTTTCACATTTTGCTGACAGAGAAATGAGCTGTAAGCAGAAAGAAATTAATCTGTTTTTTTTTCTCTGAGGAACCGCTCAAGCTTAGTGCTGCATCTGTAGCATGAACTAACTTTGTGGTAACTCGAGTATCAGTATCAGGAACTTTGGAGTCTTGTAGCAGAATCTTACTACTCATCTGACAGTTTTGGGTTTTGCCTTGGGTGGATGTCTGAAGACTGAAAATGACCCTGAAATGGTAAAAGAAAGCAGTTGAAAAATAGGCAAAAGGGGACCCGCTTTGAATGTGATTGGACCCACCAAATTTGGTAAATTTTAATTAACAAAAAGCCCATCAAGCTTGGTGATGCATCGGAAATGAATGTAGTAGCTTGGTGGTGACGGGAGTATCACAGAAGTTTTGGACTCTTATAGCAGAATCTTACTACTTATTTCATAGCCTTGGGTTTCGTTTTCCCCTTTTTATCTTCAGTTTTTGCCTGGTGTTGATGTCTGAAAATGACCTGTGAAAGGGTAAAGAAAGCAGAAGAAAATAGTCAAAGTAGAAGCGCCTCGCATTCAACTTTCAAGTGGGCATCCATTCACTCATTCATTCATTGGAGGTGAGAGACCACAGAATTTTACTTCCTCCTTATGTACTGACATGTTTGGTTAAATTGTGAATGAGTAAACTCTGCCATTATTTACGTGAGGAAATTGTACGGCCTCCACAGATGGTTGAATTCATATGCACATAGATTCGTGTGACTTCATCACTCCTTTTCCATTCCACATTATTCTTCAAAAATGAATAAACTGAGTTTGGTTTCTTGATCGTTGACTGGAGGATGGGAATGGTTGGTTACGCTCTTCCCTCTCCTCTCTTCTCTCATGCTCTCTCAACAGGTTCATGCATGAACCAGCATCATGTTCATTTTTAACTTGAGATCATGCTCGGTACAAAGGAATAGAAAGCGAATAAACTGCAATACACTTGAATTTTTTCATGGCAATTTTGTTTCCAAGCCTTTTCATTCTCTCATACCAAATGTAATAGTAGAATCTAGCTTCCAAGTTGTTTGTTATCAATGATGATGCTTCGCATATTCCTCGATAGCACCTTGACCCGACTCTTTGAAATGTGAACATTTTTGGATAGCAGCTAGATTTATGGAAGAATTAGAGGGCCAGGAGAGAACAGTCTATCAGAGAGAAAAACAACTGCTTGTGAGGTGGTAATGCTTCTTAATTAGTTAGACTACAGGCATTGGTTTATTCATCAGGTCAGTGTGCAAGTTTTCACCAGTTCTGTTGTATTCTTCTGCTACAGACCAACAGATCAGATGGGCTACTCCTAACCGATTGTCGAATTCTGTGGCGGCTCGAACTGCTCTTTACACTGATTCACTACCCTGCAGATGGATATTTACATCCCTGACCCCCGCCAATTCTCAGATCTGATATGTCACGTGCGATCTCGATGGAGCTCCTGCTGTGCGGCCTCGCTCATGGACGTACATGCACCCATTCGAAGCGTCCCGGTAGAGGTGAGTCGGTCAAAACATCAAAGTTGTACCTGCAATGGTGATTCATCTTAGCAATTGCAATTCCAAATTTTTGCTATTTCCGACTTCTAAACCATAGCAAATGTGCAACTGTGTGTGTACTTTTCAATGAACAGGCTCAGCTGCTCTTGCTCCGCCAAGGCAAAGAACTCCTCCATCTCTCGGGTTGTTGGGATGCTGCCAGAAACGACATCGTTACCTTGGATAAGTCTTCGTGCCATGAACGAGGTCGCTCGCCTGTGCACACAACATCCAGCCAGGAGAACTCAACAATGATGCAAGTAAGTGTATATTCCTGCTAGTCTCCGAAGAAACTTACGATTCATTCATGCTTAATTTCCCTTCCGGAAAAGGAAAGATAAAACGATAGATTTCATGATCTATGGCAATCATGTTCTGCGAATGTGATGTATCACTGCTAGTTCATAGCATAATAAATGATGAAATGAGCAGGACAGTTCCCGTCCCTTCACGGAAAGGAAAAGAAGCCAGAAAAAGGTGTTTCAGTGAATGCACATATTTTTTGCAGGTACAAATAAACTTATTTTATTTGGAAAATATAAAAGAAGCTTGAAGTTGAATCCTCCTTCCTAAAACACCCATTTGATGCATAAATTTTAATTTTTAATAATTGTTAGATTAAAAAAATGATATAATTGTAAATTCACCGGTATACAAATTATTTATTCACTTGCTACTTTTGGTCATCTACTATCTCTCTCTTCCTTCTCCCATTCCTTTCCTCCCTTCTGTACTTAATTTGATTACTTAATATCAATATTTAAATTACCGAAAAATCTCATATGTGACTAGGACTTATTTTAATCGTTTACACGTATTTTTTTGAAAAAATGCTTTTGGTCATCAGCTTTAGCATTTTTACTATTTTCATCCTAAACATTTATTTTTTATCATTCGTGTTCTCAACCTTTCAAGTTTTTACCACTTTACTCCTGCTGTTACTTTTTCTATTCAAAAAAAGCATATTTCATCAGAAAAATATTTTATCCAAAAATTATTTTTGAAAAAACATATTGCATCCTTGATTAATAAATTATTGGTTACTAATAAACGTCTTCTCTAAAATTAAAATTCATTTTTCTCAAAAAAGTCACAATTTTATAATAATAATAGCAATTAATCAATCTTCAATGAGGAATGTGTCACAATTTTAGAGGGAGATATGACAAATAGTGAAGCTCTGTCAATAATACTTTTTGATGAATGGATGGAACATGCTTTTTTGGATGGTGAAAGTAACGGTAAGATCAGAATGACAAAAGCGTGAAAAGTTGAGAATCAGAGGTGTAATTTATCATACTATTTTTTTTTGACTAGTTTCATCTAATGGGTCAACCTCTATTGCTATGGTATATATTATCAAAGAAAAATATTCCCCTGTTTGCTGTAATTCTCTCTCACTGGAAATAATTCAATAACCTATCAGAAAATTTCAGAAAGGGTAAAACAGAGGCAAGTTGCACCAATTGACTGTCCCAATTCAGTGCCTGGAAGTTCCATGAGTGGTTCCTGAAAGCTAGGGGCTGACATAATCACCCAAACACCATCATTTATTGACTCCTTTTCCTTGTGAAAGCACCATGGCAGAAGGAGAGAGTACAGTGTGGTGTCTACCGTGTGACAGTGCTGACGTGATACTACAAACTAATAATATTCAATCATTTTAATTTTTTAAAGAAAATCTTAAAACTTAAAAAATAATTGAATCATATATATTTGTAATACTACATTTGCAGTGCACCTGTTACATACAAGTCTTTCTCTTACATACAAGACTCCTCCTGTATTGTGCGTTGTATGTCGTGTAACAGTACCTATGTAGTATTACAAACTAATAATATTAAGTTATTTTAAGATTTTTTTAAAATAAAACCTTGAAAATAAAAAGACTATTAAAAATAACTGAATCATATAAATTTGTAATATGATATCAGCAATATACTTGTTACATACAATACTCTCTCTTACAGAAGGCTCTGCTTATTGTGCTGCCCTTTTATCATTTTTATGCAGAAGATCAGAAAGACTAAGACTTGAGGAGAAAACAGATAGATGATGATGATACTAAGATGTCCTGGTTTTGATTTTCAGAGGAACTCCAAGTGCCCCTCACTCCTACTCTTCCAGGCCCATGGAGGAAAAAGCAGTGAGCAGAGTCAAACCATGAATGCATCTGATGAAGTTAAATCGGGTACAGCTTCGAGTTCGTCAGATAATGCAGATGCCATCGTTCATAATGATACACAAAAGGGACATGCTTTATCTAGCGAATAAGCCCAACAAGAAGGCAGTGTTTGGATTGGTGTAAAACATCACAGCAAGTCAACAAATTTCATATTCGAATCATAGATTTCAACAACCAAATTTGTATTTTTGCCAAACGTGGTATACTGACATCTCAACATATGACCCAAGAAAATTTAGGCATGTAAGTTTTTCTTTTATTCATGATATCATATAAAAATTAAAAGTGTTATAAAAAATTAATACACAATTGAAAAAAAAATACAAAATGGTATAAAAAATACAATCTGCATTTAATTTAATTATTATTATATTGGAGAAGTATGGATAATTGATCTCACTTTTAAAATATCATTAATAAATATATTTTTAATCAATAAAAAAAGATAATTGAGAATAAAGTGGTAAAATTACCAGTACAACTATTAACCACCGAATAACTACTCTTTTATTTTACATTTCTAATTATATATATTAGTTATTTACTCATTATACACTTTTTAAAGATTAATTAATTATCTATAAAAATCAGTGCTCAATTGTCAAACTATACAATGGACAATTCCACAAGGGTCAACATCTTTGGTGTGTGCGTGTCTATATATATATGCATACATGTTATATATGTAGAAAAGGGAATTTGCAATAT
Organism: Lagerstroemia speciosa; assembly: GCA_037672795.1. Taxonomy (NCBI): domain Eukaryota; kingdom Viridiplantae; phylum Streptophyta; class Magnoliopsida; order Myrtales; family Lythraceae; genus Lagerstroemia; species Lagerstroemia speciosa. The sequence continues at coordinate 3,178,414 of CM075293.1, read as the reverse complement.
TTGAAATATATGTAATGTACCTCTCCGTCTGTTCATCAGGCTCCAGATTGTTCTCGCCTCCGAATGATTCCTCAGAATCCCCGCCCTCTGTTCTGCTCTCATGATCGAGATGTCCTTCGCAGCTCTGTGAGATCGCCGCTGCCGAGCGTGAGGCAGCAGTGCGTCTGCAGCTGGCCACGGAGCTCCCGTCTCTCTCATCCCTGCAGTTCGAGTGGACCCCGCGGCTCACTCTAGGGCACTGTTTCGGGCGAGGCAGTTGATTCTGGTGCTTAATTGGGGCTCGCGGGGGTTTGCGGAGCCTGCGGCTTCGGAGTTCGAGGTAGCAGGAGGAGGGTGGGGTAGAGTTGGTGTTCATGCGGAGACGGCGCAGGGCTAGGGTTCTGGCTCTGGTGCGGACGCCGCCCGGCGCCATGGAGGAGTGCCGGGAGACCTCCACGGGCGACACTTCCGCTGTGAATTTGGACTTTTTCGTGCATTTCCCCATTAGGGTTTGGGTCTTCCTTCAGGCTAATTGCATGCGCGGAGAGGGAGGGGAGGAGAGAGAGAGAGAGAGTTGCACAGTGGAGAGAGAAACAAGAGAGGAGAGAGAGGCTGAGGGCGGGCGGTTGGTTTGTTAGGTTAGTTAGGGTTCGGCTATTTAAACGGTAAATCTCCTATTCTCCTTTACATAGTCTTAAAATTTTAACGGTAATTTATATAATAAATTTGCTATATATTTTACATCAAATATTTACTAGGCACGGAAAAAAACATACAATGTCCTATTTTACAAGGGCACGAAGGTTTGATTAATTTTAATCGAAGTGGATTGCTTGAATAAGTAGGGTATATCTTTTCCCTTAATATGGTCTCGGATTTAAATCATGTCAATGGAGAGTATTCACATTTGGGAAATTTTACTCCGTAGGTCACTCAACTCGAATCGGATTAGTCAGAATCTGTTAGATTTTCGGATACTTATGGTGCAAACAAAAAAGTTGATTTTCTTTCAAGAATATTTTAAATTTGAGTCTTGTACAAAAAAAATTAATAATTGAAAGATTTTTTTCTCATTTGTTAGTCACCGAGGATGTGGCTCCAGTACAGTAACATAAGATTTCAACTCAACTAAGAGATTCTGAACTCGATTATTTTTTTTGATCGATAATATAGCACTATAATAAACAAATAAAAGGTTTACAGAAGTTCTTTAAGCTGTAAATCATAAGACAAACACAAGGATCCTGCTTGACATAAATCATGAGCAACCAAATTTTCAGATCTAGGCACCCAAAAAATATCCCAGGCTTCAAAATTGGGTTTACTAGCTAAAGCATCAGCAAGGATGCTTCTACTCTCCCAAGATGATTGCTGGAGACCTCTTGCTGCAAGGACAATCGTTTGAGCATCAGAGAAGATCCTAATCCTCTTCCACTTCAAACTTATTGCCACTTTAGTAGCTAGTAAGATTGCCATTGCTTCAGCTTGATTCGGGGAGGTGGTATCAACTCTTTGGGTCCAAAAAGCTTTTCTGCTGCCATTAACTAGTGCCACCCCTGCAACACAACTTTTATCTAAGGACCAAGCAGCATCAACGAATATTGAAATCCAATCATTGTTCTGGAAAAGGCTGGAATGGTTAATATCAGACATAAGTGGATTAGGAAATGATCTACTGTCTATGTTTTTGGGAACAGATTTGACTTTATCATCAATATTGTTTGAAATAGCACTTGCATGTTCTAAATACTTCACATTTATCAGACGCATGAAATTTTCCAGATTCGGCAACTCATCAGAAAATAATATTTTGTTTCTAAGATTCCAAAGTTCATACAGTAAGATAGCACTAAATAGAGTAAAATGATTCTTTTCTTCACTATCTAGTGGAAAATCACATGGATCAATGACAAAATTTATCAACTCTAGCATATTTGCTGCAGGTATATGGCTAACTTTCCATCTTGATTCCCTCCAAGAGACCCTGGCAAATATACAATCAAGAAAGAGGTGAGATGCAGAAACAGAGCTGGCTTGACATAGGGGACAACAATCATCCTCCATGTTTGCCCAAGGGAGACATCCCTTTGCTAATCTCCATAAGTGGATTTTTAGTCGATTAAGTATTTTAAGCTTCCACAATTTTTTCCAGAAACTTTCCATTCCTTTATTAAAACGAGGTTCTTGGTCTTGAAGATAAAAAGATTTAACGGAGTGGGAGCCTTTCTGATCTGGCAACCAAATGAACTCGTCCTCCTTATCTTGTTGAGGAATATATATTCTTGCTATGTTTGAGACAGTTTCAGGACTAAATAAAGTGTTAAGTTTATCCCAATTCCAGCTTTTGGAAACTGGACATAACAGGTCTTTAACTTTCGCATTTGGATCTATGGGAACATCTGAATCTTTTGGAACTGGCAAATGATCAGCATTCAGAGGAATCCAGGGATCCAGCCATAACCTAGTCGAATAACCATTACCTATTTGAATGCAGGTGTTCTTTCTCAGTGTCTGGTTGCAGCTATCAAGGGCTTTCCAAACTCTAGATGTATTCCTTGTATGTCTAAAGTTGTTTTGTAAGAAATTACCATATTTGCGTGTGAAGGTTGAAGCCGCTAAGCTCTTTTTGTTAGTTGATAAGAACCAGGAGGTTTTAGATAACATAACTTTATTAAAATCTGAGAATTTTCTGAAACCTAAGCCACCGTATTTTTTCGGCTGGCATAGGCTATTCCAGCTTATAGGTACAAAATATCTACCATTCTTCTCTTGTTTATTCCACCAGAAATCTCTCATTTTTCTATCCATTTCCTTACAAACCTTCTTAGGGAGTTTGAATGCAGCCATTTGATAAATTGGCAAGGAGTTCAGCACTGATTGGATTAGCGTTGTTCTACCAGCCCATGAGAGATTCTTTGCCCTCCAAGCTGTTAATTTGTTTTGCATTTTGTCTATCAGAAAGTGAAAAGATACAGCTTTGCTTCTTTTAATGAATAGGGGGTTTCCCAAATATTTTGTCTCCTTGTTTAACTTTTTAAGGTTTAATATGTTTTTGATTTCACTTTTTGTATTTCCTCTAACATATTTGGAAAAAAGGATACCAGACTTCTGATAATTAATCTCAAGGCCACTCCACGAGTTAAAGAGATCTAGAATGACTTTACAGTTTCTTGCATCTGACTGTTTGGCTCTAAAAAAGATCATAAGATCATTAGCGAACAGTAAGTGGCTGATCGGGAAATTGTTTCGTGAAATCTTAATTCCTCTAATGAATTTATATTGTTCTGCAATAGAAAACATTCTAGATAATATTTCCATGGATAAAATAAAAAGATAAGGAGATAACGGATCTCCTTGCCTAAGACCTCTAGATGCCGTGAAGAGATTTGATGGGTTGCCATTTACTAAAACTGAATACGATGGGGTACTTAGACATTGCAGAATCCAGTTTATGAATGTATCATTGAATCCGAAATTTATTAGTATTCTTTTAATAAAAGACCATTCAACTCTATCAAAAGCTTTTGAAAAGTCAATCTTAGTACAAGTCCAACCATCCTTTGATTTAGATGTGTTCATTGTATGTAATATTTCTTGTGCTAAAATCCCGTTTTCATTGATCCACCGGCCTTCAAGGAAAGCAGTTTGGTGAGGGGAAATTAACTTGTGGAGAACTAATTTGAGTCTATTCGCTAGAATTTTAGAAATAACTTTGTAGCAAGTATTTGTGAGGCTTATTGGTCTGTAGTCGGCAAAGCAGTTTGCGTCTGGTTTCTTAGGAATCAGCGTAATAAAGGTTGTATTCCATTCTTTAAGCAAGAATCCATTTATAAAGAAACTTTTAACTGCACTAAGGAAATCGTTCTTAATAGTAGACCAGTTTTCTTTGTAAAATAGTGCCGGCATTCCATCCGGACCCGGCGATTTTAATGAGTGCATCTGCCTCAAAGCTGACTCAATTTCTGTTGTGGATGGAATTTCCTTTAAAATTTGATTTTCTTCGTCCGAAATAATTGGATGTATAAGCTGTTCGAGATCTTCAGGAATTTGGGGGTTGGTTGTAGTAAATAATGTCTTGAAGTTTTGTACAAAATAGTTGCTAATATCCTCATTATTGTAAAGCCAATGTTCTCTATTAATTTTTATGGCTGAAATGGAGTTTTGCTTCCTTCATATGATTGTAGAGAGATGGAAGAATTTAGTATTTGCATCACCATCTTTAATCCAAAATTCTTTAGATTTTTGTTGCCATATTATATCTTTTCTTTTTAGATATTCTTGTAATTGGGAGTGCAGCAATTGTTCTGTTCTGGAGTTTACTTCAGTTGGTTCAGAGCATTGTATAATATCAATCTGTCGTAAGAGGATTTTGATTTGTTCATCACAGTTCTTAAAATGAGTTCTATTCCATTCCCTTAAAGCTTCCTTAGTATATTTTATTTTTTTGGAGAATTTAAAAGCCCTTGAGCATGTAGCCGATTTATTCCATGCTTCTTTAATAGTTTTTTTGCAGGTAGGGTCCCTGAGCCAGGCTTGCAAAAATCTAAAGGGGAATGCTTTTTTATTATTTTCTAAATTAAGTTTAAGGAGGATAGGATTGTGGTCAAAACAAGAGGCTGGAAGATTTATTACTCCTGCATTAGGAAATATTAGTCTCCAAGATTCATTAGCAATTGCCCTATCAAGTCTTTGTCTAATGTGACTTAATCCTTGTCTTTTATTCCTCCATGTGTATTTGTTACCACTAAAGCCTAAGTCTATGGTAGCTGTGTTATTGAGAAAATTTTCAAGGTAACGTCGACTACTAGATCCGATGTTACGGCCTCCATATTTCTCATCTGAGTTTAATATTTCATTGAGATCCCCAATCATCATCCAGCGTTGATTGGTATTATTTACTATATTTTCCATTTCAAGCCAGAAAGAGGGTTTTTCCTTTTCATATGGAGGACCATACGCACAAGTTAAAAGCCAATCTGTAGTTAATATAGGATGATGAATGGAAACATGAATATAGTATTTACTTGATGCAAGTACAGTTACCTCGATAGAGTCATGCCAAAAGAGACACAATCCTCCCGCCTTGCCTGATGCATCCACAGCATATAAATTGGAGAAGCCACATTTCTTTGCTAACTTATCACATGCCTGAGCTGATGCCTTAGTTTCTGCCAAAAAAAAGAGATAGGGCTTGTGCTCCTGGAGGATTAGCTTCAGAGTTCGAACCGTAGGGGGCCCTCCAATCCCCCTACAGTTCCAGGATAAGAGGCTCATGGCGACTGGGGGGGCATGATAAGGCCCGCCACCCCGGCCGTCGTGATTTCAGCTGATTCAGAACAGGAATCATCACTAAGAGGAAGACTTGTGGTGCTTTGCAGTGTAGTGATGCATGGAGCTGTAATTAGAGGAAGATCATAGTGCATACTGGAAGGAGTGTCAGAGTGAGTGGTCAAATGCGAAGACAGTTCATTTCTGAGTTCCTCTTTCACCATTCTCCCAATTTCATTGGCCAGTTGTCCCAGAATAGTTGAATAAGTTGGACCTGAGGAGCATTCCATTTTCCTTTTTTTAGGGAGGGAGGCACTGGAAGGCTGACCTATGATTTCATTGGATGAAAAGGAGAGATCTGAGGGAAAGGAAGCTAGCCTTTGCTTTAAAGTCTGCTTCTTACGAAGGACAATATGTGGGTCCTTGCTGATGGAATGATCAACTATCGGATTGAACAGAGAATCTGTTCTGGAACCTGATTCCTCAGTTTGAGGTTCCTTTTGAGCTTGGAAGACAAAGGACAAGTTTTTCTGTGGGGTTTCAAAACTGTCAGCCCAACTATGCTTCCTAGTCATTAGGCTTTCCTTTGGGGTTTGTTCTCTGTTCGTAGAAGAGTTCGGAGGTAGACATTGAAGGGGTTGCGAAATGACGTGTAGAGGGATTTCACGGGTACCCAGTGGGGAGGTACTCGGGAGAGGAACCTCCATATTTGACTCGAAACGCATCCAAGAACCAAATTTCAGAGGCAACTCGGATTCAGGGAATTGGCAAGTATTGATTTCATGACCAATCCTTCCACATTTATAACAGAAAATGGCTAGCTTTTCATACTTGAAATAGATCCAAGTGCGAGAGTTGGTCCTTCTCGGAAGAGACAAAAAGCCCGGGCATAGGGGTTTATCAGCTGAGACCTTGATTAATACCCTTGGGGTTTGCAAGACCAAAGGAAGGGAGTGGTTTTTAGTATCGAATTCTATTATCTCCCCTATTCTGGATGCAGCTATTTGAATGCTTGTAGGATTAATATTCTTTGGGAGAAGACATCCGATGCGAACCCAGAAATAAACATTTTTGAAAGCCAAACTCTCAAGTGGGTGGCCGATTGTCCATTTTTCGAAGAGGAGGTGATATCCCCGAACCGACCAAGCACCTCCTTTAAGAACCCTATCCAGATCCAACATATCAGAGAACATGCAGAGGAAAGTCTCTCTAACCTGGTCTGAGGCACGGATCGTGAAAGTACCTCTAGTACGCCAGATCCTGCTTAGGTGGCCGACAATCGTTTTGTGACTGAGATTTCTTCCTCCGATCAGCTTGAAAAAAAGGGCATTTTCCAAGGCTTGCGTGGATTCCTCTTCGTCACAAGGCAGCTCGACAACATCAACTTCTGTTCGAGGGACAGAGTGGATATCGATGGGTTGAGGATCATTCGAATCTGACTCCATTAGCCACCGTATGGGTGGATAAAACCTAATTTTGTCACAGGAAGAAAACCTAATTTGGTCACAGGAAGGAATGAAGGGAGGAAATTTTCTATTTCCCTTTTCGCCAGAGTGGCTGAGGAAGACGGAGGGATGGTGATGAATGGCTTCTCGGGTACGTTTCCATAGCCCTGAGTACTCATCATTAATTGCATTGATATTGTCAGGAAATAAAATCCAGAAAAGCAAGAAATTTAAACCACCCACCGTTGGGGTGCTTATCCCTCCACATTGGGAGACTGGAGAAATGGAGTGAGGGGAGAGTGTTTTACTTTTAGAGAGAGAAGGTATTTTTCCGATTCTGAACTCGATTATAATCATGAGGATTATGTGCTTACTTATTTCTTATTTTTATATTTGACAAACTACTGAAAAATTTATGAGTAAAATAATTGTGTCACTCAATTCGCATCTGAAGCTGGTCAAGGCCCAAGTTCGGATCTTATAGATGCAAAAAATATATGCAATTGAAAGTATTATATTCCTAAGTTGTTCAACTTAAATCGAATTTTCAAATACCCATCCCGTCCCAACCCATTACCATGGATCCACATCCAAGCCACCTCATCCCCATCTGCTACCCCCATTCATTGATAAACAAAAGCGTTAATGAGATGGATAGAATCTCTGTTCCGTGTGATAAAGATTCCCTCCCGCCACTTGCATAACCGATCATTGATTCCTACGCTAACCAATGACTCCTGCACAGAAGATTTTCCTAGTTTTTCGATCGTTCAAGCCGAGTATAACAGCGCCATTTCGAAATAAAAATCTACCAAACAATGGTAGCTCCATTTCAATCTATGAGCTCCATCAACCCTGCCATGAAAATGTTTGAAATTTCGTGTTCAACTATAACTATATCGGACAAATACAATATTTAGCTAGCCAGAACGAGACTGCACTAGCACACGATCCCGGTCGTCCAAGCTCTCAGACCATTTTGCATACCAAGAACGCAGTATGGCATCGAGTGAGACCTTCAAAAGTCGGATCAACCACACCCTACTAGCCCTTGATCTCGTGCACCACTAAAGAACCAAAGGGCTAATGAATTCGCTCCGAGATCATGTCATGGCCCTACAACCGAGCCTCGAGATTCATTACATAAAGCTATTACGTTTTCTCAAGATGGTACTGAAATATGAATAAAGCTATGAAATCTGTCGACCTACTTCACATTCGGACTGCTAGTTTGGCAGAAGGTGAATAACTGTCCATGCGAAAGCCTTCTTTCTGGATTTGTCTGGCTAACCCGTAAAGCCCGGCTCCCTTTATAAAATCTCTTCAGTCTCACTCTCGCCTTCATCCGTGATGGCTTCAAATTCAAATGGCAGAGGTAGAACGAATTCAGGACCTTCTGCAACCTCAGTCGTTGGAACCGGTCCTGGAGACGATGCGTTTAGAGCATTTTCACTCTGAGCATCTCTAATAGAAACAATTATGCCAGTCATCGGTCTCAACAAGTAATTCTCGCGATTTGGTGGTTTTATGCACTTGAATTTGTGCTCGGGCCTGTGCTGTTGGTTGAATCGACCAGGGAGCTTGGACCTGGAGTTGTAGCAGTCCCCGCAGAGATCAAACCCGATCTTCTCTACACAGTCCTGGCATTTGTATCTGTCTCCGATGATTGGACACATCTAATCACACAAGATCAACAATATTACTTCCATGCACATACACATTATTAGAGGCATTCATGCAAGAAAAGTTGAGAAAATCATTGTGATTGAAGATAAATCCAAAGCCTAGACTCTGGTTTATCGCAGATGATGTTGGTTAATCAATCCCGAAGCATGCTCGTTGTTTCCAAGTGATAAGAAAATCTTTTTCTTGGTAATTGGCATTATCGTTACAGCAGGACTGTCGACGAATATGAAAATTAAGCAATCTCTAGCAAGTTCATTATATTTGGTTCCACATGCCATCTATCATCAAGGGAAGAGTGCAAAGTAAGAGAACTTACTCCGCAGAAATCACAGCCCACTCCAAAGTGGCCCTTCCATAACAATAAGGATTCGCGACCTTCATCTTTAAGAGTTCCGAGGGTATCTGGAAAAGTACCACAGCATTAAAAACAATAAAAAAGTAAAATAAATAAAAAGAAGGGTGAAAAACCCAATCTTTGCAGCTCAAAGAATTCTGTGAATCAATACTAATGTTATGTGGCATTACACATCTTTCTATTTTGAATGGAAAAAAACATAGTTCCATGGCCATGTTGGTTAAGTTTTTCAATTTCCCAAGCTTCTCTAGTGGAATCAACTAGAATAATTTAATGATGCCACGGAGATGGATAAATGAAGTTAAACTGGCAATCAAGTTAAACTGGCAATCACCCTACAATGGATTTTGAGATGATGTAAAAGGCCTGTACTGAGAAGAGAAACTTACTGGCTTTTGAGCTTTCGGTGTGAGAATTATTTGCTCCAGGTTCAGCCTCACATCTCTTCAAAGCATATTCCTCAGGAAACTGTTCCTCTAAAAAGTGATCAAGCTCCCAGCAGAGACTAGGCCAATCCCCTGGATGTAGACTTCCACACACTTGACACTTTAGCTTCTCATTAGCTGGACTAATGAGACAAGACTTGCAATATACTGGAAAATAAAGCTCCCAGATTAGAGTGCCTACTTAGTTCAACATGCCTTTAAAACACAGATGAATGAATAAGTAGATGCATTTTGCGACAGGAAAGCAAAAGTACCGTGGCCACAATTAAGAACAATGGGACAAAAGAGCAATTGCTTGCATGACACACACAGCAAATCAGATCTTGAGATCTGCTTAAAATTTTCATTTGACTTAGTTTCCGCTGCATTTTCTTCTTGAATAGCCACATCACTAGAAGAAACAGCATTGGGGGATGTTAAACATTCAACACTCGTGCAGGATTGAGCATTCCACTTAATTTCCGGTGCATTGTCTTCTTGAATAGCCACATCTCTAGAAGACACAGCATCTGGGGATGTCAAACATTCAGCACTAGTGCAGGATTTGGATTGAGCAGACCCATCAAGTTGTGCCACCAACGTTCCATCACACACATGAGCACCAATCTGTGGTGAGAAAACGCCTTCTTTCCTTTCTTCCTCTGCAGCCGACACAAAAAAAGGTGCAAAAGTAAGATATTAATAATGCTGACCCCCCATACAAAATCAAGAAATCTTAGGGAAGATATCTTGAATGCAGTAGATTAATACAGTGGATAGATCTTCAACTTTTTCTACATTACCTTGTTCTTCAGCATCAACGGCCTCTAGTGCAAGTCATAATCATATAATGAATTCTTAATGAGAAATGCATCACGAGTTCCATAGAACTTAAATTACTATCTGAATTAAAATAAGTATGGATGGATGGACTTGGCACAATATACTTTCCTATCCGCATTGAGCTATGGTATTCAAACCACTTCCGAAAAGATAAGAATAATGATAAAAAAAAACCTTACCTAATATCTGAATCCGCCTTCTCTCATAAGCCTCAGGATACATCTTAACAAGCAAAAAGTGAAGCATCTCACAGATGCTGGGGAAGTGAATATATGGTCTCCGACAAACTGGACAATGGGATTCGTGTATACCATTCATTGATTTATGCACACACCAGAAACAGGACATGTGACCACAACCTGCGACAACAAAAATTATAAATCTACCGAAAGATTGATATGATGATCAGAAGTGCAATATATTCCGGTAATTGAGAAGTCTTACATAGCACCACAGGCTTGTAGAGAAGCTCCCTGTATCAACAACCAAATAATAAATTCGTCAGGTTTTCTCCCAACAGAAGCATATGACAAAGATTAAATAAGAAACAGGAATTGCTAGGAGCCAATCCAACATATATGGCCTTTAGATATGGAATAACAATAACTCGAAATCGATTGTCACAAAACCAATGCAGGTCAGCCCTGAGGAAACTAGAGACTGATTGACAAGCGCAGTGTACAGGCAGTATTTGAAGTCACCCAGTGCTTGAAAGACATCAAACATAGCGTGGTAAATAATAAAAATTCCAACTTTTATTGGCAGGAAAGAGCATAAGAAAACAGCTCCCATTTGGAGCATTTCCCTTAATCATATATTGTATTTTGTTCCTTCCTTCACCATATTAAATTCTCAAAACGAAAGAGACCCCCCAAAGTTTTCCTCTTTCTTCTACCAATACGGACAAGATAACCGCCAGAATCAGGAGAGGCTCCAAAAGAACATTACAACGATGAGTCCCGCTAAAGTCAAACCACAGACAGATTCATCGACGCCAGCGGGCAATCGTTGCCGCTGAGCGAACAGGGCTGCACACAGCCCGTATTCGATTAACGAAGTATTCAACGGGAAGAAGAGGAACGTACAGGCACACGCAGCAGAGGAACGATTCTGGAACCTCCTCCATTGGAGCCAATTTCGCAACGAGCTAGGGCTCCTTGCGAGAGAGAGAGAGATTTGGATTGGGGGGGGCGGGTTGTGAGGGGGAGAACTTGAAAGGCGATGGCGGTTTGAGCTGGAGGAAATGGATGCCGTCTGAGGAGAGACGAAGAATGGCGTAGCTTCGAGGGGTTAAAAGGACGGCGAGTGGGGGTGGACTGAGCACGTGATTGGTTGTTGTGTGGGGGTGGGTTTTGGATTTATTTGCATTTTACACCCTGATATTTTAATTTCATACATTGTTTCCCCTGAAGTTCGACAAGTTATTCGATTTCATCCTTTCTTCTGCCATTCACCATAACCATCCATTACCGTCACAGTCATCGTATTGGGATAGGATATCCTGTACTTTTTTTAGTGCCGGAACTCTACCTTGTATAAAACCAGCTCCTAAATCTGGGAACCGGAACATATCTTATTAGATCTTGGAATCAGATCCTACACAGAACTTGTTAAATACTACAGGTTATGAGTGCCATATTGGAACTTGTTTGTTTACTTTTATAATAAAAATTATTTTTATATTTTTATATATTTAAAAATCATAAAGTACTCACGTTCAAAATGTTTTCATGATTATCACTATTTGTATAATTATTTTATCATATTTATAATTGTAAAAATATTCATAGTACATTTAATTATTATTTATTATTGATTTTAAGATACAACGATATTTTAAACATGATAAATTCAGTAAATATATGTAGCTACTACGCTAAATAAAAATTTATCGAGTTAGAAATATAATGGTTTAAACGGTTTGAGAATCGGAGTTCGAACGAAAATGTTATGGACGATTAAAATAAACTATGTGAATATATAACAGTTTTCAATTTCGTATACTTTATGCATCGGAGCTGGAACCGGAACAGAAACTAGAACCAAAACCAATCGGTTCCTAATTTTGTTACATGGAACCTACCCAAATTTTATCAATACCTACCTAGAATCTATCCAATATGATAGGTCTTTATTCGTTCCGGATCTACTATATACTCGTGCATACTCTTATCATATCCAGTGACATTTTGGCATATTTTTTTGGTTTGTACCACTTGAGAAGTTCTTAGATGATTCTTACCTCATCACGTGATGTAAAAAAGTACTAATCAAAATATGACAGACGAGTAAATTAGTATTAATGGTAGAAGGAGATGCCATAATTAATATTAATAAAAGTAATTTGATTGGTTCTTCCTTATCTTGTCATTGTGAGATATGATCATTGAAAATTTTCTTATACTATTAATATTTAGAAACCTAATAGATCACGATAAATCCAATTTTGACCAAGTATAGGCTTAATTGAATCTGGGTGACAACTGTCTAATCATTTAGCGGACATTAATTTTGTCTACATGAGTTTCCAACATTTATCCAGCATTTTTTTGTCATATTCAAGTATTATAAATGAAAAAACTTATTATTAAAAAATTTTACTCTTTTATAAACCAACCTGTTTGATCTTAAATTAGTCGGTATACATTAAATTTATAAACCCCTAAATAAAAAGATGGATTTACTATTTTTTAATAAAAAAGAAGAAAAAATTAAGAACAGGGGCTTATAATATAAAATATTTTTTTCTTAAATAAAAAATGTAAAAATATTTAGAAAAAATTATCACAGTAACTATGGGGTAAAATCTTATTCCGTAGACTGCTGATATAAACATCCATTTTTCCTTTCCTTTAGGAGAACACCCAGTTTGACACGCACCTCAAGTCCTCCGTGTGTGTGGCCAGGGATACGCCATCAAATGTGGCGTTTTATAACTTGAAAAACGCCACCAGTGGTGGCGTTTTGGTAACAGTAAAAACGTCATAAGCTGTGGCATTTTCATTCGATCAAAAACTCCACCGTTTTATGCAACGACACCCTCAGTGCCGAGTACCAAAACGATTGTGTGAGACACTCGGTGCTTCTTTCTCTATGTGTAATATATAACGGTCTTATTTTATAAATTTCTTTCAGATCGTTATATATATAAATTTTATAAAATTTTAAGAGTAAATTTTATAAATTTTAATATCTAAATAGTGATTTATGTATCAAATTTTGACGTGTCATACGGAACTTTTTCGGGAGATGTACATTTTCCCGGAGAAACGAAAAAAAAAAGTTGCTACTTAATGTATGTCATATTAAGATTCAATATATAAATCACCATTCAGGTGTTAAAACTTATAAAATTTACTATTAAAAATTTGTAAAAATTTTATATGTGTAAAGATCATAGAGAAATTTATAAAATGAGATCGTTATATATTATACATTAAATATCTACTACGTAACATTAACAAAGAAAATGACATCTCTGTTGGCGTTCATACTATTTTAAAACAAAACACCAACTGCGTTGGCATTTTTACTGTAAGAAAAACGCTAGATCAATTAGTTTTTTTTGTTAAATGAAAAATGCTACATCATCTGGCATTTTTCAGACGGTAATGTAGGAAATAGTTTTAAAGGAGCCATTTTTTAAGAATTTCTTTTGAAATTAGCTGTACTTATGCTCATTGCTCTCGTTCGTCCTCTCAGGTTCGTGTCTCTCCAGAAATGGGCAAAAGTACGGCTCGCTGGGAAAGAAATTCTTAAAAAATGGTGCTTTTCAAAATATTTACGGGAGTACCGTTAGTAAAATGCTACAAGGAGTAGAATTTTTGCTTTAGTAAAAATGCCACAACTGGGGCAAAAATGCCACAACTTGTGATGTTTTAATGGTGGCGTTTTCACTCATGCCAAGCTTTTTCAGCCATACCCAAAAAGCTAAAAACGCCACATGCTGTGGCATTTTGTCTATGGCAAAAACGCCGCTTTTGGTGGCATTTCTACCCAAAATTTCCGGCATTTTATGAAAAATAAAGTGTGATAATATTTCGAATAATTAAAGGTTTGAAATAATTTTATCGACATGCGTGTTCTAAACCGAGTTTTCTTTTTCCTTTTTACTGTGTATGTATATATAATTCAAATATAGAAAATATAGTTATTAAAGTATCGTATCTTTTCTCCGGAGAAATCTCTATTTTTACACAGGTAAAATGGCGGTGTTCTACTGAAGTCAGTAACTGTAAAACGCCAGAAACAAGCATTCTGATTGCGCAACACCTACTCACTTCGGCAGGCCGACTGCCCAAAAAAAAAAAACATATCGTGACATGTCATTAGATGACAAAAACCTTATATGACAACAAACTATAAAGTGAGCACGTAAAATGACAAGCAATATATCATATATAAGCAATTACAAACGGAAAACTAGTTTATGAGCAACATTCATAGAGTTTGCAAATATCCCAAATATCAATGAAATCGCCATCTACCTCTTCTTAAATCTACTCCTTCGGTAATGAAGTTTCATAACTGAACTGCTCTCTTCACTCGGACCTACATCATGTTAAAAAGCCTCATTCCATGGACAGGGGTCTACCTGAGGTATAGTTTGATGATGTCCTAGATCCCGACGTTTTTTTGGAGGAGGTGGAGTCAGATTAGCATAACCTGATAAATATAAAGTCTCGGGCGTGTAAAAAGATGGGACTTCGGCTACGTCAGGTTGCTGAGAGGGAGGTGGGACTTTGGCTTCATCAAGTGGAGGAGAGAGAGAAGGATCTTGAGGTGGGGAAGGAGACCTAGGTAGAGATGCTTGACGACCCCTACCACGACCCCGTCATCCTCTCCCATGATATGCTGGAGCTGCGTCAATGTGTGGCTCATCTTCGTGGCTTGGCTGATTGTCGTGGAACAATGTCACACCTCCATGGCATCTAACTAGATGCTTTCCAGCAGTGGCGATATCGTGAGCTTCTCCTATTTGTGTAGTCTACTCGATACGAGTAAAAACATCCGTCTGTTTGAGCAAACAAACGGTATATTAACATTCACATAAAAGTCATTAATAATATGATATTACGAAAGCATGAATCTAGTTATTGATTCTTACCACAACTCCAAGCACTGCTCTGGTTAGTCCAACATAACGTTTAGTCACTCCATGGTACCAAACGTAATACTCATCATCTAAGCCATCTGCCAATGTCTCATCATACTCGAGCGGGACGATATATTGTGCACGATTATGCCACATGCGGATGTATGAGTCATGTCGCACGATCCAGTCCTCGTCTGTCTTGCCCCGAAGATCGAGCTGATGGAGCTCTGGCATAGTATCACATGGAGGCGGTATCCGCTAGATACTCCCAAATCGGCGAAGTACTCGATCTGGGAGGTGCCACTCTACTATGTTGAAGCATATCAGAGGCACCCGAGCACGCCAGATGTCACGATCCTCCAGACAGTAATCTGGTAGACGATTGATGATATCTTGAGTGTACGGTCTCCATATAATTTGCATATGATATATTTAATTAGTATACGGTGATATGTAATTTAAAAAATGTAATCAATATATAATCCATCTTACTTGCTCAGGTACTTGCAAATCGAGAGCGCCTCGATATTGACGAACATTAGTGGGCTGTTGTGTTACATCAAATGCACTAGCCCATCGGCATGCTAAAGGTCAACCATCTACCTCATTTGTAGAGCGATGAAGAGGGGCAATATGAGGAAATCTCTCCCACGCCTATGCCTGTAAAACTACTAGTGCACCTCCCAATTCATGAGCCGTCGTATTTGCAACACGACATAGCTGCCTATATAACCATGCTAAGCAAACTCCACCCCAACTGTAACCACGTGCAGCTACCAGATCTTCTAGCAATGGAAGAAACATCAAGTGTACAAGGCTAGAAGACTTGTTGGGGAAAACTATGCTACCCAGCAACTCTAGTATATACGCCCGTGCATGTTGCTAGATGGTCAGCTCATCAGCTTGTTCAAGCAATTGGCTGAAATTTCGTTGTAACCAAGACATTCTCACATGGCCGCTTGTCATGCTGCGGCCGTCAGGTCTTAGTCCGGGTAGCTGCTCGCATAGGTCTCCCCAGTCTAGACAAGTGTTGCCAGTAACTACATCACCATCAACTGGCAAGCCAAGCTGTATGGAGACTTCTTCCAAAGTGATGCCAACCTCTCCATATGGCATGTGAAATGTATGAGTCTCCGATCTCCATCTCTCCACTAAAGTTGCAATCAAGTGCCAATCAAGTTTGCCGAAACGGATATGGGAGATGCCCTGGAAGCCGGCCTGCTCGACATATGGCGTGATCCGAGGGTCTAAGTCTATATTAACCCGTCGCAATGTACCCTCCCATCGACGACAAATGAGCCATAATGAGTCCTGCAAATAACAAAGAATATCAGATTTTTAACATGAACATAAGTTTAATAAACATGAACTGCATGCAATTAAAATGTCATATACCTGACCGGCCCAAACGGCTTGTGAACGATGCCTATCCTGCTGTCTCAGTACTGATCTAGATAGCCCTGGATCCATCTGAAAGCATTAAGAAGAATATATAATGAGTATTAAATGGTTAGCACTCAACATCATACAATTCATCAAAGTTGTTAAATAAAATAATTAATTTCTTCGATTATAAAGTTGCTATAACCTTGGACTTGGACTTTCTGGTGTTCAGGACAATTCCTTCGATTATGACCTCCTTTCCTACAGAAAGAACATGTGATTGAAGACGAGGGATCTTTGAGGTCCATTTCATTATGATGGTGCTTGGATCGTGGTCTACCAACACCTCGGCGAAGTAAAGGATCTGGGTGAATGAATGGGGTTTGTACATGTTCCCAAGTGTCCTTATCACCGAGGGGAAAGAAGGTACCTTGGTAATAGCTTTTTTGGTTCATCCACCAATACTACGGCCCTACAGCTTGACTATTGTCAACCCGAATGGATGCCAAAGCAACCATTGCATGAGAACACGGTATTCTATATGTCTGCCACTTATTGCAAGTGCAATGACGATCATTTAGACGAACTGAGTATTCCCGCCCACCTCTCGTACCATGCAATGTTCTTCTCTCGCCAATGCCAATCTCAAATATACCATTGGCTCGATCAAATGATCTCACCCTGTGTCTATTGGTAGTGTCTCGCCATTTTTAAATCCTTACATTCGCTCATACTGTAAACACTTCTCCTTTACCGATTCCTGCTACAACCTCATCGTATCAGGTTTGAAAATATTCGACATAGTTATAGAAGTTCTTCTTCACAAGCGCTGATACAGGTAAGCACCTTGCATCTTTTAATACAGCATTATAGCTCTCACTAAGATTTGTTGTCATTAAACCATAGTTGAAGCTCCCGTCATGTGCTAGAGTCCACCGTTCAAGAGGAATATTTGTAAAGTAATCAAGCACAGAATCTTTCCTTTTTTAACATCTTCCATACAGCGGACAAAGTTACGTGGCTGTGGTTGCAAGGCGGCTGCAGTGACAAGTCTCTTCAATGGTTGGCTATTATGAACCTTGTTAAAGTTGTTAGCCACATGTCGAATACAGAATCGTCATTGTGCAAATGGAGGCAATCATCCAACCCTTTCATCCCTTACTACGCTAACAATTCTAGTGTGTCGATTAGAAATAAGACATAGAGTCTTCGACCTTCCGCCAATAACATGATCATTCAACTGCATCAAAAACCATGACTAGGATCCAAACGATTCCTCATCAACCAATGCAAAGGTCAGTGGGATGATATGATTTGAACCATCAAAGGCACACGCAATCAATAGCTTGTGCTCATACTTCCTATACAAGAAGGTTCTATCTATACTGACTATTGGCCTACAATGTGAAAATGCACGAACACATGGGCCAAAAGTCCAAAACACCTTTCGAAATATCACTTCACCATCTTTATCGGTTTCGTGAAATTGCCAACTAATATATGATCCCGGATTGGTTAACTCAATGGCACGAAGAAGTTGTGGAAGTTCCATGTACGAATTGTCCCAATTACCATATACCGCTTCAATGGCTCTTCTCTTCGCATCCCAAGCCCTCTTCCTTGTTACCATGTACCCATATATGTCGACAATTGTTTGACGCAATATAGAAACCTTTACATCGAGTGTTTCCCTAACTTGATTTAGAAAGCACCGACGCATGAACTTGGAGTCTAGTTGTGGATGGTCTTAACTAAGCATTGGATTAACACAAGTATGTGGTCTTATAAGTTTAGTAACCACAAATCTAATGTCCGTGCATTTTTGAAATGCACAAAGTCACCATGTGCATCCATTGTGCTTCTCATAATAAGAAACTGACCACACATTCTTATCTAACTCATCAACACAGAAGTTATGATGATGCTTGATGTGATGCACTTTCACAGCATAAATCAAATCTTCTTTTCTTTGAAAACGCATCCCTTTTTTTAACTCATTCCCAAAATTCAAGTATGAGTTTGATAAACGATGTTGCTCTTCAAAGGTTATGTAGCCATCACCACCATTCCTCCTATTGAAGAAAGGAATCGGGTCTTGAATAGAAGTGTCATTGAACTCATGCATCACATATTGTCCCAATGCAGCACTGCTCGGTATAGCATGCGGAGACTCCGATAATAGATCTGCCGATGTATCAAAGTGAAAATGAGCGGATGTGCCATCAATCTCCTGGTCCGCCCCGTTCGCTTCGTCCGCCTCTATTAATTCAACATCTGTATCAACAGTACCTCTTGTAATGCTTCATCGATTTGTCTATCGATATCATTACCGGCACTGTTATTATGAAGCGGATTTGGAGGAGCTTGGGAGGTTGAAGGAGTCATAATAGCAACATTCCTCCTATCTTGTTCCACCGTTAAGGAATGGCTATCATGTACTCGAACATACAACTCTTGTTGACAAAGTTCACCTCCCACTTCAGCTGTTCGGATAAAACTAGCCACATCATCATCTTCGGTGATAGGTACCAAAGTATATTTTGGTGGCATTCCTCTGAACTGATAAACTGTTACATTCCTATGAAATACCTCCATTTCATAGCCGTTTGGATTATCTCCAATAGCTCGGTATATCTTCTGCAACAATTCCTCAAAGCCAATATCCTTCTTGACCGATATTCTCTTCACTGGATCCTTATCATAGTATGCACCGTGTTCACCGTACAAAATATTTTCATGGGTAAAAATCAACAATTCCACATATCTAACCATTTTCACAGCACTGAACACACAAAAACTAAATCACATAAGTTATTTCACTTCAATAAAGGCCACCAAGTGAGGTATTCTGATATTAATTGACTTCAATCAATCAGCTACCTTTGGGGCATTTCATCGATAAGCTTATATGCAAGAATATTGTAGCACTACTTAATGTTGATCAACGGCATTTTAACTCAAACATGGCAATAAAAGTTGTAAGTATGCAAATCAATAATGGGAGGCCACAAATCAGCTCAGACATATACGAACATTCAGTAGGAAGCAGCTATGGTGGGATGTTCGGGCAACAAGCTATAGCTCAACAAGCTGGGTCGGGTTTGTCTAGGGTGCTCTCCTCAATCGGCAAGCAAGCAGCTTCAGTACGAGCTCGGGTCGAGTTCGGCTCGGGCAGCAAGCAGCTCTAGCACAACCTCGGTTCGGGTTCGGATCGGGCAGCAAGCAACTCCAGCACGAGCTCGGGTCGGGTTCGGATCAGGCAGCACGAGCTCGAGTTGGGTTCAAGTCGGTCAGCAAGCTGCTCCGATATGAGCTCGGGTCGAGTGGTCTCCTCAATCGGGCAGCACGCAACTTCGCCTCGGGTTCGGTGGTAGCTCGGCCAGCTAGCGGCTCAGGTTCAGTGGCAGATCAGCCAACTAGCAGTTCAGTGGTTCTCCTCGCTCGGGCAGCTAGCAACTTGGGTTCCCATGGCTACTTGGGTGCTCTCCTCGGCTCGAGCAGGTCCTCTCATGGGCAGCTCGGGTTCCAACAAGTTGCAACTGAGAGGATAGGCAGCTCGGCGAGCTGAGGGAGCTGAGAGGAACAGTGGGAGCTTAGGGAAGATGTTGAGCTGAGAGGAACAGTGGGAGCTCGGGGAAGATGCAGCCGAGAGGAACAGTGATCTGCAGCTGAGAGGAAGGGAGCTCGGGGAAGATGCAACCGAGAGGAACAGTGATCTACAGCTGAGAGGAAGGGAGCTCGGGGAAGATCTGCACACAAAAGAGCTCGGGGAAGATGCAGCCGAGAGGAACAATGATCTGCAACTGAGAGGAAGGGAGCTCAGGGAAGATCTGCACACGAAAGGAAGGGAGCTGAGGGAAGATCTGCAGCTGAGGGAAAGGGAGCTCGGGGAAGATTTGCAGACGAAGGAGCTTGGGGAAGATCTGCAACTGAGAGGAAGCTCGGGGAAGATCTGCACACGAAGCAAACGCTGCAATTTAAGTGACGTATAAAACGCCACGAGCTGTGGTGTTTTTGCCCTATACAAAACGCCACATTATCTAGCATTTTTGCCACATAAAACGCCACGTTTTTGTATATAAAACGCATAAGGTCTAGCGTTTTTGGATGAGTGAAAACGCCACTATGTGTGGCGTTTTTGCCACACGTAAAACGCCACAATTAGCCCCATGAAAACACCACACTAAAGCAAAAACGCTACCCCTTGTAGCATTTTACTAATGGTACTCCCATAAATATTTTGAAAAGCACCATTTTTTAAGAATTTCTTTCCCAGCGAGCCGCACTTTTGCCCATTGCTCCGTATCTCTCCGGCTCTGGACGTGGCTCGATTTCATTGTCGGAGATGTCGCGATATTTTACGGCGTTTCTTTCTTCCTACTCGTTTAATGACGGAGGAAATTTTCCCTCGCGGTTCATGTGACGTGGAGGATTCAAAATTGTTGTTTGTGGCGTAAAATTCGGATTTCGTTTCTGGATTCGAAATCGTTGTCATTCTCCTGGGCTTTCTTCTGCTAGAATGCGGCTGATTGTCGCCGAGATCTACGTTTGGTGTTAGGAGCTCTTGAGTAAGCATTGATTAGGAGAAATTTGTGAATTTTGCCTATAAAATTTGGTCTTGGGATCAGTGGGAGTTTATGTAGGTATTGGTCGATCAAACTTTCCGATAGTATCAGTGTTGTACATCTAGTAGATTACGACGAAGCTGTTCGTGGAATTTCTCAAACTTTCTCATGGAACTCGCATTTGGTGTCACATTTGATTTGATTTGATTTGTACATGAATTATGTCAGCATTGGTTGGATAGAGATTCGCCTAGCCCCTTTATGATTGAAGTACTCAACTCTCTGGTTATCTGCAGTTGCCCGGTTGATTTGATCGGTGAACTTGACAATGCTGCTTCGAGGTTATTCCTTATCAGTCCAGAGAGATGGCAGAGGTAAGGTGGACTTATGGTTCAAGGATGTTATCTTCTTTGTGCTCTGAAAGTTCATACTGTGGTGTTAAGAGTGTCTCCCGGTCTCCTTGAACATATATGACTTGAGCCAAGGCCTAGCCAATCAACTGTCCACAGCATTCTTAGGGAAAGCAATTGAAGGCATTTTGTGAGCAGTCTAAGGCTCTTCTCTTCGATCATTTGTTGCATTATGTGACATTTTGATTAGTTACAGGTGCTCGTGCTCTTTCCGGTGCATATTAGTATTCATTCTGTTGTGCTATGACATGAGGTTTCATTGATTGTGTGACCATTTTCTGCTTTTACATGTTGAGCTTCCATTTTCATTTGACTGTCTGATCGTACTAATTCGAAGAACAATGATTGTCTGAACTCTTACAGAGCAGACTGTATAAACAACAGTTTTCTAAGGTGTTTTTCTCTTTTTCCCCAAAATAGGCACACTGGGGTCGTGGTTTATGGTAATGAGTACTACTTTGGTGGAGGAATTCAACGTGCTCCTGCTGGGACAACTCCCTATGGCACTCCACTCCGTGTTGTAGAGCTTGGCGTCACGCTCGTCCCGCAGGATGTCTTTGAGATGTACTTGGAAGAGATCAGCCCTCTCTACACGGCCGAAACCTATAGTCTTCTCACGCACAACTCAAACAACTTCGGCAATGAGGTTGCTCAGTTCCTGGTTGGGGTTTCCATTCCTGACTACGTTCTTCAGCTACCTAACGAAGTCATCAGCAGCCCAATGGGTGCCTTAATCTGTAATTATTGTTTCCTCTTATGTGGATTTAGTTGATGTATGTTTCCAAACGCTTTATAAGGATTCATTTCACGTGCCTACCATGGATATGAGATAAAGCCTGATGTACTCGTTTGTTTGCTTTTATATTGCAGTGCCGATGATCCAGAACCTGGGGACAACACTCAGAGCAAGAGCAGTTCCTCAGGCACCGCAATTCAAGCCGTCTTCCATGGCCCCGCCTTCCATGAAGCCTGCAGGCGCAGCCGGAGCTAGTGATTCTTCAGCTGGTTCAGTAGTTTCACAGTAGACAGCAGTATCCCAGCCTGAGAAGGCCGAGGTGCAGAAAGAACAGAAGGAATCCGTGTTTGAGAGGGCAAAGGAGCCATCTAGTGCATCGTCCAGTTCAGTAGCATCGGAAGGAAGCTCGGTCCCGGGAGATCCTGTAGGAAGTGCTCTGAACAAGGTGCAGGAGGACATCACTGCTGAGTTCGTGGCCCTAATGGCCAGTGGGACTCTGCGTGCGAGTGAGGCTGCTCCACTAGCAACAAAGAGAGTCATGCAGAGATACGGGCACATGAACGCAGCACGGAGTTGAAAGTTAGTTTCTCTTCTGCTGTTTATCTCAAATGAATTTTGACAAGCACCAATGCCATTGTTCCCATTGTTCATTGTGAAATAGGATCATCTAAGAGATTTTCTTATGGCGTATGATTGTTTTCAGTCTACCCGACAAATTGTTGGGTTGATACTGTACTAAGATTGTACTTCTACACTTACCACAGTTGAAGAGACCATTCACTCTTCATCAATTCTATAGCCATTTGCAGTCTGTTCTGCTTAGTTTCCAAAGTTCAACTGCACTTCATTGACCTCAGTCTCGAATTCAATCGAGACATGTTAGTTGATCATTTTGCTTGGAAGTGAAGCTCATTTCGTTATCAAGTCGGATCGGAAGTTGTCTGGAGTTTACAGCTGAAAACATACTGAGTCATCATCTCCGCCGAGGGCTTGACCAGTAACACCCTGAGAATGATGAGATTCATACCTATGGATATCGAAAAGCTAAGCAAATTGATTACAAGTAACCACGGGCAGAGACGGAAGCGGTTTTCGTTTTAACAGAAAGGAAGCAGAGTAAATGCTAGCACTAGCCTGTTGCTGAATACGGTGCGTGTTAACCCGAGTTCTCTTGCCAGCGATCGATCGAGACGATATGTCGAGTATGATCCTCAGGCTTCTAAACTCAGTTGCTTTCAAATGTTTCAGTGAACTTCTTGCTTATGAATCAGTATCCAGGACTCATATATAGAATCTACAAGTTGGATCATTTCACGGCCGCTGAGACACAGCTACACAGCCCGGTTCATCCGGGAATGAGATTCGATCTTGTAACACAGTTCTTCCTGATCCCTCCGAGTTCTGGTTTCTACAGAAACCGGGATTCGGAGAGAACAAAGAAAATACAGAGGAGCATGAAACTTCTCATTGCTAAATGCTGCCAACATTATCTAAGGTTATCCTGTCCCGAGTTTGAGCCCGGCTCGACGGCCCCTGCCACTGCCTGCCGGTGATCGTCATCACCACTCCGCTTTCCAGCACAGCCGGCTGCTTCATGGTTCTGACCTGATGGCAAAGAGTTCACCGGGATGGATGAGTTCGCCGTCGCAGGTCCCAGCCAGAGGAAGCTGAGAGCAGTCACCACGTCGCTCATTAACGGCCGGGCGGATGGCTCCTCATTGAGGCACATCGCGGCCACTGCCACGGCCTGGTTCAGGCCTCTTGGGGGGTAATCGTTGCCGAGGAGCGGATCTGCGAGCTCTGGGTGTCTGTGGGGGTCCTTGACTATGGGTAGAGCCTATAACAAAAAAGAGAGCAAAGCAAAACTTGTGTAAGAGACTCTGCATGTATAAAATATCCACTGAACACATAAAAGATCAGACTCAAAAGCATAAACTTGTCAATGGTGAGAACCCCTTTTTTTTTACCGGATTCGATTCTCAACATCTGACATGACAATGCGGCTTATATTTGTCACATGCCTTAACACACTGCTTACAGTAATTAATCTCGAACCGAGTATTTCTCCTTAGTGCTTGAGCCGGAGGCAATTGACCATGTGAAAGACTTTCTTGTCCTCCCTAGGACTAAAAACTTTTTATACGAGCCAAGTCAAACATACTTTCTTTTAGTCTCCGGCTCAATTCTACAAGTTTCACGCTTGGTTCTACAACTAAAAACAAGCCAGCATTTATCTTCCAATCTCGTGGTTACCGGCCATGGCCCAAACACAAGCCCGTCGAGGCGGTAGTATGCTACAATATAAAATATTCACCAAATTTATAAGATGTCCAATTCATATCTATCAAAAAGCCTAACTTATAGGTGATGGTACCAAATTTTATTACATATCAGGATTCGATCCCCTATCACATGCTGATGATTCGGAGAAACACTGCTCTGAGAATCGAATTCTCGGTGACTCAGAGAAGCATTTCATATTCTTGCATATATTTCCATTACTAATTGGAGAGTCGGAGAGTCCGATCCAGGCCTCCATGTCCGTGCTCTGCATCGCAGTAGGCTGCTCGGCTCGGACACAGACGTGAAGACAAACACCACCTGGATTCGATGTGGACTTCCACATCATATCCAGTGCACTAGAGATCCAACATAAGAGTCATGATTCCTACTTACCCAGGTGACAAGGTTTTGCTCTTGTGTGGGCCTAGTGGTGTCAATGGCCCTCTTCCCAGTGATCAACTCCAGCATGACAACTCCGAAGCTGTAAACATCGGACTTGACCGTGAGCTGCCCGGTCCTCTGGTACTCCGGGGCGCAGTAGCCATACGTCCCCATGACCCGGGACGAGACGTGTGTCTTGTCCCCCGTGGGTCCAAGCTTGGCTAACCCGAAGTCCGATAGCTTTGCATTGAAATCCGGGTCCAGCAAGATGTTGGACGACTTGAGGTCCCGGTAGATGACCGGCGGGTTTGCCTTGTCGTGGAGGTACTCGAGGCCCTTGGCCGCTCCCAGGGCGATCTTCATCCTCGTGAACCAGTCCAGTGCTTTCTGGTTCGGTGCTAGGTCTGCCACAGGAACAAAAGGCAAATAATAGTTGTAAACTTTAAGGATCAGAGTTGTTATAGTTCTTGTCTATTTAGTAGGGGTGTAAATGGTTCGAGTTAGGTGATTTCTTTTTCTCAGGCGCAACCTTTTCAGTTCGGTTTTTTCAATCACAAAAATTCATACCAAGAACCCTTTGGATCATGACAACCAGCCGCTTTGAATATGATTTTTCCCGATCTTGATTTTTAATATAATAATAAATTAAATATAAAATTAATAAAATAACATTTATCATAATAAATGAGAACTCAGTGTATTATTAAGATAAATTATCAAATATATTATTATAGTTTTACATGATTTCGATCAATCCAGATGTACCCACCTTAAAAAACCATCTGAAGTTTACATCGGACCCCATAAATTCGGTTTTCCAAATTGATTTTCGATTTTTCATTTGCAACCCTAATATTTAGATTCGATGTTGAAAGTATTGTTTCATATTGGCTATGATCCTTCTCCAGGCTAATTCGTGTTGAGAGCAAAGGACTCAGCTAAGATGTTTCAACATCTCCTCGTGACAAAATCCGAGGACGTGTTCTATCCACATCAGTGATGCAAGGAGGACATAAAAGGAAGTTATACCGAGAAGGTGTTCTTCGACAGACCCTTGGGGCATGTACTCGTACACCAGAAGCCTCTGATCCCCATCAGCGCAGTAACCGATCAAGTTCACAAGGTTCTCGTGGTGCAACAGGCTCAGCATCAGTACCTCGACCACAAACTCCCGGTTCCCTTGCAGACCGTTCCGGTCGAGTTGCTTTATCGCTGCGACCTGGACCGAAAATCATCGAGTTACATAACATGTATAACTGGTTGTTCTTGGAAGTAGGTAGCAGGAATTCCTTTGGTAGCATTTACCTGCCCGGTTTTCTCTAGCCGGCCCTTGTAGACCCGGCCGAACCCGCCTTCTCCGATGAGGCATTCTTGCCGGAAGTTCTTGGTGGCCGCCGCGAGCTCCCGGAATGTGAATGTCTGGGCTGCAATGTTCTTGCTGGCACTGTCTTTTGGGACATTGCGGTCTCTTTTATGGTGGTTGTCGTTTTGATTATTATTGTTATGCCTTGTTGCCTCACTTGTTGGCCTTCCTTTATGATGGTTTTCTGCATCAAAATGACAGAATAAATGCGTCAAGAATACGAACCGATCGACAGAAATACAAACTTCAAATATCGAAACCGATCCTGATATTCTGAAAACGAAAGATCATGGCAGCCATGATGGGGAAAAAAATGGACACAGAAGAAACAATAAAATTGAAAGAGGGTTAAAGAGAAACAATTCAAAAGTAGAGGGACCAATCTTTTATATTCGTAGCTGGTGATTCATTTTTTCTCTTATAAATAAAGGGGAGGGTTACGGTAATGGCAACCAAACCACCCCGTGATGTAATATTTGTACTTTTGTATTCAATTGCCAATATATTAGACAAATTGAACAACCAATACTAGCACTGATTCCGTCAACGTAGTACCACTAAAACTAAAGGTCTAGTATAGTCTAAGAAGTTGATGTTTGTCAAAACACAAGCTCAAGAGTCTCTTTCTGACAATAATACTCAAAGCGAGATTCAAATATGTGATCTCAATTTTACTAAAACACATGATAATGAGTTTTGGATCATTAGATTACCACAATTTGTGGTCCTGGGACCCAATCGCATGTGTAATAGAATGGGAAGAACTGCGGTTTCATGGACGTCAACCAAGGGATGGAATTGCATTTTGGTACAAGTTTGAGGACCAATTGGAAAAACATTTGTTCTTTCCTATCTATAGGGTAAGCATATGACGGGCTCACTGTGTAAGTCACTGTTCGGATCTTCACACATTTAAATTTAGCTCTCGAAAATTGTGAAAATTTTAAACCGTGTTATAATCTTAGGGATATTTACACGATGAATTTTTTTATGTATTACGTATTGAATATTTACTTAAAGCAAAGGACATATCAGAGTACGTACCGGACAATGCCGCCGCCGGCGACGCCGTGGACTGTCTTGGCGGCGGAGGAGCTGCCGGAAGGTGCTCTTTTCTTGCGCTGTTGCTCCTCCTCGGTACTTTCTCGTGGGACGAAAAACATGAAAAACAACTCATTTTCTAAATCAAATTAATTAATTAATTTATTCCCAAAAATTCTAATTTTCAATTTCAAATCCTCAAAAAAAGGGCCCGAAAAAACTCCTTTGCTGGGTCGAATTGCTTATCAATAAATATTTACAAGAAATGCTTGAATGATTTTTTTTTTCTTTCCCAATGAGTGAAAAATCAGATTTCGAAAAATGTAAAAAAATCCTTCTTTCTGGGTATTTCGTTCTTCGAGATCAAACAGTTTGGATGAATTCGAACCCCGGGCCACCCAGAAGAATCAGAGCGCTAAGATGAAAGGAAGCACTTCGAAATCGAAGGATTCTTGCACGCTCGATGTTGCAATGTCGAAATCGTGCAATTTTTCGGAACGAAAAAAGGGCAAAGAAATCGAGTAAGAAAATGGGAATTATGGGGGTTGAAGGAGAAGGGGGAGCACGAGGTTTCAGGCACGGCAATGAAGGCTTTAAGACACCCTCTGAAGTTGTTAATTACCTGCGAAAATAATATTAATTTTAGCTAAACGATTTTCAACAAATTAGAGAAAAAAATCAACAAAAAATCCCAAAAATAGTTATTCCATTTGGGGAAATTCAGGAAAATCGAGAAAAAAAAAAAAAAAAAAACAGAAACTTAAACGACCGGAGCAGTTCATGGGATTCCCCGAAAAGGCATGGATTGAGAGAATTTCAGGTTTCTTGCAGCTTGGACTTGCCATTTAGTTACCAATCAAACAATCCAAAAAAAAGATTTGTTTTTACCGAGATAGATTTATTGGACGGATCGTATCTTTATCAAACGTCTCAGATTCTAGTTTTTAAAAATGGAGCGAGAGAATTTTAATCTGAAACTGTGATTTAGTCTTATTTTTATAAGATGGCCATAAATTTCATTATAATTCAACAATCCCACATAGTTTTTATACAAAAAGTTACCAACTACACTGTATAATTTTAACCTGAGTAAGCTAAAATTATAATAAATTTTGGAACCAAGTAATGTAACTCATGGTGTTACTGTACAGTGGCAGTGGTCTAATGGTCCAAAATTCAATTTCATGCGGTTTGGTGAGATATAAGTCTCAAGTTCGAATCTCGTTCTAAGCAATATCTAGAAGAGGCTTTTGAGTTGGACTTGGTGGACACAACTTCCTGCACTATGTTAGACCAGACCTTTGGTGGTGTTAATTTGATAGAACCAATGCTATGCTGATTATTTAGTTCGTCTAATGGATTCAAAAGATGTTTCGGTAAAAGTAAATTTAACTAGGTGACGAAATTGGGAATATTAAACAATTGATCCCTGCAACTGCATAGGTTTATACCAAACCAAGCTCAAGTAAGGAAAGGAATAATTGGCGAGTTTGCTGTAATCGAACAACTCTGTGCATTTTAGATGTACAGTGATTATCAATTGTACTATATACCATTGGTGGCTTAGTGCTGTTTATGTTACTGCTTAAGATTACAGTGTTTGGTTACGGAGTTTATTGTAATACGAGATTACATAAATTAAAATTTTGTAATGTGTTTGGTAAAGAATTTTCACCTCCAAAACATGTGAAATTATTTGATTACAACTAAATTTACCAAAAAAATACTTATATTTAACAAACTTTACATCCAACTCTATACTTTCTGAAATAGAATTATCTTATATTTCGACCTATAAACCAGTAATTATTATTATTTGTACTTTTTCAATAATCTTAACATTTTCTATATCTGACAATACTCGACACAATACATCTTATACTGTAAAATGAGATTACAGCACAATGCAATGACAGATTAACCTCGAAAAAACAACCTTAAGTGGAAATTGAACAAGGGACGACCATCTTTTGCAGATCTTTACACATGATTGACTTGGCTTTGATCACTTCTTTTGAGATGAATCTTTAAAGGGGTCTCCCCTTTTGTGGATTTGACAACACTAAATTGTTTGATTAAAACTAGAAAGTGGCTTTGCCACAATTTTACAAAGTCACTTTAGTGATTTTTTTGGGACATGTCAAAATTGTACCAGAGCGTCCATATTTCGAGAAAAATTTCACAGTTTAGTAGTTGAACCATTTAACAATTAGGAAAAATGACTCCAAGTTGTTATATTCTTGCTTTAATTTGCGCATGTGGGATAGACTTGCTGGTAAGCAAGTGTCAACTTGTAGGTTAGGTCCAGGGTTCGATGCTCACAGAGGCCAGTATGAGGGATTTACCCAGTTCGCTCTCTCTATAAATATAGGGTCTCGAGGAGGGCGCAACCCTCCTAATTCGGACACAACGACTCTCAGATACCTCAATTATAAAAAAGAAATGAAGTTACTGAATGATTTAAAAACTGCATCATATAAGCTTACCTATTTCGACATTGTCCTTTCTCTTGTCTCCCTATGTAATAAGAGCTGTCATGCTAACTCTTAACCCTAGAAGCATAAATGAGATGGCATAAATGAGATGACCCTCTCTTTATTTGATTAATCCTAGCAATCATGCCATAAATGCTTTTCTTTTCTCCTTGTATGCTTCATCTCATAGATTTTCCCTTCAAAATTTTAGATCCCGTTTGGTAGGATGAAATAGACGGAATTAGGATTGTCATTCACGTCTATATTTCATTTCTCTTATCTGATTATGCAGAAAAGAAAAACATAATAACCACTTTGGTGGAATGACTGTTCACCCATCTCATTCCATCTTGTTAGATCTCACACAGGTCATATAAGAGGACTATAATAAATTTATAAGATAATTGGGTACCATTTGATAGCTTAAGGTTTTGGGTGGAAATGTGTCCGATCTCTTGTAAGGTCTATTATCAATAACATATGAGTATCTGATCATATGGCAACTTGAAACGTTAACCCAAACCCGTCTATGGTAATCCCTCACTGACGCAAGCCCGACGGTCTCCTCTTGGCGCTAATTGCCTACTTCGCCATTGGTCCCTCACAACATATAATATTCAACATGGTATCAGAGTTGAACTAAGCCCCTTAACGTGTTGTCCGTGAGAAGAAGTGTTAAGATCCAACATCAATTAAATAAGAAAATAATAATGAGTTTATAAGGTAATTGGATACCACTATCTAATAGTTTAAACTTTTGAGTGGAAAAAAGTTCGAGTGTCATGTGAGCCTAGGTAGAAATTTAATACATCCCATGAACAAAGGTATGATCTTCCTTTTGATCTATTGGTATGAGTTCCAATTTTATATTTGACTTCTTAGTCAAATTACAAAATATTTAAACTATTGTTTCTCTATCCTTGTTATGAATGGCAACAAGTCGAGTCGGGATTATATTTATTCAAAAAATAAAATAAATATAAAATAATTTATTAAAATAAAATTTTTCAAAAATTACATGAGAATTAATTTTAAAATATGACATTATCGAATGGGCGAGTAGAGGAGAGACCTGGTTCCTTACTTGACCAAAATGTTTCCAACTGTTCCGCCAATTTCAAATAAATATGTATCAGGCTCACAAGAGCCTTGGATCCATATCAAATCCAAAAATTGAATTGATAGGTGGTGGTACCCAATTCTCTTATAAACCAGAATCGTTTCTCTTAATTATCCGATGTGGGATTAATTCTCAACACTCACCTCGCGTGACAATGTGTTTGCACAGTTGACATGTGCCCTTAAACATTTTCCATCAACAACTAACATGGAGCCGGACATTTTTCTTCCGGTCTCGGGTTTATGGGCCACGAGCTTCTCACTCGAACATGGCGTGGTGTGAGCCCACACGGTAATATGCTCCGATACTATGTTAAATTTCCATCGGACCTACAAGAGCCTTGAACTCATATCCAAATCAAAAGTCTAAGCTGGTAGATGATGATACCTAATTTTCTTATAAATCAGGATCGTTTCTCTTAATTGTCTAATGTGGGATTTATTCTCAAAAAAACATCCGATTGAAAAGGTTTGCTGAAGTTTCAATATATATCAAATATAGTTTCGCTGGAAGTTGGTTGATAAACAACCTGAAAAATCATTTGTATCCCAAAACAAGATGGACCAAACATTTCAATGAAGACTATAACGTCGTGTTTGGTAGGATGGAATGTAATGAAATGGACCTAATGGAATGGAATTTATAGGGAATGATCAACACTATTCTTATTACAAACGAGGCAAATAGGCGTGATTCGGAGCATGTTATAAATCGTAAGGGACATGTGAATTTGCACGAAATTTAACCGATTAAAATTTCAAACATATAATAAGCAAATTTGCAGACCCCTGATTTTCTGGGTGCGTTATCACTAATAATGATTGAACATAAATAAAAAAAACCCGATTTAAGGAAATGATGAAATCATTGTCACTCTTAACCTCATTTCTTGTCTAGACAAATGTATTCTTTGGTCATAAAGTAATCCACATGGAAAGGGAAAACATTATGATATGTACACATGAAACATGATGTTTGACTAGGTGGACAGATAGCTTGATTATATCAAATCTAGAGGAACACATGAGAAGTAAATGTTCATAATTTTTTTGGTACAAAGGAGAAATGAAAACTAAGAAGGGATAGAAATAAGAGGAAATAAAGAGTCATGGAGAGTCCCATGGTGAGAGAAAGTCTTGAATGTACGAATATATCACGTGATAGTACTGATATAATATTACAAACTGATAGTATTCAATTATTTTTGAAGTTATTTTTATTAAAAAATTTAAAATAATTAAATATTATTGATTTGTAATGTCGCGTTAGTACTGCCAAGTGATGTACACATTACACACAATACTCTCTCTATGATGAGAATTGAATATAGAATCTCTTCGTTCCAGGTTGAAGGCGGTACTACTAGATCAAACACTCTTTCTCAATGTTTGTAAATTTACAGTTGATTTTTACCATTAAATGTTAAAACATGCATAATTGATTCATATTTGACTGAGATAATATACCAAGGGATAAAATTCTTACTAAATGAAATTTCTCCAACTATAAAACTTGAATAGAAGATATTACTTAAAAAAAAGATAGCGTCGAACCATCTGCATTAACTCATGCTAATATTTGGGTTTAACTTTTTGACTGCCTAGGAACAACAGCTCATAATATGTCCAATAATTGGAGGGCATCATCATTCAAAAACTACTGAGGATTAAAAAAAATTCCACAGTGAAATTATGATCAAATCATAGGTGGGTGAGTCTGCTTTTTCTTCATGGGAATATGTGCAAAATTTGACAGGACAAAAGCAAAGTTCCAAAAGGCAACGGCTGAATCCCAATAATTTCTCTCCCCCCTCCCCAACACAGATAGAGAGAGAGAATGAAAAGACAGAAATTTAAATTAAATCAAAAGGAAAAGATGTAACCCAGCAAAGTGAGGCTCTTCGATTCTCGTCCATCGTTAGATAGGGAATGAATCTCATCCCGAGATGATAGAGTCTTCTTTGATCACTCCGTGTGTCATGAAAATTTCACAGGTAAACCAAGCTCACGAATGGAGAAACGAGCTCTCGACATATGATAATTTGACACATTAATAGAAAAGTGTCACAATAAACTTTAAAAATGAATATTATTTATCGAGTTCAGCTCACTGCAGTCTTTTTGTTGTGACTCAGATGATGATCCCTTCTCTTTCTATGTCCCCTTCCTCTCTTTCATCTTCTTCCTTACCAATTTTAAAACCGAGAAGAGAAGATGATTTACAGGAAGAATGAATGATAAAGAGAAACCCTGGTGCAAACTCTCAATGCCCTCTAACCTCGAAAGGGATTGATTATCTACAAAAATGTATCGGGATCTCAAGGGCGGCCCGACTTAAATTCGGGTTCCAAAAAAAATGCACGAGGGTTAGCTAGATTGAGGAATGGACATTAACCCTAATTGGCTCAACATGCTGAACCATTTCCAATGAGTAATAGTTCCTACATAGTTATAGAAAAAGAAAAATTAACTTACTTGGCTCGACCAAGATCTCCAGCTTCACCTTTCTCGAGCACGTCGATCAGCTTGTAACGGTGATAAACTACTCCCAAATCCCTCGCCGCCACAAAGAGCCCGTCGCAGAAGCTATGTGCAGTTGTGGAGAGGTTTGAGGAGTATTGCTAGAGGTAATTAGTCATACAGATCAAACAAAAATTAACACTGCCCCGTGTCAGCTTCCTCATCTCGGTCTCCCTCGAAGTGTAAAAAGCTGATGGTACAGTGATATCACTTTCGATCTGAGACCATTGGACTCCATGTTCTTATATCCATGACCTTGTTTATAACCGAGTAAAGAAAGCACGAAAGCTCGAGATTTACATGTACCAAACTCAAAACTTCAAATATAGGAAGAAAACAGCCTACACAAAGACATGGAACTCACAAGCTCCATATATAGAGGAAATCAAGAGTATGTTTTTTGCTATACAAAATATATGAGAGGCTAATTAGAACCATGATAAGCATATATATATATATATATATAGGCTGTAATAAAGCAAACCCTCTCTTCCACAGGATGACAATTAACAAAGTATGTTGTGAAATTACCCCAACTAGCAATGCCTCTCTCTTCACATTCTTCACCATCACCCCTTCAAGCAATAATCACGTAATCCGAACTAAGCCTGTCTCCGGTCTGTTTACCGATTTGATATAGGGTTTGGCCCGCTGGGAACCTCGTGATCGCCGGCTTCAAACTCTCTCCTAGTTGAAGGAGTCGATGAGGAGGAAGCACGGTGACGGTTCTTGGTCGGTTTTGGGTGGAAGTTCATGGAGCTTTCAGAGAGGAGCCTTCTCGAGACCAGAGATGTAGAAGTCGTCGACGAGGCCATCAGCATGTCGGGTCTGTCCCGATCCACGTGCCTGGTGGTCGAGATGAGGAGCACAAAGAGGAAGAGCCCAAGAAGGGCGAAGAAGTTTCGGGTTTTTGGGACCGGCGAGATCGAGATCGTCGTGGTTGTTGCAGATGCTGCCATGCAATCAAAAAATAGAAACCACCCCCCAGTAGCCCACAAAAGATCAATATCCATTAACCAGCTCCAAGGCTAATTTTTGTTTGTGAGAGAGAGGGAGAGAGAGAGAAGGAGAGAGTACGGAATGGAGAGAAAAGATGCAGATTTCAGAGGCTAAAGTGGTGAAAGGAAAGCAAGCTTTGAAGTTCTCTACACATCTACGTGTTCAGAAGGGAAGGGAGACTGCCTAGAAGGGCCAATATATCGACAAGAAAATCTTCTCTGTAATCAAATTAATGGTTGTTTGACATATCAGTCTGATAGATTACGCACATTATACTGATATATTTAACACTTATTAGCTCGGGACGCAGTATATATATCTGTTACATAGAAGACTCTCTCTGACTTATAGTGGAAGCATATGTGGGAGGAGTTGGGGAGAAGGGGTGAATTTACTCGAACGCCCTCGAGGTTGTCACGGAATTTCGAGGGCTGGTACAAGGTTTGGTTTGAAAAATGGAGGGTTTGTGGATGTGAAATGGCAGAAATAGCCCTTCGTAGAGCTTGGAAGAATAAATAATTCGGGGAAATTATTGAGGGTTATAAGCCTACCGAATATATTCTTGGAAGTTGTCATGGTAATGCACCGTTGTTGGACTAAAATCAAGGAATACTTATCTTGAAATATTATTCTCCTCCAACTCGTAAACATTCCATTAGTTCATAAATTCGGATAAGTTCATGTGTAAGTATACGCGTCCCTGACCTTGGAGCCAGTCCAACACCTTTGGGATTACCTTACCCTGTGTATCTATTGGCATGCTTATGGGATCGTAGAGATTAGTTGGACGAAATTCGGAAGCACATATCAATATATATATGTGTGTCGTCGACCTCATCAAGGGTTACAAGTATAAAAAATCGGATACATGATCTCATGAAATACTTAAAAAACGTGTACACGTCTTATTTATTTGAGATAACTTTTTTTTAAATATTTTTTCCTTAAATATTGTACACTAAACCCATTCATGGTATCATGCAAAAGAGAAATTATTTATACAAATAATAATAAAATACGTTTTTTTACACAAATAATTACGATTTTTTTCACTTATTTGCACATAAATAATTTCAAGAGCAATTATTATTCAAAAGTGGACATTGAAGCCATTTTTCAATTTTTTTTTTAAATTTGAAAAGCACGGGAAAAATGGTCAAATAGGAGGGTGGAAAATAAAAGTACCTGAAAAGATAAAGGCAGCGGCACCGAACAGAAAGGAAATTAAGTAAAGAAAAGGAAAGGAAGGTGGGAAGGATAGATGTGCGGAGAAATGGCTTTTTTTTTTCTTTCTTGGACGGTTCTCCCACATCCATATCCCTTTCTTTCTTTGACTTGCAAAAAAAAAAAAAAGAAAGAAACCTTTGTGTTTAAACAAACCAAAGAATCGAAGTGGGAAACGAGATTTGCTGTAATCACATCACTTTTAATTTGAGCCGAGTGATTTTTGTTTCGAGAAATAGATTTGATCTAATGGTAGATGTTCAGTACATATTTATTCCTCTTTCCTTCTGACATCTTTTAAATTTATGTGTCTCATTTATATATCGAAAAAGACTGATCCTCTGTTCTGAACCCATCAGTGGAACTCCCATGTCGATGTTTCTTAATCGTTTGGATGTTCTTTGAGGCACATTTGAAAACCCTAAACCTATGTATTGGTTCAAATGTAAAGGGTTTCATTTCACCTCATTTACATCTATCGTTAGACACTCTCTGATCTTCAATTTATTATCGAGGAATAAATTCCACGTCGAACTGCTAATGAATTGAAATCTAAAATATATTGGAATTGAGATACTGCCACTTACAAATTTAGGCATTTAAGTAGATACAGACTAGCCTCTTACAGACCTGATAAAAATCTCACACGAAATCAGAACCGGTCATCATGCTGGTCACATCACACCAATTCGAGACTGGAAGAAAAAATACTTACCTCGGGGTCAGGTATATGGCTCGAGAATGGAAGAGGAAGTCCACCTGAAATACAAGAGAACCGAGACCTGAACTGTTGTAGGTCCAGTGAAGATTCCACATTTCTCTTGAATTTCATTCCGTTGAACTGATCTTTTCTTTATCTCTCTCCCTCATCTCTTGTTTGAACAGTCCAAGAAAATATTTGTAATTTTCCTCTATAAATAAATAAAAAGGAAAATGGTGGAGAAAAAGGCCACACTGAAAGCAAAGCATCGTATTCTCTCTCTTTCTCTATGTACGTCGTCAGAACAAATTTAAGAGAGACAGAGAGAGAGCAAAGAAAGAAGAAAAAGGGAGAAGCTTGTCTCCATTGTGGGGGATAAGTCGGCCCACACCAGCGCTGCGCCTCGATAACATAAGTGTTTCACGAATAGGACGCTACGTCCTGCCCATTTTGGTCATTTCCCTCACAGTCATATACATATACACACATATACACAAACAATCTGCATACACATGCACAGGCAGCTTCCAAGATGATGCATGCATGCGCATCAATGAGTTGCTGAAAGGATTTAATAAGTAGGAGATTTTTACCGGTGAGAATCAAATTTAAAATTTAATGGTTTTGAGAAAATAGCCTGTGCTCCTCCAACCTCGAAAATGAGTGAGAGTCCTTAGATTTTTATAAGATTTAAGACCTGCATTCCTCACTGACATGAATTGGTTGGAGTGGATTGCTAAAAGCGTTGATCTAGTGGTTCAAAATTCACACTTATATAGTGGTTATTCAGACTGTACTCAACATTTAGTAGTACTATATTGACGGAATTAATGTTAGTATTAGTTGTTCCATTCCTCTTATATATTCACGAATAAAAGCAAAAAAAAGAAAAACTTAGTTGAGAAGGTAAGATGTCAGTTTTATCATTTAATAAGCGGATATGATTCGCACCTGAATTAGTAAGGGTTTATTGGGTATTTGAGTATCATGTGATATATTTTTAAAAAAAAAAGAGCTTTGTTCCTCCAATATGCACTTTTTTTATGAGGGAGAAAACTGGTTGGAGGAGGCAAAAAAAAAAAGGATAATTTGGTGTAATTGTACCATAATAGACATAAGATGAGGAAATCTGGTATTCAATTATCTTAACTGAAATTTCTTGTACCATTTTATTTTCTTTTTCTTATATGTTTTTCGGGTATAGCGTGATATTATTTGAGAGAAAGAAATATTTTTACCATTTCAACTGATGTAACACGAAAAAATCTTAGATAATCATACCTCATAATAATATGGTGAGAAAGAACAAATCAAATTGTATTGATTAGTAATGATTATGGTAACTGCTCGGGTGATTAATGTTAATTTGCTTATCTGTCACATTTTGGTTAGTATTCTCTCATGTCATGTGATGATGTAAGATCGCCTAAGAATTTCTCATGTAACACAGATGATAGATGCAGGACCTGTGCATTACCAACTTGGAGTTGGTCTGGTGGTTCCTTCATTAAACCCTCAAATGGGTGATCCCATAATTGAATTCCAAGTTAAGAGGGTCGACGGGAATTTTTCTAAAAATCCTAGTCCGACTGCAAATTAGTCTCGATGTACGCTTCAATTGGCCCGGTAATACTGCGTGTTGGAAAAAAAAAAGGACTTGTGCATTGTAACAAAAAAGAAAGTGCAAAGTAGTTGCTGAAAAAAGCAAGGAAATTAATGATACATGTTTCCTCTTTTCCATCTTTTTTTTTTAAATTTTATGATTTTTTTTTTCTGGGACCTCAATAAACTTTTTAATGTAGGTCAGTTGCAAGCAAGCTATCTACACAAACTCCACTAGATCCATATATCGATTACTTCTTATGACTTCTTAACAAGATTTTGAATCCGAGATTTTATTAAAAAAATACGTAAAATTATTTTTCCGTTACGGAAAAATTATTTTTTTGTCAGTTTTTTGCAAGTATTATTATTTTTTTTTAATTACAAGAGAGCATGTTAGGAGTCCCCATATAATAAATAATGCTTGTGATATTCGGTGAGGACCTTCAGCCAATCTCCCCATAAATTTGACTTGATTAACTATTTTCAACCTTTTTTTTATCTGCACCACTGTTATTCTCAAGTCTGTAAGCATTTGATCAATCCAATTCAAATCAAGTCGGCCCACTAAGGAGTCAAACCCTCTCAGCGTGAGTTTTGTCCATTCGTAAGGATTCGAGTCTGATACTTTTATTTAAGGAGACTAAGTGCACCGAACCCCTTAAATCAATTCATGTTGATGGACCTTCTTTATATATATATATATATATATATATATATATACTTAAATCAATTCATCCTAATCTAGATTCCCACTGGGTCAAGCTTGTTAAATTATCTCAGTGAACTCATATTTAACAACGTTCAATCAAAATCATAAAGTCGTACACAAGTGTATGTATATATTTTTTCAGTCTATAACATCCAATGAGTCATGACTGATTCAATTTGAGTCAGGTGGTCCCACTGAAATGTAAAGTTTTCCCAAGTTAAATTCTTTCGTGTTAACTCAACTAATTTACTTTGCTACATTCACCAAAAGAAAATTCACTTTTTCGTGGAATTAAACAAAAGATTGGAAGCCTTCCCAATGTAATGTTGATATTATAATATATATATATATATATATATATATAGTGTAATCTTGGATATGCAATTTTGGGTGCCAAAAAAGTCAAACGAGTGGACCTTCAAATCAAGCAAAGTTGATTGTCGAGAACCAATAAATTAGGGTTTCTCTCAAACATCGAGGAGACAAGACAGCCTCTACTCCTTTGTCTTCTTGATTAATCACCAATGACATAATTTTCCATAGAAGCTTACATGATTTAATCGTTCGATCACTCAGTGATTTAATCAAGTAATTTCCAACCAACAGTAATACTAATTAGAGAAAATAGGAGCGCGATCTCAGCAACTGAAAGTTATTTTTGCATCTGTTGAATGATTCTAACGACTGAATCGTAAAATTCCAATGATACTGTGAAAGAAAAGAAGGGTTAGGTGAGATTCTTAATCTCTCAGCCACTTGGCAGCAAGTCCAATGACACTATCCTGACCCTCATAAAATCAACATAATTTAAGTTGAATAATGCAGTCAGCCCTTCCTAATCCGGCTCGGTTATTGATAGAGTGGATAGATCTGTCATTTTCTAAAATCTATTTTCTGATTCAGAATCGTAATATGACATGTTATTTTCTTGTTCCAATCATGAAACACATTTAATAGATTTTTTTGAGTAAATCATCAAATCACTGTTCACTTTCGTCAGTCAATTTGATCTGAGCATTATAACGTCATTTGCAGATACTGACATGGACAATGAGAACCACGTTCGCGTGTCTCATGTGCCACTTGATGAGTTATGAATGGTTAAAGTTAGAAAATAAAATATAATTTTATCCACTTATTGATTGCCACGTAGCACGTGGAGCCCTGAAAAGCAGCAACAACAGTCCACATCAATATTCGTAAACAGTATTGCAACGCCTAGACTAAATTGACAGACGTGATTAAACAATGAGGACCAAATTGACAGTTGTGAAACTTTAAGGACTAAACTGATAATTTACTATAAATTTGAGAACCAATTTGATATTTCACTCATTTTTTTCTAGTCAACAAAGACATGGAACACATGTAATAGATTAAAAATATATTTTTGTTCATAAATGGAATCTTGTCGAAACTGTCCATATTGAGTTCATGCTTCGGAACTATACTTAATTCTGAGAAAGTCTTCAATGGAACGGACATACCACGTAGGTAATGTTGATACGGTATATCCATCTAATCAATATTCACCGTTTATATATTT
Source organism: Lagerstroemia speciosa (assembly GCA_037672795.1). Taxonomy (NCBI): domain Eukaryota; kingdom Viridiplantae; phylum Streptophyta; class Magnoliopsida; order Myrtales; family Lythraceae; genus Lagerstroemia; species Lagerstroemia speciosa. Next base: position 3,138,260 of record CM075293.1, on the reverse strand, counting down.
TTCTTTTAGGGTTTACCATTTATTATATTTTCGTAATATTTTTGAATTCTTTTAGAATTTAATAACCATAACTATATAATTATGAATTACTTGTCAAATTTTGATTGGATATATAAATATATCACGTCAGTATTGTTTACATGGTATGACCACTTCACTGAACGCCTTCTCCTTAATTCGTGGTGAAATGGATGAATTAAGGTGGTATTATCATATTATGTAAATACATAATTACCTTAAATATGTTAAATATTTCTTTATTTTTTGATCGCCCGGAAGTGACAGAAGCAACATACTTTTTTTGTCGGAGAGAAAAAAAAGAGAGAGAATCCATCTGTTAGGATCTCCGAGAAATTCTTTAATTTCTTCCCAAATCGGATGATTATTCATCTCCTTCTCGCTTTAAGTGAAGACCCGGGACATCGAGGAACAGAAAATGCAAGCTCAGGAGAGTTGGATTACTGTCACTCCCTAAACTCGATTAAAAATTGTAAATATAATGTAAGCTTGAGCGATCTTACGTATTTCTTGTCAGGTTCCTTTTTCGGTTACGGTGGAGGCTCATTAACTTGAAAGGATAGTGGAAAATTAAGAATAAAAGTGGACAGAGTTTTCCATCATAAAAATTGAAATTAGGACCGACTGATTCATCGAGGTCGAGAATGATCGTAACGCATGAACCCTAATTTCCTTATTTGACCCTATCATATGCACTTATTTTCAGTTTCGCCATCCCCAGACTCCTCTTTCCAGATCCGTTTGCGTTCTAAATCTAATTTCATCAATGTCTCCTGTACTTGAAAAATAAACATGATCAATTAATTTTTTTGTCTCTTTTTTTATTTTTTTTATTGTACGGATATGCGAATTATTTGATCCATGATGGGCCAGTGGGTTGATTCTAGCTGGACATATCCTTCCTCTTCAAGGCACCTCCATGTCGTGTGACATGGATTGATACACATATAATTCTACAATAAAAATAATTAATTAATTAATTGTGGATGACTATTTCCACACCTTTAATAACTTATTATACGCCTTTCAGCGAGCAGCCCCAATGGTAGGGAGCTGGAATTGACTTCCTAGGTTCAAAACCCGGCGGGCGCAGGCTGGAGGGTGGAGGTTCTTCAGCCTCTTAAACCCGTCAGGATTTATCCTGACTTACCCGAAACACGTGATTTGCAGGCAATGGCATGTCTTCTAAGGATAAGGTATCGTAACCATCGCCAGTCGGATCCGGAAGACACTCAAATACCTCAGTTAAATATATATATATATATATATATATATAAACTTACTATACGGAATGTATGTGCATGCATGTGCGATTAATTGTGCAATTTTCCATTTGATCTAACAACATAGTAGATTACCAAAGTGGACTGGTTGAGGTGGTAAGGCACATCTTTCTCTTAAATAAGATCCCGGGTTCAAATCTTGTGAATAGAAAAAATCCACATTGGGAGGGTTTTACCCTCTAGTGAGTCTTCCCGGCTCGAACTGACTTAGTCAGGACCTGATGGGCTTCTGGATACCAGCGGTTTAGACCGAAAGAAAAAAAACAACACAGTAGATTTTGAGTAGATAAGATAAGATTTGGATAAAGTTTGTTATGGAATCTCCTATATTACGTTTGGTATGAAAAAATCGAAGGGAAATGAGTGAGTAGACTAAATAATTTAGTCTTGCACGTGTCTTTTTTCCGCTTTACTGTGCTCTTAAAAGTTGTAAAATAAAATGGCAATATATTCAATAAACTTAATTTTTTTGTCACTTTCATTCCCCTCCATTCCCTTTATTAAGGATGACACGGGCTTGTGTTTTGCACTGAAAGAAAATAAAAACAAATAGGAGTAGAATACTAAGATGAACCTGTCGTATTAAATTATTTATTTATACATTTTTCTACTGATAAGATCATAGATATGGAGTGACCAGGGGAAAACCAGAGTAATTAACAGAAAATTTTTGTTGTTAAGATCCTAGACGTGAAGTGATAGAAAAATAATTGAAATTATTATTTTACCCTTAATTCGGAGGAATTTAGATGATAGATAAATGTCATAAATTTTAGTATGAAAATTAGATAAAGGGTAAATATGAAAAATGAAAAAGACACAAAAAGCATGACATTTCCATATAATAATAAAGATAAATAACCAAATAATATTAAAATTTCCCATCGGTTTCCCTCCATTCCCTTCCTCTCTATTAACCTCCATCTAAACAAAGTTTGAAAAAAAAGAATAATAAGCCGTTATTTAACAGTAATAAATTGGTGAAATGGTAAAATCACGTCTAAAACTATGATTACCACTAACTGCTATCTAATTTTCTTTTTTCTTCTAATTTTATATTTTACTTTTTATTCTTGATAATTGTAAAATATAAAAATGTAAAATAAAAGGTATAATTTAATAATCAATTATATATTTAATCATGCACACTTGTTCGCGTCGAGTGTATGTGTGTGTGTATATATATATATATTTATTTGCAATAAAGAGCTTCCTGTAAGAATAAAGATGGTTCTCTGAAAATAGAAATTCGCTTTGGAAAAAAGGAAATTATTCTCAGAATTGCCGGCTCGTCTTTTTCGTTTTTGTTCTGCAAATTCCTTTCACACATTTGTGGGCATCATCAAATTCCTCAAAAAGCTAGAATCCAACACTGTCATATTACGATGTTGCTTGAATTTAATTCAAGAACCATAGCGTCAACTGAAAAGAAAAACCCCTTGAATTTACGGGGCGAGTTTTACTCTTCGTTGAACCGATCTTGTCTAAAACTGGATCAGTTACGTCCTATTGGATTTTTGTTTTGGTGTGTACCACCTGACGTCAAGAAGTCTAACAGGCTAAGCATGGTTGGATTGGCTCGCTAAGAGGGTAAAACTCTGCAAAAATATATTTTTTCCATTCCGAGGACTCAAACAACCCAATAAAATATCCTAGATGGCCATATCATACAATGACGTGGTGGAAAAGTACCACTCAAACTGCTCCGATCAGTAATAACTATGGCAACTGCTCTGGTGATTAGTATTAATTTGCACGTTTATCACGATTAGTATTTTTCCACGCCACGTGGTGAGGTGAGATCGAGTAAGCATTTCTTCAAACCCAGGACCTTTAAAGAGAAGGGATGTCGAACCATCTCAAGCAACTCATGTTAATTCACCATATTTGTTTTTCTGTCTAGTAGCCAGGTACACAGTAAATCCTGACTAATTTAAGGTCGAGAAGGATCGTAACGCATGAACCCTAATTTCCTTGTTTGACCCTATTATATGCACTTATTTTCAGTTTCGCCATCCCCAAACTCGTCTTTCCAGCCTATTATACACAGTAAATCCCGACCAATTCATATTTGAGTGAAATTAGCCTTCAGAAATATCCGAATTGAAATGTTATCAAAAGAGAAGATACGTCAAACCACCCAACCAATCCATATCACTAGAGCTCATCAGATATCTGTACAGCAGATGGTGCACACCGAAAAAAAGTTATTTTAGCTCGGATTTAAGGCAAGTAAACGTGATTTTGTCTTTTTTAAATTGTATTTTATTCTTGTAATATTTTAAAAGCATCTGGTTCTCATCCGTACCAGAAATTTCTTCCTTTAAAAAAAGTCAAGGGTTTGGTTATCGGCAATCCACCTTGATTGAGGGAGGAGAATAAAGAGGAAGAATTTCCCGATAATTTTCGAATTCCAAACACTTTTTCTATGCGTGTTGTCTGTGCGTTCATGTCATGTTAAGTCAATTCATGCGATTGTGAATTATTTATGTATCCGTAGAAAATAAATTCCTTATTATATAAGAATAAGTTAAATTTTTTAATGGGTAATATTATATATTTGTCATTTCCATTAATTATTTCCAATAAGAATTGAAAGAACGTGGCATAAGAAAAATGGTAAATGACACTTTTGGTCATCAATTTTTCACATTTTTACTATTTTTGTCATAGAGTTTTATTTTTTACCATTTACGTCCTCAATCTTTTAAATTTTTATCACTTTGATAGTACCGTTACTTTTTTCATTAAAAAAGCATATTTCATCCAAAAATTATTTTTCAAAAAATAAAGAAAAAAGGAAAAAACCAAAAGGAAATGAAAAATATCAATAGAGTTTTACTGGTGAGCACATTCCTTTCAAAATTGAGACACATTCTCGATTGAAATTTGATTTATGGCATTTATCATTACAAAATCATGACTCATTCTGAGAAAAATGAGTCCTAATTTTAGAAGGAACATCTGATAGTAATCAGCATTTTTTAATCAGGGATTTAATATATATTTTTAAGAAAAATATTTTGTTGAAAATAATTTTTGTACGGAATATTCTTTTTTGGGGGAATATTTTTTTATGAAAAAAGTAACTGTGGAACCAAAGTAATAAAAATTCAAAATGTTGAGGACGCGAATGTAAAAAATAAAGATTTAGGATAAAAATGGTACAAATATGAAAGATTGAGGACCAAAAATATTTTTTTTTCTCAAGAAAAACTAAATGGTTTGAAAAAAAAAAAAGAAGTAAACGAATAAGTAATTTTTATTACTTCTTCCTCATAAGGCAATTTCGGTTTTCCTCCTAATATAAATTCTACAAATTCCTAATAAATCTTCGATATTTTTAGAAAATATGATTCCATCAGGCAGTGGTAAATGAAACTCTTTCATGTAATTTATTCGCGGTTCATTTCACACCCATGTGATAAAGAACCCATTTCTTTTCGTCTTCCATAGAAGAGTCCACGTCAGCATCACTTACATGGTATATCCGTTCAATCACGACTTGACATGTAATCAATAATTATACAATTATGGTTATTCAATCCTAAAAAATCTTTTAAAAAATATAAAAAAAACCTTAAATAAATGGTGAACCTTAATTGAAAATAATATATAAATAGTAAATTGTTATTGAACAGGTATACTATATAAGTGATGTTGAGGTCTCTACTGAAGACTTTCTCCTTATAGAGTTTTTCTTGTCCCCTTTCCATGAAAATACAACAGATGAATAGTCATTCATTCGATGAAAAATCATTCGAATATTTCATTTCGAAATAAAGACACCAGAAATCTTATATGTTCAACGATTCTTACAAGTAAGTCCTACATGTTTCAAAGTGTTAAATCAAGCCCTATGTGTTGTTTGCGTTACAACATTGAGTCCTTTCTGTCACCTGCCGTTACTTTAAATTGACGTGACGCTGATACACGTCAGTTTAAAGTAACTGCAAGTGACGAAAAGGACTCAATGTCGCAGCGCGGAAAACATATAGGACTTGATTTAGTATTTTGAAACATTTAGGACTCACTTGTAAGGATCGACAAACATATAGGACTCTTGATATCATTATCTCACTTCATTTCCTATCAGAATAAGTATGTGGATCCGGTTGCCAGGATTATTAATTAATAAAATAAGGTGTGAGTATCGAGAAAAAAAGATTCTATTTTGTGAGAAGCGGGAATATTCCTTCCCCGTAACTATACAGGATACAGTTCATGATATATCTGATGGAACTCTTAACTCTTATCGAATTGAATTAATTTATTACAAAAATTTTGAAACCCTAAATCGAAATAGGGATTTCTCTCATCTCGTGTCAAATTCTCATCGGAAAAAAGAAATATTTGTTCTCTCGAATAATTTTTTTCGTAAAATCTCGTCGATTACTGATGGAAGAAATTCCCGTTCCAACACGAAACGAAAAGGACAGTGTACAGGACGGGTAGAAGAAGTTTGCGAAGCGTGCCTCGTGAGATAAGGTTGCTGATAACTTTACTTGGAAAATGGTCGTATTTTGAGTAGTAGACTCGGAGGATAAAGTCAATAATTTCAGCTGATAGAAAGGATAAGGTATCTTATGTCACCAACGGAGGTTGGTCCGAGTGGTAAGCAGTTCGGTGTCGTTTAAGGAGGTATCAAGTTTGAGACGTCACGTACGCAGACATCTCCCTTGGGAGCCTCACCCGCCATTGCCAGACGTGCGACCCGGGGTGACCAACGGATTAGTCAAGTATAGTTAGCTAAAAGATGCAGTTTCACTGCTAGTGGGACCTGCTTGGATACCGTGGCTAGCGAAAAAAAAAAAAAAGGTATCTTATGTCACCGTTTAGAGAAAGTATTCGATGGAGCGGTCAAGTCAGTTCAATCAATAATTATTTAGGGTTAACTATTTATTAGGTTATTTTAATATTTTTTTAACTATTTATATATTATTTTTAATTAAAATTCACTATTTATCTAAGATTTTTAAGGATTTTATAATCATAACTGTATAATTATTGATTGCATGTCAAGTCTTGATTAGACGGATATATCACGTCAGTATCGCCTACGTGATACGATCGCTCCGCCGAAGGCTTTCTTCTCTCGGTGGAGCGAAGCAATGCTATAATTAATTGAATTATGCTCCTAATGCCCTGAACTTTCGGGGATACGTATAAATCATAGTCAAATCTCTCAATTAAATAATTTAAATTTTTCTCTCTCCTTTTTTTTTTTTAAATTTTGATTAGATATGGCACCTGAGATCAAATAAAGATGATTGATGTTAAAGAGTTAGCTTAGCTTCTTTCTTTCAAAGTTTTCCACCAGAGGAATCACTGCAAGGTTCCCATGTGACATGAAGTGCAACCGGAATATCTGGCAAAGGGACAAAGAACAGGTGAAGATTGTACCATGCTGTCTAAGAAAGGAGAAATTATTCGATAATCTTATCTCACCGCGTGACATGAATAAATACCAATCAGATTGCGATGAACGAGCAAGTTCGTATTGATCACCTCAAATAGTTGCCTTAATCATTACTGATCGGAGCAATTTACTCGGTTCTCCCTCGCTTTGTCACTGTGAGCTAGGACCATCTAAGATTTTCATCCTACGGAAATGAGTTGTAAAGAGAAATAATTATGGCGAAAGTCATACATGTTTTTATTTTTATTTTTTACAATTGAGTCATGTGTATTTGTAAATGACTAATTCGATCCTATAAGATTGGTTCTGTCACACGTTTCAGTCCGGAAGTTTGTCATCTTAGCAGTTGGTTCATATGTATTTGTCATTGGCCCTATAAAAGATCGGTTCTATCACACGTTTCAATTCGGTTCGACATTGTCTCGCTGACATTATCATATAAGTTTATCGTTTTAGTAATTGAGTCGCATGTGTTTGTAAATGGCTGCTAATTCGGTCTTCTAAGATCGGTCCTGTTACACATCTTAGTTTGAATTGTCAATATTTCACCGACGTGAATTTCATACCATAAACAGAACCGTCAATGGAATAGTGACGATTTAAACTGAAACGTGTAACAAAACCGATCTTATAAGACGGAATCAGACATACACAAATAACAGTCTCAACTATATATAAAAAAAGGGGGAAAGTATCAAACTCGGTCTGATTGGCTAGCATTATAAGGCCTTGTGGTTTCGGAAAAAGGACATTGACAAGGCTCACGACATGTATGAATCGGATGAAAGTGACACAACAACCGTAAGGCACAGACACTCGGCATGGAATAAATCGAACCCGATCCCGGACACAACATAATAGCTTGTTTCACACGAAGGGAAAAGGGACCCGAGATTCGCCGAAATCGACCGGAAAGCGACGTCGCTCGTGAAATAGCACAAGATTTTAAATCACATGGATGCGTACAGAGAAGAGTCCGTGAAATGCGTTCAGGCAAAATTTGGCCATTTATTATATATCTATACTATTTATGCAAACATTTAGAGTATTTTTTTTTTCATTTTTCATATTTACTCTTAATCCAATTTATATATTAAAAATTATGATATGCACCTATTTTATAAAATCTTCCAGATTAAGAGTAAAATAACAATTTTGATCATTTTTACTCTGACTCCGCGTCTACGATCTTAATATTAAAAATATTTTATTAACTGCTCAGATTTCCTCTTTTCACTCCATAACACTCTATTTATGATTTTAACAATAAAAATCTATCCCTTTGCTGAATGAATTATTTGAAATTGTAAACATGTAAAGCTAAAACTGCATAATATATTGATGGCAATTGAAAATATTCTACATACTGCTATAGGTTTAATCTAATTATGCAAGTGTGTCACAGTATCTTACTTTTATTTATTTTTATTATTTTCTGTACAGAGACAGAAGGGGTCAATACCCATATGAATTGATTAAAAGTGGTTCGATGCTTCTTCCCTTGAAAAAGAGAAATTATTTGTCGAGAGTACTTTTTACCCCTCTGATACTAATCCATCTCGAACCTGAATTGGTCGGGATTTGTAGGGTTTTTGGATACCATATGGTGCAAGTTAGAAAAGGATGAGCCAATCTATGTTCATGATCAAAGAATGAAGATCTCAGCAATTGATTTCGCCTGTCAAGTCTCATGCAGGGGTTCTTTTCAATGAAGAAAAACTTTGCAATTGAGAGCTTTGAAAGCAGCCAAAGACCAATGAGGTCCACAAAAGACAGGACACCCAACAGTGGCTTCCCAATATGTCTATAATTGTACTATGATTGCAATGTAGACAGACAGACAGATAACAATATAATAACATCAAAGCATTGCTGCTAGTCCAATGAAGAAATATATGCGTACCATTTTGTCCAGAGTCAGCAGATTTGAGCGCATTTGGTTTATCAACAAGATAAGAGACTGAACCCGGTATAGCATCTGTTAAGAGAAACAAAGAAAACTCGAAAACTCGGTCATCAATACGTAAATGAGATTAACTTGTCTGTACTTTCATATCCAATATCAAGAGATTTCTATGCTAGCTACAGGAGTATCAGAGCCTCAATTCTGTAATACTAAAGGGCTCCCGTCTAACGGATTACTACAGAAATCTCTCGACTAAATAAAGAGAGACAAAAAACCTAGGCAACATGGAAATTGTCGATTTCATGGTTGATGACCTAATAAGACAGCTTTACATGGGTCTGCAACATGGTTTGGTTAGCTTTGTTATATTGGGTTGACAGAAGGTGGGGAGAAATCTACAAAAGGGGATAAGAGCCTTTTGCTTTACAGAAAGGTTGCGGACACCATGAGTGAATTATTAATGTACTATTATTGAGAAATTTTTTAGGGTTTGTCAGGTGCTACTTAAAATGATTAGACAACTTTTTTATTTCAACAAGATATGACATTTAAGTCTTTTGGATAGAGAAAATTCATGATCGACAGAGTTTCACCCTTAAGTGGGCTGACTAGAACACAAAGCAGTGCTCGTTTATTGGCTTTCTAAATACCAGTTGGGAAAAAAGAGAGAACAAAATTATATCGATAAGAAGTTTCTTGTTCAACGGGATTTGTCATGTAAAGATGGTAGGGCACAGGGGTTATCTTTTCATTTCTTTTAGTTTCCGTCATCTTTTGAAAAATGTATTCCAAGACACATCTGTCTTCATATTACATTTTCTTCCTGGAAGAAACATGAAGTAATCGTGATGTTTACAGACGTCACTGAACCCTCTCAATTTTAAACTTTTTTTCATACCATGGTTTAAAAGGACTGGAAGGAAATAAATGGGTCGGAGAAATTCCACCAAGATGACCTCTTAGTCCAACATCTAGGATAATAACACTGTATCAAACTCTCGTTATGTCAAAATTTTAAATTTACTACTGATGATTACAGATTGTGCATACTCAGCAAATTAATCCGATGGAAAGCTTACCACATAAAACTTGTTAGCATAATCAGCGCTGAAGAATTGCCCAATTGATCCATCCCTCACCGTGATGAGATATCTTGGCAATAATTGAAAAGGTCAAAAGCTATCCTGAAAAGGCAATGCAACCACCCATGTTGCCACTCCTGCCCTGGGAAAGTTGCACGCTAGCTTTACCAGAAAGAGAAAAAGGTTGTGACTCATTGATATACATCATAGCCATTTCACCTGCAAGAAATCTCTCATCCCATACAGTATTCAGTGTTGACAAATGTTTTAAATGAACGGAGAATCACAAGTTCAGTAGGGAAATACAGAATATAAACAGTACAAACCAATTCTTTGCTTTGAATGATTTCCTACCATAAATCAGTTGTGTTTGGGTTCAACAAGCAGGTGTACAAAAATATCTATCACTGATCTAGGAGCAGTGAAGTTGGTAAGCACTGCTACCAATTATAATCGACAATGGACGAGGAAGTGCAAATGAGAAGATGCATTACTTCCATCTCAGTGACTACCTAATTCCAGTGAGTATGAGTCTAGAGACCTCCCAATCAAGCGAACAAGAAAGAATGATATTGCATTACTGACTTCATCGATGTTGGTCCTCATTGATGGCATGGCTATGTCTGACTTCACGAGAAAAATGCTGAAGTAGTACCTCCTAAATATTTTAAATCAAAATATGACTAACTACGATCTAGTTAACCTTAATTTCTCAAAATCAGGATGTCAGAGAACAAAGGAAAGCAGAGAGAAAAGCAAAATATATAAGAGATTATCTTAGTCTTACCATCCTGTTATGGCCCTTAGTTCCCCAGTCCACTTCACAAGCATCGAGAAACTGCCAGTTGAAACATATTGAAGAGGAATGTCATTGTTGCAGATTTTTTTGATCAACAGGTTTTTCCACGGACCAATATTTTCTGCAGTGCTGCTATTTATTTCTGTAATGAAATGACTATGAAGTATACTCAGATTGAAATGGTCCTCACACATTGAAACAACTGCCTCCACATTTTGATGCGACCACTGGTTCAGAGTAACCACCTGCCCATGAAAATAGATACAATTCACGTGTTTCTGTAATGTATTTGATAAGACAAGAAGATTTTGGGCAGATCGAATCTTGTCCTGCTTTAGAAACTTGTTGCTCCTTTCCACCATACAGATTTAAATGCTAAGTACATATAATAAAATTGTACAACTATAAAGCAAAATCATATTTTTTTTAATTAAATTGCATGTTCAATAATCCAGTGTGGGCTCCCCAATCACCTGGTGAAACGTGTGGGTAGATAAGACCGCAACACAAATTCTGAAACGTTTTTTTTTTTTTTTTTATCGTTAAATAAATGATCATATTACTAAGCACCAAGTAGGTGCAAATAGTTACAAAAGGTATGGAACACAACTTCTGAAACTAGAAGCCAAAACCAACAAGTTGAGTAGGACAAGGCATCTTCACTTCAGTATGTGGTCAGGGATATAGGCAGGACCAAAGATCAAAATTTAGACAAGGATATCGGGACCAGAAATTGACAACATAGATTTACTATTGAGCAATGGGATACAGCCAAACCCTTGCAAAACTTGAGGCCCAGTGGAGAAATTGATTGCCACACCAAGTCCAAGAAAACTGTGTAAAAGAGGCCAAGGGCACTCTAAATTTCCTTTCGACGTTCTCTTCATGGTTAGGTTATTCAGATATTTAGACATGGATATAACTATACAGTTGGATTTTAAAATTAAAAGGCCTAGATTTTTCATTATAAGAATCAACTTTGAAAATTCAATTGCATATACTGGCTCCCAATTATTAGCCTAGAGCTCAGTTCCAGAGGCATCACAATCTAAACTACAATTTCTACCAAGATGCCCCCATGATGAACTCAAATTTTCTCCACGAGCTGATAAAGCTGTTCCTGAAACTCAACAAGAAATCCAAAATATTTAGCAAGTGAATAAAACCGGATACTTAAGTCAACTGTGAACCACTGTTTCACATTTGCTCTATCTTCTGTCGAGATTCAGCATCTTTAGAAAGTAATGGGAGCCACTCTCTTTGATAGCACCGGGGAGGGAATCGGTTGATAAATTTTTTTAAAAAAGTGATATACAATCTCAAGAACACAAATGCAGCACACTTACCTCATTCTGCAATTTTTCATCTGATCTGGTTGACAAGTAACACAATTTCGAACTAAGATTTTCCTTTGACAAATTGCCAACTGCAGATATAGGGTCCAAATATACTAGGCACTAGCAATACCATCAGCTAATCCAATCACCAAATCCTTGAATATAGGAATCCCTTCTGATACAAACAAGCAGTTGTCATAGTAGCTGCTATTCCTGGAAGAGAACAGGGAATGGAATGTCATTAAAAAGAAAGCAAAAATAAAGTCAAATGTTTCACAAGTTAAAATGAGTCTACAAAGCCAATAAAAATAGTAATATGCCATTACAAAATGGTAAAAGAGATAAGATGGTCTCTGCAAGGTGTTTTAAATCTCTATATGGTGCCATTGTCATGATCTAACTGCCACTTGATCAAATCTCAAGACTCGACCAAGTTAAACGAGTTCAATACAAGTTAAAGTACGAGAAATGACCCAGTGAAATTGCAAAGGTACTATGATTATCATCAATAGTGACTTGGAGCATGACCAAGCAGATAATTGATTTCAACGACCATCAACAAATAAATAACATCGTAGAAGACAATTTCGGTAAAGAGGATTCCTTTGAAGTTCTCTATATTGCAACAATTGTCGAAAGCAAAAAATTCCATTCATCATAGGGAGGGAGTTGGTAATACAACCATTCCGGTCATTAACTATGAGCTTCCTCCATATCTTGTCATGTATTTCTCATATGGAAAAATTGTAGGACGTTTAATATATAGAAAAAAGTACAGCATAACTTCAGCCTAAAGAATGGAAAGCCAAAGACCATGAGAAACTGCAACAGTTAGCCGATATACTTGAGGCAATGCCTATTATAACTAAAATAATCAAATATCAAATGACGCACACATCGGGTCTGGGTCTTTGGCTTCGCCGGTATAACAACAACTCTATAAGATAATACTTAGCTACGACCTTCCCCTGCATAGAAACCCATTTTTACACAATGAGCCTTGCAATAAGATGATTACATAGAAAGACAGGGAAATTTAGAAATTTAGAAAGATAGCCTTGCAATGTCGCTTGTTACCTGAGCTGCAACTTCCGACAAGGAGGACCTTTCCGTCCGGTTCCATTACCACGCCGCAAATGCAGCTTGATGCACGAAGCTGAAACTGCACATTTCGCCATCAGCGAGGACTCGCACCACCTTCCCCACTCAACACATCCCGGTCCTCTGGGCAAAAATTGATCCCGAGTCGAGCTCACGGAGTCCAAACCTCGGACGACGGAACAAGAAGGCGAAGAGTCAGAGCTCGTTACCAGAGTGTCGGAGCCGCACGCTCAACAATGTGGAGCCGCACCGACTAAGAGGTGTGAGAGCGAGAGAGGACGGAGACGATGAGAGGATTGGATTTGTGCGAGCCTTGTTTACTGCTTCCACGGAGAGACAGAGACAGAGAGAGCTTCAATGGTGAGAGTACGGTACGCGGTAGAGAGGCTGGGGGAAAGCTTTAGCCACACACCCTGCACCAGGTGCAGTAAGCCCATGACGACACTGACACAGAGTACCTCACTCTTTTTTCTTTTTTTTTTTTTCGCCAGTCACGATATCCAAGTAGGTCCCACCAGCGGTGAGAGGACATCTTTCAGCCAACCATACTTGACTAATCCGTTGGTCGCCCCGGGTCGCACGCCTGGTAATGGCGGGTGAGGCTCCCAAGGGGTGTCTGCGTACGTGAGGTCTCGAACTCGAGACCTCCTTAAGCGGCACCGAGCTGCTTACCACTCGGCCCAACCCCCTTGGTGAGTACCTCACTTTTTAGTCCTCCACCTTTCACACTTTTATCTTTATTTTTTATTATTCACATTCTAAACCTTTTAAATTTTTATCACTTTAATCCTATCATTACTTTTTTTATCCAAAATTATTTTTTTATGAAAAATATTTTTCAAAAAAAAGGAAAAGAGGGGCAAAAACAAATGAAAATGAAAAGTACCGCCGATGGTTATATTTCCTTCAAAATTAAGATAAATCTCGATATAAAATTGAATAATGGTTATTATCATCGTAAAGTCGTGACTTATTATGAGAAAAAAATTTTAATTTTAGAAAGGGCACTAGCTATTAACTAATATTTTTTTAATCAGGGATGAATTTTTTTGAAAAATATTTTTGTCAAAAATGATTTTTGGATGTAATGCTTTTTTAATGAAATATACTTTTTTGGATGGAAAAAGTAACGGTATGACTAAAGTGACAAAAACTCAAAAGATTGAGGATGGCATTTGACATGATATAGAAATTCTTGTTCGACAGAGTTTGTATACTCATCATTATGAAGCCAGAAGAAGATGTAAAAATAAGGTTTTAGGACAAAAATGATAAAAATATAAAAAGTTGAGGACCAAAAGTATTTTTTTTACCGACATAATTACTAGTAAACCCCTACTCAAAAAGGTCTTGGAGTAGCAGTCTTATCACGTGGCGACGTCCACATGGCACTTCCGTCCAGTAGAAGATTGACACATGTCTTTTTTTAAAGCAACAACATCACAAGGGGACACTTTCATGACACTTCCCACATTGCATTGCCTAATTGACTTCCATTAATTGTAATGTGTCAAAAATGGAAAATATCAACTTTTCTATTTAACAGAAATACCACACGGGTGTCATCAGCGATCCATCGAACACTTTCTCCTACTTATGCATGATGGAAGTGGTTGGGCCCGAATTTTTTGATCTAATTTTTCAAACCTTAAAAATTTGAAATCTATTTATGATAAAGAAAAAAAGAAAAATTAATCTCCAACTGTACAGTTCTTTCCAGTGATTTTTTAGCCTGATTTTTAATAATAAAAATTTAATAATAATGCATATTTTTTTCCTCAAACTAATAATAATATAAATTATTAAATGTGCTGTAATATTTTAAATAATTCCGGTCAGTTTGGTCTGACTTTTCCGGTTCGGTTTTTCCTTGACTCAAAATCCAACCGAATTTTATGTCGGGGCAAAGGAAAACCGGATTTTTTGGGTCGGGTTTTGTCGGTTTTAACAGACCGCTTTTTGGTACTCTTTGCAATCCGCTTCGACATTTTGAAAGCCCGTCATGTAATATATTATGGGCCTGAGGCCCTTCACATCTTCTCCATAAAACGCTCCCTGAGATCTCCGGCCACGCTGCCGCCGCCTCTCATCCTCGGCGGCCGTTCATCAGCTCCGACTGCTGCAACCGCCCTGTCCCTCCCTGCCCCTCAAGAGAAAGAGGTGAAGGTTTGCCTGTAAGTTTTTGTAGTGTTTGTTTACTTTTCTGGCGCTACTGATTAGGGACTCGGTTGATTGATTTTGCAATTGATTTGTTGCCCTGATGACGATGCAGGAGGAAATTTTCAGTCCTTCGTTTCCGAGATGGTGAAGAGGAGCAAAAGTAAGCAAATTTTATATTCATCTGAAGTATGAAATCATCTGTATATGTTCTCAGCTGAGTAGGTGTTGTTAGTAGCCTTTGTGCTGGAAAGATAACAAGTGTTGTCTTTTGGCGATTGCGATATCAGAGAGTAAGAGTAAGAGGATTCCGCTGAGGAAAAAGTACAAGGTGCTGAAGAAGGTGAAGCAGCACCACAAAAAGAAGGCCAAGGAAGCGAAGAAGCTCGGGCTGAAGAACAGGCGAAAGGTCGAGAAGGACCCCGGCATCCCGAATGACTGGCCCTTCAAGGAGCAGGAGCTCAAGGCCCTGGAGGAACGACGGGCCCGTGCTGTTGAGGAGTTGGAGCAGAAGAAAGCTGCCCGCAAAGAGAGGGTATCTGTTTCTCTTCATTTTTCTAGCTGCTTGGAGTCCGAGTTTGGTGTTGCACTCTCTTCCTTTTATGTTCTAATAGTAGTATCAGTCTCATGTCAAGATCACTTCTGCTACTTATGCCAAACGAAATGTAACCTTAGCATGAGATTAGCATTATTGAGGAGGAGTCGGAAATTCATTGCATAAAATTGAGCAAAAACTACACTATGGACCATGATATGCAGTATTTATGTTAGAATTGGTTTGTTAATCTAGTCTGAGTCTCAACTTATGTGGATCCAAATGTACGCCTTCTTGTGAAAATGCTTGAAAGAAATTATTTAGTTTACTTGCAATTGGTTTACCAGGCTCAAAAGCGGAAGTTGGGGTTGTTGGAGGAAGATGATATTTCCGCTAGAGAAACAGATTTTATAGAGGAAAAAGGCAAGGATGAAACTACTGGTACGGGAAAAAATAGAGGTAAGTCAAATATATAGATATTTTGTTGATTATTCATTCTCGGCCTTATGGCCTCTTCGCATTGACCTAATACTTTTGTTACTTATGTTCCTCTGCAGATAATTCTGACAGAGCTTTCTACAAGGAATTGGTCAAAGTCATTGAAGCTTCAGATGTCATTTTGGAAGTCCTTGATGCTCGTGATCCCCTTGGTACCCGCTGTGCAGATATGGAAAAGATGGTGATGAAAGCCGGCCCTGATAAGCATCTTGTTCTACTTCTGAATAAAATAGGTTTGGCTTAGTCTTTTCTCCAGCTTTTTGCTTTCTCTTGCAAACAAATCGAGCCTGTTGTTTGCCTTGTTAGGATCAGGACATCTTCTATTACTGTATTGAGACTGAACAATAAGGAAGTAAATGATGGTGCTGGCTATTATGGAAGCAGAAAATAAAGGCTACTTTAGCTTCTTAAACTTAACCAAGCAGGGGGTCAGCGTGGTTCCATTCTCTCTAAGTGAAAATAATAAGTAACAAGTAATTTGGCAGTTTGCAGTTTACAGGACATATCTTGATTCCTGATGGGTCTTCTGAATTGTGATTTTATAGGGCAGCCAACCCTTCTCGACATTTAATTGAATGGAATTACAAAAGAAAAAACTTAGTTAATGAATTCTGTAAAGAAAACAAGACGCTGAGTCCACTGTTTATCTCTCAGATCTTGTCCCTAGGGAAGCTCTTGAGAAGTGGTTCAAGTACCTGAGGGAAGAGTTGCCGACTGTTGCATTTAAATGCAACACCCAAGAGCAGAGATCAAATTTAGGCTGGAAGTCTTCCTCAAAGGGAGTGAAACCAAGCAATCTTATCCAAACAAGTGATTGCCTTGGAGCGGAAACTCTCATCAAATTGCTTAAGAATTATTCAAGAAGTCATGAGGTATGATAATTAATATCCATGCATGAGGCACCAATAGTTCAAGGGAATACTGGTTTCATTCTCTCAATTTTGTCTTGTGCAGATAAAAAAGTCTATTACAGTTGGGGTTATTGGGTTGCCCAATGTTGGTAAAAGTAGTTTGATTAATAGTTTAAAGAGATGCCATGTCGTGAATGTGGGTGCCACTCCTGGACTCACAAGATCAATGCAAGAAGTTCACTTGGATAAAAATGTCAAACTGTTGGACTGCCCCGGTGTTGTCATGCTGAGATCCACTGGGAATGATGCGTCTATCGCTCTCAGAAACTGCAAAAGAATTGAAAAGTTAGAGGACCCAATTGCTCCAGGTAAATAGTTTATTGAAGTTTATAAATTAAGCTTGCCTAGCCTGCTTAGCATCTATTTGAAAGTTATCAGATCTTGAACAGAGATCAGTTGAGACATGAATTTGATGGTCATCTTGAGGGATCTGTAGGTTGGTTCAGTTGTGGCTCTATAAACAAGCTTTTTGGTTGATACTGAGTTTCTGCGTGAGTGCCATTTTGTTCTTTTTTGTACCAATTCTTGTGCATGGGCATGCATCCACATGCAAGAACATGATCTGGGATGTTGCTGGTCCAGGTCCAACCTAACAAACGGTCTGGTCCGGTCCAAATAAATGGTCATTAGACTGTCATCAGCGGAATATTTAGCTTGTTCAAGTTTTAATGGTCGGACTCGATCAATTCATTCACTCTCTTTTCTGTTCATCTGGTTGAATTCAGTTAAGGAAATTCTGAAGCTTTGCCCTGCAAGAGTGTTGATGACACTATACAAGCTCCCGAGCTTTGATTCAGTCGATGACTTTCTGCAGAAAGTGGCGACTGTTCGCGGCAAGCTCAAAAAGGGTGGCATTGTGGATGTTGAAGCCACCGCTAGAGTTGTTCTCCATGATTGGAACGAGGGTACGTTAATATGAGCTAAAATTTGTTATTGCAAGATCATGGAAATATGTTGCCTAAAATAACTATTTAATGATTTATATTATGGTTCAATGAGATATGGATAACAATGGCGGCTCAAAACAGGTAAAATTCCTTTTTACACTATGCCCCCGGTGAGGAAACAAGAAGAAGCCTCTGAAGCGAAGATTGTGTCCGAGTTTGGAAAGGAGTTCAACATTGATGAGGTCTACAATGGCGAGACTTCCTTTATTGGGAGCCTCAAATCCGTGGATGATTTCCATCCCGTGGAAGTCCCTCCCTGTTGCCCCCTCAATTTTGACAAGAATATGCTCGAGGTTTGTAATTTTTGCCTATTCATGTTCGGTCCATTAGCGACTTAACAGTCCTTTCGCATTTCAGTCGCATCTATAATAAATGGGAATAACCTGTCGAATGAGTTTGGCAGTTTAAATCAAAACCTTATTTCTGTATGTCCTGATTGCTGTTCTTCAGGAAGTGCCACAGGGATCATCCCAAGGCGATTGGAATTCCGAGTCTATGGCTGATCGGGACCAGGCCATGTCCCACGGGGATGATGACATGAATGATTCCCGAGGACAGTCCACATCATCTTCTAGCCGGCAGAACGAGAAGCTGTACACTGCAGAAGGGATTCTGAATCCAAAGATGAAGAGGGCTGAGAAGAAGAGGAGGAAGGCCAACAAGTCCTCTGGTGAAGCCATGGACGAGGACTACGACTTCAAGGTGGATTACCGGAAGAAGTCCACGAGGAGTGACAGAGAGGATGATGAAACCATTGGTGAGGTGCCAACGTCCAGGGTCCAGTTGGACGACTGATCTACAACGATCACGGGTTTTGCCGTTAGCTGATTCTATCTTCTCGTGGCGTCGCATTGGTTAGTGGTTACTGATTCTTTTGAAGCATCCAATTTTGCTATATATGTATTTCAAGCTGTATAATGCCACCTTGTTGTTGGGAGAGTTCTGATGAATCGATAGTTATATTTCAGCTATAGCATGCTTGTGCTAGTAATCTACATTTAGATTTTTCATTTGAAGTTAATCGGATTGTTCTTGAACACAAAAACCGAATCGGTCTAAAATTTGAGACCGATCGTGATCGAGGCGGTTATTGATCTGCATGCACCATCAGAGTATCTTGAATGGCTTCGGTTCTTAATGGTTTTAGGGAAATTCTCCAGCTACTGTGCCTTGGCACATGACGTGAAAAAAATACCAATCAGATTGTAACGAACTAATCAATAAGTGTCGACTAGCTGAACAGTTATAGCAATTATTTCTGATCAGATTAGTTTAATTGGTGTTTTCCAACCATGCTATTAGACGTAGGGTAGTTTAAAATTCTCATTGTGCGAAAAAATGCCAATTAGATTATAACGAATTAGCCAATAAGTGTCGATTGTCTGAGCAGTTATAGCAATTATTGTTGATCAAATCTGTTTAAATGGTGTTTTCTAATCATGCTATTAGATGCAAGGTAATTTAAAATTCTTATGACGTGAAAAAAATATCAATCTCCTCAAAGGAAGGAACTTTTGGTCTCTCTCGATCCCTAGTTCATGTTCTTATTCTTGGAAAAAGATACTCAAACTCAAGGAGACTGCTTATCCTATGATTAAGCATCTCATCGGTAATGAAATGAGTACATGGTTCTGGTTTGATAATTGGCACCCTTTGAGCCCTCTCATTTCCTTTTTTCCTAGTAAGAATGTTAATGGTTCATGTCTCTTTCTCTATGATTTAGTTTCCACTATTATTGCTGATATTGGTTGGAGTTGGAAGCCTTCTAGATTGAATATTATGCAAACCATTGGGCAAGCTGCCTTTCCTATCACCCCTTCTTTGGATAAGGTTGACAAAATCATCTAGTCAGGTAACTCTAGAGGTACTTATACTGTTACTCATGCCTGGGATTCCCTTAGATCAAGGGGTAACAAGGTCCCATAGTTTAAGCTTTTGTGGTCCCACCCCTTAATTCCCAGGCATAGTTTTATTTCTTGGTTAGCTATTCACAACAAACTTTTTACTTTTGATAGGATTTCATCTTGGAATCGAAATGTCAATTCTTTATACATCTTTTGTAAAACTGTCCAAGAATGCATGGATCACTTGTTTTTTGGATGCCCTTTCAGTAGAAGAGTCTGGGATTGCATTTTACAGCTTCATGATGTGCACAGGATTTGCGGAGGATGGTCATTCGAACTCAATTGGGCTTTGGGGACTCACAGAGGAAAAGCTTGGCCATTTATTTTGTCTCGTATGTCTTGGAATGCTTATATCTACATGATTTGGAAGGTTAGGAATGAAGCAATTTTTTCAGGTAGTCCATTTTCTGAGGAAAGGGTCCTAGCAAGAATTAAGTTTGCAATTAAATGTCGATTATTAGGTATTAAGAATTTGTTCATGAGGATACGAACAACAAAGCATAGAAGATTACTAGGGAATTGGGGAATATTTCAATAACCATTGCATTTGTTATTTGTTCATCTGTTATTTTTTTATGTAAGGGTCCTTGAGCTCGATCTGTAAGCTTCATACACTGTGTATAATTTTCACAATTTTGTTAATGATAAGAGCACCACTGACTCTATAAAAAAAAGAAAAAAATATCAATCAGATTATAACGAACTAGCTAATAAGTGTGGACTGTCCGAGCAATTATTGTAATTATTGCTGATCAAATCAATTTAATTGGTGTTTTCTAATCATGCTATTAGATGTAGGGTAATCTAAAATTCTTATGGCGTGAAAAAAAGTCAGTTAGATTATAACGAACTGTCCAATAAGTATTGAATGTCCGAGTAGTTATAGTAATTATTGTTGATCGGATTAGTTTAATTAGTGTTTTCTAATCATGCCATTAAATGTTGGATAATTTAAAATTCTCTAGAATTTTAAGAGTCACTTGGTTTGATTTTGTGAGAAATATTAAGATTACTAAGAAAGTTTTAACTTGGAAGGAGAAATGTAAGGCTCTGTGCTTGGTGGGAAAAAAAAAGTAAGCCTTGCGTCTAACAGTGTCATCACATTTTGCAGTATTTACATGATGAGTTAATTAATAAATTATGTCATCTCTTTGATAATATTTTTTACTTTTAACATTTTATAAAAAAAAAGTTTTTAACATTTAAAAAAATGGCCGATTTTTACTAGTTACTATTAACACGAGAACGCTACCATTTTACACGGAAGGCTTGATATGCACATCAGATTGATCGTAAAATTCGATAAGTAGAGATAAGATGAGATGATTGTCAACTTGGTTATAATCACTTGTCTGATTTTATGAGAAATATTAAGATGATTAAAAATAAAGTTTTATATGTCAAAATCTTTTACTATTATTTTTTTTTTTGTTGAATAAGGTCGATTTTGCTTAGTTTTACAACTTATTTGCTCTGAGGTACTCTGAGGGATCTGGAGGGGAGGGATAGTATAAACTCTTATTTAGGTAAATTATTAAGAGGAATTCAGAGGAGTTTTCAAATCACTCCAAAACTTAATTTTGTAATTCCTCTTATTTAGGAGAATTTGTAGGATTTATTTACCTAAAAAATCACGAACTGGTCATGAATTCTTTAATCTACATGAACTATTCATCAATTCTTTAATCTACACGAACTATTTTTGGTCTAAAAAATCATGAACTATTCAAGAATTTCCTAATCTACCATGAACTATTTTTTTTAGATAATCGTGAACTATACTCTATTTTCCTCGATCTACCACACCACTTCTGTTAATTGCTAATATGCATTGTTACTTTTACTAATTGTGTAAATGGAGTCTGACATAGCATCACACGTGGCATCCATCTGATCATAAAAATCACGAACTACAATTGAATTCCTCATTTTATCACAAGGATATATGTGCAAACTATTGTTGAATTCTCTTTTTTATTACTAGGATGGATGTGTAAATAGATGTTTCATATTTTTATGATCAGATGGATGCAGCATGAGATGCCATGTCAGATTCCGTTTACACAATCAGTAAAATTAACTGTGCACGACAATTAATGAAAAAAATTAATGGTGTGGTATATTAGTGAAATTGAGCATAATTTGTGATTTTTTGAGTAAACAAATAGTTCGTGCTAGTTTAGAAAATTCTTCAATAGTCCATGATTTTCTGTGCGAAAAAATAGTTCACAATAAATTAGAAAATTTTTGAATAGTTCGTGCTTTTTCAGGCAATTCACCCAATTTGTAGGAATAACAAGTTTTTGGACAAAGAGAACCCTTATAATAGGCACACTATAATTTTTCATTTTATAATTATACAATTATGCATATTTTCCCCTACTGAACAGCCATCAAGCCACGACCATAGCACACGTTCCCTTGCTCGACCACCACTAAACCGCAGCAACTGAGACTGCCGAAACCACCACGAAGTCATAACTTTGTTCGAGTTCTGATGCCACCACGAAACCACTGTACATCCCTCACGCTTTTCTCACTCGATAGGTCCTCCAAATTGAAAGCGTAAAATGGTCAAATTAACTTTTTCATCTATTCAAATCACTTTTCTAATAATGATATTCAAACTAGCATTGGCCACCAGTGGGTTAGGGCCTGGAACCAGCTTGGTCAAATAGGTCCTAAATAGGTCAAAATCGGACGACCTTGAACCGTGAGGCTTAAGGTTTAGGGCCGGTTCTAGTAGCCTAAAAAACTGAAACAATTGCTTCTGAACTGGACCTGAACCGACGGGAAAGGTTAAAAAAAAAGTTGAATTCAAATCCCCCTTCACTGAAAGTTTGCAAGCCCGCCCGCCCCCTCAACCAAAACCCACCCGTAGACCTACGTTGTAGGCTGACTACCCTTTGACTTTTCGGGTTTTTTTTTTTTAAATTAGAGTAAATATTTTATTGTATGATATAAAATATAAATAAGTTCATGACACTTGTAGAGTTAATCATCAATAATTGTTAAAATTTTACACGTGTCAATAATTTAACTGTAATTCATACAACGAACTCACTATATAAATCAATTTTTATTTAATTTTAGTAAAAGTAAAACCAATCGGTGCTGAACCGGACAGTATCAAAACCGGCAGTTCCAAACTAGAACAGTCCGGTTTAGGAACCACGGCCGGACTAATCCAAACGAGGGATTCACAGGGCTTTTGTCCATTATTTAAAAAAGGGAAAAGAGAGAGAAAAAGAAAAAGAAAACAGAAAACAGAAAAACATGGTCGCCTCGCCTGAGAAAACAGTAGAAAATGAAAAGTCGCGGTAAAAAAGAAAAGTCGCGGTCAAATTAGAAGCCCCTCAGCGGCAAACTCAGCGCGTGGCATTCTCGTTATTTCATTGAAGGTGGAGGGTATCTATGCAAATCCACCAGCGTCTCTATCACCCATCCGTCAACTGGTAAACAAAAAGAAAGCGTCACCTCTCCCTCTCTCTCTCTCTCTCTCCTTGCAAGCGAACTCCGACCGCTCTCTCTATCCCTCTTCTCCATTTCCTCCCTCCGGCTAGGGTTTCTCTTGGGCGCGGTAGCTTCGGGAGGAGAGTTCCTCACGCATGGGGCAGCAGTCTCTGATCTACAGCTTCGTGGCCCGGGGCACCGTGATCCTGGCCGAGTACACGGAGTTCTCCGGCAACTTCACCAGCATCGCCGCTCAGTGCCTCCAGAAGCTCCCCGCTAGCAACAACAAGTTCACCTACAACTGCGATGGCCACACCTTCAACTACCTCGTTGATAGCGGCTTCAGTGAGTATCTTCCCCGCCCCCCCTCTAATACGTTTATGAGTCAATTCTGCTCGTCTTCCTGCTGCGATCTGTCTCAGTGGATTCTCTGGCTGTGATCTGAGTTCTGATCCGCTCGATCTCCTTTCTTATCGTGCGCCTGCTGTAAGTGTCGGACGTAACAGATTTGGAGTTGTCTGTGATTAGTGCGAATTGAAATTGGCCGGTGCAAGACAAGTTGAAGTCTTTCCATTATGGTGCAGTTCATTGAGTGCATCAGATTACGAATACTAGATGTGATATACTGAGCTAATAGGGGATGCTGGATCTCCTTTCTTACTGTGTGCCTGCTGTTGAGTTGTTGTATCGCCTGCTTATGCCTGTAGAGCAAGTGTCGGAGGTAACGGATTTGAAGTTGTCTGTGATTGGTGCGATTGAAATTGGCCGGTGCAAGACAAGCTGAAGTCTTTCCAATATGGTGCAGTTCATTGAGTGCATCAGATTACGAATACTAGATGTGATTTGCTAAGCTATAAGGGGAATGGAGATTTAAAATGAGAGTAAATTGCCACTTCGTGTGCTTACTTGTGTTATCAGGTGTTACTAAAAAATGGATTTGGTTGATAGATAGGAGTAGATGCTATTACTGGTAGTTGAACAGGTCCTTTTAGGTCCAAATATTTTTGGAGCAATAATCATTCAACAGCAGACTTCTGTATCTCCTCAAGACAAGAACGTCAGTGGCAGTAATTATGAATCTTAATTCTAAATGAATGCATATTGGGATACAACAGCTATAATTATGAATCTTAATTTTAACGAATGTGCTTCCTTACATGGCAAAGATTAGTACCCTGCAGAGAAGGGACGTCTCATCCTAAGACAGGGGAAGTAAAGAAAGAAGTGACAGTTACCCCTTAGAGCTTTCTAGGCTGAAAAAGTATAGAATTGTCGGAGACACTTACTGCTGGCACTCCCATGGACAGATCAGTCTCAGTCTCTTGGTAGCGTGCTTATCTCAATCATGGCTGCAGTTTAACGTGTTTAGCAATGTCGATTGCCATGTATCACATCGCACTTCCATTACCATTCATTCTCTTGACTTCCTTTGTGATCCTTGTCTATCTGTTCTTTCTTTATTGAGCTTGTCATTTACATTCATATCTTATGGATTTTCCTTATGCTTTATTTGTCTCTTTTGATGCTCATTGCATTTTTTGTGAATGATTTGCATCTCTTTGTCCTTTTTTTCCCTGAATGCCGGACTGACACCTGTGATCTCCTTGTAGCTTATTGTGTGGTCGCAGTTGAATCTGTTGGTCGACAGCTTCCAATGGCCTTCCTTGAGCGTGTGAAAGACGATTTTACCAAGAGATATGGTGGAGGAAAAGCTGCAACAGCAGTTGCTAATAGTTTGAACAAAGAGTTCGGGTAATCCCTTTCTCTAAATAGATGATGAAATGTTCGTGTTTCTTTTTCTGCGCAAGCTAATGCTAAGAGGAAAATTTATGGAATTCTCTTAGGTCCAAGTTGAAGGAGCAGATGCAGTATTGTGTTGATCATCCGGAGGAGATCAGCAAGATTGCCAAAGTAAAAGCTCAGGTATCCGAAGTGAAAGGAGTCATGATGGAAAATATTGAGAAGGTAAGTCAAATTTCATAACATTCCTGTAGCCTTCATTTTTTCTCTGCCCTTGCTTGCTTTTCTTAATGTATCTAGAATAGTTTGTTTCTCTGAATAATTTGAATGGATTATGTATGTGCATATGATGAGAAATCCTCTTAAACATAACACGTTCTATCTATGCAGGTTCTCGACCGTGGAGAGAAGATTGAACTTTTAGTGGATAAAACAGAGAATCTTCGCTCTCAGGTTGTTTTCATTACTAAATCCTATCAAAGTGTGCAATACTCATTAAAGGTGGTCGGTTCTTGTTCGTAATTTATATTTTATTAATAAGTGAAACTTCCTTGCACTATCAGTGTGCAAAACTCATGTAAGACGGTTGGTTCTTGATCATAATTTACATTTAATTGATAACTGAAACTTCCTTGTGCTGAGGTCCCATGTCTTCTTATTCACATTTCAATCACTTCCCAGGTTTTGCCTGTCCTAATTGTGCTGCTACTTTAGCTTGACTGTGCTGTAAAAGATAATAACAAATTTTAATGATATGTGAAGCTTCACCTGTAATGTTAGCTGGCCTGGCTCTTGGATCTTCCTTATATGGCGACTTCATATTTGTCATCCATTGTCAATTGCCTTTATTTTCCTCTTCTCATTATCTGTTCAACCATACCTTTGATCTTCTACAGACAATCTGATCTCAATGGTTATGTCTCTCTATCAGGCTCAAGATTTCAGGCAGCAGGGAACCCAGCTCAGGAGAAAGATGTGGTTTCAGAACATGAAGATAAAGCTTATAGTTCTGGCTATCATAGTCGCGCTGATTCTCATCATCGTCTTATCCGTGTGCGGCGGCTTCAACTGCGGAAAAAAATAGGTTGGTTAGCTCCCCTTGTTTCTCCGATACTCAAGAGAGCTCTACAGATGCCATTTTGCTTGCGAAAATGAACTTCATTTTGTCACATGGGCCTGCCTATTATATTACACATAGTTTGTAAGATACCACTTGTATAGGCTTGTGCTTCCTTTGATTTCGAAAACAACTGTTCGAGTTTCCCCAACATGCTCTAAGGTTTTGCCATTCCATGTTGCTTCGAAATGGACAGATGTGATTGATATTGAATGTCAGCTAATTTCTATTCTGTGAACTCTTTAGGTTCATGTTGCTTCCAAATGGACAAATGTGATTGATGTTGAATGTTAGCTAATTTCTGTTCTGTGAACTCATTTTCAGTGTGTACCACTTGGTATTCTATAAATCCAATGAATCGTGACTAGTTCAGTCTCCTGAATCGGGTTGGACGCTCACGTATCCGGTAATCGGATTAAAATTCCAATGATGTTTGCTTGAATCAAATAGTTTTATTAAGATGATGTCTACACCCCCAACCAATTTTTCTCCCCCTTCAATTACAGGGACATATAAACAAATCAAAATCCATTTGCATGCACATCTCTTCATGACAAAGAGAGGCAGAGCAATGGCCATAGGCTGTTTACTTAGGTTTTTTCACTTGTCCCATGGATACTTGAGTTCCCATGCTTTGTTCTTCGAATGGAAGATTTGAACACCTTCCTCGGTCCCCCTGTACTGGCACGTCTTGAGCCCACAGAAGTCGAACATGAGCTTGCGCCGGCCGGCCTTGAAGACCTCCAATGACTTGTGCCCCGACTCCCACCACATGTCGCACAAGAAGCGCGTGTTCCCCATGAAGTTGATGTGGAAGGCCCACTCAAACTGGCCTCCGGGTGGCAGGACGTGGATGCCTAGGTCGTCGTCATTGGACTGGCAGTGCACGTTCAGGGGCCGGCCCTGCAGCCCGTTTTCCACTCGAATGTGGTACTTCCTGAAGCGCACAAGCCATTCGATGCCTTCGCATGTCTGGATCATCGCTGATCCAAGCATCAACGCACAGAGTGCGAGGAGAAAGCCGTTCTTGCTATTCACTACCATTCTTCGACGACTGTTTCTGAGCAACGTTCGAGCCGAGTTTCCTTTCTTTTTCTCGAGTTAAAGGGGACTCTGCGGGTCTGGCAAGGCCCCTTGCTCTTAGTTATTCGGAAGGGGGCTGATTTATTTGAATATGATGTGTGGGCTAATGAGAGGAACCTATGGGGGCTTATATATTGTGGAACTGTCCCTTTTTGGGTTGATTTATTGATTGGTTGGGCTTCATTTTAGTGCAGTAATTGACTGTTCACCGACCCTATTCTTTCGCATGGTACGCTCGGAATTATGACAATTTCGAATTAGATCTACATATCAAAGGGTAAATCTCTCTTCTCGTAATGGAATTGCTTCATCAATAACACTTGAACTTAAGATCTTATTTCAGGTAAAAGAAACGTAAAATTTCTAATCCCGGTTCTTTGTTACATCTTACAATTCACTAGACATAGAAAACATTGGTATTTCGGGGGTTTGTAGTATTGGGAAGTGTTAAGAGAGAATTGATCCCAACTCGTTTATCCAAATTTTTGATTGGCAATTTAACTACTTTTGCAGTAAAAGTGAGAGAGGGTGTGCAACGATACTATTCTCGACTTGGAATCAAGAAATTTAGGTTCAACTCTCATCCATTTTATTACTTCTGCCTTCCCATTCTAAGATTATGTGCATTTGTCGTACACTGAAAAAATTAACTAATTTTCCTCCTTTAATGGTCTGATTTGCTAGTTAATCCATGCCAAAATACAACAGATTGAACTAAACCATGAAAACTTTCTCGAAAATCAACCAATCCAATAGTCTCATCCATGCCAGTAAATGGTACTCCATAAACTCTTTAACTGAGTTAAACATAAAGCTAATCTTTTAAAAGTTACCGTGTTATTGCGTCTCACATCGGGTTGGAGTGTACACCTATGATCACTTAGCAAGTGCACAAAGAGAAAACGTGTCTTGCAGTCAGTTCTCATCTTTTGCCTTAAGTATGGATGAAAGATGCCTAACTTGTTTTCAGTAAAATTTGCATGAAAAAAATAGACAGAAATTAATGGAAAAAAGAGAAAGAAATTAACAAGTGTTTAAGAAGATTTGGTGCTATGAAAGGAGGGTTAATAGGATGGTGTAAAAGAGCACACTTTATTTTCTCCAAGTAAAGTTTCGAGTTTGAATATTATAAATGGAGAGAATTCACTTTAATAGAGCTTGGCACCCTAATAGGCTGTTCTGACTCGAACTGGGTTGTTCAGAACCCATTTGACTTCTGAATACTAGTAGTACAGAGGAAGAAAAAAACACCTTACTTGTCTTTGTTAGGAAGGATACTTATGAGTTGGAAGGGAATTGGAGAAAGAGAAAGTTAAGGAGATCCATTAATGGAAATCGAAATCAGAACATTTAAATCATGAATTGAGAGTGATGTCAATGGTATCACGCCAGTTTCTCGCCTCTTATCTGTCTTTCCTTTAGGTTGCAGAGAAGATCGATGGTCGGCTTGATCACGAGCATCCTTATAGATACGAACTTGAGTAGGTAGGAATCATCAAATTGGCTTGCCCTAGAATCAATGGACAAGCAAGGTCGACATCAGAACCGGGTTATTGTCATGGACTTCAATGCGTGCTCAAACGCACGCACACACAAGAGATATATATACACACACTAGCTGCAAATCTGTAATACGTACGGAATTGTTAAATATGTAGTAGATTGTTATATTATATTTTTTTTATATTTTACAATGCTGTATCAATTTTTATAATAATTCAAATTTTTTATATAATTTATCATGCATGAAAAATAAAATTTAGAGAGTAGTTAGTGGTAGTTATACTCTTAAAATGATTTTACACTTTCACTCCTTTTCTCAAATGTTTTTGGTTTTCTAGTAAAGGGTAGTTTTGGAATATAAAAAATAGACCAACACAACTTTACTTCTTCAATAATATATATATATATATATATTGAATGATGACACATGTTTATGTTGATTGGCTATCTGGAAAGAAAACTCCATATCAAATGAAACTGTTCAATCTTATCGGACATGTCTAACTCGAACCTGAATTATTTGAGAACTAATAGTTTTTTAAATACCGGTCGGTGCACACCGAAAAGATTATGGATAGCAACAAACTGAGGGGAAAGAGAAGGTGAAGTAAGTTCATAATATTTCTCAAATAGTCTCTTTCACCCCTCTTGTCATCCCCTTCCATTTTCCTCCAAATCCAAAGAAAAACCTAAAAGGTTAGGGTTCATGAAGACAGATCTAGACCTAAGTCAATGAAGAGTTGAACTCACCACGTCATCTGTGAACTCTATTAATAAACACTTAACACATTATCGTTAATTGTCACATTATTTTTTATTTATTAATAATATTCATTTGTTAAATATTATATGAAATATTACTTACATATCAAATATCCATTAGATAAGTTTATACTGTCATCTATAAGCTTAATTCACCTAAGAATTTCTCGTTCGATAGAGATCCAGCGATAAATGGTAACGTGGCAATCCATGTATGTGTCCCATTCTCCCAACACACTTATATTCGATAATATTAAATTTTATCAATCAACTTATAAGAAATTAGCTCCATTTTCACCCAAAATCTAATGCAATAATTAATGACCGTATTCAAGTCACTTGCATTCTTACAGTACTTTCGTGGTATCATGGACAAATATAAATTATTTTAAGATTTTTTTATAAAATTCTAAAAATAAAAATACCTGAATTCTATCAATTTATAAGATCGCATAAGTACTGTCACAGAGTTGTGCAGGTTACATGGGATGCTTTCTCCTCTCAAACATGTTGGTAGTGACCAAAAATCACTTTCTAAAACTCAGACTCTGTCCCCCTCACTCTGCTACCAAACGCAGTGAAGCCCTTCCACCCATTAAATTTTCATCAACCACCTCTCTTCCATCGCCTTTATAAAGCCACGCTCTCCCTTCCCATAACTATGCAAAGAAATCAAGAGAGAGGGAGGAGAGGAAACAGAGAAGAAGGCATGGAGAAAGTTAGGGCTTTCACTCTCATTCTTGCTCTCGCAATGGCAATGGTGGCTCAAACTGCCGGGGCCAGGACGGTGCCCACCACCGCCGGAGGCCTCGATGACCAGAAGAACTTCCTCACCTACGGCGGCGTCGGTGGGTATGCTGGCCTCGGAGGCCCAGGAGCCGGCGGTGTCGCACCCGTCTTCGGCGGAGTCGGAGGGATTGCGGGTGTCACCGGGCCCGGTGGCGGGGGAGCAACTGTTGTAGGTGGAACCACGGGCCTTCCTGGAGTGGGTGGCGCTGGTGGTGGTGTTGGCGGCGGCGCTGGCGTCGGCGGGGGACCTGGCTCTGGCGTTCTTCCCTACCCTTGATCCGACATGGCTACAGATACTTGGCTAAGTGTTATGTCTTCTGTGTCTTTTCATAGTTTGTGTCGCCGTCGTCTTCGTTGGCCTAAAAGAAGGTCTCTGTCGTCGTCAAACATTATCGTACTACGCTTCTTATCGTATGAGAGGTCTGTGTCTGTTGTGGTTTCTAGACAGCTAGGGTTTCCGTACGTTTTGTTTTGCCAATGTTTGCATGATCATCATGAGTGATTTTATCTATCTATCTTCTCTCTCAGGATCTTTCAATCAAAATACATCGAAATCTACTCGGTTCGCCGCGATATTGGTTCACCCGACAAGGTTTTCGATATAGAAATGCATTCATTCATTGAACAACAGCACATATATGTAAATTAACATCTGACAATGTCGACATCGACCCAATCTGTATCGGTGCACGCAGCAGTGCAAGACAGAGCACTCGATGGAAGGGTTCCCTCGACCTTTCGGCACCGGGCAGGCATCAAACCGAACACGGTCATGCGTTCAACTTTGCGGCAATATATAGCTGGGCAGATCTCGAGGATGAATGTCATGAGTAACAAGTGAAAGATGTTGGTAACATCGAATAAGCACGACTTGGTCGATATCGTAAGCTGCGCATGTTTAGGCTATAGAGAAGATCGATGGTCAGCTTGATCACGAGCATCCTTTATAGATATGAATTTAAAGTAGGAAGGAATCATCAAATTGGCTTGCCCCAGATTCGAGGGACAGAGCAAGGTCGACATCAGAACAAGGTTGTTGTCATGGACTTCAATGAACGTACACACACACACACACAAAATATATATATATATATATATATATATAATATCAATAAAATTGCTTAACCCCCGTTCACTACCCGAAAAGAATGAAATTTGTTTAACCTTAGCAAATAGATCTAAGTCAAACTTGAATTAAGTTGAGATCCAATGGACTTTCAAATATCGGGTAATGTACACCGAAAAGATTATATGTAGTGATAAATAGAGGGGAAAGAGAAGGTGAAGGAAGTTCATAATGAATTTGTCAAATAACCTCTGTCACCCTCTTCCACTTTCCTCCAAATCCAAGCAAAACCTAAAAGGTTAGGGCTTATGAAGACAGATCTAGACCTACACAACAAGAAATTGGAGCTGTTTTGACATTTTTTTTGTCACAATATCAATGTTTTTTGTCACAATATTTGTGGTGACAAAAACATTTTTTGCAAACTGTCAAATCAGCCTTGTCATAATCAATAAATTGCGATAAATTTGAATTTGGTCACAATAATGTGTTACTTATTATGACAGATTAATTTACTATCAGTAATAACTAATAATTGTCAATGAGGAGCTCGGCTCACCAGTAACCAGTGAACTCTATCAATGAATATTTAATGCATTATCATTAAAATTCATATAATCTTTTTTATTCATTAATAAACTCTATTTTTTAAATATTATTTGAAATATTTGTTTGTGTATCAAACGTCTATTGGATAAGTTTACCACGTCATTTCTGAGTTCAATGGAGATGTAGGGACACATGGTAACTGGACAATCCATTTAAGGGTCCCTCTCTACCAACACACTTACATTCGAGAATATTAAATTTTACAATTAACTTATAAGAAATCAGATTCATTTTCTCTCAAAAAATCTAATTAATGCAATATTAAATGATGGTAATTCATGCCACTTGTATTCTCAGAAATTTTTGCATGTTTTTTCAACATGGGATTAGCTTCAACACCTCCTCACATGGGCAATGGAAATGCTAAACCAGAACACAGTGCACTGTGAATCTGAGAAAACTTTTGGGTGAGTCGAACTCATGGATAATGCGATAGATTCAACAAATGATTACTTGACACATCAGCCTTATAGTGTAAGATCTACCTGGAACCTAGATCTCCCGTCAGATTAATTTCTAGATTTAAGGTGATACAGACCAAAAACTCTACACTTTATTGTGGTGATGGATCACTTATACTTTTAGTTATTTTTGAATTTAAATGTACCGGTGGAAAAAAAAGCAGATACATATAAATATATATACATGTATACGTGTACATATGGATGTATAAGATGAAATTAAATAAGCTGTAGCTACTTCGGATTCCACAAGACGCGTAGCAAAATTCAGAAGCAATTTATTTCACTGTGCAATGTGAAAGGGTACCTTTTACAGACATAACCCCACTTCAAGTCTCTGACCATGGTCAGCCCAACCCCCCATCCCACAATCAATGATATTAAACGACAGTGACCGGACAGCTTGGAAAAGGAGCTAGATTCCGAGATCGATGAGATTCGGTGCAGTGACATCGCATTCGATACGAGACCGGGGGCTACGGGATACGGTTCTCGCCAGTGTAGTTCTTTGATCCTCCTTTTTCTTCTTCACGTCTTCCATATCCCCTTCGAGATGGGATTAGAGGCTTTAGGATTCAATTCATTACATTATAATCCTTAAAAGCCTCTTTATTCTTCTCTCCATTCGATCTGATACTGGGATTCTGGGATTCGGTTCTTGCCACTGTAGTTCTTTAAACCTCTTTATTTTTCTTCACATCTTCCATAAGTTTGGTACAGTGATATCGCTTTCAATTTGGAATCAGGAGGATTCCATCTTCTGCATCTGTTGGTGAGAGGAGACGACGAGGATGGAAAAAAGGGACAAAAAGAAAACTCGGTCTCATGGACACAACATCGGTTTCAACCACCCGATAGGGTACATTGTGAACCGTTTGTCATCTCAGTTGCAACCAAAGGGTGAATTTAAAGGAGGCGTTGGCGCCAACTGCCCTCTGAGCCTGCGCGAGAAAGCTTGAATGTATAAATAATCTGCGGGACGGGAAAGGGAGCCTAACACTGCTGGTAACTGATTACGTGACGGGATCGAACTAGGCGAGAGTTTTGTACATAACAGTGTCGTCTCGTGACAGTGTTTAGGTGGTGATTTTAACTGATCAAATTATGCTATTTCTGTAATTTTTTTATAAAATTTAAAATTAAATAAAACTACTACAAAAATGACTTAATTTAATTGATCTGTCACCTCAGATCTACTCTTCTTTCTGTGTCAGCCCTGAGTTCATGAATCTCGGTAAGTCTACAGAGGTGAGTGCATGGAACTCGATTTCTCTTGCCAACGTAGATCGCCACCCTAGTAGCAGTAGGCCTGGCAATTATTGACACGACACGGTAACCCGACACGACACGACACGACACGAAGTTAGGCGGGTTTGGGTCAAGCCTATTTAGACACGAACCCGTTTAGACACGAACCTGTACAGACACGATAAATAAACGTGTTTAACTGGGTTTGAACCTGTATAACACGACACGACACGATTAAACACGTTTATTAAATATATTAACTATTTTTATACATATATTGACTCATTTAATACATTTATATATAAAAATTTTATGATAATAAAATATTACATGCATTACATGATCAATAATTGATTAATCTTACTTACTTATTGTACTAATTATCAATAAATATTATTATTTTAGTAATTACATCATATATTATTATAGTATAATTATATATTGTCGATATTTTGCATTAAATGGGTCAACCCGGTTTAGACATGGTTTAGACACGACCGTTTAGACACGAACCCGTTTAAACACGAAAAATAAATGTGTCATATCCAGATCACTGAAGTTTCTAACCCGGACACGTTTAGACACGACACGTTTAAACACGACACGACACAGTTTGCCAGGTCTAAGTAGCAGTAATGAGTGTCGCACCCCGAAATCGAATGGTTCCGCAGGCTGTCTCACGACATCATGGTCATCAATGAATATATAAAAGGAGTCGCCACTAATCGTTTAAGGAACTAGTCCTAAGGTCGATCAGAAACCTATCATCCACCTAAGGGAGCATGACACTAACCACCTAGGTTTTATTAGTCGGTCTCGAACCAAAGTTTGGATCCGGGGGTTCTATTACGTTCGAAAGGCTCGCAAGCCAGTCGACACGCCCTAAAATCGGTACCCTAGTGCTTCTAAGCTTGCCTTGTTTTATTAAGTCCAATTCTTACCCTGTTCGAAACATGGATCAGTGGATTGACACAATCTAATAATCAAACTCATGGCCTCATGACGTACATCATTTAGTATCAACTTCCATCAAAGACAATTCACTCGACTTGGAGAAAATGTGTTAAGCTCGAAAAGTGAGTGCTAAACAAAGACGAACCCGCAGCAATTTTGGGCAGATATGAAACACCTAAGTAAAGGCTAAAAAACACCTTAAATCTAATGCAAAAAGTATCAAGAAGGCAGCAGTGAATGACAAAGTAACCCAAGGCTTCAAACTCCTGAAAATGGCATGGAAAATGGGAGAAATCATCAAGCAAAGGCATGCAGCGACTATGGTCTTTAAACAGCTTTATTTCCCATAAGAATCATCATTAAATCTAGGAGAAAAAAAAAAAAACAGAATAAGGGCCTGCTGCAAAGACAGAAACAAAACAAACCCCGTTCTTGTAGAAGAGGGGGACGAAATCACGGCATATAAACACATAAGCACCAGCTGCACAACGGGGGCAAAACAGCCCTGTTTCACCTCAAAAAAACACGTCAAAACAAAGGGAAATCGTCGAGCAAAGAGTAGCCACAACCTCAGCCACCGAACAACTCCGATTCTCTCAAAATGTCATTGAAAATCACGGAAAAGCTCCCAGTGAAGGGCTGCTGCAACGACAAAAAAAACTAAGGCTCTAATCTCCTCAAAATAACCATGAAAGCGGGAGATATCACCGAGTAAAGGGGCTGCTGCAGCTCTCAACTTTAAGCAGCTTCATTTTTATCAAAATGACATGAAAATAAAGGATAACAGCACAGCAAAAATGCAGCAGCACATATCGGCAGAGCAAGGCTCTTATCTCTTCAAAAGGACATGGGAAACAAAAGAAATCATTGAGCAAAGTGTTGCTGCAACTATGGACCTTAAACGGCTTCATTTTTATCCCAAAAATGCCATGGAAACGAAGAAGAAAGATGCGGCAAAGAGCAGCCATGAAGTCAAATAAGTAAGGGCCCTGTTTTCACTGAAGACAACATCAAAACCGGGAGAAATCCCGGCTTAAAACCAGCTGCGACCCCAGGCACTTTACAACCCCTTTTCATTGACAAAATCCATTCAAATCAAGGCGCAACTTCGAGGTGAGAAGGCAGCTGTCACAGCGGACACCGAACATCACTTTTTCCCACTCAAATTGTTATTAAAACCAAGGAAGAATACACAGCGAAAAGCCGCTGCAATGACTTATGAAAGATCGCCCTATTTCCCTCGGAAAATGCATTCAAAGCAAGGAGAACACTGAACGAAATGCAGCTGCAACTATGGACGCTAAATAGCAGTGTTTTCGATGAAAATGACAAAACAGAAACATAATGCGAGTAATAGCAAACCAGGACCCAAGACTCGGTGAGAGAAGCTGTACTCATGCCAAAGGAAGGAAATGACGGCAACACTCAATTAAAGCAACATTTGGAGCAGGCCG
Organism: Lagerstroemia speciosa; assembly: GCA_037672795.1. Classification (NCBI taxonomy): domain Eukaryota; kingdom Viridiplantae; phylum Streptophyta; class Magnoliopsida; order Myrtales; family Lythraceae; genus Lagerstroemia; species Lagerstroemia speciosa. Next base: position 3,102,124 of record CM075293.1, on the reverse strand, counting down.
GGTACCCAAACACACCTAGAACATGAAGAGGAGGCTCAAGACTAATCATGATAGTCGCCTCAATCAATGCACAGACAAATCAACTGATTTTTTTCTTCACAATAACAGCTTCATCGACAGTTTAACATATGGACGAGGCACGAAAGGACAAGCTACCAACACCTCAGACTTGAGCAATGGCAATCATCTAGACCGAAGCATTAGCATATCACAATTCTATCAGATCGACATGATCGAACCCCACCGCTAGAGGAATCTAACAGCTCGTAACGGTGCTAAGACGAAAATTTCCGAACCGTTACCTGACTTACCCGGGGTGTGAACAGATCGATTGATGGTTCAACCGAGGCAGGGAAGATGCGTTTGGCTTCGACGATTTCGGGGCGTTGTCTGGAGAGGCTGGGTTCGGTGACAATCCTCGGGGGTTGAGGCCAATGAGATGGCAGCCGGAGGTGGAGGATGGCTCGGGTACAAAGGCATGGCAGGGCCGAGACGGTTCGTGGTGGTCGGAAGGGATTGCCCGGGGCGGTGTCGAGAGCGATGGGGGCTGGCCGCCCCCTCAGGCATTTGGTCGGACATCTTCAGTGCGTCTTCAGCTTTGCATTTCGAAAGACGACCAGAGCAATTAGGGAGTATGTCTGTCGTGGAATTGAGGCTGGTCGGAGAAGATCGGATGTGGAAAACGGTGGAGGATGCAGCTCGGGACCTCCTCCTTTCTTCCTTGCTCAGCCGCTGGTCTTTATCGAAGGAGGTCAATGGCAGGCGGAAGACACGATCGGCGGTGGAGCAGAGGGCGCCGTGTGACAGTGCAGCGGGTTGGGCTCGAGGTGTCGACACCGCCGGATGACCGGAGATGTAGGCCTTTCACCGGAGAGCAATGTGGATCTCCCGTGAAAACGTGCACGGCCTGTCTACCGAAGAGCCAAGGACGTCAAGTCCTCTGATCTGATTTGTAATTTTCTTATTTTTTTTTTGTTCAATTAACTTTTTAACTTTTTTTGTTTGTTTTGTTTGTTGTTTTTTTTTAATATAAGGATAAACGTAAAATATATAAATAAGAATGTAGAAGTAAAAATTGGTTACAAAGACGAAATAACCAACATCTGAAAAAATGAAACTTGGTCGATCTGAGCCAAAATCGAGATCTACCCATTTTCTCAAAAAAATGAAATTTGAAACATTTCTGAGCCAAAATAAGGTGTCTACAATGAGGATTACAGAAGTGAGATGGACTGCAATCAAAATGTGCAACCGTATCACCTCGCACGGTGTAAGCTCACGTGAAAAAATCCTTCCTGATTTCATGTAAAATATTCACCCGAATCTGCAAGAAACTGGGCCGATTTCGACATAAAAGCCTCATTTGTTGCGTGGCGGTACTGAACTCTTTTTATACCCTCAAGTTTACTTTATAATCTAATCGATACAGGATTCAATCCTCCAGCACGGTTAATCTAAATGCAAAGATTGTTGGAAATATCGATGGATGAACCGTGTCGTGTCAGATGAGATGCCTTCTAACCGAGGCATTTAGGAGAGCTAGCCGAGATCGGTTGAAATGGTTTGACAACTCTTTCTGTGAACAAAATCTCGGATTTTAAGTAACCGGAAAAGTCTTCTGATTGAGAGTTTTATTTCTGAGTGGATTAGCCACGACACTGACACCATTGTTACTAGCGAGCTAACGAGGCCCAGAGTAGACAGTAGGACCGAAAGCCCGACAGGGAGCCCGCTAATGTGTACTACGTCGTCGTCCTCGAACAAGCACGGCCTGAGGGAAGTTCGAGAATCCTCGAAAGCTTGCGTCGTCAGAGGATCAGACGGTCGGTCAGTTGTTCTCTAAGGGGTTTTCCTCGGTAGCCCTTTGAGCTCCCATCCATTCCTTGTCGACCATTTCTCAGTTATGGGTCCTGAGCTGATTCATACGACTACTTGATAATTGCATTGACTTTCCCAGTGAAAGGGAGACCCTTCAAATGGCTCCCCGGCAGTGTCAAGTGTGCAGCGAAGCTCTGTCAAAATACAAGTGCCCCTCTTGTTACGTACCTTAGTAAGCACGCTCGTAACTTGCCCTTCTCGATTTTTATTCTAATTTTTGGGTTGGAGGGCTCTTCTCTACCGTTCCTTTTTCTCTAATCCATGCCCTATTCCTGCTGTGCCTGCAGTTGTTCCCTGGCCTGCTTTAAGAGGCATAAAGGTACACTCTTTTGTTTACTTCTTCATTCTCTCATGCTTCCTCTTCCCCTTTGAAACAATTGCTGGCCCAATTGTTGTATTGCATCCTGTGTGAATGATCACCTGAAGCTGTGCTTATCAGTGTTGAAGTCAGCTAAAAGAAGTGCGTTTTTTCTGGCGTAAAACTATATGAAATTGTGACTGCAATTTTTATGCTAGAAGTAAACACACTGTTGAGAGTGCAAGCCCATCTAATATAAGATATTTGTATGGGATGGACATGGACCAAACACCGTAGGCCAGTGAAAATTGTTGTATAAGTTCATATATCATCAAGTTAGAGCGTGGAATTCGTGGCCAGTGAGCCTGAATGTGGAAAAGAAAGTCTGTCGTGCACTTAGTTCTTCTAGGCTGAGTTTGAAACAAAAATGTATTGTTCACAGTCTGTTATTAAGGTCCAAGTGTGGAACTCGTATTTAAGCTAATGAAGAGAAAGCCCAAGTTGTGATTAGTTGTCTCATTTGCCTGATTACGGAAGAAAAATGCATAGCTTGTTATTGGTTGTTGATGGCAGGTATTGAGAATGTAAGAGAGTTGAATGCACTATCACCTAGTAGTTTGAGCTTTTGAGTTAAATATGGACCCAAACTCTTATAAGTCCGATGGGGATTTTACATGGAGCCATTCTTCGTATTCATAGTTGAGCATAGAGACTGCATTTTACTGACTTTGATGTGTTTCCTTGGATGTCCTGCAGCTGGTTCAGTAAACCATTTACTTAAATGAACGCACAAACAAACGAACTCGAGGTTATCGTTAGACTGAGCTCCCTACCTGTTTCATTAAACATGTTGGAAGTTCTTCGGTGAATGTTCTAATGTGGATTGACCTTTGTCTTTGCTGTCATCAATGTTAGTCACAGATGTCTACGATAGATTAATGTTCTAATAATGAGATGGTTCGAATTCGATCTGTGCAGAAACTCCATGTACTAAGCCTGATGGCCCAGTGGAGAACCCAAGTAAGAGCATGGCCTTCTCTTTAAACTTTTGTGCTTTGCCTTAAACATGTTATGTGTAATCATGCCCTAATTTCTCCCATTCAGCTTTACGTAACTCGGTGATTTCCTCCCATTCTTCCTTCTGTTACTCTTTATGTTTACCCGAGACTGAAAAACTCCTGTTTGTGGGAATCTAGAGATCGGCCAAGAAGAGTCAACAAGGAAGGCCCTGAGTGTCGAAGACCCAAATGAAGTCGTTCTGCGGGCACAGCTGGAATCTGTAGGTGAGGTTTCATTTGGCAAATCCGGGGAAGTTTCTACTCTTATGCAATTTGGATCTGTTAATATTCTGGCTCGAATTTGATGGATCCGAACAAAATGTCCATCTTCTCATTGAATTGTTCGTGTGGGTTCGTTTCGCTTAGGCCGAAGCTATAGCTTCGGGAGTTGAACATTTCATAGGCGCACTTTTAAATGGGAGCAATTTCTATGATACAGCTGCTTGTAGTGAGATCCGAGATGCTCTAGCAGATCAAGACCTTCAGAGACTCATTCGAAAGATCGATTCTTCGGAAGATGCGGAAAGTGTGAGCACCTCGTAACCCTTTTCAAAATGGACATCTCGAATAGTTGCTGCTGACAATTTATTTGCTGCACCTTCAATTTCGTCGATATTGATCGAGGGATGGGATTCACATTCTGTTTAGGAACTTGAGAAGGCAATGGAATGGGACGAGTTTCGGGTATTTGCTGACAAGGTACTCTCTGTTGTTCTAGAATGTAACTGTGATATTTCTTATCAGCATTTTATAAGGCTGTCGTTGACAGGAAAGCCGAGTGATCATCTTTTGCATTGTCTGGTTCCTCAGATCATGTCCACTATCGACCGATGATACGGAGCCCGAGCTTCTGCTGGTAAAGATTCGCTGTGGTACTGTCCTGCTGTGGTCCTCAAGGAGCTTATTTGTCCACATCAAGGAAAGCCGGACAGCTTCGATGTTGTTTAGCTATGTCCTTTTGACTTGTTTCTGGGAATTCCGTAAGTCTTAACCGTTCTACATCAAAGGTTGGGTAAGTTGTCAATTTTTGCATCCTATTCTTCTGGGACAGAACACAGCTCTCTGGAATTCGATCTTTTCGGGAAAGCATAAAGCGAAGCATGAATCCAGATCTCTCTGTGCAAGAAGAATAATATGGTCCACGGCTTCGAAGGTAAGAATCTCACAAATTGAGAGCGAATAAAACGATTTGGCATCCTTCCCCCACCTCGTCCCAAGCGTCCTGTGGAAATGTTTTAGTGAATCGTTCGATTCTTTCAGCGGGAGGACCAAGGACCGGATTCGGGAATAGGACAGGACTACATCTCATGTTACAATAATTACAAGTTAGCTGTGTCAGGAAGGAGCAGTAACTTTCTCCACCATCAGCTGTGCTCTGAATCCCTCTTATGCTACAAAATCTTCAGCAATTGGGGCACTTCAAATTCGACTGTACTGAACCTCAAACCTGTGAATACACAAAAGCTTGGCACGGTTAGAGACAATCCGGAATGAGCGTTCCACTCGCACAACTAGATCGTTTAAAATGCGATAAACGCAACAGGTGGGATCTGCTCCACTTTTTGGGTTTCAGATCTGGTCGGTCTGTCTTGTGCAAATGAAAAGATGGAAGGGAAGTGTGTGATCGGAAGGGGTTCGTACATCTAATCAAAGAAGGGCCCGATGTGTATGAGACATTGACTAGCACTATATCCTAACTCCTAAGGCCTCCTAGCCCACTCACCCCAATGCTATGAGAGCTCAGCATCATCTCTTGTGCCCAGTTCACAAAAGGTGACTCCCTCTTTTTCTCTATGTATGCCACGTGGTATTCTAAAATCCTGTGGTCTGCAGCTAGTATAGCTTCGAGCCGAACAGGCCCACAAAGGGTAAAACAGTTATAAGCATAGTCCTTGCTCAGGGGAAAGAGAAGCCGAGCCGCTTCAACCAACCTGCATTGGCTGGACAAACCTCTTTTTCGCTTCCCAAATCTCTCTCTTATATGGGGATCCATAATGGAGTCGAAGAAATAGTAAGTAGCTGAAGGTAAAAGTGAAGAGGCAGCACAGTTACCTGATCTGGGGCTCTGGTTCTCAGCTCCCTTTGCTGGAACTTGGCTTGCCGGTACCGTGTTGGGTTGCTTGATTTTGATTCTGCTAGGGTTCGGAAAGACAAAACGGGTTATTTGCAAACTAGATTCTGACAAGTACATAAATTTTTATACCTGCAGGTCCAAAATTAACAGATTTTCGGTTTCTTTGGTTACATAGGTCGAGTACACCTGTAGGAATGATGACAAATATGATCTTATCTGGCATGTAAGAGCTGCCCATTTCCAAATCATAGATGAGAACATGGTAATAGCTTATAAAAGGAAAAAAAATATCGGTCCTATATATTTGTCGATTCTTGCAAGTAAGCCCTGAATGTTACAAAATTATAAATCAAGTCCTATATGTTATTCGCATTATACTATTAATTCATTTCCGTCACCTATCATTACTCTAAATTGACATGTGTCAATGCCACATCAACTTAACATAACGGTAAGTGACGGAAATACAGATAACATATAGGACTTGGTTTATCACTTTAAAATATTTAGAATTCACTTATAAAAATCGACAAACATATAAGACTCGCGGTGTCCCTCTCTCTTTATAAAAGCATTAAAGCACTTCATGTTGGGGAACTATTCCCTTTTCATACGCTTTCTGAACGGAAAATGAATGGACTGGAAGAAAGGTAAGCAACTTGATGCACCTGTTGAGGCTGCATTTGCAGGTGGTGGAGGCCCAGATACTGCTGGTAAGGATCGACGAGGTTGGGAATCTGAGGTTGTCTCGAGTTTTGCATCATGAGGGAGCTCGGCATGGGACCTGGCTGGTGGCCCGGTCCGACCCCGCCCCTTGATGGATCGACATGTTGCATGTGGAAAGCGGGCATAGGGAACCTTGGTCCTAGGTGGGCAGTGGAACCTGGTGCCGGTAGCGGAGAACTGGCCAAGACGTTAGGGAAAGGCATCATCGGTCGGTTCATGCCTATATCCATGCCCATTCCCATGCCAATCCCCATGCCCATCTGGGCCATGTACCGCGGAACTCCAGGGAACATCATCGGAACCATGCTACATCCCATGGACATCATCTATAAATAGAGCTTTAATTAAAGTAAATCGGCCACTACTAAATTTGATCATCAAAAAACACTCTCAAGTGCACGATATAGGGGAAGAAAGGTAATCTTCAATTTGATTCGTGCAAAGTACGAAACGTCCCTAACAAGGAAGCCTGCAAAGGATAATAAAGGCCCTTGTGTGTGCAAAGTGAAGGATTGAAATGACCATGGGTTCAACATGAAAGATAACCACCAAGTCTTCCAATGGTTAATCTCTCAAAACTTAGTTCAAATGAGAAACAGAGAATCTTCAAAGGTTAGTCCGGGAAAAAGAGGAGAAAATTCGAGAAAGCAGAATATGGTCCATGATGAGGCCATTAAAATCTACAAGAAACCAATACGGTCCTAAGAATCTAAGACGAAAGTAGCTTTCTTTTCCATCCCGGAGCAGTACATACATGGCACCTTATAACTTGTCTCTTGCGAAAGTACGAAAAATTTGATTGAAACATGTGCTGCTTTTGACTGAAAGGAGGCAGGAATGTGTATGAGGTAGCAAAGGAAACTCACAGACATTCGTAAGAAAAAGTTGAGTGATAAAAGTGACAACACTTCTTAATCGGAATAGTGTACCATACCTTATGAATAGAGACAAAATTAAATTTGAGAGCAGTTTGGTTCCATGTACCTGCACTTGCAACTGCAGAGACTTCAAGTACTCGATTGCCTCATCAAGCATCGAAGCCTTGTCGGCCTGAAAATACGAGTAAAAAAAGAGTAAATTTCCACAGCTCATTGAACAGAGAATCAGAAAGGTTCAAGCGTCTAGTCCTGAATACTAGAGGGATAAGGCAACCTTGTTACAGTGTGGTATGAGTTCTTGTAAAGCTCTCATCTTGTCGTTTATCCTGTCCCGGCGTCTCTGTGCACGAATTGCAATACCTCAATTCATGAAAATCGACCCCAAAGAGAGCACAGCAACTTCTTCTTGCTAAAATAAATGATCACACTGACCCTCTCCGACAGGTTATGGACCTCTGCAGCACGGGATCTTTTCGTCGATGTAGAACCTCGCGCACAATTCTTTGCATCAGCAGACTCAATATCAACATCCTTTAGAGCAATGAAATGGGTCATATAAGTAGGAATATGCAAAGGGAATTCACTCCAGATTTGCCAATGGAACATCAAAAATTGAACTAAACAAGACTTCACCAGCACATCAAATTCCCCATCTTTCATGTTCCAGACATTCGTATAATAATCTCCGCTCGACGGTCTTATCACTTCCATTGTCATCGGTTTGCTATTGAAACTGAGTGAATGATTGACACCCAATGATAATACTCAAATGACCAAATGTGTCCTCCATGAACCCATACCGATAAAGGAAAAAGAAGTTAAAAAAAAACACACACACACACACACAGACACACTAATCCCATATTGAATAGTGATCCAATCCAAACAACCATAGAAACGTTAGCACAATTGGATGAGTAACTACTCAATAGAATTATTCAGCAAAAAAGAAAAAAAAAACCACTCAAACTAAAATTAATTTAAGTGAGAAACTAATACACTGTGTTGAGAAAGAAAAATCTCACGTCAGAATTCAAAAAGACCATAGAAGTTATTCTTTCTAGTTTATATCAGAGTAATCAGTACCACCACCTGCAAACTCAATCAGTCTTTTAATGGGTTCAGTCTCTTGACCGTAAAAGTTATTTTTTCTGGTTTATATAAGAGTAATCAGTACAACCACTTGCAAGCTCGCCCAGTCTTTTAATGGGTCCAATCTGTTACAAGCATACAGGTGAAAATTTTACATGTTGCAACTCAAATGAATTAACACTAAGAAACTAGTCCATTGTACCTCACATAAATTAATGGATGTTGATGGCTAATATTTACCCAATATCCAAAAAACAAAAGAAAAAAGAGCCTTGTTTTTGTTTTTATTTCTTCCTTCAATTCACAATGCACCCAAGATTAATTTAAAAAAACTAATACTACTGAGATAGGTATCACTAGAAATATGATTTTTTTTTTAAAAACAAAGGAGACATATGGGTATAGAAAGACGAGAAAATAAAGGCCTGATAAATCATACTATTAGATCAAACATTTTATAAAAAAATAATTTATTGATAATCGATATGTGGAAAAAACATGGCTCACTGTGACCAATTGTAACGATAATTGGGCAAAAACACTGTCCATTTGTGAAAAAATTGTTAAAAAAGGTAAATTTTAAACTATTTTCGAAAACACCATTTTAAAAAGTCGCTTTAAACATGCACTTTTAGTTTTGTAAAGAAAGTAAGATTTAAAAATCCGTTTTTATTTGAAAATGTATTTTAAAATGATATTCATAAAAATAATTTAAATTTTACTATTTTTTTAATAATTTATTATTTTGAGGCCTGCAATTTTCGCCCAATTCTCAATTTTAACTGGTGTTATCCATTCACGGTACGGTACTATCGTCGCCAAAGAGACGAGGAAACCAGTCCCCGGACGTGCGCCGCCAAGGGCACGTCACTCGTCATCTCCCATAATTCCGTTCAATCAATTCAATTTCTTTGTTAGGTATTCCGTTACCCCCCAGACCTCTAATTAACGGCGCTAGCGTTCACTGCGAGCCTACGTCATCGGCCAATCAGGATTCAGGAGAGCCTTCCTACGCTACCGTCTCCGGCCCTGCTACGGCCGCCGCCACGTGTGGCCGCCACTGGCGTTCACGGCAGTCTGACTCTCCCCAGTCGTCGCCCACCTGGCGAGAACCCGAGGCGGGGAAATTACCAATTTACCACCGCTCTCGCACCCACGAGTCAGTACGATGGGCGATACGTAAAATTCGTGGAAAATTCTAGAAGAAATGGGGTTTTGACTGCGGTGGTCATTGGCTGGGAACTGGAGGATGGGTTTCGCGCAGACTTTTACCTCGCTTTGGCAATCGGCGCCCTCAGCCTCCCTCGCCTTGCGCTTCCGATCCTCCGGCGGAGGGAATGGCGGCGGCTTCTGAGGAGGCGGCTCGGCGCTTGCGCAGGATCCACTTGGTGATGACGTCACAGTAGCCTCGCATGCAGCTGTCTCCCCACCACCGGCGGGGGACGTCGCCAGCTCCGCCGGAGCTCGCTCCTCTGCGGTCCACCGCGACGGCTCACAGTGAACCGCCTCTGACACCCTGGACTGCGGGCGCCAGGCAGGAGTGTCGCTGGAATCCACCACCGTCAACTCGTTCATCGCGACAGTCGAGTGGGACGGTCCTGCTTCGTCCTCCCTGCGCCTGCTCATCCGCGACAGGTGCCCGAAGTTCTCCATCTCCCTCTCCCTCGAAGGCAGTATAGGCGGCCTTGGCCCCGGCACCAACTGTCGTTGATACACAGAGTGAGGAGCAAGAACGGCGCTTGCAGCCGCAGTCACATTCGTAGTAGTCACTGTCATGGTGGCAGTAGCAGTGGCCGTGGCGGTGGCGTTAGCACAGGGAGAGGTGGAGGAATAGAGAAGATCGGGGCAGAAGTCGTAGGGAGTGTCATTTAGCAGCCAGGAGGCCATGTCGTCCTCCTGCATGAAGAGGCTCTGCTGGTGGTGGTGGTGGTGGCTGCTCGGGTCCTGTACGTCCCGGCGATTGGCAGGGATCATCTCGTCAGAGAATCCCGATGCCGCGAATCTCTTCACCGGTCTCTGGCTCTGCATCACCACCTGCCCGTTCTGCCACAGCAGCTCCATGATCTCGTCCTCAGCCCTGCCAATCAAACGGAAACCTCTCCATTACACAAAAAATACAAAGAAATCGCCATGAAAGTACAGAGACGAAATTCTGGACTCTTGATTCCCTCACATGCTGGATTCCTTCGGGCGATCCAGGGCTGCAATCAATCAGTTACCAACCATTTTGAAGTCACGGAACCAGCGATCCAAACTCTACCGATCACGACTGCACAAACAAAGGGGTGGGTTAAATCAAATTCCATGATCGAGCAGAAAACAGAGCGGTTCCATCCAGTAGCCCGCCAACCCACTCACCTGTGAACAGAGTCGGCCAACTTCCTTCTGTGAACCTAACAATCCAGTCCAAACCGAGATGGGTCCGGTCGAAGAAGACGATAACTGATAGCAGAACAAGGAAACCAAAGGAGAGAGGCCAAGTCGTCGTCGTCGTTGGAGTAGGAATCATCTACCTATCCATCAATGGTGGGAAAGGTGGGAATGCATAACAAAAGCAATAATGGAGGGGGAGAGAGAGGGGAGACTGAGGAGAAGATCTTCTGTGCTGCTGCTGTTTCTATGTTGGGGAGAGGTCAAAATTGAATGTCCCTTTGCCATCAGAGCCAGAGCAGCTCAGAGAGATAAGGTTTGTCACTAACCCTCTCTCTCTCTCTCTCTCCATTTATCTGCGGTTGGGAGGCGAGTGAAAGGGGGTTAGGGCATGAGGACGAAACAGAATTTTGATGGTTTGCGCTCGGAGTGCATTTCCGAGACTCACAATTATAATTCCGACAAAAACGGTCTCAGACGCCAAATCTAAACGAGTGGAGAGAAACTCACTCTCATCAGGTTGCTGAGATTGATATCTCTGAGTGGAGAAACTCTCCGGTGAAGCGATCGTACTATGTAAACGATAATGATGCGGTATATCCGTTCAATTAGAATTTATTATTTATATATTTGTTCAATTAGGATTAACTATTTACTAGATTTTTTAATTTTTTTATCATTTATATATTTTTCTAATTATAGTTCACCATTTATTTAAAATTTTTTAGAATTTAATAATTGTAATTGTATAATTATTGATTACATGCCAAGTTTCGATTGGACGGACATACCACTTCAGCATCACCCATGTGGTATGACCGCTCTACTGAACACTTTCTCCTTTGAGAGATGAATGGTTATGTTATGTGTTAATGATGGCTAGATATATTTATTCAATTAGAATTTGACGTATAATTAATAATTATACAAATATAATTACTAAATCTAAAAACATTTAAAAAAACCTTAGTAAATGGTGAATTATAATTGGATAATGATATAAATAGTTGATTTTGATCAGAGGAGTGTATCATGTCGTATCATGTCGTATCATGTCATATCATGTCAGTATTACCTATGTGGTACGATCGCTCAATTAAAGACCTTTTCGCTTCTTAGACTGTACTGAACCTAATATTCAGCATCGATAGTTCCTTCTTTATTAGTGAAAAAGAAAGGGAGCAGCAGTGGCCACCCGACACTCCCGCTATATAATGTTCGAGCTTCCGTGTTTAGTCGTGAGCATGTCAGACAAACTGAACAATTGTGATTAATGGTAATTAATATGATAGATATTTAGCATATTTGCATAAGGTGGGTATGGGAGACTTTCCTCATGATATCACATAAGAAGCAAGCGAATTAAATTAGTTTTAAGTAAAAATTAGGTCTCATTGAGGAAAAAGTTTTCAATAGAACAGTTATATCATGTAGATGAGATTGACGCGCTATAGCCATTCAATCGAGACTTGACATCTAATCAATAATTATATAGTTATAGTTATTAAATTATTAAAAAAATCTTTAAAAATATAAAAAAATCTTAAATAAATGATGAACACTATTGTAAATAATATATAAATGGTTAAAAATATTTAAAAAAATCTAATAAATAGTGAATTTTAATTGGACAAATATATAAATGGTAAATTCCAATTTGACAGATATATCATTTCAACATCGCCTACATGATATGACCGCTCCACTGAAGGCTTTCTTTTTCACTATGGCCTCATATATCCCAGTTTAAATGAGTTCTGATTAGATATTATTTATTTACAGTGAATTGACTTATACTCACCTGAACTATGCATGTTTAGGAGTGACTCCAATCCTCATTTAGCGTTGAAGTCGGTTCAAGATCATTCACTAGTCTTATCTGCAGTGCTCGACCAGCCTCTCTGTAGCCAATGATTCGGCTCGGCTAAGCGTGGCACGGTTCAACAACATGCTAAGCTCGAGATGACTCCAGGGACAGATCCAGAAACCTCGTTCAAGGGGAGCAAAACTCAATGGAAAGGTAATATCATGAGTTCATGGGGTGAAATTAAATAGTTTAATAAAAAAAATTTATGTAAAATCAAGTGAAATTTATATAGTAACTCGTAAGCTTTCTCGAGTTCAGGGGGATCGATTGCCCCTACGCATCCCCTAAATCCATCCCTGGATGACTCGGTTACACTTCCAAGAAGGTGGAGCGATAATAATCCATTTTCAATTTACACCTTCAGACATTTAGAATCCCGAAAAAATCCTGACCATTTTAGATTCGACCCTCTTTTTTTTGTTTTATATCGATGGTGTCCGACGCCGTAACAACCGACTAATTCACCAAACGGTGTATTATACGACCTGGGACCCTTCATTAATCCCAAAATATCAGTCCCGACAGAGTCGAACCTTAAACCTGACCTACTGCATGTTATCAGTTTATCGGTGGATTCACTCCTCAGAGGTCAGATTCGACCATCTTGTACCGCTAAAAAGTAAAACACTCCCGGTAGCAGTATTTTTCACCTATAAAGGACTCGAATTTTGTATCTTATTTAAGGGAAAGAAAGGCAGAATGAAAATAACCTTTTTTTTGTTGAGGGAAAAAACATACATTGGCGTAAGAAAAGGCCAGTCAGACTGGGACAAACGAACAATTTGATATGAATCACCGAGTAGTTATCTTAATTATTGTTAATTACAGTAATTTAATTAATTTTTTTCTGATCGTATCAATATGAATTAAGATTTTCTTCGCATTGACAGGTGGGGAAGGCATTGCTTTTAATGGAGAAAATGACAATTAACGGTAAACCGTCATTTCGGAAATAATAGTTAATTAGGGTTTTGATCATTCCCCCTGAGAGAGAAACGATCCCATGATTAATGATTTAATTAATCAGTCGTTAATCAAAAGTAAATAGGAGTCATTAATGTAACCGTACCGCCGTTTAGGAAGCAGCGGAGGACACGCGTCTCTCCACGAGTAGAAATTGTCAAACGGTCGTTATCGGATCATATTCGGTGAGTATTATTTATCGAGCGCGTACAAAATAATCTCAATGACGTCTTTTTTTTAACATCGACAGTGTCTGGTACCGTAATCCGACCGATTCACAGGGCGGTGTATTGTACGGTTTGCGGTCTGCTATTAATTCCCAGATACTGGCTTCCAGAGAGTCGAATCCTGAACCTGACCCGCTGTATGTCGTCAGCCTACATGACAAACTTACTATATATGTCACACGTTAAATATTTACTCACCTAGTGACCTTATGCACGATCCAGACCAACAATTATTTAATATATTAAAAATTATCATATCATTGATAATATTAATTTTTTAAATGTTTTACAAATTTTACTGACATGTCAGATAACTACAGACCGAATTCATTATGTTATCGTGTTTACCACTAGCGTAAGGATTCCCGAACTTTGCTCCGCATTACACCGAGCTAGGAACGGATCTAGAAAATCCGTTCAGGAGGGCGAAACTCTATAAAAGAGTAATATGAAGAAATTCAAGAGGACAAGACACGATAATTTATCAAAAAAATTGAGCAAAATGTATAAATGGATTTTTCATAATTTATGAGAGGCTCGCCCTGTACCCTCTCTTAAATCCTTTCCTGCACCGAGCCGTTCCTCAATGACTGTCGCGTGGTCTACTATTTCCTTTCGGTAGTGAGGGATAGTCGTCAGCATAGTGTGGAATGAGAATAAAAGGTCAAAGAGGGGTTAAATACTATTTCTGTACCTAATATTTCACGCAGCCTTTATTTCTGTCTTCAATTTAATTTCACCATTTATATCGTTCTCAAAGTTTGAAAAACCCTCACAACTTAGTCCCTATCCATTATTTTCACCTTCGGTGTTTAAAAAATCGTGAAAATATAGTCCCTCTGCACGAGGGATAAAAATGATAACCGGATGAAATATTAGGGATGAAAATATCAAAGTGGATTGGTTGAGGTGGCACGGCGTGCCCTCCCCTTAAGTAATATTCGTTGCGTTCGAGGCCTGTGAATGGAAAAAAACCGTCACGAGAGAGCTTTACCGATCACCTAACTCGAACTGAATTAGTCAAAATATGTTGGGTTTTTAAATACTAGTGGTACATACCAAAAAAATAAGGATCAGTTAAATAATGAGGATGATATTCATGATGAAAATGATAGTAAAACTGGGCCTGGCCATGGGTCGATTAGGGCCCGAAACCGCCCTGGTCAAAACCGAACTAAAACCAGTCAAAATCGGAACCGGTCCAGAACCGTCATTGAACCGTAAGGATTAAGGTTCCCCAAAATTGGAACCGTCAATTCTGATTCCACTAGCCCCCGCCCCCCTCCCCCCTCCCTGTCAGCCTACCTATAACCCTAGCCTACACTTAATTTTTCCCCTTTTTTTTTTTACATATTTTCAATTTTAAATATTCATTGTGTAATGTAAAATATAAATAAGTTCGTTATATAAACTACCATTCAAATCTTGACACGTGTAGAGTTAACTTCCAATAATTGTAAAAATTTATACGTGTAAAAAAATTCAACTGTGATTTACACAATTAACCCTTTATATAAATCCAATTTTGTTTAATTTTAATAGAAACCGAACTAGTTAGTTCGGAACGGGACGGAACCGTGGTTTTGAACCGGAACCGTCCAAAGGAAGGTTCAGGGATGGTTCCAAGGAGCCACGAAACTGGAACCGGTGGTTCCGAACCAGAACCGTCCGGTTCTGGAACCGTGGCCTGGGCTAAGTAAAACTATCGAGAGAAACTAAATTAAGGATCTTCTAATTTAGGGTTAGAGCGAAAAAAACTAAAAAAAAAAAAAGAGAGAAAAATGAAAAAAGGACCCTTTCTTTTCTTTAGCTCAGTTACCATGAAGGCAAAAGAACATCAGTCAATTGAGTTTTTCTGCTGGTCGATCTTCGGTTAATCCATTCCCACTCTTATGGAAATCTATTTACTGCCGATTCCGTAAATTCCCAGTATTAACGCGCAAGTTCGGAGATTCATTCGAGATCGGTATTCAAATCCGCGCAAGATCTTCGACTCCCGATCATTACGGTTTCTGACAACGATACGTGAAAGCAGTACGGGTCGGGGTGGGCTTTTCTGTGAACAGTCGAGCCCCAACTTTTTTGGACCGATTTTTTCAAAGCGCATACTAAGAACCGTCTAGGGTTATGAAAAACCAACCGTTTCGGTGGATTTTTCAAGCCAGACTTTTTAATACAATATATTGAAATTAGAAATTCCATTAAATAATTCAAAAATTTTACAAATTCAATGAAACCTATACATCAATTTTACGATCTATAATATTTATTTGGACAAGATTATATTATTTTTTATTCTAATATATTAAAAATTAATTATACTCCTAATATTAACACTCAACAATTTTAAAAAAATATATATAATATATTTGAAATCAAGCGAGCTGGGCCCACCGATTTTTTCGGTTCAGGGCCTGGCTTTTCTAGGCTAGTTTCCTTCCCCTAAAGGGAGAAAGTTTTCAGTAAAATGATCATACCATGTCAGTATCGCTTACGTGGTATATCCATCTAATAAAAATTCACTATTTATATATTATTTCTAATTAGGATTTACCATTTATTAGATTTTTTTAAAAAATTTTTATCATTTATATTTTATTTCCAACTGGAGTTCATCATTTATTTAAAGTTCTTTTTAATATTTTTAAAAATTTTTTAAAATTTAATAACCATAATTGTATAATTATTAATTACATGTCAAGTCGTAATTTGACAAATATATCACGTAAGCAGTGCTGACGTAGCATAACTGCTCCACTGAAAACTCTCCTAAAGAAATGACCAACTTTCGTGCAAGGCCCCTGAATTTCAGTTTTTTCAGCTCGGTCTTAAATCGATTTAATCAATTTTTTCGATTTTTCTATTCTTCGACTCTTGACTGACACCCCTACCCTTCGACAACTGTGCTTTGCCTGTAAGCTCGCTACCAAACAGCGCTCTGATAGGAACTGTTAAACAGGTCAGAGAGGAGACAAACTTTTCTACCGAATGAGAAAAACTGTTCAAACGTCTGCTTTTCTTGACCCCTGTTCTATTTACCCACTACACTGAAAAGACAACAATACCCCTAATACATACATAAAAGGTTTCTAACGGTGACATGTAAATTGCAGCACTGCATCGAGATGATACCGTGAGTGTGAAGCCAGTCTGTTTTTGTCCGAAGAAATCCCGTGAACTATTCTCCAAGATTCCACCCGGATTCCCAAGTAAAAACCGAGCAAATCGTAGTTCAGGTGAAATACGGCAGCAGTACATAGCATTCATATCAGGAAAAGAACAGGGAGCTTCTTTACCATATGCATAATATGCACTGCCACAAGAGACACCAATTCTCTTGAGACCCCCAGAGAGAAACAGCAAACCAACCAACCAAACCAAGCAATAACGATAATTAAAGGAAAAATGATACACGAGAAATGAGGTAAGGCCACAGGGAAAGGAAACTCAAAAGGCTGAAAGTTATGCATTGACACAATGTACAGAATCGGAGCAGCAAAAAAGCCGATCGGCACGCCGAGACATGGGGGAGTTGGGTCAGTGTGTGTTGTCGATCGCAGCGCCTGTCCTGGCACGTGAGATTCAATTCGTGTAGATTGTGACCAGCTGAAGATGATGCATTCACACGATATACAAAATCGAAGCAGAGAGAAGCCAGTCAGAGCACCGAGCTACTACTCAGAAGGCTTTTATTTTTTTACCATTCGTCGGCACAGACATGTGGGAGTCGGGTGGTCACGGGGTGTTGTCGATCGCGGCGCCTGTCCTGGCCTGCGAGATTCGATTAGCATATAATGTGACCAGTCGTAACTGTGTGCTGTTGAGCCCCTCCAAGTATGGAAGGAATGCTTTTCCGAGCATGATGTACATGTCCACCAGGCAGAAAACCACCGTCTGCAATAGGGTAACAAGACAGAGCATCTCGATCTCAGCTTTCTTCACGGTATGCTTACTGTAAATCATATTTTACCGAGATTTCGAACATAACTACAGCCAGCCGGATGCATATTCACAAAGTTAGCAGAAAACTGGGCCCTTAGGTTATCTTCAAAAAAATATGGTTGCATCTCAGAACTTTTCCCCGATTATGAGGATTTTGGAATAGAAGGAACTTATATGAACTAATGGAGTCGTTCTCTTGAAGCAAGGAGCAAAATTATATTCAAGCAGTATGGGTATGAGACAGCACCTTGCGGACATCTGGGCTCTGGTTCCCAAAAGCTTCAAATAGTGCAGGCAAAAATGATGGCACCTGAGTCATCAGCTCCTCCTGTGAGAGCCGCCCCACAAGCTGAACACAACCACCACAGGCAGATGAGCACCAGTTCACTGGGAATTAGGCATTGTGGAAAGAGGTAAAAAAACATGGACTGGTAAAACCAGTCTTCCACATTCGGTTTCTATAGATCATACAGAAGTTGTCATTAAGAATATGACCAAACCAGGTTGTCTTTCGTGTGGATTCTGGCCGAAAACCGGTTCAAACAGGATTCATGCGCATTCTGAATGCGTAAGAAAAGCCATAAGCCGGAAACAGAACCAAACTAAATCAGAACTGGTTCTTTTGCGGGTCTTCTTTTCAGGGTTCGTAATAAAACAGTCAATTTGGACTTAATAAACAGAAGCAACCATGTACATGGCCGTGGGGACACCTACTTGGCATAAATTTTCCAGAAAGGTATTGGTAATTCATACATTATTTCCTGTTTTGGGAAACAGAAGAGTTTTTAGCTTCTCAATGGGAGAGCGGAAGAAGTGATCAAGAAATGCCTCCATAGGAAAAGGCGAGTGTCAGACCACTTTGTGGATGAGCTAATGAATCAGAAATTGGCTTGCTGGAATGATAGCACAATTCTCATACACCGGTAGACAGTGGTTTAGATGCACAAATATGACT
Source organism: Lagerstroemia speciosa (assembly GCA_037672795.1). Lineage (NCBI taxonomy): Eukaryota > Viridiplantae > Streptophyta > Magnoliopsida > Myrtales > Lythraceae > Lagerstroemia > Lagerstroemia speciosa. Next base: position 3,083,796 of record CM075293.1, on the reverse strand, counting down.
GTATTATATCTTTAAATAGTAGATTGATCGGCATAATACCTTGGTCAAACAGTTAATACAGGTAATGAGAGTTTTCTCATCTTCAGTTACCAGTAACGGAACAATAACCTGAAAGACGGAAAATATAACAATGAGTATTCAAACGCAATTAAAATCTTCCAGTATATATGCATGTTTGAGCAGAGAACACATACACTTAAACACCTGAATGGATCATACTGAGACAGCACGATACTGAGGCAGTGCTCAGCTTCGTTAGAAACCTGAAAACATGAGGAAAAGAATATCAGGACACAAATAATGGGAGTTCAAACAGAAGAAATAAAAAATATACCTTCAGGACAACATCCTTGGTAACATGAAGGAGCTTCTCAATAACAATCTCAACAGAATCTTGCATCATGTCTTTCTGACACCATGATAGTGAAGAGGATGGACGACATATAAGAAAATTGTGGTCACATTATATGATAGAAATCAAACAAGGCCTTCTGCCCTATTAGTAGAGAAGATCAGACCTGGTTTTTCAGCATTTCAATGATCAGCGACAGAGCAAGCTCGCGGATTGAGTCATCAGAATAATCCAGGACTTCAAGTACAATTGTCAGAATTTGATTGAAGTACTGTAAAAGAGAAGGAAAACCATGTTCTTGTCAGCAGATGATCCAATCACTAAACTTTATTTTCCTGATAAGTATCCAATTACCAATTAATATTAGATAACCAAATTCTCAGTAAATGAAAGCAAATGCAGTGTGTCATCCAAACAAATATTAATGGAAAAATCTCAGGAAGCAAATACAACAACAAAGGATCAATACCAGTTCTATAACAAAATCCTAAAATTGATTTGAAAACCTTGCTCAGCCCACATTTTTCCCCAGGATGCCAAGTTCTCAATTGCAAAAGAAAATGATTATCAAACTTATTTATACATGTAGCTTTGAACAACTTCCTGAAGGTATGTTGGCGGCTTCCAAGCGGTGGATAACAATATTAACAGAATACTACATGCAACACAGAAAATTCTGCAATACTGATGGTAAGGGAAGGCGCTGAAAAATTCGCCATATATCATCTGGAACACCGTCACGTGGCAGATGGCAAATTAAGATCAAAGCATGAGGTACAATAACACACCTTTCCCCAGATAGAGATATCATTAGCCACAGATATGTCAACCAGTTGTTGAAGTCCATTACATTTATCGGAAGAGGCATCATCATCACTACTATTACCAATCTGCAGCAATTTTATAGGAAAATCAGCAATTAGAGCTATAGTTGATAGAAAAAGCAAAAATATCCATCTAGATGCATGTCTCACCAATTGAAGAATTTGGGGAATGCTAGGATCAGCATTAGGGATTGTGTTAAACTTTAAAACAGACATATGTTGATTCAGGTCTGCTTCCAATGGAGCTTCATCAGATAGTTCTAATCCAGGAGCCACTTGGTTAGGTTTGATCAGGCCATTCACATGCAACGGAGTGTACAAACTCTCTGAGTTCGTGCTACTAGCCAAATTTTCAACTCGACCAGTTGAGAAGTCCAGATTTTGTCCTGTGGGCTCAACCATGAAGTTTAGATCTCTGGTTTTGGAACCTAACGAGTCTAGATAAGAGTTGTCATGAGTTTCACTAAAAGTCCCATGAGTACTGCTAGTAACCAGCGATGAGTCCTGAACAGTCCACTTCCTCCCGGCATCACTGTCAATGGAGCCAGCAGAATATCTTCCAAGGTAATTGCTTCTCTTTGGTGCATCAATATATCCTTCTTCAGAAGATTTGCCCACAACATCAGGTGGGTCATACATAGTCTTAGGACGCTGGCGGTCTTTCTTGCTTTGTAAATAGTTCATCAGGTCCACTTCGATACGAGGAGTGTAATGTTTAAGGGCTCGTCTCAAAGAGTTCTGTTCCTCAACAGACAAACTGAGAATAAAATTGAGCACTGCTGTTGGATCATAGTGGGAGTAGACAGATATGATGCATGTAATAGCTGCTTCTTTGAGCTTTGCATTTTTATCATGGGCCAATGGAGTCAACTTAGCAAGCCACAATTTTAAGATACCAATATTACCTGAGCCTTCAGAGCTAAGTGCATGTTTATTTAAGGAACCAATAGCAAACTCAATCACAGCCAATTTTGCCTTGGGAGATCTTTGCTCGTCTAGAGATCGAAGCAGAGCAGGTAATAAAGAATCAACACTGTAGGTCTTGCTCACAATCTCCAGAGCAGTTGAGCAAGGTTTCCGTACCAACTCCTTGGGGTCAATTAACCGTGAGAAAACATGTGGTAGGATCCGCTCCATATAGCTCTCAAAGGGCTTTCGGCATGAAGGGATGATATCAGCAAGTGTCGAGAGAGCTGCCTGAGCAACCTTATGGTGAGGATCATCCAAATGCTGGAAAAATAATTTCATTACCTTCTCAAAATTCTGAATGACTTCTTGAACACCTCTTGGTCCCTGTTCCAGCAAAGACTGTAGATAGTTAAAGGCAGCAACTCGAGCAGACCAGTTAGAACTTGGATTCAATCCCTCATTTATTGCATCAATAAGAGATGCTGGACCCTCCATGAAATTTGACGTATCACCCAATGACAGCTGGCTATCATCAAAACTTCTCCTGTTTGTAGCAGACATCCGGCCACCTGCATGTTTTCTCAAAAGTGGTCTCTGAAAGTTGGGTACATAACTGCTTTGCAAATCCATTAAGTTTCCATCTCTGTGAGGTGAGTCCAAATATTGCCTATCAACATGTATGTTCATAAATCTTCTTGCGTCTCTGACATCATTGTTATCCTCAAAGGAACCTCTTTCTTGTTTCTCAGGTCTCTTAGCAGAGTACGATGAAAGCTTTGAGAAAGACTCTGGTGCCACACCAATTCGATGCAATAGCTTAGAGTTATCTTTGGAAGCTTGAATCTGAGTAATTATATCAGCAAGAACCAAGCCACCATTATGACTACCAGCTTTATTGGTAGCTGAGGTAGTAGGCTCTGCATTTAAAGAGTGTGCAAGATAATTAGTTGCTGTAACAGCATGCAGGGATGTTGGATTATAACAAGATGGAGTTTCAACACCTGCACTACGACCAATAATTCAAAATTTTAACTGCGAACAACCCGAGCTGCAATTAAGTTTGTTTGGGTAAGATGAATTTCTGACACCTGAACACATAAAAATAAGATAATCTGGAAAGAGAGGCATTGAGAAAAATGACGCAATACCAAGATCTAAGCTAGATGAACGGATAGCTGAAGGGTTACGTTTCTCAGACACCTCCAGTCCTTTGAGCATACTTTCAATCGCACTAACTTTCTCCTTGCTTGAGTGCAATACACTTTCAAGACTTCGGTCACTACCTTTATTGATCGTCTTAGCTTGGGACAGAAGCAATCCAGAAGAGAGGGATGCACCGGATGGTAAACTTGAACTTCTATCCATAGCAACAATAGCAGAAGTCCCATATCCAGGTATAGTTGCATGACTAGAGGTTTGAGGCTTGGATGACATTTGACTACTTCTATCTCGAAGTAAAGGAGAAGCATGTCTTCTATGAATTCCTCCATCCTCTTCATTTATTATCTGACCCAAAAAAAGGCATCATGGAAACAGCGAATAACATGATCTCATCCTTCATAAACAAAATAAGCAATCATACCCTTTGAATAGCAGGATCAAAGGACAAAAACAATCGCCTAGACCGCTCCGGCCATGTTTTTGAGAACATTCTGTAGCACATTCGCGCAGTTGAGCGTACCTGCCAGATATGAAAAATTAAGGACCTCTGCAGAATAATCATTTTAAAAGCAAGACATAAATTGCATTTGAAGAATGTAATATGCTTTGATGAGCATGCCCAATCCCAGTCATCAATAGAGCCCATTAAGAAGCGTCAGCACTAAGGAAAGAAAGTTTAAAGGTATACCTCACTCATAGCATCTGCTACACAACACCGTATAAGATCTTCATATAGATCCGCTGATCGCTGTATTTCAGGTGCATCAGCCCAATTCTCCAGGATTAACAGTGCATATTCACAGCACCTGTCATTTAAAGGAAAATACGATGCATGAAACAATATAAATCTAGGTATATGCAACAAGATGTCTAATCATAATAATACCCACACTCTAAAGCTGATATACAAGATAAGAGATTCTGCATCCATAATTTGGAAGATCGTCAATGTTCCATGTTAAAGAATGTGGTTGTTTTGCTAAGCCATACCGGTATTTATAATCTTTATGTCTCCATTATATTGTTCAATCAGTTAATGGTTATCATGAGCATTTCTTAATTATTTTAGTTTAAAAATGGGATTCTCATATTATGCGGTAAAAGGAAAAACTATTTACAAAGTACAATCCGGAGGGTATTTATTGTGCAAATAAGAAATATCTTGAGCAGCCATTTAATGAGTTTGCCTAATATTCAAAATAAATGGTACCTTGCACGGAGTACTGAACTGCGGTCATTCTTAGCACTGTCAGCTATACGAGGAAGTACACGAGCAACCTTGCAGTTTAGCAACATCTGAAAAGTAATTCGATGCTTTAACAGATGGTTAGGACAAGGAAAGTAAATGGTGCATCGATTGGAGAATCCAAAACTTACTGTTTTTATACAGTTATCTGCCGACTCTGCAATTACAAGCACAGTAATCACAACTAGCTTGAAAAGAACCTGATTATTGTTTGTATGATTAGTACGTAAGCTAGGCAAATGAAGTTAGGTTAACAGAGCTAAAGGAACTTACAGGAATGAACATTTCAGCACACGCCTCAAAATCTCCCAACAGCTCTTTAGATAAAAAGCACAGTAGATGGCAAGCCTACCACAAAAAAATTATCAGAAGATGAATAGACCATATTAAAATCTCAAACACCAAGCAGTAGGGGGAGTTAGTCCCTCAAATGTTATCTTTGGTTAATGAAATCAAAACATTTAAAGCACGCCGAAGGCAAATAGAATAGTATAGAATCTATAGATCATATCATCCCAAGTATTTTAGTGCATTTCTTTAATTAACCAAGTTTGTCTAAACTGCAAAGTTTTAATCATTTTGATCTTTGCAACCCCTTACCAATCGTGAACCCCTATAATTAGGAGATTATTAAAAAATGAGTGAAGCATGCCCTTATTTACTAACAAAGAAGCCTGATAATGATTTATTCCAAGTTAGATAACATAACAAAAGAACATACAGAAAACAAGTCCAATGGTAGTCGTTTAAAAGAAAATTGTGAAAAGTCAGCTACCCATAAGAGTAGCATCTGCCTGGGTATCAATCAGGCACATAAATGTTTGTCATCAAGAATAAGATACTCACTATGCCTTGTGAACCCAAGAAGGCAATCAGTCATATCGGCAACTCCTAACCAGATAGGAAGATATAACAGATGTAGAATATAAACACACCTGCTTTACTATGCTGGACCTTCGATCAGATAATTGCGAACTTAGAGGACCAACAAGTTGCTTCAAGAGTCCTCGGAAGCAAGGGTAGTCTGCAGCACCTGGTAATAAGTAAAACAGAAACTAACTCATATACAGCTTGACAGGATGGGACCTGAGCAGATATATCTAATTGATCAGGTAGGACTATGTTTTCCAAATAATAGCTCAATTTTCAGGAATTACTCAAAGTGGGAATTCAGCCAAACAGACAATGAAAACCCCAGAACGCATTTAAAGTAAAAATACAACAGCTTAAATCTCCAGGAATTGTCTCTTTTTTTTTTTTTTTTTGATAAGTATCCAGGAATTGTCTCGACATTGTTCAAACTAGCAATTCTATCAAATAAAAATGAAAAACCATGGAAACCATCCATCAGGTTGTTTAGGTTTTATTAAAAGTGAAAATACAATATATGCAAGTAAGAAGGAAGCAACAGAAAACAACAGAAATAGACAAGCTCCAAAGTAGATAATGAACCTCAGCAACAAAATAACTATAGATTCAAGAATAATGTGACAAGAATAGTCGAACCTCCAGTAACAAGGCCCTCAACCCTCTGCAAAGCAGCAATGCGCATGGACCAATCCTTTTCTGGTACAAGTATCAAAGCAATCTTCTCAAATTCCCTAACCAACTCCTTTTCCGAATAGACTTTCACAGGCTCTATGGGCTTTTCTGTTATATCATGCTCAGCTGTACACAACAGAGCCACCACAATCAGGAGTGAAGAGAGCGAGAAATTCTCAGTATAAAAAGTCATCCTATTTCAACCATATATTCCATGTAGAACCCAAATAAATGTGATATTTGCATATTTTATTGCAATGCAAGAACGATGTCCCTATTGCCAGAGCCAGTCTGAATGGATATTGTCATGATTCACATAACATAGTAATAGAGTGATGAGAGGATCCAGTTCATCCTCCAGAGTCCGAACAATACAGATAGGTATAAATAAACCTTTTTCTTATCTGAAAGTGTTGGTTTGCTTCCAAACATTTGTTAAATTCTGTCTTTGGTCATAAATGAACCTTTACTGTTCCCCTCTAGTAGTGGCTGGATATATAAGTAGAATCAATGCATAGAAGATGGAGAATATTTAGGACAAGCATAGAACAGATAAACATTTCATACATAACAGAAAGTAAGCCAAACATTTGGCAGAAAAGAGTATAAATTTCCTCAGATATGAGATAGATATACGAGATTGGATGATAACCTCCAAAGAGGGACACTTCTCTTGAAGAATTCTTTGCCTTTGGACTACTCCTTTTTGGATTGACACTCACAGGCCGCATCTCTCCAGCAGGAAAAGAAACACTAAGACCATCAGAAGAGCGGACCTGTGGCTCTATCCTCTCTAGTCTGGCATTAATATCTCTCACCTGCATGTACAAGTAAAAAGGGAAAAAAAAGGGAGAGTTCAAAATAAAATGGATAATCACTTGTGGAAGATTTTTTTTTTTTTTTTTTTTGCAGCCAGATAAATAACCATAGAGGGAGGAAGTGAATGCCGGTGAAGTTCATCACGAAATTGAGGTCCCGCCTGGGTATACATCTCCTGCAAATAAAACAGCAATTTTAACTCCATTAGAATGACAATATAGTAGAAGAACACAGACACCCATTCTAAAATCCACTTCGAGCCAAAGAAAACACAAGGATAAAACTAGTCTTCTGTAATTTAATTAAGAGATATTTGCTTTAACATAACCTTTTTCTTAATGGAAAGAATAGATTTTCTAACATAAACAACATATAATGATTGAAGACATAAATCCTGTTCGATGAAGTTGCGCTGAGATGGAAAAACCTTACAGAGCTTAGTTTTTGCCTTTATTTTTTCATTGTATACATATTATACAGTAACATTTGTAACAAAGTCTAAGAATAAAAGGCCACAGAATCATACAACAGAATAGCCAGTCTTATTTAGTTCCGGCCTCAGTAGCCTTCACAAAGAATTAACTCAGTCAACTTATCCATAAAGGGAACTTTATTCACTTCCTCAAAAAGAATCAAGTCCCTGAAAAAGCTAAAAGTACTGAACTGCCTGATTACCGACAAACTATTTAGGTATAGGGTCATTTTGGGACAAATAAAAGAATGAAGTAAAATATGGCAGACGTGATTTGAAATATAAGGACATGAAAGCACTTGAAATTGAAAGTCCTCCCAGATGAAAGCATCAGAGATACGGATCAAGTATCAAAAGTACAGCTAGCACTCAGAGAAACAAGATGACCAAGATATCTCTATCATAAAAATAGAGTAATAAACAAAATTTACTGCTGTTCTACAAAGGTGAAGTAAGTCTAAGCTCTTTAGCTATGTGTTGAGTCATTCTCCACCTTTTTTTCTGCTTTTCATAATCAGTAAACTGGACAGATATCCTACTGTTTCAATAATTATACTCTCATTGCTCAACAGTAAATGTTCAAGCTAAAAGACAGAAGAAATGACATATTACTAACCTCTATGCATAATATAGCAGCCTCTCTGACAGCATGATTTGGGTCATTCAACATTTGTAAGATCTGATGATTGATGCAAGTGTTTGTCAGAGCATACATTTTACGATAAACCTAATTTTAATTCATTTATCATCCAATAATTCAACAAGCATACGGCAGGAAGAATGGCACGCTGAAGGGGCAGCTCTGTTGATGCAAAAAGAGTAGTTGCTGAAGTAACAGTCCGTGCAAACTCTTCACGAACTCTCCAACTTTTGTGCACCCATGCATAAGAACCAGCTCTTTCGACAATGATCGTAGGAGAGGAAACCTAACATGCAACAAATAAATTACCTTAAGCCACTCTCTTTTGTTCATGTAATTGGAAAGGGTAAAAGAATAGCAGCGAAAATAATTGGACCAAAAAAATATTGCCAACTGGCCTAAAGAAAGGCAAATTTTAGGTGGAAAGGACTTCTATCCACATACAAACAGGATAATGTACTTCATATTTTGTTTGGTGATGATTGCAGAAGCCTTGTGGTATAAGCAAGGTTGAAACTGAAAGAAATTTTATCAAAATTCAACCTAGATGAGGAAATAGCCTGGAATCCATCTTACCGATGGTATACTGAAGCACGTTATTGATGTAACATGTTTGCTTCTCTCTCAAAGGCAATGATAGACCAGGATCAACTCATGTTATGCACTATATAATCATACTGTGAACGAATGCAAGGTGGAAAATATCCACCATCGATCCAGAAGAATTGACCAAGCCCCCTCACTTTAACTCGCAGAGCGAATGATGGTCATTGTAATTGCCCAAAACCGATATACCCTAAAGAAAAATCGCTAATATATTGATGACCCAGTCAAGAGGAAGGCTTTCCATTATTCCATTCTTTGCTGCTTCATGTATTTTTCTTCACTCAATGTGTACAAGGAAATGATAAAGAGCAATTACTAAGTCCCCAGAGCAACAATAAAGTAGTGATGCATAAGACAATGCCAGTCAAAATTGCCAAACCAACTGGATTATCTCGCCAATGAGCTGAATTTTGACAGCTAATTGATCAATTTTCAGCGTATGCCACAATAGAGTGGAAAAGCGCGCACAAAAGTCAAAGGCATACCTCCATGAGAGTGAGCAAGAGCCTCCTGGCGGCGTCCCTCACAGGCTGCTTAGCATCACCGAGCCGCTCAACTACGGCAGGTACGAGGGCGTTGAAGTGCAGCTTAAGGTTCTCGCCAGAGAGCACGGCGGCAGACGATAGTGCCTGGAGCGCGCCCTGGGAGACCCTGAAGTTGCTGTCCTTAAGAAGATCCATGCAGCAGTCCACGAGGGACGTGGTCTCCGAGGCGGAGAGGCTCTTCCTGGAGGCCTCGAGGAGCTGGTGGAGGCGCTCCACCCCGGCCATGCGCTCCTTGGTGTCCTTGGAACGCACAAGCTCCAGCGCCTCCTCCATCGGCGCCGTCTAGTGCTTCCAGGTGCTCGGATCCGGTTCGGCGGGCAACAAATCTGAACTCTCCGGCGACTGAATTGAGAACGTGTAAGAGGCAGACAGGTACACGCCGAGGAAGGGGAAGAGGGGAATTGCCAGTCGAAAATGAGAGAGTTCAGCAATGGAGAATAATGGCGCAAACTGAAGAATGTTGGTGGTGAAGTTAGAGAGAGACAGAGAGAGGAGTAGCGGTACAGTGCCGCAAAATGGAGACAGTGAGACGGAGAGAGACCGGAGGAGAGAGATTAACGGGGAAGGGAGATGACGAAATGCAACGGTGGGATTTGGTTTAGAAGGATGCTTGACGTAATTGCCCCCAGTTGTCGTCCTAACTACGAATCCTGCCACTGTGGAGTCGAGGTCCCAGCTTAACATAAAAACTAGAAGGTGAATCATTCTAATTACGAAATTGTGAATTATTCATTATATTATAAAAATATAAGAGAATTAAAGAAATAAAATTTAATATTAGAGTAGATAAAAATGAGTAGTTTGAATCAAATAAAAATGAAATATAATTGGGGAATCAAGAGAGCTTTTGAATAAAGTTGATTTTTTGTAGAAGTTGCGAAGATGGCAAGAAATTATGTAATTTTAAAAGAGCGAAAGTAGAGAGAATCGTGTAAAACATTTGATGAAATTGCGAAAATAGTTAATCGTATATAATGAATTAATAAAATTGATCAAAATACAGAAATTATAAAAATGATGAAAATTAAATTTGATTGAGAGCATTTTTTAAACTTGAAAAGGGGACCAAAACTTTTTGGATTTGCTTAAAGTAATAGAGATAAAATAAACCTCACAGTCCCAATCTGAAAAATCCGATTTCATTTTCATTTTCAACACTGGCTGAACCACATAAGAAGAGATTGCAAAATAAACTGAGTTAATCATGCCAAATACGACATATTATAGCCATATCAGGTAAGTTAACGATAAAATAGATGGTTTAACATCATTAGGAATATATCAGCCATATACCAAGAGCAAGTGATTGAGTAAATTAAACATGTGTTATAGAGAAAATATTTATAATTGAAAATGTCATTATAAAACTTATAGGACTGATTTATGAGAAATAACAAAATTTTAAAATCAACACAGTAATTCCCAAAAAAAAATTTGGAATAACATGTGGATTCAAAATAATTATGTTTTTTTGCTTGTGCACCAAAGAAATTTAATAAATTTCTAGATTTAGACAAATTAACTTATTAAAGTTAAATTCTCTCGACAATGAGTTTTTCATATCGCATTGGTTTGGGTAATTCAACATCTCTTCTTCGTGAATAAGGTTTCATGTTCGAGTCTTAAAAGTAAAGAAAGTACACAATCGGAAGAATTTTATCACTTGACAGGCCGACTCAACTCAAACATGCTTTAGTCACTACTCTCATTAAATTTCTAAATATGTTCAAGAATGGTAATATATTATGTGCTTAAGGCAATAGGATATCTTCTAGAGTAGAGGTTGGCAACTAAAGGCACTTAAGCTCGATATCAAGGGATGGCATCGAGTTAGATTCAGTAATTGGATTTACAACTCGTGCTACAACATATAGTAATCGAAAATTAAGGCATAGGTCATTCAATTGCAATATGCGCATATTGAGATTGGTAAGTGTGTCGAAAGAGATATGAGATAATAAAATGAATTATTATTCGAGATAAATTATAGCAGAAATTTTATGAAGTTGTCACTTTTTTACATCAAGTCCTAAATGTTTCAAAAGGGTTAAGTGAGTTCTGAAATGTTAATTTTGCCATGTGGTTTGATCCGTTTAATAATGCACAATTAAGTCACGTGTGATGACACTGCTAGTGTCACGTCATCATGAGTTAATGATTCGTTACGGAATGGACTAGACTATGTGAACTAAATTAATGTTTTAGGGCTCGCTTAACTCATTTGAAATATTTAGAATGTTGAGAGCTAAATTCCACATCGATTAAATTGAAGAAGAAATTTAGGTTTATATGAGAGTTGAATATCAACATCTAATAGCTTAGGCTTTTAGGTGGAAATGAATTCAGTTTTATATAAGACCCACTAATAATAGAATAATATGTGAGTGTCTAACTACACGATAATCTTTGACATAAAGGATTCGTCTCTAGTGGTCTCTCACTAATGTAAACCTGCAAGCCACATAGTCTCATCCCAGTCCAGTTACTGACTTTACCAATGGTCCAATGTGGCATTAGAGCTGGGCTAAGCCCTTAACACACTATGCATGAGAGGGGTGTTAAATCTCGCATATACTATATTAAAAAGGAAAATTGAATTTATAAGATAATATGATATGGTCACCTAATAGCTTAACCTTTTAGCTAAATATGGGCTCGAGATTGTTGTCGACCCAGGTGAAAATTTAATATGGTATCAGAGTAGGTCAGTCCTGAACTCACACCATGCCAAGCCCGAGTTTGAAAACCGTTGCATGTTAAGCCCGAGATTGGAAGAATAATACTCGGTTCATGATATGTTCTAGTATGGAGAAAAAGTCCAACTTTCATGTTAACCCGGGGATGGAAGAGAAGGCCGCCTCATGGTAGTTTGTTCGCCTTCACCCGAGACCGAAAGAAAAATAGCAGACCAGATGTCGGTTGTTGAGAGTGAGTGTTCAAGGGCATGTATCAACATTGACACATGAAGGGAGATATTGAGAATTAAATCCCACATCGACTAAGTTAAAGAAAAAACTTGGATTTATATGAGAATTGTATTCCACTATCGTTAGCTTAGACTATTAGGTGAATATGGACTCGAGACTTTTATAGGCTCAAGTGAAGAATTTAATATAGAACTCGGTGTAAAAAACTGATAAATTTATAAAACATCCACTATAATTTTCTTATAATTATTATTTTTTTGATAATTAATTTTCTTATAATTATTAATCTATTATTCTTATGTGGCCACAATTGGAGAAATGCATTAGGCTTTGGACCAAGCAAGAGGGGACCATAATTATGGAGGGAACTAAAGGCTTTGGGACAAAGGCAAGACATTGATCTCTTCATCTTTCCTATGTAAAATCACTGTCCATAGCCACTTGCAATGTCCAAATCGCAAGCCCCAACTACTTTATTAGCCAAATTGAATATTAGTGATGTCATGTGAATGCATATCATCCAGTCGTTGATTGGTCGAAGGATTTAGTATCTCTCATGTTATGTGCAGAACTGATGTGTGTGTAGGCCTGGCAATTACTGACACGACACGGTAACCCGACACGACACGACACGGAGTTAGGCGGGTTTGGGTCAAGCCTATTTAGACACGAACTCGTTTAGACACGAACATGTACAGACACGATAAATAAACGTGTTTAACTGGGTTTGAACCTGTATAACACGACACGACACGATTAAACACATTTATTAAATGTATTAACTATTTTTATACATATATTGACTCATTTAATACATTTATATATAAAAATTTTATGATATATAAAATATTACATGCATTACATGATCAATAATTGATTAATCTTACTTATTTATTGTACTAATTATCAATAAATATTATTATTTTAGTAATTACATCATATATTATTAGAGTATAATTGTATATTGTTGATATTTTACATTAAATGGGTCAACCCGGTTTAGACACAGTTTAGACACGACCGTTTAGACACGAACCCGTTTAAACACGAAAAATAAATGTGTCATATCCAGATCATTGGAGTTTCTAACCCGGACACGTTTAGACACGACACGTTTAAACACAACACGACACAGTTTGCCAGCCCTATGTGTGCGCGATAACTTGAACATGCGCTCTGATACCATAATAAAGTTAAAAGTCGCTACAACTATTTACTCTAAAAGGTTTACACCATGTAATATTTCAAGGTCATCTGAAGCGCACATTGAGACTAATCTACGATGGGATCAGGCCAGGATCCCTGGAAAAATGTTCATCGACCATCCTAACTTAGGAATCTATTTGGGATCATCCATTTGGGACCTGGTTAGGAAACCACTTGCCCAATCTCAGGTTGGTCATTTACTCTAAAAGATTAACTTGTTAGATATCGAGACGATTTATAATTTATTAATTAATAATTACAAAAGATAGGGATGGACTTATGGGATGTGCAGGAGAGATCATCATGTCAAACTCGAGAAAGCTTTTAAAATGTATTTTAATTATATTTTAATTGCATTATATTATTTTAACTTTTAAAATCTATTTTGCTCTTTTAAATATATTTTCTGGATAATTGTATCCTGGGAAAGTATTGTCTATATATGGAAGCATTTGACAATTTTGGTCTGTTTTCAATATTTTAAATTACACATTAAAGTATAAAATTAAGTTTTAGTATCTATTAGATTAAAAAATATGGGTGTGACATTAAATCTGCTAATATGTAACTATCGACTCTTTTCCTTTTATCACTTTTTCACTCTTATTTCATATAAATTTTTCTCCAATGACCTCTTTACCAATTTCATTATATATAAAAACACTCTTTTTTTTTCTCGAAATTTATCATAAAAACACACATTTTGTGCATAAAATGGGTTTTTTTTTTCGATAAAGGTGGAAGATGTTTAGATTGATGAATAGTCAGAATAAAGTCCATCTACAATATTATTTTAGAAATATTACGAATCCTTCCAATAGTACACAAATTGTGTGCTAAGAAGTTATCATTTCTATTAATCCATTTAAATTCCTATTTATTAAAAAAATTTAGTTTTATAAATAGATCAGGGATCATATTCCAGCATTCCCACGAAGTTGTTTTTGGATGATTTATTTCATTAACTATCACCTGGGCATTAACTGATACTAATATATTAGACCAACCTTCCATATAAGCTATATTTACAGCAAAAAAATAGTTGATAACTCAACATGAGTAGGATTTAGGACAGATGTCTTCTACACCCATGATTTCACACATAAGTCTCCCACAAAAGCTACACCTGCTAACCAATCGACAATATTAGAGGAAGTAAAAGCAGCACTCGTACAAATTTGACATACACTCGTAGCTGAACAAAAAACTGACTGACTTGGCAGTGAGACAAATTCAATTACAGGGGCCCCTACTTCAACATTGATAAGGTCTCCTTGGCAGTTAGGGAATGAGCATATTCCCTATAAGAACTCCTAACAGAGCTATAAAAATTTTTCAAGGTCAAAATCATGATGAGAGTGAATTATTTTTGTTCGCTTCTTCCACAGATTATAGTAAAAAATTGAACCATAGAGAACAAAATTATCCATATCTATTTGTCCATGTCTGTTTTTAGGTGGATTCAAAATAAAGTCTACAATTGCCTTATTAAAATTTAGGTTTGGATTAAAAGTTATATTCCATATACCAAAATTTCTCCAAGCTTTTCTAATAAATATACAGTGGTTAAAGAGATGAGCAACACTGTCAGATCCTCATTAATTAACCAAGGGATGCTGTCGGTTGATATCCTCCAAAAATGGAGTTTTAATCTATTATGGATCTTAAGTCCCACAACTTTTTCCCAAAAATCTCACTCCCTTTTTGAAATCGATGGTTCTGTTCTTCCAAATAAAAGCTTTTAAAAGAGTGAGCACCATTTTTATTTTTAGTCATAGTTTTAAAAATCGGACCGGACCAGCCGGTCCAACCGGTTGAACCTGGAACCGTGACTGGCCAGGTCTGGTTGCATAGTTAACTCAGTTTGCACATTGACTGGGCAGGAACCATGTCGAACCACTAGTTTTTAATGAACCGGATTAAGCCCATAAGATATTAAATTGTTAATTCTTGTGTATTTTAGATTATTATATGTACTTTATATTTTTATTATTTTTTAAATAAATTCGGTTCGACCCATTAAACCCCTGATTGAACTTGGAACCGGTCCCTTGATTGGGTCCCGGTCCGATCCAATTTTTAAAACTATGTTTTTAGTCCACATTATGTTATCTAATTGTGTTGCCTGCAGTATATGCAATTTTTGGATATTTTGAACAGTTTCAGTTTCAAATATCAAATTCAAAAAATGTAACCCCATTTTTCATCATTGTAGTAGAATAAATCTTTAACTTTTAAATCCAAAGAATAAATGACATTGTTAGCTGGAATTTCTTTAAGATTAACATTTCCTATTACCTAAGAGTCTTTCCATACGTCAATATTCTCTCCATTTCCTAAAATTTTGCAACTATTTTCGATTAGTATTTTCTTACAACTAATCAGATCTCTCCAAACCTTGGATTTATCTATTCTTGTTTGTTCATCACATAAGAGTGCGTTGCCATATTTTTGTATAAAAATTTTACAGGTTAAATTATTTGGGTTTGTGCTTATGAACCATAGAGATTTGGATAACATAGCATTGTTGAATTCTGAAGTCTTTCTAATTCCCAGACCCTTATAAATTTTCGGCTGACGTATATTATCCCCTCATATTGGTGTGTAATATTTACCATTATGATTTGATTTTCCCCACCAAAAATCTCTAATAATTTTGTCAATCTTTTGGCAAGTTTGGATTAGAATTTTGAAAATTGTCATTTGGTATATAGCTACAGAGTTTAGGACTGGTTTTATTAGTGTTGTTCTACTTGACCAAGAAAGAGTACTACTTTTCTAGCTAGCTAATTTTGATTGTACTTTTTCTATTAAAAATTTAAATGAATAAGATCTTTTCCTTTTTATGAAGAAAGGATTACCAAGCTATTTATTGTCATTAGAAATTTTATTCATTCCAAATGTTTCCTTCATCACTCCTTTTACATTTCCTCTAACTCTTCTTGAAAAAAAGAATCTAGCAAATAATAATATTTGCTTACAATATCGTGCATTAGTTTAAGTTGATTTTATAAGTATTATAAGATAGTTTACAAACATTAAATGTGTCAGAGAAGTGTTATTTCTTGATAATTTAATACCTTTAATTAAGTTATTCTGTTCCGCTATGTGTAATATTCTAGAAAGTATTTCTGTTATAAGAATAAATAGATAGGGAGATAGGGGATCACCTTGTCGAAGTCCCCGTGTAGCTCAGAAAAATCCCACGAGCGAACCATTTAATAGAATGGAGAGTGCTAGAGTGGAAATACATTGCCATATCCAATTAATAAATTTATGATGAAATCCTTAGTTTTGGAGTACGATTTTAATGAAATTCCACTCCACTCGATCAAAAGCCTCAGAAAAGTCTATTTTTATTCCAATCCATCCTCTCCTTGAATTTGATTCGTTCACAGTGTGGATGATTTCTTGTGCAAGTAGATTATTTTCGTTGATCCATCTTCCTTCAACAAATGTCTTTGGTTGGGAGAGATGATTTTATTCAAGTGATATGTTAGTCTATTGGCAATTATTTTGGATATGACTTTGTAGGAAGTAGTTGTTAGAATTATTGGGTAAAAGTTAGCAAACCAATTAGCATTTTTCTTCTTGGGAATTGGGAAAAAGATACTTTTGGTCCTCAGCCTTTCGCGCTTTTGTCATTTTAGTCATAAACCTTTATTTTTTGTCATTCAAGTCCACAACTTTTTGAGTATTTATCACTTTAGTTCTACCTTTACTTTTTTTTATCCAAGAAAGCATATTCCATCCTAAAATTATTTTTCAACAAAAATATTTTTTTAAAAAATATATTCAGTTTCTGATTGAGAAAATATTGATTATTAACAGGTATTCATTCTAAAATTAGAACTCATTTTTCTCATAATGAGTTATGATTTTATAGTAATAATGCCATCAATCAATTTTCAATCAAGAATATGTCTCAATTTTGAAGGGAGATCTACTCACCTGTAAAAATCTACAGATATTTTTCACTTTCATTTACTTTTTTTCCTTTTTCTTTATTTTTTAAATAAATTTTGTTGAAAAATAAATTTTGTATGAAATATTTTTTTGAATGGAATATACTTTTCTGATAGAAAAAGTAACGTCATGACTAAAGTGGAAAAAATTGAAAAGGTTGATGACGTGATGACAGAAAACTAAAGGTTTAGGACGAAGGGTTGATGACTAAAACTGTTATTTACCCATTGGGAATTAGTGTAATGAAAGTAGTATTCCATTCTTTTAACAAATAACCTGTTTCGAAGAATATTTTTATTGCATTTACGAAATCTTCGCTTATTTTATTATAGTATTGGCATTCCATCTGGGTCAAGGGATTTGAGAGAGTCCCTTCTCCATATTATGTTTTCTATTTCTTTTGTAGTGGAAATTTTAATCAATTAATTATTGTCTTCCTCATTTATTATCGGTTGCATAAAATTGGATAGACCAACAAGGATATCTGGATTTGACGTTGAGAATAACTTTTTAAAGTTTTCTATAAAGTAATTAGCAATTTCATCCCTCTCATGGGTCCATTCGTTATTGTTCAGTTTGATAGTGTGAATTTCAGTCTGTGCATAAAATGGTTGATGTCTAGTCCTCATAATTGGAAATTTTATTATAATATTAACATTTACAATAATTTGAATTCTAATGCGAAAAAAGAAAAATGTTTAAGAAAAGAGTAAACATTTACTTTGATCTCAAAATTTGTACTTAACTAACATTTTAGTCCCTGACTTTTTTTTCAACAATTATGCTTAAACATCCATATTTTTGCCAACAAGTTGGTTCGACCGTCAACTTATCTTTAAAAATGTTGATGTGCAGTTCGATGTGTCACTTACGGTGTTAGATTTATACTTTTTCATTGGCAAAACATTGAAATGACGTCGTTTTAATGTTTTGCCAATGAAAAATTATAAATCTAATATTGTAAGTGACACATCGAACTCCAAAGTATAAATCTAACATCGTAAGTGACATATCGAACTCCACGTCAGTATTTTTAAAGGACGTCATTTTAATGTTTTGTCAATAAAAAAGTATAAATCTAACACTGTAAGTGACATATTGAACTCCACGTCAGCATTTTTAACAGCAAGCTGATGGTCGAAACAACTTGGTAAAAATATGGATGTTTGAGCTTAATTGCTGATAAAAAAAGGTTAAGAACTGAAGTGGTGATCGTGTACGAATTTCAGGATTAAAGTGAGTATTTACCCTCGACAAAATAATACAGAGAAAAGAAATGTTGAGGATAGTGTGGCCCGTGCTGAACCGCAAACTAGCCACAGGGAGAGAGAGAGAGATCGATCAAACACAGTCGAGCAAATGGTATCAGTACCATCGTTGTCATCCTCACCGTCGACGGCGGAAGAAGAAGAGTGAACCTCGGGAGCCTCCCGTCAATGGCGTCGGAGTCGAAGGGGTGGGGCAGGGCGGCTCGAGGAATGGTGATCAAAGCCCTGGTGCTCGCCGGAGGGGCTCTCCTCCTCAAACGCCTCACCAAGTCCACCACTCGCTGGGATCACGCCCGCTTCGTCTCCAACTCCCTCTCCGGCGAAAAGGTATTGCTTCTGCTCCCCCTCCCTCCCTCCCCTCTCCGATTCCTCTCCGGCAGTCTCGCTTATTGACTCGAGTTCGGTGTACTTCACTTGATTATTGAGATTGAATGGAATTCTGTTTGGCAGTTTTCGAGGGAGCAAGCTTCCAGGGATCCCGATAATTACTTCAACATAAGGTACTTCAGATTTTTCTGCTGATAATCTGTCTTGGCCTCGAGCAGCGCCTGTCGATTCTCTCAATGGATTGCTTCCGTATTCGATACTAATTAATTATTTTCATTGGTTAATCGGCATGTATTCTCTGAGCTTCAGTTCTACTCAAGCTTTCTGCAGTTCCTAGTTATCAGGCACGAAGTTCATGTATTCTACTCCTTATTCTGAGCTCTGTTCAAAACCAGCAGGAAACAACGAAACTTTCTTAAAGATTAAATTTTTTTCGACGAGTGTGCCTTTAAGAGGTTGATTTCTCTCGGGTTTATTCATTGACATGACAAATCAATTGCATCACTTCTCTGAATGCAGATTTTGCTTTTTGGTTCTTTTGATAGGGAGTGGTTAATTCATGACACTTATATAGCTCAAAAGTATAACAATCTGAAAGGAGAATATGACTACATGGCAATTAGGAACAAAAGTTATGGAAGTTTCTTGCCCATGCAGATTGCTCACATGCCCAGCAGCAGATATGGTGGATGGTTCGAAGGTCTTGTATTTTGAACAGGTTAGTATAAGCTCAGCGCCTATTGTATACCATTACTTTAACCTACCAGTTACACTAGAGTACTGACTAAGCATTCATCGTTTACTTTCTCTATGTTTTACAGGCATTCTGGAGAACTCCGCAGAAGCCCTTTAGGCAGGTTAATCCTTTTCTCTTAAGCTTTATATTTGATATTTTCCAAAGTAGTTTGTTCTCTCTCTCTCTCTCTCTCTCTCTCTCTCTTGTTTAGAATCCTGACTATAGTTTGGGTCACAGCGATTCTGTATGGTGAAGCCTTGCCCAAAGGAGTTGAAATGTGATGTTGAGGTATGTTTTGTTTTTGGTTTCAGCTCTCATGCATTGAATTTTTCACTATTTATATGTCTTGTGACTTTTGACATTTTCCTGTAGCTCACTTTTGAGGAGAGATTTTGATTGTCCAAGCAAAGATGTTGTATCTCTTCTCTAACATTTTCCTGTGGTAACCGGGAAACCCTGTTGATATTGCTACATTTTCTTTGACTCCAATTTTGAAGCCAAAGAATTATCGTGCAGAACAAAAGATTTAATTTGCTTGAAGCAGTGGTTCCTTAATAGAAAGAGGCATGATTGAGTCACCGGTTACAATGTGATTGCTTTTCTTAAAAGAAAGTTGATATGCACATTTGTTTTATCTGTAGAGTATCCCATCTGTAGATTCACTCATGAGTTTTTCAATTTCTTTGTTATTTGAATTATTGGCTTCAAGAATGTTGCAATTAGTGTCTGGAAATTCTGCAGATTGAGTTAATGTTCTTCTAAAAGAAATTCACCTGATCGGTTTGGTTCCCTTATTGCCTTTTCATTTCTCAAGCTGTCAGGTTTGTTCTTATCCCAAAAAAAAAAAGGCTTTTGTCATGCATCTGTTATCTTTAAATTTACCCTCAAGATTTGCTGTCTACTTTGTTTCTTAAAGGAAACATCTTCTTCCCTGAGTCACATTCAAGTCCAGCAACAAATTATCCAGATCAAACCAGGGTTCCATTAGATTCTTTTTTTTTTTTCCTCTCTTTTTATGAATGATCTTTTCATAATTTCATTGAGGAAAAATTGTCAGTCCATTTATATAGTTATAGTGTTAGACATCTTTATTCCTTGGAGACACTTTTTCATTCTAATTAGCTTTCTGTTGAATGTACTTGTCCATCTTTGCCTTATCTTTTTTCAAGTTGTATCATTTACTCTACAACAATAAATGGCTTTCCTTATCTTTTGTTTCCCAGCCAACTTACTTATTGTTTTAACTTTGTCTAATGGCAGGTAAGTACATTTGCAATCAGGGACATGGAAGAGTATAAGAACTTCTGTGACCGTCCAAAAGACCAGCGTCCACTTCCTGAAGAAGTTATTGGGGTGAGTTTCGAATCTTTATGAATTTTCTTAGCAAGCAAATATGAATCTACCAGTCCTTCGAAAATATCTGCTTCAGAAGATTGACTATGTTGGAGAGAGTGACTTTTACCAGGAGTTGAGAAATTATTAGTGAGTCTTTTTTTTTTGGAATCTTGCTGGCACGTTTCTTTTGCACAGCAAAGTTTGTCATTTCTTCTTAACAAAAATGGTTTTCAAAATGACTTGCAGAAAGTGCATGAGAGCGAGGGTTTATTTCCAAAAGAAAAATGAACTTGGATTGTCTTATATTTGGATGGAACTTTCATTAGCTGCTCATGATTATCAAGTTTTATCTATTTCTTGTACTGGCACCTTAGGCTGTTGGTTGGGATATTGTTCGCGTTATAAGGAGGGTGATAAATATTTTAGATTAATGTGCTTAGTCCTTTGTGATTTTGTATTAATCTTGTGAAGCCGGCCTAGGATTGAGAGTGCAGCATCTTCATAGAGCCTCATCTGCAACGGAACTGAGACATATTAGATGCCTCTTCTGGTTGATTATGTTACCATTTCTCTTCTGCTATCACCACATCTATGCCTCTCCTGAGAAGTAGATTCCTTAGTTTTGAGCTAACTAGAGCAGTACTTATCAGGTCGATGGATGGGTTCTGGTGAGCTCGAGGCAGTGTATTACAGCAGATTCAGCTGCCCTTTGCCTTTATTAGGCGTGAAAATTTGATTAAAGCAGCTTTCTGCAACATTACTCATCTCCCCATGCCTGCTGCGCTTGAGGAGGTGAACCATAATTTAGCCTGTGAAAGTTGCATGCCGTAAATATTTCATAGCTTGTACGAGATAGTTTTAAGCATAAAGTAGTGGCTTTTCTTTTGGAAATGCTTTAGCTTGGAGGCTCATTTTGGATTTTTACTCCGTGTGCTCATCTATAGTTGTGCTAGCCCTATCAGCTTGCAATATTTTTGTGCTTGTGCTGGTTATTCTGTTTTTATGGACTAATATTACATATTTTCATGGCTTTGATGGACAGCCCAATGACTAATTTAATATTACTTGCAGGATGTCGCAGAACATTTAACCACCATACATCTCAAGCGCTGTGAGCGTGGAAAGCGTTGTTTATATGAAGGGTCAACTCCGGGTGGATTTCCCAACACATGGGTAAACCGTCATTTCCTTCCCTCCCCCTTGTTTCAACTTTCACTGGCACTTCCTCGTAGGTCACGTTTGGTACACATCAAACGTAATGAATGGAATGGTATGCAATACAATACTTATGCTGCTCTTCCATTCCATTCCATTCCATTTTTATCCTTGGTCACTGGAACACATCAAACATAATAGGAGGGTTATAGAGGTTTATAGAGGTGTAACTTCAACCCTTGTTTGGCAATTTAAAATAAGCAGGTTTCTCTATAACCCTTCAATAAGCTAAATTTTCAACCCTCCAATTTGGAGGGGTTTGGAGGGCTATCTCACCCCTCCATGACTCTCCCCTGCATAACCCTCTACCTCCATAAACCTCCATAACCCTCAATCCAAACAATCCCTTGAGTGCTATTGATGTGCAATCCGTTTGATAATTTTTTTCTTAATTTAGTGAACATTTCCTAAAAAGAGTTAGAGAATATCCTCAAAACCATCATAAACCCATTCCTTTCTATTCAATTTCATTACCTCATATCAAACATAAACATTACTGTATGTTCCTCACAAACGCCCTTCCTCAAGGAGAAGGGGGTTTGCTAGTGTATCATCGCCTTCAACCTTGGACTAAGGGGTATCGACTTCAATTCTTATATGTGCAACTCCCTTTGCTCCTTCATTCTCCTCTTCCTCCTACTCTTCTAGCTCTTGTGTAATAAAAAAGTAAGTCGTTCCTTGATTCCAGGAAATTGTTCCTAGTTTCTGCTTGTTAGTCATTAGGGATTCTTTATTCAACTGCATTCCATTATTGTATGCAAAAACAACATATTTATCACCTTATTTCACTCGTTCTCTTAAGCATGATGAATGCGAAGCACTTGTCCATTTCTACTTTTCTGGAGGCCCTCTTCTCTTCCATTCCACCGAGTTATGATTGATTATTTTTATCTCACTGCAGAATGGAGCAACTTATTGCACTTCAGAGCTCGCGATCTTGAAGAACAACGAAGTACATATCTGGGACCGGGGCTACGATGAGGAAGGAAAACAGGTTAGCTTCTCCCAGCCTCTGTTCGTTTTTTCCATTATCGAGTCCTCGCTGAGCAGCCCCTTTCTCTTAAGAACTTGAAAAGAAAGCAAGCCGCTGGTAAGTAACTGTGACACTGCAAAAATTGATTGCTCACAGGTCTGGGGACCTAAGGAAGGTCCTTACGAGTTTAAGCCGGCTCCTGCGCCAAGTTACAACGACTTGTTTAGTCTAAATTTTCCCGTTGCTGCCCAGTCGTTGGAAAAAAGAATAGAAGGTTCGTTTGTCCTAAGAGACTAGTCTCCTATGCATGCATAATTCTTTGTACACTGCCATGTTCATGTCTCTGGTAACTAAGTATATAGCATATACGTCTTGCCAGATACTCTTCGTTACCACTAGTGTGATTCTCTTGTTCTTTCTTGCCAATGGATGGTGTGTACCGCATTGTACCCGGGAGTCCAACAGTCCAGGTAATATACGTATGTATTGACAAATTGCAATAGGTTAAGTTCAGGGTTCAACTCTCCCGAGGGCCGGTATCTGAGGATTAGTTGCGGGCCTCAGGTCACATAATAGCCCATCTGGTGAACGAGTCAGTTGGTACGGCACTAGATATCATCGATATTAAAAAATATATATATGGGTATGTATTGAGCTGGTCCACTGTTAGGGTAAACTCTTCCACATCAATAATCTTATCTAGAGTTGTGATATCTTCATAGCCTCCTTCATAGGACAACCCTTAATATCATTGAATCTTATTTGTTTATAATACTGCATCAGCGATATACTGGTTACATACCGGCTTTCCCGCTTTATAGACACAAAAATAACCTGAAATGATAGTATCGTACTAATGATTTGTGATGTCATTATAACTGTTTAATATCAAATCAAGTGCACTTGGGATCATCTTACTAATTGTTTTTTTTCCTAATCAAATCCGAGTGTACTCCACTAGTTTGTCATAAGTAGAGTAAATTGGCCAGATTCAAACATTCTACCATTATCACTGCCGGGCTGCTGTCTTTTTCATGTTGTACGAATGTAAGATACATGTGCCTGTGACCTCTTCGATGATACCAGGATGGTTTTTGAAGTATTGTTGAAAAGAATTCCGGCCATTAATCACCGATTGTTGGTGGGCCCCGGCTCGGTAAATGAATAAATCAACGAGCACCGGCGTAAGTTAATTCAAGTGATTCGATACCTTAACCCCTTAAAAAGGTCTTGTATTCGAATTCTTATAAATGGAGAAATTTATACTAAGAGAGATTTATCCATTAGTGGACAACCTGGCGTAGACATGAGTAATAAGAGGCTCGTACGGTTTCTGAATACAAGCAGTGCAGACGGAAAGAAGAAATCAACTGGGTGGAATCAATGATGTATACTGACTAAAACACTTGCAAGCTTGTAAACACAGTAGAAATGCGCAAATGAGAGAGACTTACGGACAATATGACACTTATCCAATGCCCTCACTGGAATCAAACTAAGCTGTACCTGACAAGCCACCAACAACCTCGTCCACGAGTTCCTGAATCAGCTTCTCTTCAATCTCCACCCTCAATCTGTCCACTTCCACCCCCAGACTCTCCACCCACCAGTTCCCAACCACCTCGTTCCTCACCACACTCTCCACCGCCATGCTTTCGCCACTGCCTCCATCCACTGCCGCCTCCGTGAACCACCCCTTCATCCGGGCCCACACCTGCTCCGCACTTATGTGTCCCTCCCGGGCTCCCCGGCGCACCATTTCAACTACCAACGCGCTTGTGTAGTCGAACGCGAGTTTCCTGTTCGACCTCCTCCGCCGCCGCTTGGCCTCTGGGAGAGCGACATTGTCATCCACGGCCTTGAATTTGTCCATCAGGGATGGGTCCGGCGGGCTCGCCGGCGAGTACCAATCTAGAACGGATGAGTCCGACGGGTCCTTGCCTTCCAGGCTAGATGCTGATAGGATGGTTCGGATGAAAACAAGCCAATCCTGCTCGTCTTCTTCCTCGTGGCACAAGCTGGCGGTTTGGGTTTTAAGTGGACAAGGGGAGGTGTTCTCCGTGTATGAATTATGCCATGGGAGCGTTCGAGTGAGAGATCCTATTGGAGGCGACTTGTCGATCAAGTTCGACTTAAGCATCTGAGAAGACATCTGTTTTCCTGATCCAATGGAACAGAGCAGTTAGTAACCACTAACCGAAACTAACTGATGGAAATTTAGGCAGATAATTTACCTGAGCCTTCCGAACTTATCTTCTCATCCTCTTCAAATGACAGATCCAGAGGTGAGATTGGACTAGGTTGTTCGTGATTCTCGTTCAAATTTCCCGCTGCGACATTTGGCACAGATGACCCCATCTGCAAAAGAGAGATTATCCAAACAAAATCATCCATCATCATATCGGTTCTGGCAGGTTACCAAGACACCGAAGAAAAAAACATTCAGAACAACACATTGCACTGAGAGCTATAAACCGTAGCTGGATGGACTAACATTACTAACCTTTTCATAAGGGCATTCAGAGGAGTGTGTAGTTTCAGCAGCAGTGGACTGAGACTCATGATCGGATTGACGAATTTTATCCCTGCTCGAATTTCTGCTCCTCGAGAAAAATAAACTTGAGACTCTCCATTTGAGCGATGACTTCCCTGCTGCCTTCTTCTCAAGCTCTCCGATGCCGTCGGGCTCTGATACCTGAACATTTAGCCGGTTGTCATAAACTGCAGGAACAGACTTTGATCTCGAGAGATTCTTTGGTGAGTGCGCGTGAGCTTCTTCTTTGATCACACCATATGTCAGTGATGAACTTGATCGCCTCCATTCTTGATCCTTACATGTATGGCCATTTTCCTTGATGGTGACTGATTTCTTGCTATCTGATAGGGCAAGCATCTCGCCTAAGGTACTCGAGCTTTTTTGAGCATGGCTCTGCTGGGGAGAATTTCGACTAGATGCCGTCAGAGCCCACCTCTCAAACAGCCTCTTTGTCGCCTCTTTGCAAACCAATGATTCTGAAGAAAAAGATGCATGGCTAAAGGAGGGTGTTGAGTGAGGACTACCGATCCTTTTGACAAAGTCCCACGAATCCCTTGAAGTTGGTGACCCGACTTCTGAGTCGCTGAGATTCCCTTCCAAGTAGTAATCCTTTTCCGATCTGTTAAAGGAACTGCCATCTCCGATGTAGCCATTAGAGAAGACTGAAGACACCCTCCTATAAGCCGTAAGACTTTCATGCTCCTTTTCCACGTCTCTTGTTTCTTCAACCTCATTATCCTCATCGAAATTATCACCGTGCAGCATCCCAGGTGAAGAGAAAGGCGGCGGGACCACAGGCTTTGTGTCATCGCTCTTGCCACGACCAGGTTTCAGTAAAACTATTCGAGTCGGTTGAGTAGGATAGTCATCAACTTCCTGACAGGCACAAGTAGAAGAATATCCAGAGACACTTCGATCCCATCCAGTCCCTTCTGCATCCTGAGATGGTTTCTTGGTCAGGCATTCACTCTTCTTCTTCCCAGGAGCAGAGAGCTTGTGGTTATCAACCATTTTCGAGGGTCTAAGGATAGTGATCCGTTTTGTCTCAGGAGGTGAAGGAATGGAATGATACTCGTGCATATGCCTTGAGAACAGAGATTTGGGTTCTTGAAGGATTTTAAGAAACAAATCTCTGTTAGAGCTGAGCACTTCCACTGCATCCTGGAATTCTTTGGACTGGCGAAGCTTTTCATCTGGAGCCAGGCGCTTTGCTTCCATGAACTTCTCACGAACAAGAGCCATTTTCTTTTCGTCAATGATGTCTGAACTCCTTGCTTTAGCCGAAGATTTCTCTTTCTTAGAGCTGCCATTTGGAAATTGCTGCCACTTATACTCTTGACATTCCTGAAACCTGTGCAGTATTTGATCATCTGAGAAGCTCCGTCCATGATGTGAACATTCAGTCCGTCTTCTGGAATGGCTCAAGCTTCTACTTTGCTGCAAACAACTTCTCGACTGGCCTTTTCGAGCGATCGACTTGGGCAACTGAATTGGTAGGGGATCAAGGCCCATCAACTTGGCAACCAGATTAGGGCCACCCTGCTTAAAATCAAATTCCCTCGACATTTCTTGTGCTATCAACAGCTTAATCGGTGTGATTTTAGGCTTTCTATTTGAAGAACTCCGTGAGCTTGACATGGTCTGCACGTTTCAAACAAACCAAACATTTTAAGAGAGATAAAGTTATAGGGAAAAATACAGCACAGAGCGACTCCCAATTGCAGATTGCAATGCAACATGAGAATGCAGTAAATGGGAATCGATCGGACATTAAGAACTCCATGAATAAGTGGCCAATGAAAGGACAATCATCCTGCACAGAAGTAGAAGCACAATGACTGAAAGCACTTAATCCTTTATCCTTTACCTGATCCTTGTCGAAAGGACCCCCAGTGACTGCAACATCGGATAAGCTCCTGGTAATTGGTGAACCTGCTAATCAACAGCATTAGTGTCATAGATGGAGTTGACCCTGACAATCCAACTTTGATGAGACCAAGAAGGAAAGAAGAGGCAATCACCATCACGGTGTGGTCTATCTGTGAGTAGTCTATTTCTGGCCACTCCTGCACTTACATCGAAAAGGTTCATCATCAATCCCAAGCATCCTGGAAGCTGCTTATCTCCATCTGCGGCTTTTCTATCTTGATGGATATTCATTTTAGCATCTGCAGTTCATGTGACTGAGAAAGTCAATCTTTCACATAAATATATGAATTAAGAAAGCACGTACAGTGCTCGACGATTGTGAAAACTGAA
Organism: Lagerstroemia speciosa; assembly: GCA_037672795.1. NCBI lineage: Eukaryota > Viridiplantae > Streptophyta > Magnoliopsida > Myrtales > Lythraceae > Lagerstroemia > Lagerstroemia speciosa. The sequence continues at coordinate 3,055,932 of CM075293.1, read as the reverse complement.
TCCAGGACATTCATTAGCAGTTAGATCAAGTTGATACAGACCCGAGATATCTCCAAAGAGAAGTCAGAACAAGGACAAAAAGGGGGAAATAATACAATCAGAACTGCTCGAGTTGAAATGAAGAGAGAATTTCATTAGTTGAACAAACTTATACTTCATGAAAATGAAAAGGTATATTACAAAGACTCAGAGAGAGAAAAGCAAGAAGGAAAATAACAGTTCATGAAAATGACAACATACATTACAATTACTTTGAGGGAGAAAAGCAGGAAAGAGGAGGTGACTCTGAGCATCAAAAGCCTCAGATTCTATAGCCAAAACTTTCGAATTCTACAAACTGGAAACCGAGGTAAAATACAAATTGCCTTTGGCAGTGAAACACCAAAGATGGAATTCTCACAAGCCACCCAGATTTGAAATAAGTGGTTGACAAGTGTAGCTATTTACAGAGGACAAGGACAGAAAAGGAGCATGTTTTCGCAGTTGATCACAGCACTTGATCTAGGAGAAGACAGTGAACATTGTTGAGACAAGTGCTGCTGTTGACCCAGAAAGGAATAAGAATGTCCAACATAACATCACATGATCTCAGGTAGTTTTGGCCTTAAAAGGCTCTCGCAGCTCACTCAGAACTTACAAAATCATGAATTTCATTTTTGGTTATAGCCAAAACTAGCTAACACATACTAATCAACCCCTCATGGCCAACCGACGGATGGAATTCAAACCAGTCGAAGGTCCCCTTTTCCACGAAAAATCAGTTTCAGCAGCATATTTATCATGTTTCACATTCAGACCATAAAGCACAAAGGAAAATTCTTTTTTTTTCCCCTCCAGATTATCAACCCGAAACTCCCAAATAAAAAAAAGTCGTTTCTTAGGTGGTCCAGACCCCAATCAACCCTTGCCCGAGCTTATAGCAGTAACTACCATTGCTTCAAGCAACAAAAAGGAAAAATTATCAAAATATGAGGAGGAAGATTATGTTGCGGAGAAATAGAAGATCCCTGCAGTGGCATCGTTCTCTTGTCCAAAAGGAAAGAGTCGGACTCTCATTGGTAGAACTTCTGCACCCTTTACTTTCCACTTATGGGCAACTGAAAAGATTATGTCATGGGGAAATAGTCCCCCAATTCAAAGGAAATTGACAAAAATTAGATGGTGCTTAATTTATGGCTCAGAAGACCCAAATTCTAAACAATTAAGGGAACACAGGCGATGTCTTCAAAGGGGATGGGCAGAGATTGTGATGGAATTGTGAAGCTTTGTGGACACTGAAGTAAAGCGAGAAAACCCACCATTAAAAAGAAAAAGGAAATCAGCTCAGAAAAAGGCTCTAATCATGGCAGAGGATATACACAGGTACCCATATGCCGGACCACAACAAGAATGGATCAGACAGGAATAGAGAGAGAGAAAAGGAGAGGATAGAATTGATTCGATCAGCTGTGGCGGGAAAGAGGGCATCGGGAAGGGGATTGGAAAGCGGGAAAAGGCAGGTGTGCCCAAAAGCGACTGCAACCTCAACCATTTGTAACAGCAATTCACAGAGAGAGAGAGAGAGAGAGAGAGAGAGAGCGGGGACCTGGGGGCAGTCCGGTGGGCGGTATCGGACATTGCAGCAGCAATGCGGCCGGACAGACGGCGGCCACCGGAGAACTGCGACTCTCCCTGCGAGATCCTGAGATCTCCCTCTCCTTCTCCCTCCTTCTCACTACCGGAGACTGTTTCACAGAATCTTCCTCCGTCCGTCGTCTCTGAGCTGTGGGCTGTCCGTATGTGAGTCCGAAGCGTACAGAGAGAGAGAGAGAGAGAGTTGCAGATACTGTCGCACCGATCGGGGTGGTGTTGGTCAGTAAATATTTAGTTTGTAATACATATAACAAGTTTATCATCTAAATCACCGTTTAAATACGTAAAATTAACTCTAAAACATTATAAAAAATTTACGTATATTAAAAATTTATGAGAAATTTATATGATAAAATTATTATATATTACACACAGAATATTCTCGGATGGTGGTGACGTCGGACATGAAAGATTCCTTTGTTTTATTGTTATTTTCGCCCTCTGCTGCTGTGAATCGTCACTGTAGTGAGAAAGTATTATTTTTTATTTTAAAGATTTCTTGAAATAATTAAAATAATCAAATTATATTAATTTACGATACTGTTACACAGAAAACTCTCTAGTAGCAAGAGTGGTGGAGAAAGGAGTTAAAGTAGTGTTAATTTTAAAAATACTTCACGAAATAAGGTTAGTGCGAAAGTAATTATTAAAAAAGTCTTTCTTAACCGTATTTTATAGATGCAGTTTACCTTTTAATGAACTGCATTTTCAAGATGGAGTTCAGTCTTTTTTTTATAACAAATAGGGGAACTGAAAATGCGGTTCCATTATTTTTTTTTTTGCTTTTGAAAACACAGCCACATCTTCGGGGGATTTAAATTGGATATTAAGTGTGTAATATACAACGAGTTTGTTTTATAAATCTTTGATAAATCTTTTGTGTAAAATTTTTACAAAATTTTAAGAGTAAATTTTACAAATTTAAACACTTGAATGATAATTTATACAACGAATTCTGATATATCACAGATTGAGTACTAAATATGTTAATACATCGCGTAAGGTTTTCAATTATAACTCAATATGTGATATATTAAAATTCGTTGTATAAATTACTATTCAGGTATTCACACTCTTAAAATTTTGAAAAAATTTTACACGTGTAAAGATTTTACAGAGATCGACAAAAGGAGCTCGTTTTATAATGCACGTGTATTATAAAACAAGCTCCTTTTGTCAATCTCTGTAAAATCTTTACACGTGTAAAATTTTTTCAAAATTTTAAGAGTATGTGAATACCTGAATAGTGATTTATATAACGAATTTTAATATGTCACATATTTAGTTATAATTGAAAGACTTCCACGAGGTATTAACATATTTAGTGCTAAATGTATGATATATCAGAATTCGTTGTATAAATCATTATTAAGGTATTTACACTTGTAAAATTTACTCTTAAAATTTTGTAAAATTTTTACACAGAAGATTTATTAGAGATTTATGAAACGAATTTATTGTATATTACACACTAAATATTCAATCTAAATCCCCTGAAAATGCGGCTGTGTTTTCAAAAGGAAAAAAAAAAGAAAATAGTGGAACCGATTAAAAAGTAAACCGCATCCTGAAGATACGGTTAAGAAATATTATTTTAGTAATTACTTTCGAACTAATCATATTTCGTAAAATATTTTTAAAACTAACACTACTTTCACTCTTTTCTCAAGAGCGGTGTACTCTTTTGTTCTTGTTGTTTACACACGTACAAATATCATTATCATGTGGAAGCAATCTCGACTTCAGAGATCGGGAGATGACCTGAGCCTTACGGTTTTAGATGACCTTTTATCGAGTTCACCGTCGCATCAACATCTCGATCGTCCCGATTTTGCCGTTACATTTCACATCTTAATCTAAAAAGAAAAAAGCTTGATGCTTCTCCTCACAGGTGCGTAACATGCGGTCTATCTACGTATTCCAAGTAAATGCTAATATCTCTCGGTGACAGCAGTGGACTTGTCAAATCGATCCGTACTTAATGCTTTTTGATTGACCGGTCACGGGTTACAATGATCAAGAAATCCAGATGAATTCATCAGAAGCGGAATTTTAGATCACAAGATAAATAACACGAGTTAAGTTTATCGAGCCGGAAAAATAAAATTAGTCAATCATCCTCAGCAGTGAGTCATGGTTTATTTTTTTTTTAATTCACTTTTTATATATTTGTTTAATTAGAGTTCACCGGATTTTTTATATTTTAAAGGAAACTTTAAGATTTAATAACTATAACTGTATAATTATTTATAACATGTTAAGTTTTGATTAGATAAATATACCATATAATCATCGGCACGTGTTATGACCGCTCTGCTAAAGACTTTCTCACGTGGTTCCCCTAAAGCAAATGTCTCAGGTTTGAGTCTTTGTTGATGGAGAAAACTCATATTAGGAGAGTTTTACCTCTTAAATGGGTCGATCCGACTTTAACTGAATTAGTCAGTAGCCCAATGGGTTGCTGGATACCAGTGTTCATACTCAAAAAAAATATCACAGTATTATCCAAGCTGACAATTGAGGTGACATGACGTCCCTTCCCATTAAATAAGATTTCGAATTCGAGTCTTGTAAATAAAAAAAATTCACCGTAGGAGAATTTTACCCCAGTTTAAACTGGTTCACTTAAGGCATGTTAGATTTTTTTTGAATACTAATAATACAAATTGAAAAAAATAATTTATTTTAACTTTTTGATCCAACATTATAGGAGTTGGTGAAGGATAGGGGCGTAAATGAGATAAGATGATTAGCAAACAGTTTGAGTTTAGTTCGATGAAAATTTGAATTCGGCTAGCTCAGAATGAGCTCCAGCTCGACTTAGCTCCGGCTTGCCAATTAAACAAGCCGAGCTGAGCCCCGTAATATACAGCTTGAGAAGCTCACGAGCCTAAATAAGACTTTTATTTTATATCAAAATTGTTATTATTATTATTAATTTTTTCAAAACTAAAAAAAAAATTGATTTAAGTATTTTACCTTACTCCAATCCCCCTTTTTTCTTCTTTTTTGCTCACTTATGAATCACTAATTCGTAATATGTTGTCCTGCTCTCCTCTTTACCCTCGATAATTGATACACCTGCTCGGCATCCACCTTACACCCTCCTTCTCGGCTTAGCTTGTTTAGGCTCGGCTAGCTTTCGTTTATCATAACAAGCCAAGCCTAAGGTTGAAATTCTAGGCTCGAACCCGGGCCTGAGTTCGCAATCGTTAAACAAGTCAAACTTGAGCATAGTAGATTCGGGCTCGATTCGGTTAGTTTACACTCCTGGTGAAAGGATATTGAATATAATTCAGAAAGTGAATAGACCATTTCTTCCATTTGGATTCGCATTTCTGGTTTGGAATCCTCGAGATCATTCTTCCGTGAGTGTTGCGAATTTGAATCCCATGGCCATGGACCAATCAAAGGTTGATCTTGTCCTGGCCACGGGGCTGGAGCCGGACCGGATTGGCCTGGCCTGGCCAAAACTGGCTTGGAACTGGTCAAACTCAAAACTGGCCCTAAATCGGTCGGGAATTATGAGGGAGGCGGTTCACGACTGGATCCTCATTTTCAAGGAATTGGAATAGGTTTGAAATTGCCGGTTTCAAAGAGGAACCGAAAATTTAAAAAAAAAAAATTTTAAAAATCAACTACTTTATGTATAATTAGATACTTTTTAAAAATACAATACACTAATTTATTTTAAATTCACTTTTATTATGATTTATCCCAATTTTCAATAGTTTATGTATTAATTTACTTTAAATTTTGCCGAAATGGTTGGTTCTGAACTAGAATCGAACGATTTTGGACTACCGGTTTCGAATTGAAACCGTCCCAGGAGCGGTTCAAGGTTGGTTTCATTCCTCCACGGAACCAGAATCGACGGTTTCAAACCGTGGCCAGGCCCAGGTTGATGGAATAGATCCAGTCAGGAGAGAATCCCTCCGCTGCCACCCAAGCCCGGTCCTATAATTTCATCATAATCAACACTACAAAATAAGAACCTCCGACTCGATTGGACCCGCGATGGGAGGAGGGTATGCTCATCTCCTCAAGGCTCGGAGATTCGAGTCTACCATGAGTACGGCAGGGGTCAAGTGTCTGCTCGGATCGGTCTAAAGGAAGGAAATTCCTCTCCTGAACCGGAGACAAGGAGCAGCTACTCGCCCAAACCAAGAGAAGTTGAATGCAGAACCAAACACACAGGACTACCAAATGAATAATCAAATAATTTATAGTATGACATGGACCAAACGTTTGAATCACGCAGGATGTTCTTGGGCAATCGAAAGACCACAACCAGGCAGAAGTTGCTTTATCGACAATCCAACCCGATCATCTGATAGCGTGGATAAGTTTCTACACATATGGGTCACAAATCTGAGAATCCCGAACAAATGGCGTAAAAAGAAGTCATTCTTTTTCAAGCCAAACGCATCGCCAAGGAAGGCTACCATACGAACAAAAACAAGGGACGGTAGAACAGGCAATTCTCATAAAGACACGAGGCTCGTTTCATCGGCCTCTTCTACAGTGTCAACTTGATGAATTCAGCATTCCAGGGCAACTAAGTCCTGCCACACAATTAGATGAGGCAAGCTGTCAATTGTACATTTTGAGTACAAGTCTTGTACATTTTGTGTATGACTCAATTATGATTAATGAATTCCGATTACCAAAATTAAAAAAAAAAATCCAGCCACACATGGAAATGGTGCAAAAGTTCGGGTTTCAACGGAATGCACCTTGTGTTCCATTCTTTTATCAAGACCAGCTCCTGCAGTGGCTTTTGCCGATCACAAAAAACCTCTAGTTTGTTCGATCCCAGAGTAGTTCCTCCCATCATCTGAAGTTTTAACTCATAAAGGGTGCCAGCCGAGGATCCGACCATCGAGGAAGACCAGCCCGAGCCCCTAAACCTCGACAGTTTGCAGCAGCCTGAAATGAAACAAAAACCGAATTGATGTGTGTTGATGATTAAATCCCACAACAGAGAACTAATAAAATAAATCTTAAAATATAACAAAATCGAGGTACTACCACATATGAGTTTTGACTTTTAGATATATATGGTCACAACCTCTTACAGGCCGCATGGATATTTTACATGGTATCGAAGCAGGTCGTTTGACTTGGGATCAAACAGTTACTAAAATGAATTCCCTGGAATTGAGGTAGTATCACATCAGACTTTTAGGTGGATATTAGGCTAATCTCTTACATGCGCAGTAGGTATTTTACAACATGAAAGGCAGTAGGACTTGAACCTAATACTTACTACTTGAGCTGCAAATGGTAGCATCTTCTCTGGCAGCATTTCAGCGCAGACAGCTGCAGATCAACCCAGATAACATATGATGAGCACAGGCAGATTCCTCGAATCAAAGAGGGAAGACACATCAAAAAGTGAAAAAAGAGAGGGAATTCCTTGACTCTTCGGAGGGTAAGTTACAGAAGACTTCGGAATAATATAGGAATGGTAACAGTGTATTAGTTAAAAGGTGATGTTGAAACAAATTACAAAAAGAAATCACAAATCTTTATTGTTCGCGATGTAGTTTAAGTAACTGGATTCGTGATTGAAATTGGGAATCAATGTTACCATATAAAGTTGCCCCAATAAATGCGTCCCCAGCACCGGTTGTATCAACAAGCTCCGAGGATGGGATCTTCTCAGCAGTCCCGAGAATCAACCTTCCAGTTACTGTCCCTATACCATCTGCTCTCAACTTCGCTCTTGGCTAAGAAGGAAAGCAGAAATGATTATTAGATTCCGTTAAGATGATATTCACCTGGTGCCAAAATCAGGACGGCCCTCATTCTCAAATTACCAATGATACACAGGTCGGGATCATCATGGTGTCATCCTTCTTCTGCTTCAGCGTGTCTAACAAGCTGTCCACATCAACTTCTTCCATCTGAGAATCTTCTTAATGAACATTTACCATGAAAACATCAATAATCCTTGGAGTAGATTAGACAAATATGTAGTTCGTGCAATTGTAAAGGAGCCGACTACTTGCCAACAGAAGTTCTCTCGAGCATTAGACATCCTGCTTGTCCCAATGTCACGATTACAAACTTCAGTTTTGGTAATCTCAAAAGCATCGAAACGAGGGAAGTTGGAATGGATGGTGCTTCTGTCCATGCCTGTCAGATTTCAGAACATATTGAACAATTTTAACTGTAAAAGATAATTATATACAAGAATTATGCAAGTGGAATTGCAGCAGACAAAACGCTTTAAGAAAACCTTTTGTACATATGAACCCACAGTCAAAAATGGGAGGAGATGGAATCATCTCTTCAGGACAAGAACACCAGTTATGAGCAGCAAACCCAAAAAAAAAAATCAACCATTTATGCACCATTAAGAAATTGACAAGTTGCTTCAAGAATCTTTGTCCTCATACACCACAACAGACAGGACAACTGATGATGGTTTGCCGAGTCACCAAGTTTTCATGAATGTTCAAGCTCTGCTAGCTTATGCAGGCAGATGCAAGTTAATAAAGGTTGATCATTGACAATTTGGATTTCATGGTAGACACGATTCAAACCTATCAATGGTTATCAAACAGATAAAACAATAGATTGAAAAGTTCTTTTTCCCCTTTTCTACGTTCAAGCTGGAACATGTTGAGTAATGTTTAAGTTAATGGAGTGAAATTTACTGGGATAACCGATAACAGAGGTAAGTGGAAGAAATGATTTAAGCACTTAAATTGAAGCTTACTTCAACATGGTACTTTTGAAGCGCACAAATTCTTAGATAATTATCCAATTAGAGGTTGAGTAAGCTTGACATGGTTATGATCAACATCTGGCAAGGTCAATCACTCGGAAAATTTTATTTGAAAAGTTGATAGAACAGCAAATCTACAAATAGAAAATTCCCCTCCTTTACCCTCAATCAAACCCTGAAAATCTTGTAATACATTTTACAGCAGGTATTTTTCCCATTCAATTCAATTTCCATTAGACCCCCTTTACTCACATGGTGGGTTGAAGGGATGAAACTCAGAGATAGAGATATTTCTAATAAGATATCATTACTCACAGAAAAAGACTAACCCCTGAGGGATCAATTTACCTGTGGAAATTTGGCAGAGCAAACTGCATAATCAGCCAACTCAAGGAGGTTATCCAACCCTTCTCTTAACCTCTCTGCATCAATCAAGATTGGAATGTTCTTGCTTGCAGCCTACTGGAGAACACCCAAAGACTAATGTTTAATTCCCTGCTTTATGTCCTTGCCAATAATGCCCACTAGCTGATATCGAAACCAAAGGGATGCTAACATTAATCAAAGTACCTCTTTTGCAACTTCCAAAGCAGCGTCGGGAAATCTCCCATCAAAGTACAGAATTCTTGCTCCATCAAGAGCAGATAGCAAATTAGATGAGGAAATGTCATCTGGCACCAGAGGATAGCCAGGTTGGTGTATACAAGTACGGGTTTTCCTGCAAAGTAAAGCTAAATAATGAGCTGCCTATCGTATTAGTTGGGAGCAAGGGGTTCAGGATGGTAAAAATGTGAACTAGGGTAGTTTTCTCACGTTTGGTCGTCGATAATTATATAAGAGAATGGTGAATTGCCCTCCTTGGAAACCTGGAACATGACAATTGAGGGTTAGATCAAAGCTGGGACAGATTCGATTTTATTACAGCAACATGCACATAGATAAAAGAGATCTTTACAGAAAGGAGCCTGCTTTAGAGTTACCCAAGTACAGTAATAAGTGTTAGTTGCTGCAGTCACTGCTCATTGTAGCTCAATGCAGTCCTTAAGATATTACCAAATGTATTATCATAACATATGAATAAGGAGTTCCTGCACAACAACTCATTCTCCTAAATTAACTATTGTAGATTCCACCAATGATTGAATCAAACCACTGTTATTGAGCCGTGGAAGGAGTCTTTCTATGCTTGGTCAAGGCAAAAACATATTACATGCAAGGCCATGTCAAGAATAAATCTCATAAATATTCGAAAATTTACATAGACATGTACCACAATATAAGAAGTATCTACACCATCAGCTTCCAGTTCTTCTATGATGCCCCTGCCTTGGTTATCATCGGCAACCTAATTTCATGGAGAAGATCCAGCAACTAAGTCATCACAGTACATGCATCTCAAATTTCACTGCCTAAAAAGTGATTTATTGGACAAGAACTACAAAGGATTTTCAGAGCAATTTGCACCTTAGAAATGATCCTCGGACTCAATCCTAGACGGGCCACACAAGTCAAAGCATTTCCTGAATTCCCACCTCCTTGAACCTATAAGCAAGTTTGTCAATCACCATGACGAACACAAGTTAGTATCACCCTTCATTTCATTTTGGAAGCTTAGAATCACTGCAAGCAATGAATGATGAAAGCCCAAAACAAAATTTTGCTTTCTAAAAATCCCCGACATTCAGGCAAAGCTACCTTGGTATCTCGAATTGCTCATGATTCTCTACAATCAAACGTCCATATAACCTTTCTTAACATGGGCCCTGGAACTCTGGCAATTCTTTGAATTCAAGATTGGTTGCTTTCTTCCCTAAATTGGATTTCGCAAGCAACTGAGCCAACCCAACCATTCAAAAGGACCAATGAAAGCTCAAAGGGAAAGGAAGTTGCTGGAGAAGAGGGAGGGCGGATAGAAACCTTCAAGCTGGTGCTGCGGATCTTGTCGTCGGGCTTGGGATAAGACGCCACCGTCGCCAAGAAATCCACCGACAACAACCCCAACCCGACCTGCGTCAGCCCATGATTAATACCACTTTGCTATCAGTCTTCAAGTGAAGAAACAAAGGGAGCTGGGGGGAGAGATACAGAGGGAGACCCACGATGATTCTATGTTCGGGGAGAGGAGGGACTGGCTCAGAGAATATCCTGACCAGCAATGAACTTCTGAAGCCACGAAGGTTGAAATTACGCAACAAGCAATCGGAGAGAGATAAAAAGAAAGGAGGAGGAACAAAAGCGAATGAAAGGGACCTCGAAGACAACGACGATGAGAGGAACAGATGAGAGGCCTTCTTCTGGGTATGAACTCGAAGGGGATTTCTGAGAGTAGGAGGAGGAGAAGGGAAGAGAGGAGTGAGGAGGGTGACGTTGGAGCTACAGTGTGAGTGAACGGGCATCGTCATCAACATCGTCATCTTCCTCCGTTCGTCGGTCTCCCGGTGAAGTCAATGGAGAGGGAGCAGCAGGGCGACTATGGCTGCATTATCCATATGCGTTCCACAGAGAAGACCACAGCCGATGATGACTGATATGATACATTTAGTTGAGGGGTCAATATGTCATTAGCAAGAAAATAGGGATGGGCTTACTTGTAATGAATAGAAGATATGAGGAGTTGATTGTAATAATCAGTAAATAGGCAGACAGTGCTATAATTGTAGAAACAGAATATCCGAAAGGAGTCGATGAATGAAACTGAGTTTCCCTTTCTCCCTCTGACCTCTCTATGTGCTTCATTCATCTCTTCCGATCCTTCAATCTTCTTCTTCCTTCTAATTCTTCACCTTCTCTGGTTTGATCCGTATCAATGACTCCGGCGGTTGTCGTCTTCTTCCTTTTCCATACCATTATTGTCTGGTTAGGGCTTCGTTGGGGGCCCGTGGCCGTTGGGATTGGCTAAGCCGTGCAAAAATACTGTGCCTTTGGGAAAAAATCCTTGAAAATCCGTTGCCAGTTAATTTTTCTATATTACCGTTGAGAGATTCCACGCATCTTCAAAAAACTATGATTTATTGATACAAATAAATAATTTATATTTATTAAGAGATCGCAACTTAAAAATTTGACTATATGTTCAAATAAAATTTTTGTTTTAATATTAAATTTCCATTTTTTTATTAATAAAAACTTCTAAGATAAATTACACTTTTAGTTTTCAACCTTTTACACTTTTATCATTTTCGTCATAAACTTATTTTTTTATCATTCACGTCCTCAATCTTTCGGGTTTTTGTCACTTTGGTCCTAAGGTTATTTTTTTTCATAAAAAATATTTCCTCCAAAAATTATTTTTTAATAAAAAATGTTTCCTCCAAAAATTATTTTTTAATAAAAAATATTTTTTAAAAAATAACGAAAAAAGGGAAAAATAAACGAAAATGAAAATATCGATAGGGTTTTACTAATGGTTATATCTCCTTCAAAATTAATACACTTTTCACATTCAAAATTGATTAATATTTATTATTATTATAAAATCATGACTCATTGTAAGAAAAATAAGTTCTAATTTTACAAATGGGACATGCTAGTAACCAATATTCCCTTAATCAAGGACGATATATGTTTTTTTGAAAAATAATTTTTGGATGTAATATGCTTTTTTGGATGGAATATACCTTTTTAAATGGAAAAAGTAATGATAGGACCAAAGTTGTAAAAACTCAAAAGGTTGAGAACGCGAATAATAAAAAATAAAAGTTTACGACAAAAATGATAAAGATGCGAAAAGTTGATGACCAAAAATGTCTTTTTCCAAAATTTCTATTAGTAAAAAAATCGAATCTTGACGATGCAATCTCTTAATGATATATTAGTACCAAGAAATAGTATTTTAAGATATTTTTTTTAGTAATGTACAATATTTTGGCTCATTTCTCAAGCTGTGTCCATCGCTTGGTCGATGTTGTCGACCAACTCTTGCTGTTCCTCCAGGCTGCTCCCTTGCATCCGATAAATTCTTGAATGAGTGATTGTGAGTATTCGGCAAATATTAATTAAATTTTAATAAATGTATAAATTGATAGAGGTGAAAATTTTTATAGCACTAATGAAATAATGAATTTTTTAACCGACACTACTTTATAACACTTTTAATACTAGTACTATTATATGTATTCTTTTTACTAAGTTTTTTATAATACCCTAAATACCCATCTCATTTTAAATCATAATTTTACTCTCTTCTTTCCCTCCCGCCTTTTCTCCCTCTTCTTTCTGCAACCCCTGTCTCGCCTCTTCTTCCTGTTCTTTCTTCTTCTTCCTCTTGCCGAATTGCTCAAGGTTAGAGCTCTGACGCCCCAATGCCTGTCGCCCGCTGTTCTGCTCTCGGGCGTGAGATGTTGCTTGTCGTCACCATCGGTTGCTCCAGGCCGTAAGGTGCTGCTTGTCGCCAGTAGCCCGATGCCGACGCCCACCAGTCTGCTCTCGACCATGAGGTGCTACTCGTCGTCGGCCGTGAGGTGCCTCCGACCGTGAGCTGCTGAGGAGAAAGGGAAGGAAATAATGGAGGGGCAAAAGTGACTTTTGTAATAAAATGGTACTATTTTTTTAATTGGCTACAAATTGGTGCTAGTTATGTAAAATAGTTGAGGTGCAATGTTATATTCTTTCATTAACACTATATTGATATTAATTATTTAAAAGATTATTTTAACTATTACTAATTATATTAATTTAATTGATTTTCCTTCTAACAAAACATCTATACTTGAGAAAATCCGTGATATATAACATAAATTTTACTCATTTTTATTAAATTATCTTATTTCACTCTTTAAATTCATCCGCTTACTCTTTTATTTAGTTTTGCTCTTTGTATAAATTTTCTGGATCCATCTTGATTAAAGACTAGACTCAACTTTGATGCATTTTTTTCCTCAAGAGGACAGCAGCAGTAGTGCCAGTCTAGCTATCCTCCGGTGTGTAATGTTCAAATATTTATGTTTAATCACAGATATATTAGATGAACTAAATAACTAGCACTAATGGTGGTTATCTAGCTGTCCTCCGATGCGAGATATTCGAACTTTTGTGTTCAACTACAACACATTAGATGAAATAAACTTATGCCAACCTGGCCGTTACCGACCGTAGCACGACCAAACACAAATGGCAATCCAAGAAACGACTAAGTGATAGTCCAAGAAACTAGTATCTATCAAGACCCAAATCCAAATAGCCCATTCTAGCAAATATAGCACACGAACTTGAAAGTTCCGCCTCATCAAACCGCATGGGAGTGAATTCTAAACCGTTGGAACCTCGGCGACAACTTTTGGTACATGTTAAACATTATAGACATATATCACATTGAAAAACATAAAGAAAATTCTCACCAATAATCGAACTAAAATATAGAATTCAACCAACTCGATTGGTCTCGGGGAAGTACAGACAACCTGAAAAGGATCAAGCTTCCGCGTCAATGCTTAGTTTTGACAGCCTGTTAGCAAAGTCATCAGTCAGAACGATCCATTCACCTCAAAATTGAATAAAAGATTAATCAAAGAAAGAAAGAAAATTTACAATGGAGAGGGTTCCCCAACTCGGATCTCTAACTACTGCAGAAAGCAATCAAGACTTCAGTCCTGTGCTCAGCGAACGTAGACGAACCAACTGACCGGTTCAATGAACCCGCAACAAGACTCCGAACTGTACACCTTCCGGCAGAGAAAGCTTTAGAGATCAAAACTTCGGTACCCATCATCCTGAGTCCGTGTCGAGAGAACTCCGTGCTCGCTTACACTTCCTCCTCCACTCAGCTGGTAAAATTCGAGTTTGCTCCTCATAGTTCTCAGGGGCCCCGATCGGTTGTTGAAGCCTGAACTGGACTCCGGTCTGATCGCCGTATCCTCGACTGTGCCCGAGCTGTATTCCATCGTAATGAAAGCCGGCCCACAGCTGTATTCTGACCGAGGATTGTTCCACCAGCTGCCTTCTGAAGGGGCCGACTCGCCCTTCAACTCAGAGCCTTGGGCCGATGAGTCCTTTTGGCTGCAGTAGTCCCCTCCGGTCTCATCGGGGTTGTTGTATATGAGCTTTAGTGCTTGCACCACCTCGCCCATAAACGGCCGGTGGGTCACCTCTGGGTGTACACACATCGAAGCTATAGCAGCCACCTTAGCCATGTCATCGAAGTCGTATGAGCCAGCTAGGGCTGGATCCACCAGCTGTCTCAGGCCGTCCTGTGTTGTCAGCAATGGGCGGGCCCAGAGGACGAGGTTCTCCTGTCCCTGAGGTTGGGACATGTCCACTGGCTTCCGCCCTGTTACAAGCTCGAGCAGCACAACACCGTAACTGTAGACATCGCTCTTCACTAGTAAATGCCCCGTCATTGCATATTCCGGTGCAACATACCTGAAAATTTGCAGGAAAACAAAGTTCTGAGTAATTTGTGTATGTAAGTGTAAATTTCCACCATGCTTGCAAGAAGATCGCACCCATATCCACCTAAAGGCCTAAACTTATTAGTAGGGTTGCCCAATTCTTCTTATACACAAGGATTCGTTTATTACTTATCTAATGGGGGATTCAATCTTCAACAATAAGCACACAACCCCCAAAGCCATTTACCCGAAAGTCCCCATGACGCGAGTAGAAATATGCCGACTTCCTTCGGTTGCTTCCCTTGCGAGCCCGAAATCCGAAACCTTAGGAGTGAAGTCATGCTCTAGCAAGACATTACTAGCCTTGAAGTCCCGATGAATTACTCGAGGGTTTGAGTCTTCGTGGAGATAAGCCAGTCCTCTTGCTGCTCCAAGTGCGATCTTCAACCTCGCGTCCCAGTCAAGAAGCCCTTTGTTCTTATCAGCACCTGAAAACACCATATTAAGATGCGTGTACTTGACCATTAATAAAAGGCTATATAGAGTATTTCTAATTTCGGGAAGCATGCTAGTGGCAACAGGGGACCGTGGGTGGACGAGCAATTAAAATAGAGAATCGAGCCACGTCGACATGTACCATCATCAACTCCACGTGACCTCTATGAATATGGAACGACTGAGCATATTAACTTCACAAAGACGGGCAAAGTTACATGCATGAACAAGCTTATGAGGCTATGTGAAGAGCTCCCCTGCAACTTGCCATCGTGTGCTCGATGCAGTCCAGCCACAAGATGAAACATAAAATTGTTGGGATAAAAAATTAGGTTTCGCCAGTTGCAAGTTTAGACTTTTGTGGATATAAGTCAAATATCCTTTTAAGTCTGATGCATGGTATTAAAACAAATTATCATGTGGCTCACAACTCAACAAGCCCGAGTATGGTGAGTTCCACCACCATTAAGTTCAGACTTTTAGATGGATATGGATCCAGGATCTTACAGGCAGGTGGAAATTTTACTGCACGGAATGGAGACTGATCCAGCTTTACAAGGAATGAACAACGTACCATGTAAGTGGGACTCCACGCTGCCATTGTGAACCAGCTCATAGACCAGACAGCGCGTCCGACCTTCGATGCATATACCCATCAGCTTGACAAGGTTCCGGTGATGCAATCTGCTTAGCATCTCCACTTCAGCAATGAACTCTCGATCGCCACTCTGGTGGTCCCTTGTCAGCAACTTAACCGCAACTTCGCTCCCATCTTCCATAACCCCTTTGTAAACACGGCCGAATCCTCCTTCACCCAAAATCCTCTTTGAGCTGAACTTCTCGGTTGCTTTCTCGAGTTCGGCAAGGCCAAAAGTTCTAACTGACAACATGCGTGGAGCCATAGAGGACACAAGAGATCCTGAGGCTGAGCTAGCAATGCTGCTCGATAGGATCGACCCAATGCCTACATTTCATATGGAGATTCCATCAAATTCCGACCCAATTGCAAATAACTAAGGTGAGAAAACTACAAAGCAAACCATACAAACTGCATCATTCATAGCTCAATCACAATGATTCCTTACCAAAGGGAATCAGTCTTTTATTTGCCACTTGTGGATAATTATTTACTGTCCTATCAACTTTCAAACAGTCGAAACTTATGAATGTACCAGATCGTTTGTTTATGGAAGAAGTGAATGCTGGACCGACGGCACTTGATGGTCTCCCGAACTTCTTCCATTTCAGAACGATAGAAAATGCTCCGACAAGAATCATCAGAAGTACAAATGCCGACAAAGAAATGACAGCGATGGTCCTAACATTCATCTTCTGATTCTTCTTGCGAAAATCTGCAGATATTGGGAGATCTCCACCACTTGCTGTTGGAGCACTGCCCACATAACCTCCATCTGGAGGTGATGAGGGAATCCCTGATAAAGAGTCAAGTCTCAGAGCCATTTAGTTGAA
Source organism: Lagerstroemia speciosa (assembly GCA_037672795.1). Lineage (NCBI taxonomy): Eukaryota > Viridiplantae > Streptophyta > Magnoliopsida > Myrtales > Lythraceae > Lagerstroemia > Lagerstroemia speciosa. The sequence continues at coordinate 3,039,273 of CM075293.1, read as the reverse complement.
GGAGAAATGCTCAAATTATCGGAATAATAGACCGTTACCTGTATATGTAATATAAATCACTTCATAGTGACCAAAAAGAGATGCATTCAGATGCACCTTCCCATGCCAAAACCTTTCATATATAAGATCAGCTGTGGTGTTATCAAACTTCTCCCCAAGAGGGACCAAGTTTATGTCAACAATCGTCCTTCCCTGATTCTGACTATCAGCACTAGCACCCATTATCTTCACTTGACTCTGTTCGAGGTAAGTGCCAGAGGCAATCTCGATCTCTAGCTCACCCATAACTGGAAATACAGCGTAAGGAGCGACATCGAGAAGAAGCCTGACTTTCATGGGGAAAATACAGCCGCATGGTGAACCAAAAGGGGTTGCAGTAAGTGGCTCAACGCAAATTTGACCACAACCTGCAAGATTTGCTCTAATCAGTGTGTCATAGAGAGAGCAAAAATGACAATAAGGTCTGGGGTTGGGGTGGAGGAATACAGAAAATCCCGCTTCTTAGGAAGTGAAGGAACAAAATTTGGCTTGTGCAAATGGCTTACATTCTAGAATAGTTTCATACCTCTGTTCTAACCTTGACAAATAGGAAAACTGCCATGAAAAATCTGAGAACGATACACAAGTCTTAATGGGGAAGGTAGAAGAAAATTTTGCTTGCTGGAGTAACATTATGCAACTTTTGGGTGAAGAACAACTTAAATAACACATGTAAACACACAGAAAAGAGTGACATGGGCCTTTCATTGAGGTTTTCTACGCAAAGATGAGAAACTTTTTCTAAATACTTTTCATTTTTTCCCTGCTGAGATGGGTCTTTATGCTCTAAAGCCAAGCCAATCCACTTTCTAAGAGAGAGATGCAAATGCAGTTTTCGGGGGTACGGTTCAACAACTTACCTCTCAGTACGGCGAAACCCAGTTTCTAAAAGTTACCTGGTTCTTTCAAAGGTGACGGAGCAGCCACACGGGGTCTGGCATGAGGATGATGACTGCGGCGCTTAGGTAATGGACTACTTCCAGGGCCAGGAACTGGAAGAACAAGTAGAATTAGGATGAAAAGTCAAAGCATGCACTACTCTTCAGAAGATTTCCAAGAGCGACCTCAAGATTAGACATGTACCCATAAAAAATACCTGTGTAGGTTGGAGGCAGTGCTGGAGCCAAGGTTGTTTGCAACATAGCCTTAACAGTCCGCTTCCAAGGTCGCTTTGATGAAGAATAAGGCAGGCTCATCAAAAGTAGTTTCCCTGCAAGAAGTAAAAGAGCATATGGTATTTACCTCTGCATAGAACCATCTAAAAGAAACCAGTTTACCTTATTTCTATGTTACAGCATTACGCTAGTTTCCGATATCAAAGGTCACAAATTCAAGTGCCAAGTGCTACGATCAGCTGCTCTAAAACACACGGAAATATTGAATCACATTTGGCAAGTTTTAGCTCCTCCGCTCCATAGAAAATTACAGGACAATGCACTAAACTTTTCATAGGATGGTATATTTGACAGACCAAGATAATTAGCAAGGCATCTGGATGAATCTCAAGGGGGCAGAGCTTTCAATCTGCTATCTAGCAAGGGTTAGGCCCTTTTAACAATGAACACCACCTATTCGCTGGATTTATTTTACCAGCTTTCTCTTTCTCATATTTTGTATTTCAAAGCATGTTTCAGGTGGCTCAAAGAGTTCCAACTTCTCTTTACGGGATAGATTTCTAAAGCCACCACTTCTTGGCTCCTCAGGTACCAACAAGCCAATGGCCAAAAGTTCCAGCCACCCCGAACATTAAGCCAGCAATGAAGCTGACAATTGGTAACATTAGGTTGCAGTAGGTGCCAAGAAGGACTCGAAAAAGTAACATTTTTCAGGCACATTGCCACAAGAAATAACAGGCAACCTTACCATTCCGTGCTGACTCTTCATTCAGAGAAAGCAGACTTGTCTGTAGAGAGGGTGGTGAGGAATGCATGTACGAAGATGGAGCACCTGGATTACAAAATAATTACTATGTCAAAGCTTGAAGTTTATGAAGTCAGCAACTTGCACAGAAATCACTAATAATGACAGGCTAGATATGAACATCTCATGCAATGTAACTTGTTCATTTGTTGACTTATCCACATATTGCAAGAACAATATTTTAAGATAAAGATCAAATAACAACTAAAACTTCCATTTCTTTATTCAAATCTGAGTTTGTAGGACACCATTTGCTCTAAAACATAAAATATAAGACAATACCGTCAAAAAAGTGCATGAATAGACTGGCTCGGGAATGATAACTCGATGACACTCTTTTCTTGTCCAAAGAATGCAAGTATTTAATTGCTTAGAAGGAATCCATAATCACTGTCCAAACAGAACCGAGAAATTCTAGTAACCAAATAGTAACAAATTCTCTCCGACCAACTCCCTAACACTGGACTGTCACAAGTAACCGGTGGACAGACAGACTCTGAAAGCTACCAATTTAGTTAGCTTATAAGCCATGACATCAACATTTGCCATACCTTCAACATTAGATTTGACAACAGTCACATTCACTGTAGCAATTGATCCAATAGCAAAAGGTGGTCAGCCTTCCTCACAAACAGCTGCCACCATCATCAATACTAATAACACAGATATCCTTATTTCCATATTTTTGGCCAAGGCGATCCCCAAATTATCTCATTAAAGAGTCCTCCACAGTTTGCAGGCTCGTAACTTTCACGAACCACGCCATTTACAGATTTATGACAAGAAAATTCACGTAAACAGACATTTTATCATGAGAATAACTAGATACACGCTTCAACCGGTCTATCTGCTAAATCCACAAGCGTAATTCGAACTCTATACAACTTTAACACCGAGTAGAATCAAACATCTAGCACGCATGAGATAGCTCCAAAGAAAATGGATGGCAAAGTGGAACCTGAGCAGAGGAGCAAGCAGCTGAGAACAGAGAGACCTATCACCAGAACAGCCATCTTCTTTCCCGGAACCAACCCAACCCGCAACATTGTCAGAAGAATAGAGCGCTGAACCCGCAAGCCTCCGTACAGACCAGCCAGGGCAGTACAGTAGGGTTTTTCCGGCAGTGCATCTCAGAGCTGCGCGGTTCCTCATCACAGGGAACGGGAGACCGCATGGCTCTGGAAATCAAAACCAGTGGCGGCAGGCGGAAATGCTGGGGCGGCGAATGGGGCTGCAGATCCAACAAATTCGGGGCCAAGCTCGGAAGCCGAAGAGCAACACCTGCGAAATGGGAAGTTTTTGAAAGTCCGGCGAAGTGGGTGAGGTGAAGCAGAGGCCGAGAAGCGGAGCTGAAGTGAAATGGCGGATCTGTGAAGTCAGAAAGGGGACTGAAAAGGAGGAGGAGGAAGAGAACAAAAGAGAGATCTTGGAAAAGTGAGAGGAGAGAGAGAGAGAGAGAGAGGGCGGAGCTGACTTCATGAGCTACAGCAGTTCTTGCTTGGAGTCTGGGAGAAAAAATATTGATGGGACTGTCTGGTCCACGCGCCGGTTGGGAGCGTGGAGGGGACGTGCCAATAGAGTAGTGCCAGCTGAGCTGATCGCCGGAGATTGTCCCAAAGCCGCCGAAACACTCTTCTCGGCTTCTGGGCGGCTTTGAAGGTGTGCAAGAAAACCAGTTATGGTCAAATCGAATCGGAATTGGAACCGAAAATATTGGTTCTAATCGAACCAGCTCTATTTTAGCTCGGTTACTTTCTAAGTGGAGTTCAATCGACCCGACTGACTGGTTCGAACCGAGCCAGATCTTTCTTAAATAATTTGATTGAATCAACTGTTTAATTTCAGTTTAGATGAGTTTGGTTTGAACTAGGTTGTTATGTCTTTAAAATACTAAAAATAAAAATCAGATGACCGACTAATCAAACTAGTTTAAAATAATTCATTTTTCTCTCCAAAGTGACTACAGTTCGAACTTAATAACAATTAATGTACCGAAGAGAACCGAGTTTGTGATTTGGTTGGTTCAAAAACCAGTTCGATGACTGAATCAATTTTTTTATAATCGTAGCCAGGCCTGCTCAAGTCTGACCAGACCCGTCCAGTCTCCTAAATCTAACCAAGGGTGTGAGTAGGGGTGTAAATAAAAAACCAGAAACTTGAAAAATAATTAAAAAAAACCAACCAAACCTGAATTGAAAAAATTGGATGCATAGGTCCCGGGATAAATTCAATACAGTTTTTAAGGTGGAAAAAATTAGATCAAAAAATTCGGGCCCTGATCTCGAAAATTCGGTAACAAAACCCAAAACCAAACCGAAAGTTATGTTAAATTTATATTATATGTAATAAATTATTTTATTATTAGATTTTGACAATAAAATAGTATATTTGATATTTTAAACTTGAATCTTAATTTATATTTATGTTTTTGATCTTCTTAATATATCAAAATATTCATAATTAGTATTTCTTATTTATTATAATGATTTTATTTTATTATTTTTGTATTTAATATTTTATTATATTAAAAATCAGCGCCCGGAAAAATTGAATTCAAAGTGGGTAGTTTTTATAACCTCTAAACGATTCTTAGTACGATTTTCTAACTTGAAAAAATAGAACGGAGCCTGGTAATTTTTGGGAAAAACCTGATCGAACAACCCGTTTATACCCCTAGGCATGAGGGAACCTAAGTTGTTTAAAAAGTTGCAAGTTGTTGGCAACTTGGTTCGGATATATGGGACATTGTCTCACTATGGAAGGTTAGTTTGTCACAATCTGATTAACGTTAGTTTACTTGTTTGTCACAATCTAATTAGTATTTTTTAATTTCACGTGGTGAGGTACGATTATTTAACAATTTCTCCCAAGCAAATGTGGTAACAACCCGGGACTGGGAGACAAGATCTCCCTATCAGATCCAATATTGATTGTCTCTGTTATTACCTTAAGATATAACAGGATACAACATGAGAACGTTCAGAATTAAAAGTCACATTAATTAAATTAATCGAGAAATTTTAAATTTATAAGGGAATTGAATACCAATAAGTAAGATATTGAACCTTTTAATTGGGAACGGATCCTGACTATTGTAGGCTCAGGTGGGTATAGTATGGAACTCATGGTTAGTAAAGCATCAGATCTGAAGAGAAATGTTTAACTTGTGGCCAAGTTCATCGAATACTGAGAAGGAAGTCCAACATGTGTAGTTGTTATTTCGAGAATGGAAGAAAATGCTTGTCTCATAATAGTTGTCAGCCATTAGTCTTTTTCCGTCGGTCCACTGGTATGCAGAAGTTTAACGAGTCTTTATTAACCCAATTCAAGCCTAGTGGACTCAGCAGGGGGTAAAGTTCTTCTACGGCTCGATTACTTTAATCATGAAAACTTAACTAACTGTTTCATAATTGTTTGCTAATCATTTCATATGATTAAACATTCATTTCCAACAACCTTAGGGGACATCTACTCTGGCCACAACGACATGCGGTTCGAAGATAACATACTCATATGTGAAGTGAGATGGATTGGAATCTGTATATTTAGCAAAGTTTTCTATATAACAATGTTTTAATGTTAAGAAAGTCTAATGTGCGGTGACTGTACAGCTGATGTGAAATATTTTCTGGGAGAAATGCACAAGTACTTCATCAAATGATAGAAAGACAATGGTAAGTTTTGATTGAATGGACTTTTACTGTACCATAAAGTACCAATACTTAGGAAAGAAATACCACCTCAAATATCCGATCTGGGACAACCACTTCACCTGAGACTTCCTCGAATTTCACTGGAAAATATGGGTTCAGTGCAGTAATATTCCATTAATATCGAAAAATAAGTAGAGTATTCAATCATCATCGTGATGTTTATCATGACCTATACACCTCTCTTCCTCTTACATCTTCCGAGCTCATGGATCTTTTTCTCTGTTATCTGTAGTGTTATATGTGAAGAGTGCGACATTTGATCTCTCTTTTAATCTTCCAAAGATGTATAGCTTTTTAATCGATTAAAAAGATGAATGTGTCGAAGTCGTAAAATCATTATTAGGATTATTATAACTACCATTTTCTAATTACAGCTTCCTCTAATATTAATTTACCTATTTTATTTTTATTAATTAAGAATTAACATGCAATTGTAAAATTATATAAAATATTATTATAAAATAAAAAAATACTATGAATTTATAATCAACTATATTATTAACAATTCGGTTGTCCGCATCTAGTATTCCATAATTGAAAGACGCGGTTGTGCGTGCTTCGAGCCACCACTAGTCGGGTCCGGAAGGTGCTCGGATATCTCGGTTATTAAAAAAAAAAAAGGATTTTTGAAGGACGCGGTTGCAATTTACGTGTAAAAGAGGGATCGCTTTTGCACCCACCGAAGTTATTGTGCCAACGAACATCGGTGTACTTCCTCAATAATAAAACAGAACAGAACAAAAGCCATGTCCATTGCCAACAACTGGATGCTGGTGGTAAGGTAATATAGAATTTCCTGAACTGTTTTGCTCTCTTTTTTCCTAAATAAACCCATTAATTTTCTTTTTTATTATTTCTTCTAAAAAAAGTTGCTTTTTTCCTTAAATAAATCTCAATTCGAGTATCGTAAATGAAGAAAATTTTTATTTGAAAATTTTTATTTCTTAGCAGGCTAACATAATTCGAACCTGGATTGGTGGGGATCCATTAAGTTTTTGGATGTCATATAGTATACACAAAAAAAAGGTCAAATTTGCTTCAAATATACAACTAAAAGTCATAATTGAGAGAGAGAATTGTGAAAACTCTACTCGCATCGAGAATACACAATGAGTTCGTAGTATAAATTATCATTCAGATCTTGACACGTATAAAGTTGACCGTCAAGAACTGTGAAAACTCTGCTCGTATCAAGATTCGAGAAATAATTACACAACGAACTGATCATGTATTACACACGCAATATTTGTGCCAAGAATACATGCACATATTTTTCAGGAGAAAATAATACAATAAGTCCTATATATTTATCGTTTTTTGTAGTTGATTCGTATAAGTTTGAAAATGGCTAATTTAGTCCTATAAGACCAATTCCATTACACTTTCAATCTAAATTGTCACTGTTTTGTTGACGGAACTATTAATGGCATGAGGTCCACATTAGCAAATCAGTGACAATTTGAACTAAAAGTGCAGTATAATTAATCTTATAAAATTGAATTAATCATTTCTAAACTTTTAAGATCCAACTGCAAAAAATGACAGACGTATAGGATTTCTGTTATAATTGTCCATATTATTCAGTGTATATATTACACAAGGATAAAAATGGCAAATTAAAGACCTGTGAAATACTCCAAAAGAAGATTAGTTTGAATGGAACATTACAACATTTGACTGCTTAACTCCACAAATCCTCTCTCTCTCTCTACATCTCTCTACAACCTTATCCAGTTAATAGCATATGAATAACACAACCAAAGAGACACACAAAACACAAAACCCAGAACGTAATTCTCCAAACGATAGTATAATTCGACTCGATAACACGTTTGATTACAAAGATTAGAACTTTTCCAAGCTTATCAGGCGACTGAACAACCGAAGGAAATTAGATAGGCTCGAAGAAGGGGGAGGGAGACGTCGAGGACTCGAACTTGTAGTACTTATCGACTGCAACGGAAACATCCCAAGAGCAGCTGAAACCTTTGGGGATGGTGACCAGATCTCCGGCGCCGAACTCCACGAAGTCCGGCGACCCTTTTGGGTAAGCCTTCACTTTGCCCTTCAACAGGTAGCAAGTCTCCTTTGCATCAAACTTGAGTTGATATTTCCCAGCTGGACATCCCCACCTTAGAAAAAAAGGGGATTCATCAACCAAAAGAAAAATGTGTTTTTTTTTAAAGAAAATTAGTAGAGATTTTGTAAATTTGCCATTTTCTAGTATTGAGTTCGAAATCTTTTGAATAGAAAATAAATGACGTGGCACTCAAGGTCTTGACAAAACTAACATTTAGGATTTGTTTTATCCATTTAAAACTGTAGAATTTTCATCTAAAGTATAACAGGTCGAACCTGTACCCACTTAAAAACCTAAACTTGTGCATAGTTCTACCTCAATTCTCTTTGTATACAAAGATTCGATTCATTTACTGTCCTATATACTGATCATAAGTCAAGTATTTTTTTTCTTCTGTACACGGGTAGGGGAGATAACTGATCAGGAGACAAGCTTTCTCTCTCGTCTTCGGGCTATATAGCTGACTATGAACCGGATATTTTTTCTCTTAGTCATGGGTTTACGTGGTGTGAGCCCATGCAATAACCGACTTCGGTATCATGTTAAATTCCTACCAATCGTATAAGGAATTGGACCCACCTAAAAATCTCAGGAGTGATATCTCAATTCTCTTACCTTTCAAGTTGAAACAGAAACATTTACGACTTGATGTCAATGCGTATCAACCACATAGATAGAGATCGAAAGCCCTTGGCACGAGAATAGAAAACAGAAAGGAAGAAGACGATGAGGGACGGAGGAAGAGGGTTACTTGGGCCAGAACTTGATGTTCATTTCGGATAGTTTGGAGTCGGAAGGATTCGTCTCGACCATGATTCTCATGCACCCCGGGGAGCTTGCTGGTTTTGTTTTAGCAGCTTCAGCAGCCATGGGAGCTGATGTGCAGTTTCAGAAGATTTCTTTCCCTCTCTAGAGTAAGAGAGATAGGGAGAGGATTCTTTGGAGGGATGGGGGGGGGGGGGGGGGGGGGGGGGGGAGGGGGGGGAGGTGTAAAGGATATTTGATGCCTTCCTACAAGCCAGCACAGGCATTTATACTTGGTAAGCTTAGTTGGAGAAAAGGTGTCATATTGAATGTTATACCATCATGTGATAGTACTTGTATGATGATATTAATCGATCTAAGATTTTTTTTATTCTCAGGGTTACTTTTGGATTTTTTAGGTTTTATGAAAAAATATTAAAAATCACTGGATCTCATTGGTCAGTGTCTTCACGTGCGGAGAGCTTTCTGTGTAACGGGTATATCATGTGACAGTACTTACGAAAAGCATTGTTATGTTTTCACATTCTAACTAGTGATGTACGATGGGGATTACTCTAAAATTGGATAATAAGAAGGGGAGAATTAATTAGTATATATAAGTCCTGTTAATGCTGGTGTTGCTTTTTTCTCAATATGTTACATAATATCCAGAAATTCAATGGTCATAATAAAATTCTTACAACGAGAATTTTCTCCATTCACAATACTCGAATTCGAGAACTTAATTAAGGAAAAGGGATGTCGAACCATTTCAACCGATTCATGTTGGTGGCAGTGTGTTACTTCTTAAATAACTAAACAAAATGATAGAGATCGATGCATTTAAGCAAGGAAGACTGTGAGAAAGGGGATTTGATACAATGATACCGCTCTCGAAATGAAATTAAGAGGTTAAAAGCTCAGTTTTCATCCATGGAACTTTTCGTACTCATTTTTCTTTCTTCTTTCTATTTATTTTTATATTTATGTACATATTTTGTGCACCGAAAAAAAAAATCTAGAAGTGCCATTTGGTTCTTGAAAGACTTGCTGACAAGGACTGCAGGACTTTGACAAAGTGGCCAAAAGTGCAGACTGCAGGACTTTGACAAAGTCGCCAAAAGTGCAGATGACTGGCCATCCAGAAGCTGAGCTGTCCGGGGAAATTGGAATCAATTCCTAGTGGACTTATCTTATCTTTATATAATGGATAGAAATAAAATAGGTTGACTGAAATAGGCCTGCTCGAACCGGCACGGAATCGTTATTGGGAATCATAATACAACGGAACTCCAGTAGTCAATTCAAGGTAATTCGGAATTACAACTAATGAGAGTGTTTAGAATAATATCTATAAGGGCTCTGACTCGGTCATTGTGTTGTAATACTCGAATTAACGCTGGTCAACGCCGCTTCCACGAACTGGAAACTCCGACCACGAATCTTTCGGGATCGATCATTCGACTGGACGTACACATTCACGCTCTTCACGGTGCCCGCACCAAGCTTTCTCATGGATTTTGAGAAAACCTTTTTCCCAATTGTTGACCAACAGAACTCAATTCTCATATCATATTTTTGGGCTGTCGGCGAAGATGAGAGACTCTCTCACGGCGCAAAAGTTGAACGCATTAAAACAAATCTGGGCAACCATTTTTTTGAAAAAAAAATCAAAAGTAATTGACTTGATTGATTAATTCTAAAATTAATTGATTTGAAAAAGGAAACCATTACCGTTTCGTATAACAACCGGCACAGTTTCCTATGCCAATCGATATATGTATTTTATTTTTATTTTTTTAATTTTTGTCCTTTTGATTTAATAACTGAATTACAGTTCAAATCTCGCACATGTAAATTATAATACACACAACCTAATCTCATTCGGTGAGAATCGTGTGTGTATAACCGAGTGAACTCATTCCAAGGCACACATACATTTACATAGTGACTCTTTACAAGTCATTATGAGATAAGCTGCCATCTACTTTAAAATATGTAATGAGTATACTAGTCTTACTGGGTCATTGATCCCCTACTCAATGATCCTATAACTATGAATGTTTTTAAGTCAAGATTTCTAAGATTTTAGGTTTCACTAGTGTGATTTCATCGTAGCCCTAAAATCAACTTCAATTTATGGTTTTCATCATAGTCAATATAAAATGAGTAGCATATGATGAATAATAAATACCTTATTTATATTTCATGAATAAAGATTACTCCAATTACGTTACATGGATTTAGGGCACTATTCCCAACAATCGTGAGGGCCAGGTCTGAGCCGGTTCGACCCCTTTATGGAACTTAAATTGGAACTGGCAGTTCCAAGTCAAAATCGAAAGTATGCAATTTTTTAAATTTAATTTTGTCATAATTTATTATAAATTTTAAAAGAATTTGCATATTTTTTAAAAAATATTAATGGATCAATTATTTGGCTTTTAATTTGGGGTGAAAATTTATATTGCACCAAATGAATGGATACTTTTACAATTAGCACTAGTTTATACCACTTTTAAAAAATAGCACTAGTTTAAAAGGGATTATTCAATTTTTTTTCAAAATTTCACATGCCGCTCTCATAATTCACTAAATTCTCTCCTTTCTCTCCTTCCTTCTCTTCCTCCTGGTCATGGCTCGTCCAGCCTCCTCCCTCCGGTAGCACCACCTCTGGCCATTCGACCCGCTGTTCCGATCACTTCCTGTTGTTTGCCCCCACTCCTATCGCGATTCAACTTGTCATTCTTGTAGCCTCCTGCCGTTGTTCGGCTTGCCATTCCCATTGTTCCCATCGCCACCCACCATTCTTATCTCTCCCATCGTCTCGGTTGTCATTAGCTACATCGATCATGTTCGCCGTCTCAGTTTTCGTTAGTTCTCGAATGGTTGTTGTCATCACAGCCATCTCAGTTGTCATCACTCTCATGGTCGAACAAATGAAATGGATGTGTGGGTGGCTAGGTGCTATTGGGCGCAGGGGGATGGGTGGCTGGGTGCTGTTGGGCATGCAGGGGGGAGGGAGGATAGTGAATGGGAGATTCAAATTTGGAATGGGGAGCGATAGTGGGGAAATGCATGTGAATAGGAGAAATAATGGTAAATATGTTGGGGAAATGCACATGAATAGGAGAAATAATGGTAAATATGTAAACTTACATAATTTAGTGCTATTTTTAAAATTGAGTATAAATCGGTGATATTTATATGAGATAGAGGGGAGAAATGCTAATTTGGTCCATTAACTCGTTTTTATTTTTATTTTTTTAACGGATCAACTATTTGGAGCTAGCACTACGAGGATGTAGGAGCGTAAATTCTCTCTTGGCGCTACTTAGCACTGCTAACGTGCGCAAGCGTCCTCAACACCCACCTGTCCTCCTCTTGAAATTTGAACTGCACACTTCTCCGACGATTGTAATGTTCACCACCAATCTAGGTTTTCTACCCCAACTACATGGCGGAAACTGGCCATTCCAGCATCTCTGATGCCCCTGCGAAGGCATCGATCAACTCGTCTGAGCTCCAAAAGGGTGCTCCGAGTCTGATCCCTACAGTCCCACAAGGAGAGAACAAATGTGCTATCTAGTGGAAGAGGTTTAACTGGAATACCACCAACCTTTAGTAGAGACTGGCTCTATAGTTATTCGTCCCCTTATTATGGTGGCGAAATTAGGAAAACAAAAGTGGAAAAACTGCCTGGTTGGTAGATTGTTGAGCAAAGCCCCTATTTACAATAGAGTCATAGCAATGGTTAATAGCCTATAGTGGAAGAAGAGTAGGGTTATGGTGAGTATGAAAGAGAAGCTCCATTTTTTTTTTCAGTTTACTGACAAAGCGAACATGGAATGGGTCTTAGAATTCGGACCATGGCATGTGGATAAATCTTACCTGATTTTGTGAAAGTGGTCGGTAGAGCTCGCTCTTGAGCACTTGAGCTTGACAAAGCTGCCTATTTGGCTTCGACTATATCACATCTCCTTGGCCTATTACCAAAGAGAAGGTATAATCTACATTGCCAGTAGGGTGGGGCGGCCCTTGTATATGGACAGAGCCACGAACTACACAAGGCTAGATTTCGCAAAGGTATGTGTGGAAATCGATGCAAATGAAATAATGCCAAACAAGCTCAGACTTAAGATAGGAGATGACTAGATGGTAGACATCAAGGTCGAAGCCTTTTGGCTCCCTGTCCATGATATCCCAGCCTACATCAAGAAGAAGGAAGTAAACCAAGGGAACACTCCTCCTCTAGCTGCCCAAAAAAGCTGAGTTCTTGTAGAAGATCAAGGAACATCCAAAAATCTCCACAAAGAAATCACTTCTGATGAAGTCCATGAAAGTGGATTGAAGGAAGAAGAGGATGAGCCCCATAGCCCTCTGAAAGCAATATGGTGAAGGAGTTCGATCAAGAAAGAAAAAGTGATGGAGCAGATTTTGACAGCCAATAGGAGGAGGATAGGGTGAAAAAACTGCCTCCACTACAACTAAGGTAGCAAAAGATGCTCTAAACAAACTCAAAGGAAAACAAGGAGGAGTCTGCGTACGCTCCTCTCCATCCTTTAGATGAGCTATTTACTTGGAGCATAAGGGAGATGAACAACCCCCCTAAAACAGAGGGAGATGCTCCCCTCTGTCAGGACTTACCTCGTAGATGTGTGTTGCATCGTGGAAACCAAAGTGAAAGAAGCAAACAAGGAATTGATTACTACTCGATGGCGAGATTGGAAATCTGGATAAGCTCCCAATTAGTTGGATCTAGTACCCACTAAAAGGGAGGTACCCATGAACCTTCTCTCAAAGTCTGCCCAATTCATGCATTTCTCTATGCAAGTTGGATGTACCACTTTAGCTATTACATTTATATATTACATTTAATGAGCGAAAGCTACTATGGAATGATTTTCTAAATATCCAAGGTTCTGTTGTAGGCCCCAGGATCCTGCTGGGTGACTTCAGTGCTATCCTTACCAGATGAAGTTAAATCACATGAACGCATTGTGTTTAAAGATCAAAGGATGACTGATTTTGAATCTTTCTTACACAAATGCTGCTTGTTTGACTACCCGTTTAGATGCTACAGGTACACTTGATCAAACAAACACATTGAGGCGTTCCAAAAGAGGAAGCTGGATCGTGTGCTGGTCAACGAAGAATAACTTCACTAGGGCCATCCTACTACGGTGGAGTTCTTAAAACCACGCCTATATGATCACAGTTCCTCCCTGGTCACACTAAGCAATGCTGAGAAAACAGGTCCATGTCCGTTCAAATTCTCTAATTATTGAACTCGTCATCCAGTATATCCCAAATTGGTGCATAAAATCTAGTCAGGAATTGGAGAGGAACATACCTTAGGAAGCCCCATGCAAATCTTATACAAAAAGCTCATACTACTGAAGCAAGAACTCATATTGTTCAGCAAGCAAGCATATGGAGACATTAGCCTGAAAGCAAAACAAGTATGAGCTGAGCCTCAACACATACAATCGAGAGTGATTGGGAATGAAGAAGATGAGCAGCTATTGAAACAAGAGCTGGACATAAACCCGCAGCTACGAGAAGCTTGTTTAATTGAAGCAGCCCACTAATGCCAAAATTTATGGTGCAATGGTTAAACAATGGAGTTCTTTCGCTCTATAAAGAAAAGAAATACTCCAGGGAGAATATAAATGTCCTATACACAGATGAGGGATAGAGCCTCGATGATTACAAGAGCATATCGTGAAGTCATAAGCTTCTAACAGCAGCTTCTTGGGTGAGTGTACCCCTCTATTTGCTACCTCACTATCGACCAGCTAACCTCAAATGCGCAGAAATGAATATCCATAGATGAAGAGGAACTACTGGCCGCTGATGTAAGTAACGAAGAGATCAAACATGCCCTTTTCAGCATGGATAGAAACAACAACCCAAGATCGCATGGATTTAAAGCTCACTTTTTCAAAGCATCACGGCCAGTGATCCAAGACGATTTCGTCCAAGCAGTAAGGCAGTTCTTTGAGACATGGCAAATAAGGAAGAAGGCAAATTCCACAATTATTACCCTTGTACCCAAAAGAGACAAAGTTGACAGAATGAAGGACTTTCCCCCCATATCTTGCTATAATGTAGACTACAAATGCATCACAAAGATCCTTGCAAATTGACAACAAGTTGTTCGCCCCACCCTCATAAGCCCTAGCCAGTCGGCGCACATCAAAGGTAGGCATATCCAGGACAACATCCTGCTGGCCCATGAACTCATTCTCAACTACCATGGGAAGCGAGTCACACCGTGGGGAGCTGTTAAAATAGACCTCCAGAAGGCTTTTGACTTCATTCACTAGGAATTCCTTATCATCTTGCTCCAGTATTGGGTTTTCTACAATGGGCAGTGCATTGGATACATGAGTGCATCACTACCCCTCATTTCTCTATCTAGCTCAATGGCTCGTTAGTAGGATATTTCCAAGGAGTGAGAGGATTGAGGCAAGGGGACCCATTGTCCCCTTACCTGTTCGTAATTGCCATGGACTACTTGTCAAGCCTATTGGATTAAGCAGCTGCTCATGGCTTAATTAGATACCATCCACATTGCCGAGGTCTTAGAGTTACGCACCTCTACTTTGCGGATGATTTACTCATCTTTATGGATGGTTCCAAAGCGTCACTAAATGGGATTCTGATCCAATTCGATATCCATTCGGGACTGAAGCTGAATTCAGAGAAATCAAAGCTATTTCTTGATGGTGTGCCCCTAGCAGATGTAGTTGAACTATTAAGACTCTCGAGATTCAAACACAACAAAATCCCACTAAGATATCTAGGAGTCCCTTTCATTTTAGGATGGCTCTCCAAAAAGGAATGCACCACACTCATTGACCGTATCATATAATAGATCCGAAGCTAGACAACATGACACTTGAGTTTTGCAGGACGTCTCCAGCTCATAAATGTAGTTATTTTCAGCATGCTCAACTATTGTTGTTCAACATTTATCCTCCCGAAAGCAATCATTATAAAAGTGGAATGGATCTGCAAAAACTTCTTGTGGCATGGCTTAGACATGACCTCACAAGGTCCAAAAATAAGTTGGGCTTGCATATGTAAGCCAAAAAGTGATGGAGGACTTGGCATCATAAATATTGATCAGTAGTGTAAACTTGGTACACTCAAGAATATTTGGTTAATTCTTATACGCTTGGGATCCCTTTGGGTAGCTTGGGCTCATCAAAATTTGATCAAGGGGCAAAATTTGTAGACCCTGAAAACAACTAGAGATTGCTTATCGTGCTGGAGGGAGATATTACAGCTCCAAGACCTAATACAAACTTTTATCAATTACAAGGTAGGTTTTAACTTGAAGATCTCCTTCTGGCACGACAATTGGCTCCCATTGGGACCTTTATTCTCATACTGCAGCCAAGGATATGAATGCTTTCCCTTTGTTCTAGCGAACGCTCTAGTTAGCTCCGTGTTCCAGACGGAGTATGGAGACGTTCTCGAACTGCTGATCCACAAGCCCTCGTGATTGCTCATATGGCTCAAACATTAGCCATTGTATCCTGAGATAAGGTAATTTGGACTCCAAACAAATCAAACACTTTTACTGCCAAAAGTGCTTGGGAAAGTATGTGCAAGCCTTTCGAGAAATAAAGCTGAATGAAAGGAATTTGGTTTGCTGGAAACATCCTGAAAGCTTTGGTGCTAAGTTGGCTAGCTTGGCAAGACCGATTGGTCACAAAAGACCAAATGCTTCGATGGAACGTAGAGCTGCAATCTAAGTCTAGTGAATTCTGTGAAGACCAGCTGGAAACTTGAGATAATCTATTCTTTTCATGTGCCTCTACTAGACATATCTAGCAGCACACCTTTAATGATGCAGGAATCAACCATGAGGCTATGGAATGGACAACGGAAGAAAGCTAGCTGCTACTATGGCAAGGCAAAATAATTGACTTGGTGGAAGCTCAACTTTTGTGGACCCAGTACATCCATACTATATGGATAGAGAGGAACAAGCACATTTTTTAATGGAAGACGTCAGAAGGGGACTCAGCGCACCCAATTATCGGCATTGTGAAGTTGAAACTCTCCTCACTTCCGAGATTGGAGCATCGACTTAGGGGATCACAAGTAGCTACCAATCTAGGACTCACTTGTATATAAAATAGCTACTCATATGTAAAGGTTGTAAACCCATTTTGATTACAAATAGTAATGAAGATCACACCATTACTCAAAAAAAAAAGAAGGAACCGACCAAAACCGTAGTTCCGAACTAGAACAAGACGGTTCCAAATTGTCCTAGGAGAGGGTTTTGAATCGTCCTAGGAGTGATTTAATGTTGGTTTCATGCCTCCATAGAACTGGAATCGATGGTTCCAAACTATCCTAGGAGTGGTTTGTGGTTGGTTTCATGCCTCCGTGGAATCGAAATTGGTGGTTTCTAACCGTGCCTGTGGTTAGTCTGGAGTATGACACTTCCAAGACAATCGGACACATGGCGACTAGAAACTAGGATAACAACAACATTAGAATTTTAACTAAGGTGTCATGGGCTAGTGTGTCATCGCCTTAGGGACTTGTTTCGATTAAGGAGTCAAGAGTGAGGAGTAAGGAGTTAGGAGTTTATGGAGAGGAAATTTACGGAGGTTTATGAAAATATTTGGAGGTGGAGTTTATGAAGGGTTATGGAGGCAGAAGATAACCCTCCAAAACAAGGGGATTGACTTGTTTGAGGGTTATCCCATCCTTCTATAACCTTCATATTTTTCTTTCCCATACAAGGGTTGTACTTAGCCCTCGATAGCCCTTTTTAACCCTTGAAAACCCTCCTCCTTTTTTTTTTCTTTGGCAAAGCCAATAAGGGTTATCTCTACCCCTACATAACCCTCAACCCAAACAAGCCCTAAATTTGCTCATTTTTTAAAATTTGAATTCGAAACCTTATTTAAATGGAACAAATGTTTTTATGTAAGTTGAAGAATAGCATTATAGATATTGAGAAAGATAAACCGGTGTGAAACAAATAAGAAACAACTCATAATATAAATCGATTGTAATTTTTTCCGTATTTGAGAGATAGAATTAATATTTTTCTTCGATTTGAACCGGTGGCATCTATAAGTCTAATGAGCCGTGACTAATCCAATTTCCAATTCCAGTCAGAAAAGCCCACTATATGGCAAAACTCTCTCAATGTGAATTTTCTCTATTCACAATTCTCAAACTCGATACATTACTTAAGGGGAAGATATGTTCTATCACCCCAACCAATTCACTTTAGTGGAATTAATCTTTTCACGCGCCGTATGATTAACCTCACGAATATAAAAGTATTGAGATGTTGATTAAGGGGAAGTATTGTTGTGCTTTCACATTCTAGTTCGTGACATAAGATGTCGACTGCTCTAAAATTGGATAAGAAGAAGAGAAGAATTAATTAGCATATAAAAGTCCCATTAATGCTGGTGTTGCTTTTTCACTACATGTTATATAATATCCAGAAATTCAATGGGTCATAGTAAAAAAATTTTCTCAATTCGCAATATTTGAGCTCGATACCTTAATTAAGGAGAAGGGATACGGAACTATTTCAATCAATTCATGTTGGTGGCAGTGTGTTGCTTCTTAAATAACTAAACAAATGATAGAGATCGATGCATTTAAGCCACGACTGTGAGAAAAAGATATTTGATGTGGTGATGTCACTTTCAATCTGGGATGTAGAGGTCGTCAGTTCAATTCTCATTAGCGAAATTTTTAATATTCATTTATTTTAGATTTAAGTGCCTATTTTATACACCAAAAAGAAAATCTAGGAGTGTCATTTGGGTCTAAGAAGACCTGCTGACAAGGATTGCAGGACTTTGACAAAGTGGCCAAAAGTGCAGAAGATTGGACAGTCCCGAAGCTGAGCTGTCCGGGGAAATTGCAATCATACCTTGTAGACTGATCTTATCTTATCTTCATAGAATGGATAGAAATAAAATAGAGAAAATTAGTAATTTTTGAATTTATTTTAAAAATAAAATAGGTTGACTGAAATAGATCCGGCCGAACCGGCCCGAAATCGCCCTTCATGAAACCGGAATCGTAAGTGGAAAAAATTTATTTTTATTTTTTTATTCAATTATATCATGATTTATTATAATTTCAAATGCATTTACATTATTTTTTAAAAAGATTGACAAATCACTATTCAGAACCAGTTAGAACTGTTAAACTGGAACTGGAAGATTCCGAACCATCCTAGAAGCCGTTCATGATTGGTTTCATGCCTCCACGGACCCGGAATCGATGGTTACGAATTGTGGACAGTGTTAGGCTGGAGCCTAACACTTCCAAGACAACCGGTCACATGGAAGCAAGAAACTAGGATAGCAACAAAATTAGAATTATGACTAAGAACACTAGAATTCGGGATTTTATTTAAGGAGAACAAATTTTTTTGGTAAATGGAAGAAATTTAAAATAAAATCAGAGAGTAAGATTAGAGATATCGAGAAAGATAAACTAGTGCAAAACAAATATGATTTATGGAAGTGATACAAATAAATAAAAAATTAAGAATATTTTTTTGATAATAAGGAGTTTGCCATGACCATCTCACAAGTCTATCAATTCAGATCAGTCTATGTGAAAATCACATGTGTGGATGACTTTACCAAGGGTCACGCGTTCAATGAGGAATTCAAACATCCGATATCGTGAATTTTCACACGAGTTGTACACACATCTCATCCACCTGAATTAACCCTTGAGGGTTAATTAAGACTCTTAAATCGTATCTAAATTAGAAACATGTCATAATATAAATCGAACGTAGTTTCTTCCGACTTTGAGAGATAGAATTAATCTTTTTCAGGCCCGTATGGTTGTAAGTTGGTCATGACATGATGTCCACTCTAAAAGTTCATCATGTTCGATATGACGTATCCCTTGGATTAAGAAAATATCTAATGTGGGGCACAGGCCTGATGAAAATATATTTTCTATTTTCTGAGGCGGACATTATTCTATTGAATAAATTATACGTATAAATTTAAATACAATACAAATTAAAAAATCGAATCGAACTGAACAACCAATCCAAGTCGAATCGAACAAAAAAAACGAAATCACCCAAACCGATTTTCTAAAGATTTAGTTTTTGACCGAGAAGAGGTTTAGTTGATTATTCGATATAATTGATTCAGTTAATTTTTAATTGATAATTAAATAAAAATAAAATATGCAAATAATTGAATTTTTTTTTGTTGAACCAATTATATTTTATTGATCAAGTTGTACTTATTTTTATAAAAGCTTGTTAACAATCAAATCGCAAAAACCAGTTACATACGATGCGATTATTTTGCGGTTAAATGATTACGGTTCGGACCTTATATCCCAAATAGAATTAAACCGAATATGTGGTTCAGTTCACTTTAAAATAATTTTTAAATCGAATCCACATTTATTTTAGAGAAATTATTGGATGAGGCATCGATCTTTCCTTACTTTTCTATTTTAATTTTAAAACTTTTTTCTGGGTTGCATTTGGTAGTCAACATTTTCCCTTGGATCTATTTTTAGTTTTCTTTATTATTTTTATTATTAAAATTTTGATTAGATAAAAAAAATTAAAAATATATATTGAATGGAACAAAACAAGGAACGACCAGTACCTCTGCATTTCCAAGGTGCTGGCCGACAAGTACCCCTGGCCTTTCGAGGTGCTCCATTATAAATACCAATATTAATACCAATTATTTATTTCATCAAATAAATTCACAGTTAAATACAAAAACTTGACCTTTACATAACGGGAGTGGTTGGGTCGTCATCAACGGTGCCGTTCTTTTACTGATAAAAGAATAGAAAGCAAGGCCCGAGAAATCATGCACTGAAGGAACGAAGGGTTAAGGGAAGTAGGGGTGTAAATAAAAATTGAAAAGGCTGAGACATCAATCCAACTCGAACCAAAAAAATCGAATTGTGTTGTACGGAATAAGTTTAGGGCGGTTTTTAAGTTGGGAAAGTTGGATGAAAAATTCAGGCACTGACCCGAAAAACTCGAGGTCGACCCAAAATTACGTAAAATTATAATATTATGTTTAATAATTTATTTTATTATTAGATTTTGACAATACAAGTAATATTTTTCTTATAAGATTTTTTAACAATGCATTGAAATATTCATAATTAATACTTCCAATTTATTATAATAAATTTTTTATTAATTTGTATTTAATCTATTACTATAAAAAAATCGAACCCCAAAGCGATCGATTTTATAATCCCTGTATAGTTATCGGTGTAATTTTTTACGCTTGAAAAAATCGAACCAAAAAAGTCGGGGTCCAACAATTTACATAGAAAACCATCCGACCCGACCCATTTACACTCCTAATGGGAAGGGTTTATCGAGAGAATTTTCAAACTACAAGGGGCAAAATGAAAACAATCATTTTCCCCACCCGCTAGTGGAGCGAGAAAAGGACCCCCTGGGAAATTTCGTGCGAAGGGACGAATCGCTCTTTCAAGTTGACCTGGTGCTCCTGCGGTGTTGACTCGAAAAGGGTAATAATTATCGCAAGACTTTGAAAATTTGACCTCTTTTGAAAATGAATTATTGTTTATTTTCTCAATGAAAAGGAACCGTGACCTATCCGAATAACACTACTAAAAATTTAGCATAATTTAATAAGTAGACGTCCTCCAAACTCAGATTCCTGGAATACAGTTCGATCAAATATTTTTAACAGATACGAAGAAAAGATTTAAAATTAGAATGAGAAAAAGATATTAAGAGTCCTACGTGTTTACTATTTCTTCCAAGTGAATTTCTAAATATTTCAAAGTGATAAATCAAGTCTCATATATTGCATGCCTTTACAAAGTCAAGTTCTTTATATTTCCTACAGTTACTTTAAATTGACACGTAGATATCAGTATAATTCATTAAATTTTAATGTTGATTTGGAGCACACACATGACGTTGAGTACCGCTTGACACGGTAGACAACACAAAAACTGACTGTAACGTCACGAGGCAAGACACCTGCAATGTGCATTGAGGAGTCGGCGAGCGGACAGTCCAGTGGCTATACCACCACTGGCCCTGCCAGCAAGCACGACCATATCACCGCTCATGCGCCGTCACACACGCTGGTGCACAGTCACACAAGCGTACCCGCCGCCCCGCTCCAAGGGATTCGATCTCGATCTTGTAAAGACATGCAACATATGTGACTTAATTTACCGCTTTAAAATATTTAGCACTCACTTGCAAAAAAATAGTAAATATATAGCACTCCTGATAATTTGTTCTCAAATTAGAATCTTGAACTTATCAAACTGTATATAAGGGAACTTTAAACGTTAGACTGCAGCCCATTTTTAGTGATATAAATTATTGTTATTATTAGTATTTTATCGATCCATTCACATCAATCCTCTCATGATTTCAAGAGAAAAAATATATTTTTTTTCGATAACAAATGAGAATTTATAGAGCTCTTAAATTAAATAAAAAATTACAGAGCACATTGACCGGGTACAGTCACTCCTACAATATCAGCAAGCAACAGTGAATGAAGCCCTGGAATAAGCAATTGTTTTAATACCCAATATTTCATACAACTATCGTTTTTATAATCAATCTAATTTTACCTTTTAGCAGATCAGCGAAACTGGACTGGTTAAGTCAATTATACTTTTAAATATCAAGCGATACAAAAAAAATATTACATTTTTTTTATAGAAATGAACTTCTTTTTACCGGAGCATGTTCGATTTTTATTAATAAGATTTGTTTGGTTCCTTTTACTCCTTTTTCCTCCATTATATAACCCAATAGACAAGGAGCAGTCACCACTCATCATCCTCCACTTGAAGCCATCCACTAAGTCGCGGAGAAAGTGTTCGGTGAAGTGATTACATCGCGTTTCGATGGTGACGTGGTGTGTCCGTTCAGTTAAAATTTGATATGTAATTGATAATTATATTAATATAATTACTGAATCCTAAAATTTATTTAAAAATTATAAAAGACCATAACAAATGGTGAAATCTAACTGAACAAATATATAAATAGTGAATTCTGATTAGACGGATACGTCACGCCAACATCGCATGCGCGTTATGATCTCTCCATTAAAGAGTTTCTCCTTTAGGCAAGGAATCCGGAGACAAATATTTAATGTATAATACATAATAATTTTACTGTGTAAGATCCAGTCGGTCGTACAATAACATGTGAGAGGAAAATCAAGCTAGGCGTGAAAGTGGTCAGTTCAACTAGGCTTTCTTAAAAATGGTCGGGTCCGAATTTTTCGGGTAATTTTTCAAGTATAAAAAACCATTCAAGAATTACTTGAGATGAAGGAAAACAACGGTGACGGTCTCGATTTTTAGAATCGTTTTTTAGGACCCTATTTTTAATATAATAATTATTAAATATAAGAATAATAAATCAAATCAGTCATAATCAACACGCAGCAGATCTTCTTGGGAGGGGTCCCCGGGAAACTGCCCGACAGTACCCCAAATCCAGATTAGTCGGCCAGCCTTCGGGTACCGGATACCGGGTGGGAATCCAAAAAAAAAAAGTCTATAAACATTAAAAATGGAATAATTTTCACAATTTTTAAAAGTTAATTTTACACGTTTTACATTTTAAATGATAATTTACACAACGAACTTATTATATATTATAAACTTAATATTTCCTCTAAGAGAGGAGAAGAAATTGCCATCCATTTTCACATGTCACGTCTCTCTATAGTTACGATGATTAGAAAATTAAAGATAAAAAAAAAATATTTTCAGTGTTCGAATGAAAAAACGACACAATATAAAAAGAAGAGGGATAAAGGGTTGTGATATATTGTTAATGAGAATCGAACTTAAAATTTATTGATTTTAGGTCAAATGAGGTGCCATTAGGTCAAACGCTCTTTCCCATGAGTACCCACGAGTACGAGAGTTTAATTTACACCTTACCAAAGTGGTTCGGTTCTGATTTAAATTAGTCAGAACTCACAGACTCCAAATATCGGACCGTATAAATGAAAAATTCTTATTTTATTCCATGTGAGCTTTCTTAGAACCCACCCTGCATTATTGTAATCGAGTCTTCGGAGAAAACATACCCAAGAGGGGCCGCTCCGGTGGTGGCGCTCTGGCAGGTCTTCCAGACCTTATAAGTTCAAATTTTCATAGGCGCATTCCTCCATCTCAAACTCGTCAGGTTTGTCTGACTTACCCAGCACACGTGATTAGTGATCTATTGTGTGTGTCTCAAGGAAGAGATGTCGCAACCCAGAAGACGCTTTGATACCTCAGTAATAAAAAAAAAAAAACCATCGTCACAGAAAACATAGAAAGTAGAGAGGTTAAAGACAAGACAAGCAATTGTCACAGCCATAGAGTGTGTATGCAGCAAAAGTTCTATAAATTCAGCTATCAGTTCTTCAGTTTTAAGGCATCCCCGTATCAGAGCTTTACGGTCTCGGCCGCACTTCTCGGCGTTCGGCTTTGAGTCGAGCATCGTCGAACTCAACGGCTCGACTTCCGGCTTCGTCTTCTGGCTATTCCTGAGGTAACAACATATGAGCTACAACCAGAAATGGGGTTCTTTCTCGGTTTTTCCTCTTCTTCCATCATGTTAACATTCGTGTTAGTTTTTGTGACCAATTTTTGTTCGATTTGACCTGCTAATATAGTATTATAAATAAAAGAATTTAATTATTTTTAGAATTTTTTAATAAAATAAAAAGGGAAAAAACAACTATAAAAATAACTTAATTTTATTGGTTTGTGTCATCTAGTCGGTATTGTCATGTGGTGACACTGTTGCATACAAGAGTTTCTAAAAAATTAGAGGTGTGCGGTGGTAGCTGAGGAAAAAGTCTTCGGTAAAGTGGTTATACCACTTATCAATGATGACATGGCATATCCGTCTAATCAAATACTGACATGTATTTACTGAATCCTAAAATTTACTTAAAATTGTAAAAAAAAAAACTCTAATAAATGATGAATCATAATTGGACAAGTATACAAATCATGAATCCTAATTGGATGGATATATTATGTCAGCATTGCCTACGTGGTATGACCGGTCCATTAAAGGCTTTCTCAGTCTCATGACGGAGAGAGTATCATGTGTAATGGATATACCATATGTCAGTACTGATGTGATATTATAAACCAATATGATTCAGTTATTTTAATTTTTTTAATAAAATTCTAAAAATAAAAAAAAATACAAGCAACTAAATTTGTAATACTGTATTAACAGTATCACGTGATATATCTATTATGTACAAGAGTTTCACCTCATGACAATAGGTCTGAGACCGGAGTCCACCGTTAACCCCGTGAGTGTAAGTGGTCGAAGCCATATCGTGCGGACCTTGGTAATCCGATTTCAACCTACTTTATAATCAAGGTTTCTTATATTGAATTTAACAGAAATATCCTATGATTGTTAGGGATTTTCTGTTAAATTTGAGTTTTTTGGATAGACATGAGTCCAACCTCTTGTGAACCGAGTAGAAATTTCACGGAATTAATTTATCAAAAGATACACAAATTGAATATTAAGTATGATTAAAATTCCATTTAATTATTTACAAATTCATATTTTTCATAAATTTTATTAATACGAATATGTATATATTTCATCTTCTTTCATCAAGTTGAAGTATCCGTTACTTCAACAAGAACGCTCCATTTCTCAGGCTCGCTCCACCACCAGCTCCCATGGCACGGACTCATCTGATCGAGACGGTATTCATCTCGTGATTCGATTCTGTATAGCTTCTTCATGTGCATACTCGCTGATCTTCTCCTGCTGTCGGACGGTTTGCCTCTGCAGCTCTCCGGCGCCGTCGAGGTGGTCCTTCTCCGGTTGAGACGCCAGACGTCTGGCGGCCGCGTGGAGCGGGTTCAGCCACTCAAGGTCGATAAGGAGGACAACTACGACGGGGTTATTGTGAATATGAAAGATCCGATGGATCCGGACAGCTTCGTCGCCAGGCTCAGAGCGTCAATTTCGGAATGGAAGCAGAAGGTACGTTTCTCAGCTGCAATTAGTTGCTTTTCGTCGCGTGTATTGAGAGTTAAATCTCATATCGACTAAGTTAAAGAAAAAACTTAATTTGTGAAAGAATTGTTTACCAGTATTTAATAGCTTAAGCTTTTAGGTGGATATGGGCTCGAGACTCTTGACTGTTGTAGGCTAATGTGAAAAATTAATATAGTATCAGAGCGGGTCGATCCTAAACTCACACCACGTCAGGCTCGATGTGGAATTCGTAGTCCGTTAAATTCGAGATCGGAAAAAAATGCCCGACTCGTGGGCCAGTTTATCGAGTATAGAGAAAAAGTCTGACCGCATGTTAGCTCGAGGATTGAAGAGAAGGCCCACATCGTGTAGTTTATCCCCCTCCCGGGACCAGAAGAGAAATAACCGGCTGGGTGTCAGTCATTGTGGGCGGGTGTGTAAGGACACGTCAAGTGTAGACACGATGTCATGTGATTGCGGATGTTGAGAGTTAAATCTCACATCTTCTTCTTGGTTGAAGAATAAATTTTGATTTATAGAAGAATTAGACACCACCACATAATAGTTTCACATTTTAGGTGAATATAAGCTCGAGACTCTTGTAGGCTCAGATGAAAATTTAATAGCACATTTGCTGAGCAATGGGAGCTGTGTTGTGATGTTTTCCCAAATGCAGGGAAAGAAGGGCGTGTGGATCAAGTTGCCGATTGGACTTTCGAATCTCGTTGATCCTGCAATTAAGGTAGATACTGCACGTCTTCAAAATGTTACATAATTTCTATGAGCGATTCATGTTTAGATATAAGAACTTCACATTGGAGAATTGATGATTTAAAATCTGGTCTATAAGAGAGCGGACACCACAATCCTATCAACTTGAACTTTTTGGATGGACATGAGCCTAATATCTTATAGGTCGGGTGAAATTTTCACAATTTATCTAAGTGGGAGGGAGTTCATTGTTCTCGTGGAAGCTGGTCTCATAGCTTGAATCGGCATGAATCCTGCATTTCAAGCAACTCGAGAGTTTAGTACAGTCGGTACTGCTCTCGCGTTGTGAGCCAAATGTCATGGGTTTGACTTTACCTGTGGGATTTCCCGTGCCCCTTTGCACACAAAAAAAAAACTGATTTTTGTCTATCATTTATTTATGATTAATAATTTTCATGGTGAAAGGCAGCATGTGGAAATCACACTTCGAGAATTGTTTTGCTTAGAAAATTTGGGGGAGAAACCAGAAAATTAACTGTCTTTGTTAAATAGAGTCGTACTGTGCGATATGTATTACTGGATCCTCACTTAGATGCAGGGATGGATTTAGGGGGGCACGGGCTATGATCACCCCCTTTGAACTCGACAAAACCTGTAGAAATTTATACGAATTTTACTAATTATGTCCATATTTCTATTGAAGTACATTATTATCTCCCCTTGGAATTTGTCATTCCCCTCCAAACTAAGTTTCACCCCTTGAGTTGGTTTTCCAGATCCATCACTGCTCGGATGTCTTTCTTCAATACTAGGGGTATGCAGAAAACCAGTTCGGGGTCGGACCGATTTCGAACCTAGCGAAAAGAACCGGTTCAATTCGCTTCGGCACATAAGGCAAAGAACCGAACTAGTTTATGTTGAAAAACCCGCATTGTTTTAAAGCAATATGTCAACTGGTTCAAATCGAATTGGTTTTAAAATGGTTCGGTTAGGTCCAAAATCGGTTCAAACCGAACCAAACCAAACCGAAATGGTTTTGAAATGGTTCGATTATGTTCAAAACTGGTCCGAACATAACCAAATTGGTTTTAATTTTAAAAATCAATTCAATTTGGTTCGAACCAAATTGGTTTTGAAATGGTTCGGTTTTGTTCAAAACCGGTTCGAAATAGAATTGAATTGGTTTTTTAACAGTTTAATTATGTTCCAATCAAATTGAATTGGTCTTTAAATTGAAACCAATTTGGTTCCGTTCGAACTGGTTAACAGCACATATAACACTTAAAAATTAACAGAACCACTTTTTGTCTAAAAAATTGCACCAAAATAGAACCGGTTCGAACCAGTTCGGGTGCACACCCCTATTGAATATTGAGTTTTGCACTTTGAAGCACTCCTGTGCAATTTGTCACTTCCATGTCATGTACTACGGTTTATGTTGTGCAAAATCATTCGCAGGAAGGGTTTCGATATCACCACGCCGAACCAGATTACGTTATGCTCGTGCACTGGATTCCTGACGTCCCCAGTACAATTCCTATGAACGCTTCGCATGTAGTTGGAATCGGTGCCTTTGTCATGGACAGCGAGAGAAGGGTAAAACTCTTCTACTGCCTCCACCATAGACATTACAAGAATTATGAGTAGAAGGGAGACCATTTTATTAAGTTCAGTTTTTATGTATGAAGTCTCTCCTTACTTTTAGGACTACTTCCTCTGTCTCATGATTCCCTGTATGCTACAAATTTTGAAAAAAAAAACACTAAAAATCTTATGCATTTAGCTTTTTTTTGTAGTTGAGTATTGTAAGTTTGAAAATGACTAAATCAGTCCTATAAGATCAGTTCCGTTAAACTTTCAGTCCAAATTATCACTGTTCCGTTAGAAATTTCGTCAATGGCGTAAAGTGCATGTCAGCAAAACAGTAACGGTTTGCATTGAAAATATAATAGAACTAATCTTATGTGACTGGATTAGTCATTTTCAAACTTATAGGATTCAATTGTAAAAAATACCAAACATATAGGATTTTTACTGTAATCATCATCATAAATTTTAGTGTGTGCCTGGAAGATAGCTGCAACTGCTTTTGCATTTATGCCCATCAATGATAATTCGCTGCAAAGGGTGCTAGGAAGATATTTGGGAAGTAGCATGGGACCATGAAGTAACTCCCATTTGTTAAAATTGGAATTTATTGTCCTATCTTCTACTTCCTTTTTTTAGATAAGAGCTGTTATTCTTTTCTAGGAATTGGGATAGATACCCGGACCCTATCATATATAAGATCAATTCCTAACATTTGGATCCGGACATTACCCTGTTGAATCTTGAAATGGGATCCTACCCGAAACCTGTGGTATCTTACAGGTTTCGAATATTTTGTTGGAACCTATTTATTATTTATTTTTTACCTCTAAAGTATCTATTACTTCAATATTATTTTCCATGATTATTATTATTTCACATAATTTTTTATCATAATAATATATTTGTAATTTTAAGTATATTTACATTATATTTCAATACTATTTATTACTAATTTTAAGTTGTAATGGCACTTTATGAATGGAAAATTCATCAAATATGAATAATTATTATGTCAAATGAAAGTTCATCGAGTTAGGAATGCAACGGTTTAAACTGTTTGTGATCTGGAATGATTAAAATTAACCATATGAATAAGTTAACAGGTTCCGGTTTCGGTTCCGGTTTCGGCTCTAGGTACCCTGTGCGGTAGAATTGAAACTAACTGGTCCTTTCATCTGCTACCCGGAATCCGCCATGTTTTCATTGTAAAAATAGGATCTATTCAGAACTTACCCTATTGAATGAGTTTCTACAGTTCCGAGTTTATCCTATGTCCGTGCACACCCCTTTTCTTTTCCACTTTCTTATGCTCATGTAGATATATTTTATATTCCTGCAGTTTACTGTCATTGTTCAATCTATGGATAGTTTCATGGGGACCTATCATTTTCTTTTAGGTCCTTGTGGTACAGGAGAAGGGTGGAAGATTCAAAGGCACGGGACTGTGGAAAATCCCGACCGGAACTGTAAACGAGGTGAGTAGGTCTCAGTGCAACGTAGATCGAATATGAATAACGTTCAGGATCATCTTCTAATTATGAACAAAATTCTTCTCGAAGGGCGAGGACATTAGCAAAGCTGCGGTAAGGGAAGTTGAGGAAGAGACTGGGGTAAGTGTTATTTCTCCTTTATGATAAAAGTAGGAAGTCTAGTCAAACTATAAGACTCTTCTGCATGGTCATGGGAAGCAACCCCACTGGCTGGGCGCTAGGAATAACTCTCGAACCCGTCAGGGTCGCCTGACTTATCCGACTTATGTGATTTGCGGGCTATTACGTGTACCTTAATAAGAAGGTGTCACACCATCACTAATCGGGTCCGAAAGGTGCTCAGATACCATGGTTATTAAAAAAAAAAAAGACTCTTTTGCACGATAATGCTGATGAAGAAATATCATTCATTTCCTTTTCTTCTCCTTTTCAGATAAAGACTGAATTTATGGAGATCTTGGCATTCAGGTAAGGAAATTTCACCTCTCTCTGTCTCTAGAAAAGATGGTAGGTGTCGAAACTTCAGGCTTTTTTGCGGCTACAAATTTGCCCGTGAGTCAGAGCGAAATAAGGGCACGTGAATCTTACTAATGAAAACTGAACTGATCTGCACCTTTTAATCTCAAGTTGAGGGTAGTACCAAAAAGTGTAAATGAGAAAATATGATTTGCGAATGATTCGGGTTAAGCTTGATAAAAGTTTGAATTCGGCTCGATCTTAATGAGCTCGAGTCATGCTCAGCTCAAGTTCGTCAGTTAAACGAGCCAAGTCAAACCTAATAATATTCGGCTCATGAAACTCGCGAGCCTAAGCAAGTTTTTTTATTTTATTCAATAATAATTACTATTGTTCTTTTATTTTAGAAAAATTAGAAAAATAATCAACATTATTGTCTCAAATTCTTATTTAAAACCTTTATTTTGTTCTTCTTACTAAAAATCTAATCTTAATTAATTTTCACCATCTTCCTCCTTAGTCTTCCTCGCTCCATGTAATTAACACAGTGACCCTGTGCCCATGTTATATTTTCTTTCTCAGCTCGGCTCGTATAAATTTGACAAGCCTTCGTTTACTATAACGAGCGGAGCCCAAACTTAAAATGTTGGGCTCAGTCGAGCTCGCACCCAGGCCCTAGCTCGCAAGTTGGTAAACTAGCCCAGCTTGAACATTATAAATTAGGGCTCAGCTGCGCTCGTTTACGCCCCTAACTAGTGACACTGCACCAAGTCTCCTTTCTAAGAAACACTGAAGTTTCTTTATTAATTTCCATCTGAAACATTTTTGGAGTGTCTTTTCTCTTTCCTTTCTTTGCCTACACTTGTACACTCTATGGCGACTGAAATGCAAAAACTCCAAGTAAAATTCTGTCTTTCTCTCCATTCTGAATTAGCATGCTCACTTCCATTGATTTATTTCTTCTGTTTAGTTGTTTCTCGTTAGTACAGTGTCCTGATGCTGAATAGGTTTCTGAACGATCTTACAACCTACAAAAATGCAGGCAAAGCCACACCGCATTCTACACCAAGACAGACTTGTTTTTTGTCTGCATGCTGCATCCAAAGTCATTTCATATCAAAATAGAAAATGAGGAGATTGAGGCAGCCCAGGTAAGCTGATACACTATTTGTATTTGGTAAAGTGTGTGTGCATCTGCAGTATTTACTGTTTTATGTTAAAGAGTTTTTCCACTTTGACCAATCAAGTTTGAAAAAATTGACATATTGTTATAAGTTCATTACTGGGAGTTCTACAGTGAGCTCTGCTGAGAATGAATCCTACATCGGACAATTAATAGAGACGATCGTAGTTTATAAGATAATTTGGTACTACCACCTATCAGCTTAGACTTTTACATAGAAACAGGCTCAAGACTTTTGTAGGTCAGGTGACAATCTAATATGGTATCTGAGTAGATTATCATGTGGAACTCGTGGCCCATAAGCCCAAGACCGGAAGAATAATGTCTAACTCGTGGTTAATTGTTGAACCCAAGTGTGAAATTTGTTGGATTATACCTTGAGATGAAATTTGTTGGATTATATCTTGAGACTTGAAGATAAAATGCCTGGCTACAGACCAATTGTCCCCCCCCCAGATAGGAAGAGAAATTCTATCTTGAGGGTGGGTGTTTAAGGGTATATATCAAGTGTGAACACGTTGTCATATAAGAAGAGGGCGGGTGTTGATAATGAATCCAACATCGGACAATTAATAAAAACGATCCTACTTTATAAGATAATTGGGTACCACCACCTATTGACTTAGGCTTTTAGATCCTACTCAATACTCTTGCAGGCCCATGTAAAAATTTGCAATAACCCGCAAACCATGTGTGCCGAGTAAGACAGACGAACCTAACGGGTTTGAGGGTTAAAAAGCCCCACCCACGAAGAAACGCCCCTCCTGGGATTTTTGAACCCCAGCGCCCAACCAGTGGGGCTGCTCTCCCGTGGGCAGTAGCATTGGAGTTACTACATTGACATAAAACCCGAGAAAAATGACTACATTGACAACTAGATATTACTTGCAAACCACAACAATCTCACATTTGAACCTAAAACTCGGGAAAATTTTACTATGGTTAATTTTTTTAATTATAATTTTTGCGCTCCTGTGATCTAGCAACACTCTAACAAATGCCTCCTAAGTAGACCTGATAATTTTTGACACGACATGATAACCCAACATGGAGTTAGGCGGGTCTGGGTTGAGTCTAAATGGGTTGACCGATATAACCCTAGTGACATTAATCGGTTAAATCAAGTTGAACTCATGTAACCCGACACGACACGATTATGTGTTTATATGTCAAACCTATTAATCCATTTAAACATATCAAGTTAAAATTACAATTGCATCACACACACATTTAGTTATATGGGTTAAGCATATCGTGGCATGTCAACCGTGTTTGTGCTTGAAGTTTTTGACCCTTTTATTAAACGGGTCAAATACGAATTGAGAAAGTTTTGACACGGATATGTTTAGACACAATATATTTAAACATGAGACGACACGTGTTGTGAGGCTTACTCCTAATGCAGTTGCTCGCCCTGTCTTGTTTGGCTGTGTATTTGTTCAGTCACTTGGGAGAAGTACCTGCTTTCTCTCTCTCTCTCTATATATATTTGATAACTAAGTTATCCGAGCAAATCATGTGTGTCAGGTAAGTTAGACGAATCTGATAAGCTCGAGGGCTATAAAGTCTCCACTCATGAAGAAATGCCCCTTCTGGGATTCGAACCCGGGAGGTTTGGGTAGACTGCCTAGTGCCCGACCTGTGGGGCTGCTCCCCCTAGGGCAAAGTATCTGTTCTATTAGAGTGGTGAATTGAATACCCGTTTTCTTACCTGAGGTCACTCCCTTGACATTAATATCTGTTTTCTATCGGTTCCAGTGGATGCCAATTGATGACTACCCAGAGCAGTCCTTTTTCAAGGAGAATCCGCAGTTCGATCTCACTGCAAAGATATGCATAGAAAGATCGAAACAGCGAATTTCAGGTTTCGCTCCCAAGACCGTGATTAAGACCGTGAAGACCGATAAAGGAGAGAAAGAGGAGGAGGTTTATGTCTTCTGCCCAAAGGAAATGCAGTATTAGGTAAAACGAAGAGTCTTCTCTTTTCCTATGCTGAATTAGCAAGGCATCCATATGAGCTGTCTTTATCCCGATAAATGTCGAAATCAACTTGTCATCGTCGTGTTTCATAAGTAAGTCCATGATCTTATATAAATTACTATTAGGGAATGCAATATCATGGTCGATATATTGTGTAGTGCTGTACTGTATTTTTGGATAGTTAGGATTTCTCTTTTTACATTTTGTTAGTTGCTCATATTATGGGATTCACTTCCCTTAGTAGTAGTCATGTATTCTGTATATATTGTGATACATTTCTGATAATAAAGAATAACGCTTTCTATCCAATTATCCTAATTTTTACATAGTATCAGAGCAACGATCCTGATCAAAAGTCTACCCTCACCGTCTCCTTGATCATTTTTCATCCAACAGCTCTCCTTGATTATTCGTCTCTGATTTCGATGGCAAAGGTTAATCAAATCGTCTCCAATTTTGATCATTCGTCCCAATACACGCGCATGGCCCAAGCTGGCAGAATGAAGGATGGGCTAACTGCGGAAAGAAATTTGACAAATCCCCAATTCGAGAGGCTGCAAAATTTGATCAGCCAAAACGAGGAAAATTCATGGCCACCCTTCGGTGACAATTTAATCTCAATAACTTTTGAAGTTGAGTGGATCATCGATACAGGTGCCAAGATGCATGTGACTGGATCTGCATCACAAATTATTGATTCGATGGAAGTCAAAGGGCCTTCACCTGTTTACATTCCGAATGGAGGATCGGCTCGAGCAACTCGGATCGGAAAAGTTAACCTTGGGAACGGCTGCATTTTGAATGATGTTTTATTAGTGCCTGATTTTAATTGCAACTTGATTTCCGTTGCAAAACTGATTCATGATCTTGACTGCCAAGTGACATTTCATTCGAATTTGTGCTTAATATAGGACCGTACCTCGAGGATGATGATTGGATTGGGTGAGCTCAAAAGGGGCTCTACTATTTACGACGTGTGACATCTTCATTTTCTGCATACAGGGCAACGAATAACAATGAATTGTGGCACCAAAGGATGGGGCATCCCTCTCACCAGATGAAGTTATGCAATACCGATTTATGTTTAGGCGAGAAATTGAGTGAGGGCTGTGATATTTGTCACCAAGCAAACCAAACTCGCTCTAATTTCCCGATTAGTATGAATAAAGCAAAGAATTCATTTTAGTTGGTTCACTGTGATTTATGGGGACCATACAGGAAAACCTCAATTTCTAGGGCACGATATTTTTTGACAGTGGTTGATGATTTTAGTAGAGGTGTTTGGATATATCTATTACGTGAGAAATCTGAGGTCCGGAGACATCTAATTGGTTTTTGTAATATGGTTAAGAACCAATTCAATTGTTCTGTTAAAACCATTCGAAGTGACAATGGTTTGGAGTTTTTGTCCAGTGAATTGCAGTATTACTTCATGGAAAATGGAATCATCCACCAAACAACGTGTTGATTCACCTCAACAAAATGGGGGAGTGGAGAGAAAACACCACCGCATTTTAAATGTGGCCCGGGCACTCCTTTTTCAAGCCTCACTTCCAATTGAATTTTGGGGTGAATGTGTATCGGCAGCAGCCCATTTGATCAATCTCACACTGACCCCAATTTTATCGGGTAAAAGTCCACATGAAGTCTTATTTGGCAAGTCACCAAATTATTCACATCTACGTGTGTTCGGGTCACTCTGTTATGCCCACAATAGGCCTCGGGTGAAGGACAAATTTGATGAGAGATCAAGAAAGTGTGCTTTTGTGGGGTATCCATTCGGTAAGAAAGGATGGCGTGTTTACGATATAAAATCGACGGAAATATTTGTTTCTCGTGGTGTTATCTTTTATGAAGCCATATTTCCATTTTCCACCACGGAGGAAATCACATGCTCGAGTGAATCAAGTCAACGCCTTTACGTGGACGAAGAGCCAACTCAGTGGGCCACATGGAATGAGAACCCAAGATATCATGGGGCTGAGAATGGAAATGGGCCAACCTTTCCTAGCCCAGCTGAAGAAGTTTCACAGTTAGGAGCAGAAGGGCTGAATGTTATTACCTCGGGAGACAACAAGCTGAGTCTTGAAGCCCAAGCCATGAGTCAACATGGACACGAGGAACAATCTACTCAACGCTCGATCCCACAAAATATACAAGTCCCTAAACATGCTTCTGAGGGGGAGAACAGAATAATCGTAAGTGATGGTGCACAGATTGAGAGCACAAATAATACAAGGACTTCAAGGAGAGAGAGGCACAAGCCTTCTTATTTATCCGATTACATATGTCACACAGTTAAACACCCCTCCGTGCTCACTCGATCAATCAAAATCCTGAGGTACGTGTCATCCTATAGAGAACTTTATTTCCTATCATAATGTCTCTAATAAGCACATGTCATTTCTAGCTGCGATTGACTCAGATATCGAGCCCAAGACTTATAAACAGGCAGTATGAGATATACGATGGCACACCGCAATGGCCGAGGAAATTCGAGCGCTTGAGCTAAACAACACATGGACAATTCAAAAATTGCCTCCCGGGAAACATCCAGTGGGATGCAAATGGGTATTTAAAATCAAGCGACAAGCCGATGGGATTGTAGAACGTTACAAGGCACATTTGGTGGCCAAGGGATTTACGCAAATTGAAGGTGTTGATTTCCATGAAACATTCGCGCCGGTTACAAAACTGGTCACTGTTCGCTGCCTTTTGATAGTGGCACTAGCTCGAGGATGGACAATTCATCAAATGGATGTCCAAAATACGTTCTTACATGGTGACTTGCAAGAGGAGGTATACATGTCTTTAGCACCTGGTATCTCTTCGAAGGATGGAGATGTTTGTCAATTAAACAAATCCGTATATGGTCTTCGGCAAGCATCTCGAAATTGGTTCGCGAAATTTAGTGTTGCTCTACAAGAGTATGGCTTCAAACAGGCAAGTGCCGATCATTCCCTCTTCACACTTTTACGAGGGAGTTTATTTTTGGGAGTCTTAGTCTATGTGGATGATTTGATAATAGTAGGAAATACTCCTGCTCATCTTGATGCCTTTAAGCAATACCTTGGTCGATGTTTCCGTATCAAGGACTTGGAACTTCTGAAATATTTCTTGGGCATTGAAGTAGCCCGGATTAACTCTGGTTTATTCTTGAATCAACGAAAATATACATTGGATATTCTTTCAGAATGTGGCATGGTAGGATAATGTCCATCTTCCTTTCTGATGGAGCAACATCATCGGTTGTCCAATGATTCAGGAGCCCCCCTATCTGAGCCTGATAAATATTGACGTCTTGTGGGGTGCCTAATTTATTTCACTATTACTAGACCAGATATATGCTACTCGGTACATATTCTGTCTCAGTTCATGCAAGCTCCACGACAAGGTCATTGGGATGCAGCTATGAGAGTGCTTCGATATCTCAAGCAATCACCGACATAAGGAATTTTTCTCAAGCCTTCTTCTTTACAGTTGACAGCTTATTGTGATTCGGATTGGGCATCTTGTCCCATGACTCGTTGATTTGTAACAGGTTATTACATAACCTTAGAAGGAAGTCCAATATCATGGAGAATTAAGAAGCAGACTACCATTTCAAGATCATCTGCAGAGACTGAATATCGAGTAATCGCAGCAACCGTCAGTGAACTGATATGGCTACGCAACTTACTTTCTTCTCTTGGAGTTTCAACTGAACATCCAGCGCAGTTATACTGTGACAACCACGCTGCCTTACATATTGCTGCCAATCCATTGTTTCACAAACGAACAAAACACATTGAGATAGATTGTCATTTCATTCGTGAACATCTTAAGTCTGGCGAAATTTGAACTGCACATGTCCCTACCTGACAGCAACTCGCCGATATATTCACCAAAGCACTAGGCCGGGATAGTTTCATTCTTCTTCTCAGCAAGTTGGGAGTTCGAAATCCTCACTTTCCAACTTGAGGGGCGTATTAGGGAATACAATATGATGGTCGATATATTGTGTAGTGCAATATTGTATTTTTGGATAGTTAGGATTTCTCTTTTTACATTTTGTTAGTTGCTCATATTATGGGATTCACTTCCCTTAGTAGTAGTCATGTATTCTATATATATTGTGATACAAATCTGATAATAAAGAATAACGCTTTCTGTCCAATTATCCTAATTTTTACAATTACAATTTTGGAATCCAGTTTTCATGGTCTTTTCATGTTCCTGTTGTCAGCAGGAGAATTATATTGGCAGTCCTAAAGTTTTGTCATTTCTCTTAAGTTAATCCTCTAAGTTTTAAAATGGTCTTTTTCTGTTTTAAATGTTTGTTCCGTTAGACATGTGAAGTTTATTCCGCTACTTACCGTTAGAATATCGTTGAAATGTCACTAATGCCGTTAATTCTTGTAATTTTGCCATTAGTTTACTAACATGACACATAAGTTAGGCATTGTTTATATTAAATATATGACATGATACATGTAAAAAGATATTTTATGGGATCCTAAATAAATTTTAAGTGATTTTAGAAAAATTAACACAACAAATTCGTGTCACGACCTGATTACCTAGCTAGATCAAAATCGATCTAATTGATTTAAAAATAAAATAAGTATCGCAGTCCTAACTGGAAAAATCTTCATTCATTGTCGGTTGAACTGGTTAAGAATAGCTTGATAAAATAAGCTGGGTTGAAAAATATTAAAATAAATATATTAACGCCACGTCCAGCCAAATTAACGGAAAAAATAATGATTTAATGTCGTCAATGACACACAAGTAAAATATAACAGAATGGACTTAACGTGTATAATAGAGAAAATTTTTAGAATCGAAAAGACGACTTTAAAACTTATAGGATCGACTCAGGAAAAATAATAATTTTTAGGACTACTACTGCAATTTTCCCTGTTCTTAGCAGTGATGTTCTTCGAACCCCACATGTGCACTCGCGCAAACCACTGTTTTCATCTTGTTCATGGTTCCGGACATGGTCATGCATGCGTCCGTTTCCGGAAACCTGTTTCGGTTTCCTTGTCTTCTCCATTTCTTCCTCGAAAATGCGAAGAAATGCGAGAACGATTGCACTTCAGTGGAGCAGTACGTTATGTAGAATCGCTTACATGATATGTGTAGACACCCGATTTTGACCCGGTCGAATCCCGTTTCGTTCCTTTTAGTATCCCATATTTTAAAAAATTTTAATTTTCTATTTTTATCTTTATTTTTATTTTATTTTATTTTATTTCATGCATACAATTAAAGAAAAACTGAAAATACAAAAAAAAAAGGGTTTTAAGTGGATAGTGAATACAGTGTTTGTGGACGCCTGATTTTGACCCGATTAAAGTCCCGTTTCGTTCCTACTAGTGTCACATATTTTAATCCTATTTCAAACTTAATTTTTTTCACTTTGTTTTATGTTATGTCATACGAAAAAATTACCAAAAAATTTGCACATTGAAATGAAAAAAAAAAAAAGTTTTTTTGATTGATTGAACAGTGCATCTTCTTCTTCCTTCCCCCGCGATTTTACAGAGAGTCACGGCCAGCCTCAACGCCGGCCGCGGACGGCCTTCTCGGCCACCTCTAGCCACACCGCCGACCCCGTCGAGCTCCCGGCTCCACCCCGAATCCATCCCCGTCCATTCCCGATCCTATCTCTCTCCCTCTCCGGTCACTTCCGTTCATTCTCTCTCCACCTTTCGGCGCCGAAATCGTCTGTTCCGGCGCCGTACCCACCTCCTCTGACATCCGCCAGCGCTAGTCGTCGACGAGCCGCCCTTGCTGACCTCCCCGAGCTTCCCCGATCGTTTTCACACCGGCTCTCTCTCTCTATCTCTCCTCCTCACTGTCGAGATTCGTACCACCGGTTGCCGTGCACGGCACCGGCCTTCTGATCGGCCGTACGGCGCCGTCCTGCTCCGGCCGTCACCCTTGACTTCTCGGCCTCCCTCCCCGTCGCTGCCGTCCTCTGCTCCTCTGTTACGATCTCTGCACATTTGCTTTTCCTTTTTTAATTATTTTATTTTTTTTTTCTATTTTCGTTTCTCTTTTCAGCCCCTAAAGTTTCTGGTGTGTTACATTTCAGCCCCCACAGCATTTCCTCTATAAATATGCCATTCATTTACAGATTTTGGACATCTTGAAGACATCAAAAACACACCTTGAACTCTCTCTTGAATATCCACTCTTAGACTCATGTGTTGAGCAAAAAAAAAATTCAAGAATCTTCATCCCGTTCCAAATTCGGATCCGCCGCCGACCCGAGCCCGATTCCGACACCAACTTGGAGTTCTTCATCGATTCGAGCCGAGCCGAGACCGTGCAAATCATCAAGACCAAGCCCGAGTCCGTGTGAATCGACGAGTCTTCCTCAAATCCCGAAGGTGCTCGGGTTCGACATCAACCAAGCCGAAGTCTTGTTCATTCCTCGACATCGTCATCACCGTCGGTTGTAGGTATAATTTCTTGATCGGGATTTAGGCCTCATCCTTGTAAATAATTTCTTTTGTTTTCTTTTATTTTCTTATCTCCTTTTCAAAAATGTTTTACGAAAAATAGAAAATACAAAAAAATGAAAAAATAAAAAAATTAGGATTCATGTTTTCATGAAAATATGGAAAAGGATCCTTGAAAAAATGAAAACTTGTTAGTTAGGATTTTTTTAGAATGAATATATATATTGCTCTTTTTTAAGGAAATATAAGAAATGATAAAATGAGAAAAACAAAAAAATCAAGAAAATCAAGAAAAATATATTTTTGTATAAGAAAACCGGGGAATGACTAAAAAATGGGTTGTGCAAAAATCGTAATGATGAAAAGGATCGTTCAAAGTCGGGTTTCAAAATTTTGTTCGTAAACCCGACCACTTTTTCGAAGCACTTAGGTCAGCTCTGGGGTCAAAAATATGTTTCAAAGTGGGTCTAAATATTTCCTAAGGTTTAGGGGTCATTTTTTGGAAATCTTAGGTCTTTTTGGATCGACTCGGAGTCTTTTATCAGTCTTTTTAAAACCAGCCCAGCACCATTTCGAATTTTTCAGCTCTGGTTCTGATGCTTCTAGTGTGTTTTAGAATGGTCTTACATGTTGTGTAAATTTGGGGGTCTATTTTGAAAATTTTGGATCATTTCGGGATCGATTCGAGGTCTTTTACCCTTTTTTTTAATCTGTCCAGATTTATTCCGATTTTTCAGATCTGTCCCTGAAATTTTGTTTTCTTTAGAACAGTCCTAAGTGTTGATAGGCTCTAGGAACAACCCTTGAACTTTCAAAGTTTTACAAATCAGCCACAGATTTTTACCAAACTTTCCAGGTCAGCCCACAACTTCAGCGAATTTACAGATTAGTCCTTGAGGTTTCAAATCAGTCCAGAAAATTTCATATGGCCCCAGAACTTCCTGGAATGCTTCAAATCAGTCCTCGGGATACTTTTAAGTTTTTAAAGCTGGAAAATTTTTTTTTGAAATCTTTTAAGGTCCTGAACGATTTAACCCAATTTTTACGTCATTCTCCAATTTTTCGTACGTTTAACTTTCTCATTTTTTGAAAAAACTTGTTTTGATTGATTCGATCGGTATATAATTGTTGAGGAATTCTTATCGATGTGTTTTACTTTGATTGCATGTGGGAGGGGAAAATTCAATGTATTGTGTGGATCAATGTAATTGGGTGGGTGTGAGAGAGAGAGAGATGATGATGGATGTATGTAATCCCGAATATAGTGAAAATCTTTACTTTCTGCACTTAGAATAGGACGGTTAGTGGCATGCTAGGGTCGTGGTACGAATTATCGAATTTCTCTCTGGACTATCGATTCGAACTTCGATCAGGGAAATAATTGGACAAATTAAAATGTGCAAACAAACGACCTAGACTTAGGGACGGGTACCAAGTTTGGGCGTATTTTGGCTTTCAAGCTTCAAGATGCGTAACAGGACCTCCGGACTCAAATCTCGGTTTCAAGACCAAC
Organism: Lagerstroemia speciosa; assembly: GCA_037672795.1. Classification (NCBI taxonomy): domain Eukaryota; kingdom Viridiplantae; phylum Streptophyta; class Magnoliopsida; order Myrtales; family Lythraceae; genus Lagerstroemia; species Lagerstroemia speciosa. The sequence continues at coordinate 2,998,361 of CM075293.1, read as the reverse complement.
AACAACCTAGGTGGTTAGTATCATGATCACTTAGTGACTTAGGCGCCTAAACGGCCTTAATAAACAGTTTAGTGGCGACTCCAATCCAACACCGATTCAAAGTCCCAAGCTAGGCCTCGTGCGTGCCTCATGATCCTTATTCTTTTCTCAAGTCGGAAATCTCGACGTCCGACAGCTTGGCGACTCCGCTGGGGACATTTTGAGGGTCCGCGCCCCATAATCCCTGGTCGTTTGTTTGTGCACTTTACTTTAGCATTGCATACCCTAAACGATCGAACCCGGATCGTAGGAACTTCCCTAGGAGGGGGTCAGTAGAAGTACGCCCGTCGTGGGAGCTCCCACCGGAAACGGCTTTGAAACACCTTCGCTTGATTCGTAAGCCCAAAGTACCCTGAAAAGGGAACCGAGAACACTGCTGATCAAGGGCCTTTTAGCACCTACCCTTAGATCTAAGCCTCATGCACAACATTAAACCTCCAAGCATCCTTGTCGATTGTAATTTTTCCAAGGCCCATAGGCTAGCTCATCTTAGATTAGTCGGGCCTTTCTTTTGTATTGAGATTTTATTGTATTTTTTTTTTGATAAGGCCCATAGATTAGCCTATGTAGGGATAGAGTGGCCTTTTTCTTGTAAGAGCTCCTAGGTTAGCTAATTTTAGGTTAGATAGCTCATAAAATTCTAATGTACATGTAACTATGATTAAATTAGTGGATTGATTTTATTTTTCGAACTTGCATCATGTTTTCAAAATAAAACCTAGTAGAGTTGCCATTCATCCTTAAGTCGCTTGTTCATCCGTCTGAACGGGGATGGAGCCCATATTTGCTTGCCTCGACATCAATCATCTTTCATGTGCTGTCAATGACATCAATTGATTTCAAAGGGATTGGAGCTTGTTGGAAGCTATAGCTGATAGAAGATGTGTTGCCTTTACAATCATAAATCAATATAGTTATAATGTCGGAGGAGTGTCAGGAGCTTTCTAGGGATTCGATTAGCATCAAGGAGTCATTAGGCAAGTGATACTCGATTATTCAGAATGTGGCCAAAGAAGTAGAAGCATCTATCAGTCTACCAGATGAGGAGTTGGATAAGATGCACCCCATGAGCCGTGATACAGGTCCAGCTTACAAGGAGCGCTCTCAAGCCCACAAGAAGAGCACAAACCATGGCAAACAAATAGTTTGATTGAGCACTTTCATGGAAAATTTTTAAAAAAAATAAATAAATAAGGGTTCAAAACTTTTTTTTTTCTTTTCCTTTTCTTTCTCCAAAATATTTTGTCATTATTTTCTGAATAAGTATTGAAAGTGCTCAACAAGCTGATGGCACGAATCGGGCAACTTAAGGACGTTCGAGAGATACCTTGATTAAATACCCCGAAAAGGAGCACATCTCATCTCCTTCTCGTGATATATAATCAGGACTAATCTACCAATAAGAATGGCAACTCACTAGCGGATTTCTCATGCATTCCGATTCAATTTTCCAATTGCTCACTTCTTTTGCTTTTCTTTTTCTTTTCTTTTTCTTTTCATGTAGGTGCGACTACTGAATCTTAGGTTGATAGGGGTCCTACCCGCATGTGAGCTTGGAACATGATAGAGGATTAAGAGCAAACGTAGTTGCATCCCTATTGCACCTCTGGTAGCTCAAGTCTAAGTGCCCACATTCACAGCCCATTTGAAGACACCATGATACCAACTAGCCCAGTCCTCTTCCAAAAGCCACTTCTCATCATTGGAGAGAATGTGGAGGAGGTCTTGGCTGCACCTTCTGTTACAACCGACGTTGCGTCCCATGTCGGGGCTATTCTGGAGGAGACGTCTCGGGAGCCCCTGATCCGCCCGCTGGCAGGAAATGAGGAGCTACCCAACTGGACTGCAGTTCCCAAGCTTCCACTCATGCCTCGCGATGAGTAAGAAAGTTCGGAAAATGATGTTACCCGCACGTGGTTTGCCATGAGCCCGTGACGGATGAAGGGATATTCCCATGCCTTACCTTTCTAAAGAAATCCCTTTATGAAATATCACATGCTTCAATCTAACCTTCTCCTGTTTTAGTTTGATCTTCTCCTGTTCCTTCTATCTGTTAATCTCGAATAATTCCAACACTTCTTTTCCAGGTACCTAAATGACAAAAGATACGGCAACTCAGTCCTTTTTCGAGAAATTCTTGACGACTCTAACCCAATACTTTACGGGGAAGAGTCGTGTAAGGATGACACCCCTAAAGAGATCGTGGAAAGCTGGGAGCGGTTCGAAGAAAACAAGCCTATGACTGCTGAAGGTACTGACGTGATCAATATTGGCACAGAAGAGGAGCCACGAACGCTTAAAGTCGGAGTCGGCTTGGATGGAATTCAACGTGCTCAAATGATCGATTTGTTGAAGGAATTTCAGGAAGTATTTGCGTGGTCCTATGCTGACATGCCTGGACTTGATCCTGAGATAGTGCAACACTTTCTACCAGTCGACACCAGTAAATTCCCTCCTGTAAGGCAACATTTACGCAGGCAGAAGAAAGACTTGATCCTACAAATAAAGGAGGAGATCGTGAAACAGATTAATGCTGGCTTCTTGGAGGTGAGTAACTACTCAGAGTGGGTAGCCAATATAGTCCCAGTCATAAAGAAAGATGGAAGAGTACGAGTTTGTGTGGACTATCGAGACCTCAATAAAGCTAGCCCAAAGGACAACTTTCCACTACCTCACATTGATGTGCTTGTTGATAACACCGCACGCCACGAGATGTTTTCCTTCATGGATGGTTTCTCAGGTTATAATCAAATACGAATGGCGGAAGAAGATAAGTCAAAAACAACCTTCATAACCCTGTGGGGAACATTCTGTTACCGAGTTATGCCCTTTGGGCTAAAAAATGCAGGTGCCACTTACCAACGTGCCATGGTCACCTTGTTTCATGACATGATGCACAAACAAATAGAAGTTTATGTGGATGACATGATCGCAAAGTCGCGTGAAGGGGAGGACCATCTGGTGAATTTGCGCATGCTCTTCCAGCGCCTCCAAAAATATAAGCTCAGACTCAACCCGGCGAAGTGTGTTTTTGGAGCCGCTTCAGGAAAACTTTTGGGGTTCATTGTTAGTAAAAAGGGCATAGAGGTCGATCAAGATAAAGCCAAAGCAATCATGAATCTACCCCCACCAGCTACGGTAAGAGAAGTAAGAAGCTTGCTTGGGAGATTGAATTATATAGCCCGTTTCATTGCCAATCTCACTGATAAATGTCAACCTCTTTTTCGGTTACTACGAAAAAATGCCGTTATCGATTGGGATGATGATTGTCAGCGGGCCTTTGACACAATAAAAGCTTACTTGGCTAGTCCTCCGGTACTAGTCCCACCCACTCCAGGTCGGCCACTCATCATGTACTTAACTGTGCGACGAGAATCGTTAGGCTCAATGCTGGGGCAGGTGGATGAAACGGGACACAAGGAGCAAGCTATCTATTACCTAAGCAAGAAGTTCACTGAAGGAGAAGCACGATACCCAGAAGTGGAAAGATTGTGTTGTGCACTTGCATGGGTAGTCCAACGTTTACGTCAATATACTTTGTACTACACCATACACCTAATATCCAAGACAGATCCACTTCGATATCTACTAGAGAAGCCTGTGTCAACTCGGAATTTGTCGAAATGGCAAGTTCAGCTGGCTGAGTATGATATCCATTATGTGCCTAGAGTATCAATGAAAGGGCAAGCCTTAGCAGACCACCTCGCTGAATTTCCCATTGAGGATGATGAGCCACTAAGGGATGAACTCCCAGATGATGGCATCTTGGCTATGGAAGAAGAGCTGGGACAAATACAAGGATGGAAGATGTATTTTGATGGGGCAGTCAACTCAACGGGATATGGGATAGGAGCAGTGTTGATTTCTCCACAAGGTCGGCATATTCCAATAGCTGCCAAGGTGTCGTTTCCTTGCACAAATAATGTGGCGGAATATGAAGCATGCATCTTGGGCTTACGAGCGGCAATAGATATGGAAATTCGTGAACTTGAGGTGTTTGGTGACTCAATGCTTATCATCTTCCAAACAGTGGGACAGTGGAAGACGAAGGATGAGAAGCTACTCCCATATCACCTATACCTAGAAAGGATATCAGAAGAGTTTGATCGGATTAATTTCTCCTACACTCCACGAACCAAGAACCAATTCGTCGATGCTTTAGCAACACTTGCTTCAATGGCCTGTATTTCAGGAGATAACATGATCGACCCTCTCGAGATCAAGGTCAACGATCGCCTCGCACATTGTTGCATGATCGAACAAGGAGAAGAAGCCCCTTGGTTCGCGGATATTAAGAGGTACCTTGAATTCGGTCGGTTCCCGGATGGCGCAGATAGGAATGACAAGAAGACTATTCGTCGGCTTGCCTGCCACTACTTCTTGAGCGGGAACGTGCTTTATCGTCGCTCATTCGACACCACTCTACTACGATGTCTGGACACTAAGGAGGCTGAGTACTTGATGAGTGAAGTCCATGAAGGGAGTTGTGGACCTCACATGAGCGGGCACATGTTGGCAAGGAAGATCATGCGAATGGGTTATTTCTGGTCAACCATGGAAGCAGATTGCATCAAACACGTTCGACATTGCCACCATTGTCAAATCTATGCGAATCGGATTAATGCTCCTCCAAGCGAACTACAACCAATGTCCTCACCCTGGCCTTTCTCCATGTGGGGAATGGATGTAATTGGTCCTATTTCACCCAAGGCATCTAATGGACATATCTTCATCCTGGTGGCCATCGACTACTTCACCAAATGGGTCGAAGCCGAGTCTTATGCTTCAGTGACCGCTAAGGTGGTAGTTCGATTCCTCAAGCGCAACATAGTGGCTCGTTATGGTGTTCCTGAGACCATCATCACGGATAATGCAAAGAACTTCAACAATAAGGCGATCGATGAGCTTTGCGAACATTTCAAGATCAAGCATCGCAATTCTTCGCCTTATCGACCTCAGATGAATGGTGCGGTCGAGGCTGCAAATAAGAATTTAAAGAAGATCATCGAAAAGATGACAGTAACTTACAAGGATTGGCATGACATGCTCCCTTGGGCTCTCATGGCATATAGGACATCTGTCCGCACATCGACAGGGGCAACCCCCTACTCGCTTACATATGGGACTGAAGCAGTTTTGCCAGTAGAGGTCGAGATCCCGTCAATGAGAGTCCTTGCAGAATCAGAGCTTGAAGAAGCAGAATGGGCTAGATTACGATACGAGCAGTTGAACTTGATCGATGAAAAGAGGCTAACTGCACTGTGCCACGGCCAATGTTACCAAAAGCGCATGGCTCGGGCATTCAACAAGAGAGTGCGCCGGCGTGTGTTTGAATCGGGGGACTTGGTACTCCGAAAGGTATTGCACATAACTCCAGATTCACGTGGGAAGTTCACTCCCAAATACGAGGGACCTTACATAGTCAAGAAGGTTTTCTCGGGAGGTGCCTTAATTTTAGCCGATATGGATGGGGATGAGCTCCCAAGCCCTGTCAATGCTGATTCTGTAAAGAAATATTATGCTTAACAAGGCACATGTTTTCAGATGCCATCTACTGTGCGATCCTAGAATGAGACAAGAAGCAGAAAGAAAGAGATTTTTGATAAAGAACCCATGTGACTCACAGTCCTATGGGAGAATGAGAGAAAAGACAAAAAAAATCCCGCTAGGTTGAAAACCCGAAAGGGCGGCCTAGGCAAAAACAAGGGAAGAGCGGTGCGGTCGAAAACCCGAAAGGGCGATCGTGGCAAAAGGAGAGTGAAATATTCCCGCTAGGTCGAAAACCCAAAAGGGCGGCCTAGGCAAAAGTTAGGGAAACTGAGTGGTGCGGCCAAATCTGAGCAACCAGCCGTAGCAAAAGGAGAGCTGTGGAGAGAAAAAATAAAACATGCCCGCTAGGATGCGGTACTCTGCCCATTCTAGGCAAAAGTTAGGGCTTGGATTACTGCAATAAACAAAATGCCTCAAGGACAAGCAAGTCATTATTGTTGCATCACGCCATGACAAAAGGAGTCTAAGCGCGTAATTCGGAAAATTGCCAAAGGCCTACACGATCTCAAAAGGGGGGTCACTTGGAAAAGAACTGAGTTACATGTATCCTTTGAAATTTGGGGCAATCTCAAAAGCCCATCTAAGTTCCCTCTTCATCTCATACCTCACAAAAATACTTTCTTGAAATTTTGGACATCAAAGGACCTCGGTCAATTCCTGAATCTGCTACAAGCTATGTATCCCTTACATCTATTCATGAACTCTTTTACTCATCTGAGCCATGAGGGGTCGCAAGTGAGCTAATGAAAAGCTTGGTTAGTAAATCTTTCTTGCAGTTTGTCAGATTATGGGCTCCCGGAGATGTTTGCTAAGGAGTAATCCCCATGTGGCGTGGCGAAGGAGTAACAAGGGTCGCATCCAGTGACTACCTTCACTTTCCATCCGATGGATTTACAGTTGTAGGAAGCATCAAGGGCTAGTAGAGGAAGTTCTCAAAAGGCGTACCTAGAGTTGGATGTCTCGACAACAAGGAGTGTAGAGGACACCAAGTTCAAGCGCGATCACAACATCGTGATCAGAATCAAGATCCCTCATCATTTGTTTGACCATTGCATGATTAGTTGAGAAAAATCTTCTCCGGTTTAGACGTTCTGTAAAACTGAACACAGTGGGAACGTCTTGTAAATCCGTCTTCCCGCAGTGGAGACATTCTGTAAAACTGATTACAGTGGGAGTGTCTTGTAAATCTGTCTTCTCCGGTTTAGACGTTCTGTAAAACTGAGCACAGTGGGAACGTCTTGTAAATCCGTCTTCCCTCAGTGGAGACATTCTGTAAAACTGATTACAGTGGGAGTGTCTTGTAAATCTGTCTTCTCTGGTTTAGACGTTCTGTAAAACTGAACACAGTGGGAACGTCTTGTAAATCCGTCTTCCCTCAGTGGAGACATTCTGTAAAACTGATTACAGTGGGAGTGTCTTGTAAATCTGTCTTCTTCAGTTTAGACGTTCTGTAAAACTGAACACAGTGGGAACGTCTTGTAAATCCGTCTTCCCTCAGTGGAGACATTCTGTAAAACTGATTACAGTGGGAGTGTCTTGTAAATCTGTCTTTTCCGGTTTAGACGTTCTGTAAAACTGAACACAGTGGGAACGTCTTGTAAATCCGTCTTCTCTCAGTGGAGACATTCTGTAAAACTGATTACAGTGGGAGTGTCTTGTAAATCTGTATTCTTTGGTTTAGACGTTCTGTGAATCTGAACACAGTGGGAACGTCTTGTAAATCCGTCTTCCCTCAGTGGAGACATTCTGTAAAACTGATTACAGTGGGAGTGTCTTGTAAATCTGTCTTTTTCGGTTTAGACGTTCTGTAAAACTGAACACAGTGAGAACGTCTTGCAAATCCGTCTTCCTTCAATACAGTAGGAACATTCCATCGAATCTTTTTAATTCCGAATGCACATGAATTATTCTGCATGTCTTGCTAATTGATTTTTCTTCAAATTACAGGCCTGAACCGAAGCATAACTCAAGGATCACATGATGTGCGCAAGTTGGTTCAGACTCTACAGAACTTCAGGAGCCGTCGATTCATCAACCTCACGCTTCAAGGACGACGGTGTACTAGGTCAAAATCGGTTTCTATTAATCTTTGGGACAGTCACTCTACGAGCGCCAGCCCAAAGAGGGGCAATATGTTCGATTAATTAGAATTCATCATTTGTGTATTATCAAATTAGAGTTCACTAATTGAATAAATATATGACGTCGGTAGTAACATGTAATATAATCACTTTACTGGACACTTTGTCGACGATGATATCCATGTAGTAACTGTACATTCAATTTTGTGAAACTGATATTATCCATGGCCACTATCACGTGCGTTGAAAGATCACTGATTGGGAGAAACGTGTCTATCAGAAAGGGACACACTATCCATATTGTTTTCTCATTAATTTATTTACCAATATGCACTGATTCTTAAGTAAAGTTTGAAGTTCGACTCCTCTGAATAAAAAAATTTACTTGGAAACTCTTTGTTTCTAATCGGCTCACTCGACTAGAACTGAATTTGTCATGACAATTTTTGATACGATACGATGACCCGATACGATAAGACGTAGAGTTTGATGTGTTCGAGTTGAGTCTAAATGTATTTCGTGTAAATCAAGTTGAACCAGTGTAAATCAAGTTGAACCAATGTAAATCAAGTTGAACCCATGTAACTCGACACAATACGATAACAGCCGTTTAATTATGCGTTTATGTGTCAAACCTATTAACGTATTCAAGTATATTAAGTTAAAATTATAATTATACCATACATATTTAGTTATATAGGTTAAATATGACGTGTCGTGTCAACTGGCTTTCAAACGCGGTCGTGCTCGTACTTGAAATTTTTTACCCGTTTATTAAATTAGTCGTAAACGGATTGATGTACTTTTGACACGAACATGTTTAGACACGACACGACACATATTGCGTGGCTTAAAAATGAATTAGTCAGGGACCCTTTTTTGTCTCTTAAGTAAAGTTTATGATTTAAGTCTTATGAATGTAGAAAATTCATCGTTAGTGCAAAACTTCAGTTAGCTATGTAAAAGCTTTTGGGTTCGTACCGTTTTAGAAGCTTTAAACTATATCATGTAAAATTTTCACTCAAAATGTAACAGGTTTGTAAAAAGATGGACATGTTTTCTGTATTGTTGTATTCTACTATTATATTAGAGAATGAGACAGTTTTGATCTCACTTTTAAAATTTCAAAATTGCTCTCCTCTCCAATTCGATTATTTACTTGAAGAGAGGATTATATTTCTGTGTCCTTCATTTGACGCTTATTGACAAATTTTCTATTCACTTTCACACTCAACGATACTTTCCGTGCAGAGTACAGGCCGTGTGCTAGTCTCATTTATTTATTTATCTATTTATATATTACGCAATAAGAATAAGTATTTATTATTTTTACTACTATAAGCCGGTTAAGATAGTTCAACGTCTTTTTCTCTAATACAGAATCTCGAATTCAAATTCTGTAAATATAGGAAATTCATGACTAGTGAATGGAAAGCTTTTGTCCTCGGGATTCTAACCTGGAAAATGAAAAGCCATTGGTTCATTTCATGGGTCATCACGTTTTGTTTTCATAGGAAGACTGCAAGAAGGCGGGTCACATGAAATTTAGGATTTGAAGAAGTCAATCAACCAATCCCTTGGTTTTGCAGCTGAGGGAAGTCACCAACGTTCCTACCCAAAAACCAAAAATATCTTACATGATCCAACTTTACAATAACGGACTTAACAAGTATCAATCAAATTGCTCTTATTAACAGCAATTATGCCAACTGCTCAATGATTAACGCTAATTTACTCATATATTATAATTTGATTAGTATTTTATTACATTACACAGTGAGGTAAGATCACATAAGAATCCATCCCTAAAACCCATTCTGGACAGGAAGTCTGGGTTGGCTTCGGTCATCTTATATTATGAATTGTAAGTGACAAGACTGTGATATGCCAGCAAAGGTGGAATAGTTACACAGTATCGGAGCAGGTTATCATCTGGGTTCACATCGTGTTAGGCCCTATCTGGAGTATGTGGTCAATTAAGCTTGAGGTCGGAAAAAAAAAATGTCTGGTTCCTAGCCAGTTTATCAAGATTGGAAGAAAAAGCCCTACTTATATAAGTTGTTAGCCTAGCCTGTGGATCGAAAAGAGGAATCCCGCCTCTTAATCATGTGCCTCCCTCGTCCGAGTACTGAAGCAAAATGCCCTGCTCGAGGTCTGTTATCGAGGACGGGTGTTGAGATATAAATTTCATATCAGATAACTAATGGGTTGAAATTTGATTTATAAGAGAGCGAATACCACTAGCCAATGGGCTCTGCCTCTTGTATACTCAGTAGAATATTTTACAGCGAATGTCAAAAGATGCGGTCCCAATTCGATTTCAATTGATAATACTGAATACCGAGTGTATTTGTCATCCCAAACATAACTCGGCCCTACTCGTTTATGTGCGGTCTAGCTCGGTCATCTCCATTGGCACATTCGCCATTTTGTTGGTTGTCCCTAATCCATGAAGCTTCACCGACTACTCATAAAAAGATCGAATAAAATGTACGAAAAGTTTCGTCGGTGAGACCGAATCCAAAAATCATCGGTCTAGAATCGAGGATGGTGTTGTTGCAGCAAACTCCTCTTTTCAAAGAATCCAATCTACAGAATAATAAGGAAAATAAATGGGTACCGAAAATTTCATCTAATTTGGCAAGAATTGAAGCATGGGCTTCTCGATCTCACTAACACGACTTCATTTTAGTTTACTATATTTTGAAATGATTGGATCATTATCTAATAATAAATCTTTTGAATTAGTAGACCCATGAATTACATCGATCTCTCCGGTAAATATCCGATACATAATACATAACAATTTCGTCGTGTAAATCATATACTGATAATGTAAACATTTTAGGGTTTTCAACGGTTAACTTCACGAGAGACTCTTGTACGTAGTGGTATCACCACATGACAGTAGAGATAGGCAAATAACACATAACGATTTCATCATATATATCTCTCTCATATATTGATAATGTAAAATTTTTACAGTCTTCAACAATTAACTTTACGAGAAACTCTTGTACGTAGCGGTGTCATCACGTGACAGTATATCACTGTAACTCCCGACAGTCCACACGATTTGAAAGGGTCAGAGGATGCACAAGTTCCACCAATAGAGTAAAAGAATTGTTTTTTTAAAGGTGTGCAGGGGGCAACCAACTAGGTTAACCCCAAGAAACCAACAATGATCATAGAAGAGTTCAACAATTTAAGAAACAACAATATAAAAAAGCATCATTAAATTGCACAGTTGGTTCAGAATCAGAAGAAACCTATGAAAGAGACATCGGAAGTATCGTCGAACAAGGGACACTACAAATTGCATAATCTAAGTCTCGGATTTCTTAGACCAATAGGATTTTTTCGGTTAGAAGAATCACTGATTAATTGGGAAGAAATAAGATAACTTCATAAAAATATACAGAGAATTAGTAAAACTTATGTAAGGCATTATGGATTTTTCTGAGTGTAAGAGAGCGATTACAGTTATGTCCCTGAAGTTCGTAAAAAATGTATGACATGACTAATAAAATTTGCATAAGCCGTTATGGATTTTCCCAGGAGTAAGAGAGCGATCGTCCTTGAATTAAATCTATAAAAATATAGATAGAATCAGTAAAATTTACATAAGACGTTATGAATTTTTTCGAGTGTTTAATCCATCGCTGAGTTTAGGTTCTGTCATCCTTCCCCTAGGTATGGTGGCAAAAGATCTAATTGTCCTTTTATGTAATTTCACACGTATTCTAAATCAAGACAGAACAATGACCCAAACGACAATAATCTAAGTGAAAAGTCCCATGAAAGAAAGCTGATGAGAAATGTTCAAAGCTAACATTGCATGTGCTTGTTTTGTTCTTTCTCAATAATAAATAAAAGAGGAAAATAAAGGTTCACAAAAACTCTTGCCATTAAAAATCGAGTCCATGACCTCTCGGTCTTAGGATGAGTACACATATAAGTGCATCGAGGACTCGTTACCGTACAGGCTTCGTATCTTTTCCAAACGTCTGCTAGAAATGTGCTGATCAGCACTGAACTTCGAGGGCACTGGCTTCTTTTGGCCTTCAGTGGTGTTGAATTGTCCGAGTCAGTGTTAAGCGCCAATTGTTTAATACGTCTGATACATTATGTGGGTGCCCAGTTCGTATCTTTTCCATGCATCTGTATCAAGCTTCTGCTAGAAGTGTGCTGATCGGCATCGGACTTCAAGGGCACCGACTTCTTATGGCCATTAGTGATCCTTAAACTGACCGATTCGGTGTTCAACACCGGTTCTTTAACACGTCTAGTGTATTCGCACGTAAACATCCCGAACATTGCATAAGACGGATGACCGAGTCGAGCTTACTGTTGCCTTAATTTTTTAATTTTTATTGGTAGAGAAAGTTTTTATTTTTATTTTCACTTACAGCTCATACACGTTTTTGTCTCCAAAATGTAAAGCCAACTCCCACCAATAATTAATCATAATCCCTCTATATATATAATCACTTGTCTAATTTCACCACTATAATCACACACACACACACACTTCTCCGACGACGATCGATCTTCACCTTCTGATCTCTCGATCTCAATCCTTCCAATGGTGAGTTATTCCACGAGGCTGCTGGTTCTACTTCTACAGCTCATTTGCAGCTCGATTTTCTTCTTCTCCGATGCCGCCGCAGCTTCCCGGTACTCTCCCGGCCCGTCCTTCAGGGTCGGGTTCTACAGGCCGACTTGCCCGTCGGCGGAGAAGATTGTGAGGAGGGTCGTCGCCAGGGCCGTGTCCCAGGATCGCGGGATCGCGGCCGGACTCATTCGGATGCACTTCCACGACTGCTTTGTCAGGGTACAATTCTGAATTCTCTGTCTCCGAAGTTTCGTGCATTACAAATGTGTCACTCTTCATAATCGAACCGGACAAGGAATGATCGAACCGCTCGATCCAGTTCTCTAATAGTTCGGTTTTAATAAAGAGGATGTTCAGTTAATTACCTGTTACTTCTGGTTAATCTAACTGAACTAGTTTTCTAATTTTATGATGATTTTGTGAATGGTTTGGATCGGTTAATTTTGAACAAGACCGAACCAATTAATTACATTTTACGATTAAATTATATTTATTTTTGTAAAAGTGCGGTTAATCAAACCATAACAACCAGTTCTATATGGTTCAATTATTTTGAGATAAAATACTTACGGTTTAAATTTAATATCCCAAACCAGACACATGGTTTAGTTCGGTTCGAAATGGTTTTTCCAGCCATACCGAACCATGACTGCCTTGTGTTTGATTAGTTAACTGCATAAAAGAAAATGAAATTTCAATGGAGGATTACTATAATTAGGAATTTCTGCCGTACTCAGTTCGATGATAAGTTCGACTCAAATGATATTAGGGTTGTGATGCGTCTGTGCTGCTTAAATCTGCATCGAACACCGCGGAGCGGGATCACCCCGCGAACAACCCGAGCCTACGAGGGTTCGAGGTGATCGACGAGGCGAAGGCCTGGCTGGAGTCAGTTTGCCCTAGGACCGTCTCCTGCGCAGACATCATCGCTTTTGCTGCCCGTGACAGTGCCTACATGGCCGGAGGGATCGACTATGCGGTGCCGGCGGGGCGGCGGGATGGCCGGATCTCCCGGTTCGACGAGGTCGGGCAAAACCTACCAGCCCCGACCTTTGATGCCAGCCTGCTTGCTGATAACTTCGCGCGCAAGAACCTATCCGTGGATGAGATGGTGACGCTCTCAGGCGCCCACTCGATCGGCATATCACGGTGCTCGTCGTTCTCGAACCGGCTGTACTCGTTCAACGGGACCCATGCCCGGGACCCGTCCCTGGACCCGGCCTACGCCGCGTTCCTGAGGACAAAGTGCCCAGACCCGACGGTGATTGACACGAAGGCTGGCAAGGTAGTGGCCAGTCAGAGGGTGGTCCAGCTCGAGGCTATAACGTCTGACCACCTCGACAACTCGTACTACAAGGCACTGAAGCTGCACCGGGGGCTCCTGACGTCTGACCAGACACTGCTCGACAGCCCATTAACGGCAAGGCTGGTGAGGGACCACGCGAGGCACGGCGGCTCGTGGGAGACCCAGTTCGCAAGGGCTATGGTTAGGATGGGCTCGATCGAGGTGCTGACCGGCTCCAAGGGGGAGATCAGAAGGCGGTGCAGTGCTGTGAACTAAGGAATATCAAATGATTTCATGTCCAATTTCCAAAATTTCTAATTTTTTATTTTTTTTCGATGAATATGTTGTTCCCATGTTTTTTTAAAAGGTTCTCGTCAAGTATGTGTAACTAGTGGATAAGTCCACGCACGATCTCTAATAAGAAAATAGAAACTCTCTGAGATTCAGTTATTGAACCGTTCAACAGTTTAATCAAATGGTTCATAAGTAGCTATTCAAATAAAAAATAATCCAACGGTTTATATCATTTTTCTACTTGGTTAATGAATTCAACGATTAGATCGCAAAATCTTCCCCGAAAATTGACTACCTCGTACAAGAACAATTCAAAGTTTTTCTCTTGTTTATCGAATCAGTGAGCAGATCACAGGAATTTTTCTCAAAATTTGATCGCCTTGTACAAGAATAGTTGGAATTTTCCTACTTGTTTAAAGAATCAGTGACTAGATTACAGAATTTTTGTCAGAAATTGATCACCGTGTACACGAAAAGTTGAAATTTTCTCACTTGTTTAACGAACATGCGAGTAGATTATAGAATTTTTCGCAAAAATCGTTCACCTTGTACAAGAATGTTTGAAATTATCCCGCTTATTCAACGAGTTAGCATCTAAATCGTAGAAATTTTTCTCGAAAATTGATGACCTTGTACAAGAAATAGTCGAAATTTTCGCACTTATTTAATGGATTAGTGAGTAGATCGTATAATTTTCCTCAAAAATTGATCGCCTTTTACAAGAATATTTGAAAATTTTCCACTTATTTAACAGATTAGTAACTGTATTGTAGAATTTTTATTAAAAATTGATCACCTTGTACAAGAATAGTTGAAATTTTCACTTATTTAATAAATCAGTGAATAAATCGTAAAATTTTCCTCGAAAATTCATGAGCTTATGGCTTATACAAGAATAAATGTAGTTTGAAAAATTTTTTAAAAATTAAAAAAAATATATTTTTTGAATTTATTGGAGCTTAGGCCCATAACTGTGTGAATTGGGCCTAAGGCCCATTTACACCTACGACTAAACCCTAATCTTCGCCTACTATATATGACTACTGCGCTCGTACTTCTCGTCTTCACCAAAACCTGACCCTAGCCGATTCGCCGGAAGCAGAGCAGAGAGAGGGAGGGGGAGAGAGAAGACTTCGCCGGAGGAAGACCTATCGGCTGCGAAGATGCAGATCTTCGTGAAGACCCTAACGGGTAAGACGATCACCCTCGAGGTGGAGTCGTCGGACACGATCGACAACGTCAAGGCCAAGATCCAGGACAAGGAGGGGATCCCGCCGGACCAGCAGCGCCTGATCTTCGCCGGGAAGCAGCTCGAGGACGGCCGCACCCTCGCCGACTACAACATCCAGAAGGAGTCCACCCTCCACCTCGTACTCCGCCTCCGTGGTGGCGCCAAGAAGAGGAAGAAGAAGACGTACACCAAGCCGAAGAAGATCAAGCACAAGAAGAAGAAGGTGAAGCTCGCGGTCCTCCAGTTCTACAAGGTAGACGACTCCGGCAAGGTCCAGAGGCTGAGGAAGGAGTGCCCAAACGCCGAGTGCGGCGCCGGGACTTTCATGGCCAACCACTTCGACCGTCACTACTGCGGCAAGTGCGGCCTCACCTATGTCTACCAGAAGGCCGGTGGCGATTGATTTGCCTCCGTTCTCGTGAGCTCAGTTTGCTTAAAAATCAAGTCTTTTAGGGCATTTTACTCTATATATTGCTGGACTCGTGTCACTGTGCCTTCTAATATCCAGCTTTTGGATTTTTACTATGCAGTTTGAATGGTAGTGAAGTTGTTATGCTGAATTCGAAATTTTTGAATGATGGGTTCATCTCAATTTTGATGGTTTTCTCAGGTTTTGTTGCGATTCCTGTTTCTGCTTTCCTTGCAGACCAGTTCAGTTTCTTGCTATAGACGTTGATTGCTTTGGGTTTATTGGATGTCTTTGATTGATATTGAAGAGTACCCAAAGGGGTAGTAGCTATGGCTCAAACCGAACATTCCACTGCAGGGGAAGGCCCTTATGGTCACGCCCAGAGGGGTAGCTGCGCTGGTTGCCCTCCTCCCCTCATTTGCTCATCAAAAAAAAATAAAGGAGAGGACCCAAAGAGCAACATCACGTTAGAAATGCGAGTTCTAGGATTAATGAATCACTACTGAGTCATTTTGAAGCCCCCAGAAACAAACTCAAGAACATGGAAGAATGTTTGATCTGGCTTCTGTTATTGGATCATGTGTCAGCTAAGATGTTATGTGAACCGATGTAGTTATTGATTAGCTGTGGATTAAGCATGGTTGAGATCAGATATCCGGTTCTGTACTTAATGCTTTTAGGATTATTGAATCACTACTGAGTCATTTCGAAGCGCCCAGAAACAATCTCAAGAACAAGGAAGAATATTTTGTTTGGCTTCTGTTATTGGATCATGTGTCACCTGAGATGGTATCTGAACCGATGTAGTTATTGATTAGCTGTTGATTGAGCGTAAGCTAAGATCAGATGTCAGGTTCTGTACTTAGTGGGGATTGAGCTGTATGAACCAGTCAGGAGTGGGAGTTGTTGGTTTCACGGGTGTAGTTGCTGGTTAGCGGTTGGAAACTATCACCTAAGATGGTATCTGAACGGGTTTTCTTATTGATTTGCTGTTGTTTGAGTGGAGCTAAAGATGAGATATCGGGTTCGTACGAGATGTATGCACCAGTTAGGACTAGGAGTCATCAGTTTCGTGTAGTTTTTGATTAGCCGTTGGAATCTGTATCAGCAAAGATGGAATCTGAGCCGGTGTAGTTACTGACTAGCTCGTGTTCGTATCTAATGGGGATCGAGATGTATGCACCAGTTAGGAATGGGAGTCATCAGTTCCGTGTAGTTATTGATTAGCTGTTGGAATCTGTATCACCAAAGATGGAATCTGAGCCTGTGTAGTTACTGACTAGCTGTTATGGAGTGAACCTAAAGATCAGATATCGGGTTCATACCTGATGGGGATCGAGATGTATGCACCAGTTAGGACTGGGAGGAGTCAGTTTCGTGTAGTTATTGATTAGCTGTTGGAATCTGTATCACCAAAGATGGAATCTGAGCCTGTGTTGTTACTGACTAGCTGTTATGGAGTGAACCCAAAGATCATATATCGGGTTCGTACCTAGTGGGGATCGAGATGTATGCACCAGTTAGGACTGGGAGTTGGTCGATTTCACCGGTCTAGTTATTGATTAGCTGTTGGAATCTGCATCACATAAAATGGAATCTGAATGGGTGTAGTTACTGACTAGTTGTTGATTAAGCGGGGCTCAGATCAGATATCGGGTTCTGTGCTTAATGGGGATCGAGATGTGTGGACCGGTAAGGATTAGATTCAAATGGTGTCAGTTTGTCTCAAGCCTTGAGTACTCATACTTTATGAATGTCCTGGAAGTGTTCTTTGTTAGAATAGTGAGCTGGTGAGGGATGAGACCCCAGCTAAACCTGGAAGTGGCACAGACATTGATTATTCGCATGAGAACAAACAAGGTGCCATATGAGCTCAACATAATGGCAAGAGATCTCCATGGAGAGTAGTTCCACTAGTCAGGCTCTAGGAAGTCTACCCAGACCTCCTGGATTTGAATCCCGAGAGGGGCATTTCGTCGTGGATGGGGGCTTTATGATCATTGAGCTCGTCGGATTCGCCTAACTTACTCGGTACACACGATTTGCAGGCTATTGTACGTGTCCTGAGGAGGTGTTGCAACCATTGTGAGTGAGGCCAGAAATATACTTGGATATCTTGCTTTTCCAAAAATAATAATAATAACGACGAGATCTACAGTCTCATCTAGTTGATTCTCTTCTCTTGTTCTCTTGCACCGACAGTCGAGGAGCGGGGTGCAAGTAACTGATCCAGCCGACCCTAGGTTGATACGCTGAGTGCAAGTAACCGATCCAACCAACCCTAGGTTGATAGGAAAGGGGAAACTAACCCATCATTAGGTGATGTTGCCTAGGGTAGATAGTACCAAATGCAGATCAATTTTACAGTCCAGTCTTTAAGATTATTAAGCAGGTGGATAAAATGATTACGAGCCATTTGATTCTCTTCATTAGTTCAGATGATCAATGCGAGCCATTGGATTAAGCTATTTGAATGGTCGAGCGACTGGAGTTAGTACGATAAAAACGATCTTCTATCAATAAATCAACTCCGACATCGCTGGATTCAGCCAAAGGAACAAGAAAAAACCCCTACATTTCCGGATTATTCCTGTTGAGGTAAGGCAAAAACATCATCCCATGTCCCTTTGTACCTTGTCTTCCATTGGTTACAAGTGCATCCGACATGTCAATCGGGTCGGACACGAGCTTCCAATGAGAGCATCAAATGTATATCTTTCCCGATCACCTGTTCATGTAAAAAGTCACAAACAGGGCATCGGGCACGAAGCGCGTGTACGAACATGACGCATCGATGTCGTATTAACAAACTGAGGGAAAGTAAGAGAGCAACTAAGATGACCTTATGAAAGCGTTTGGGAACAGTCTCGAGAAAACCGAGTTCTTCGCTTCGACGATCAGGGCGTAGATGGCGTAGCACGGTATGTGCATCACTGCTCCGGCAAAGTAACTGCTTGGTGAGAAAGATAATCAGTCAGATTTCAGAAACACATTTCAATGGTGGAACCTCGAGAAATTCTCAGACCATCCTATCCCACCATGTGGCGGAGAGAATTACCGATCAAACCGTGACAAACGGGTAAATTATTATTAATCACCCGAACAATTGTCATAATTAATTAATTTTTCCTCACCACGTTATTGTAAGGTGGAACTATTTAATATATATATATATATATATATATATAGTTCCCAGAAGCTAACAATGAGAATCAGATCCAGATGGGAAGAGCTTGTTTACCATAGAGAGCTCCAGGGAGACGATAGCTCGAGGAACGGGTATGGCCACCTGCACGGGTTTTCAGGGGGCAAAAAAAATAAGGCATCATCATCTATGTCGTGTCGTGATTAAATAAGTCCTGTCTGGATGGATTTAGGCAAGGAATCCCCTTGACTTCAATGTAGCACGTTTAATGTAGCGTCTGTAAACAGTTCGTGTTTAAATAGTTCGTGTCCAGGTCGAGTTGATGTGTCTAACGTTGAAAAATTTTAAATGGTCCTACCTCATACAGTAATATGCTAAGAAAAAATAAATTAAATTACTTTAATCAGTAATAAATATGGAATCAAACACAATTACTTATTGCATTTTATCTGATCTCACCCGTTTAAACACGAAACATGTTCAGACTCAACTCAAACCCACCTAACTGCTGAGTGCCTCCTGTTATCGTGCTATCGTACCGTGTCGAAAATTGCAGAGTTTATTTTGAGTTTTTGGATAACAAGCGGAAGAAGTAAGGGAGACATACGAGTGTAGTAGGTTTGGTTACCATGAGAAGCCGCAGGCGTGGATGACCCATTGGAAGATAACATAAATGCAGCTCCAGAGGACAAAGTACGAGACTCGGAACCAAGGGAATGGCTGCAAGGAAACCCGAACACGAATCAGGAGAAACTCGGAAAGAACGGACGTGGGAATTGTCTCGAGGTACTTACGAGGCTGTTAACTGAAGTGTCGATGATGAGGAAGAGGGCGTTCAGTGTGTGCATACAACCCATCAACTGTCAAAGAACAGATCAAAAAAGAACCAAGAAAAATCAGACACAGGACAATGAATACAGAGCAGTCGATCTTGAATGCACGTTTATTTGAAAAAAAATCGATTTTTATTATCTATTACTTTTGCTGAACATGTTTGTCGGGAACTCACCAGGTTTAGGCCGAGCCGGGCATTGGACATGAACGGAACGATTACGCACCAGAACACGATATCGGTTAGAATGACAGCACCTGCGCTTGTCTGTAAAGAAAGAAAGCACCGTTTTCAGCTATCAGCACAGCCCGAACTCGAATGCAAAGCAGAAAACTCCTGGTAATAGCAGTAAAGGGAACTCAACAACCTTCACTACGTAATATTCGAGATTCCATGCTCAACGGAGAATATGTCAAACCAATTTATGCTGACACTGTCATTGTAGTACCACCTAGGCATAGTATAGCCTAAAAACACTTGTGTCTGTCAGAGTAAAGATCCAAAGAACCCCTTCAAGCATATTTTACGGTATGAACACAAAGCAGAAAACTCCTGATGATAGCAGTAATGGCGATCCAACAACCTTTGCTACATAATTTTCGGGATTATGTGTTTAACTATGAACATATTAGACCAACTAATGTCGACACTATCAATGTAGCACCACCCAGGCCTAGTACAGTCTAAAATGACTATGTTTGTCTTAGTAAAGTTCCACAGAATCCCTTCAAGCATATTTTACAGTATATGAACGCCAAGCAACTCTCGAGTATAGCAGTAATGGTGACCCAACAGCCTCTACTACATAATTGTATTTAACTGCAAATATGTCAGACCAATCGATACTGACACACACTATCAATGTAGCAGCACCTAGGCCCAGTACAGTCTAAAGAGACCATGCTAGTCAGAGCAAGCCACCACCCTTACACTCTAAGAGCCTTGAGAAGTTCAATATCGAGATAAACGACTTACCTGGTACACGATTTGCATGAGATGTCCCCAGAATCCGGCTCTTCGGAGGATATCATCTTCGGTGTATCGGCCTCCAAGCTTTGTTCGTCTGAATTCTGTGTCGATGTAGGTGTTGATGCTTGTATAGGTAGTGTCTTCCAAATCCATCCTGAGGAACTCACCCAGGCGTCCATGTCCATCCACAGAAGCCGGTTTGGTTGCACAGACCCAGCATCCGTGTGCTGATATTATGATCCCGAGCTACATCAGAAAGCCATTGGAAGTAGACAAGTTATCGGTTAAGAGGCTTCGGAAACATTCAGTCCATAAAACGACAATGTGGGTCTTCGTAGATTTACCGCGAAATAGATCATGACCAGTGTGAAAGTCCACCTGCAAACAGAGATCAACGAAGAGAAAGATAAATCAGTTATCCACAGAACGCGCACTGGAAAAGAAACCGAACATGTCCAAACATGAAGTAAGTTTTACGAGGAATTGGTTGAGCACATAGGTAAAACACTTGACGAGGATTAATGTTCTTGTCCTGAAGAATTCTGAACAAACCATTCATTTCCGAGCTTGAAACTTTCATTATTCTCACTATCACGAGCAGCAAAGAAACAGCTGAAAGAAAAACTCAGGGCTTTGGAGACACCAGTTGCAATGCTGAGGTTCGAAGCTTCTTCAATCTTTTCTAGGCAGAAAATGATCCCAAAAAAGCACTGCTAATATAAGATCCATCCGGATCCCTGCACAGTTTATGATCGAACAGTAATCCTCGGATTTATCAGATGATGCTTGTCTCATATTTCCCCTGAACTCATCAAACCTCCGAGAACAACTACTTCCACAGTGAAAGGAAACCGGTTTACATCAATCTGTATGTCGACTAGTGCCATAATTGACTTATAACACCTTCTTCATGCCGGAACATGTCATGTTTGAGAGGATTTATCGAGCCATCCAGCATTTTCCATAGTCGAGGAACACTGGAATGATAAGAAGAATTGGTTTTCTTGCTTGTCTGCCAAGTTTTCTTACCTCTCCAATTTAGATGATGCTACAACCCAGTTCAATGAAAACAAAACTGTACAATGTCTTGAGTGTCGGTTCAGCACGTTAGATCCTACATCGGTTAGGTTAAATAATAATATAATTTATAAAAGAATTGAGATAACTTAGTTTTTTAGTGAAGAACGAACTTTCGGTCTGTAACATTAATATCCAGAAATCAAACGGGTTATGATTAATCCAGTTAGAGCCGGGTGGGTTCAATAGGGCTAAAGCTCTCTCAATATGAATTATCTCTATTCATAAGACCCAAATTCGAGATATTAAGGGAAAGAAACCTACTACCGCCTCAACCAATCCACTTTATAGCTTACCTCTTGTTTAGTTCACTAACAATAGTACAATATTTGAGCAATTTGATCGGGATTTTCTCTAACATAAGTCCGGCCTCTTTGCAAGCAGTTCTAATCCTTGCTGCTCACTAGCTTAAATTGACAGTCCACTCATAATAATTTGGGATTTCAGAGAATACTTATCAAAAAGCGCATAGCTCTACTTACTCGGTGTAGTAAACGAAGATGGTGGCATCCCACTCCACAATGTCCCAAGCCAGGAACCCGCTGAGCACCGCGAACGAGCCGACCCGGAGACCGAGGAGCCATCCCGGGTGCAACCCCTTCCAGCAGCTGGCCCAGAGCCGGGACGAGTCCACGTGCCCTGTCACCGGCACGGGAGCGGAGCCCGCCGCGAGCAGGCTCTCGTGGAGCTTTCCCCGTGCGCCGCTCCCTTCCTTCCTCCATATCACCCAGAGGGATCCGATGGAGGCCACCGCCACGAGCCCCGCTGAGACGAAAGAGTACCATTGGAGCTCCATGGCCATGTCCGGTCAATTCTCACCGACCGGACCCCAAATTGTAATGAGGGAAGAGTAGTCGCCATTGGTAGAATCTGAGTTGGAGGGGGATGAAGGATCTAACTTGGATGGGTCTGGTCAAACACGGGAATGGTAGTTTTGACTTTCGGGCTCTGGTGGGTTTCGAATAGGGGTGTACAAAACCCCGGTTCGGCCGCCAAACCGGTTTAGGACCAAACAAGGCAAAAAAACAGTCGATTCGGTGTAGCAAGCATGAACTGTAACTGATTTGTATGAAAAAATTCGATTGGTTTAAACCAATTTCGTCAAACAGTTCTAATCAAATTGGTTTTGAAAGGTTCGGTTTGATTTTTTTGGGAATAGTGATGTAATTATATTAGCAAACTATGTCAAAATGTTGTACATGAGATGACCAGCTGAGGGATGTTATGTACAAAAAATCCCCAAGACATTTGCTACCCGGGATCCTTGTAAATTGTTGTGGAGACGAGGAAGGGTATAAACCTTCAACCGCACAGTGTGAACGATGGAGGTTGCTAAGTCTTCTTCCCTTTAGGATTTTCTGATAAAAAATGTGTTTGTTTTGTTCGGTCCAAATTGTGTGGATGTATTCATAATAATCGATAGATAACTGAGTCCAGTGATCTCCCTCGTTGTTGTAGCAGCCAGGATGACTCCAGGGTCAAGTCCGTGGGATCTCAATAGAGCTCCACCATACTTAGAACTTTCTACCAAATGCGACCAATAGAGGTACGGAGAAAAAAATATGATCTCAAGACTGCTAGATGGACATTCCATGTGAGTAGGTGTTCCTTTGTAGCTAGTCGGTTGAGCCAGACCATCCAACTGATCACAGAGGCTCTTATTATGCTTCCTGGGAACCAAATTCTCCTTGTCCACGTCAGTTGTGCGCTGGGTAGTATGCGCAAGTATTTCGGGATGTGAATCGTCCTGTGCGGTCAGGCATCCAAACCAGTTGATCCTAATCTCATATGGGCAATGTGTCAGCCAGCTGAACAATAGTTTGGGGCTGAGGGTCGTTGCTCCGAGGCCATCTCCATCTTCCTTGCCTAAGAAACATCCCAACCGTAGCATTTGCTAGGATAGATGGAAAGCAACTGAAGCGATGGATGAAATAGGTATGTAAACGGCCTACAGCTAGCCAGCGTTCTGTTTGGTTTGAAAATGGTTTGAATTGAGTTTAATTGGTTTTGAAATGATTCTATTCTGTTCGAACTGTATTGATTCGGTTTTGAGATTGCATTTTGTACAATATACTAAAATCAATTCGGTTCGGTTCGAGCCAGTTACCCTCATCAATTACACTTAGAAATTAACCGAATTGCTTTTTGCCTAAAAAACCTCATCAAAATAAAACTTGTTCAAGGAGAGCCAGCTCAAACCAATTCTACTCCAATTCGGTCCTTCCCCAGCCGGCTTTTTTGCACACCCTAGTTTTCTAATGATTGCGTTTCGGGGAGGTTTTGACCTTTAGGAATTGACGGATAAGAAAAGTGTGAGCGGACTCAGAGACGAAGGGTTGGGTGAGGGGGAGATATCTGAGTTTCAGAGTTATTTGTTTGGTGGGACATTGGCCGGAAGGGAAGATCGGCTGAAAAGTTTTGAGCTTTCAATTTCAGCACGTGAAAAATGAGGGAAATTCACTTGTTCTGACGTGGACAGAACAAGAGCAACAGAAAAGCATGGAAATTCTCTGAGAAATGTCATTTTTCCCTCCTTTTTCGTTTGGATGTTCGTCTGTTTCATTGGAAGAGTTATGATATGATCCAGAGGGACTTGTGCTCCATGCATAAATTATAAGAAAGTCTTGTATGTAATAAGTATATCATATAACAGTGCTAACGCGGTGTTACAGAACAATAAGATTCAGTTATTTTCAGAATTATTTTTTTATTTTATGGGTTTTATTATATTAATATTAAAATAACTGAATTTTATCAATTTGTAACAGTACGTTAGTATTATCAGTAGTATACCGTTACAGACAACACAATGATCTCTCCGTGAGAACCTTCTCAATATTCAAGCATTTGAGAGGAAAGTCATATCCCTCTCTCGATTTTGCTTTTTGCAGGTGTAAAGGAAGACTAGAGAGATGACATAAAAGTTATTCGGAAAGTGCAATAGCATGCTCCAGCTTGCGAGGATGAACACACTTGAGAGAGGTTTCTGCAGAAAAGGAGAGGAGACGTGCGCCGCCAGAGAATCAGGGAGAGGGCGAATGAGTCTCCTGCTAGGCAAAAGCTACTAGCATCGGCGGTGGAGGCTACGCACGGCCACAGTCGACCGGGTGGTGGCAGTCGCACGCCTAGGCTCGAGAAAAAGGGGCTGACAGAGCCGAACGCTCCATTTGTAGAGGTCTCGTGCGTTGGGTTTGCGAGGGTTAAGAGAGAGGGGGTCACCGGGGTACGAATCCTATCGTCTCTCTACTCCAAAATACACGACACATTTTCCAGCAATTTAATTAACGTTGACAATAATGGGTAAATTACATTAAAAAATAGGTACATTAACTTTATTATTTTTCTCAAACGAGGAGAATTTTATTTGACCATTTGGGATTAACAAAATAAACCATTCCTTCTCAAAAATCTCTCTTTTCTCAGTGTACAAAAGAGGTACACGAGCTTGTAAGGGATAAAAAGATGAGGGGATAAAAGAGTTCGGAAAATCTCACTGGTGAGATCGAATCTGAGACTTCTAGGTTATAAGGTGAGAGTACTGTCATTTATAACAAGCCATCTTTATTATTTTATGTGTTTCTTTTGTGTAACACTTAATATTGCGAAATTTCATGCATGCTGAATAATATGCAGTTTCAAGCTGGGTCAATCCATTCGATGATAGTAAAAACTCTTCCTATAATAGATTTTTCCATTATAGGACTCGAATCTAAAACTTTGAGAAATTATTCGATAATCCTATCTCGTTACATGTTTTAAGAAAATACCAAATAAAGTATAGTAATTGGGACATTGGGTATTAATCACTCGATAAGTTGCCAAACTAAGTAGAGCAATTCTACTGATGTCGGTCGAGCAAGTCTTCTGTCTAACAATATCACCGCGTGACAGTGCTTGTATAGTGACATCAACCAATGAAATTCATCTAATTTTAAGATTTTTTTTAGAAAATTCTAAAAATAAAAAAATAATTTTAAAAATGGATGATCTATTTTCAATGACCTATTTATAAGATTTTCATGAATTTTTATTTAAGGAAAAATTATCGAATGGCTGAAAATTATTAATTCAAGTTCGATTACATATGCATTTTACTACTATCATTGTAAACAATTCATTGATATAATAAAAAAATAGCTTTGAAGGGGTGAATCCGCTGGTAAATTGACGACATGCAATAGGCCGGATTCATGATTCGACTCTCCCGAGGGTCGGTATTTGGTGATTAATGGTGAGCCCCAGGCCTTGGATTAGTCGATTAATACAGCACTGAACACTATCTATATAAAAAAAATAAAAAAACAATATATTGTTATCTACCATAACAAAATGCACATGGGAAGTGCTAATAACAAGGTTTGACCTTCATATAAAAAAGGAAAAGTCCAATCGAATTTAAATTGATTGGGAAAAAAGGAAAAAAATTAAAAAAAAATAAACAATGGCCATCTCGAAAGAAGGCGTAAAAGCAATACTAGATTGTCGAGAAGCTATGGTTAACCACCGTAAAGCCGCCGTCCACGGCCAGATTGTGGCCGCTTATGTAGGCCGACTCGTCGGAGGCGAGGAAGAGTGCCGCCTCGGCTGCATGCCGGGCCTTTAGGGTTACACCCTTCAAGTTCGCCAAGGCAGAGCTGTTGGACTCGACTTGGCTCGGCTCAAGATTATACGCTTTGCATGAGAGGGGCGTTGCTATCCCGAATGGGGCTATGCAGTTGACCCGGATCCCGTAGGCCCCGAGCTCGCTGCAGGCCGATCGAACAAGCCCGACTAGGGCGTGCTTCGACACGGTGTAGGCATGTGGGCCCGCACCGCCGAGCGAAGCTGCAACACTTGCAGTGCAGACTATAGACCCTCGGACTTTCCTGGCCACCATGGCCCGGGCCGCGTGCTTGATCGTGGCGGCGACTCCCCAGACGTTGGTAACGAAAGTGTCCTCGAACCCGTCCATGTCTAGGTCCAGAATGCCGGTCATCGGTCCGATGATCCCTGCATTGCTGAAAAGTATATCCAAGCTACCATATTTCTCGACCGTGTACTTGACGGCCTTCTCGACCTGGTTCTCGTCCCGAACATCGCAGTGACAGAAGGAAGCCCGGTCGAGGCCTATCGACGCAGCGACTTGTTGCCCTAGCTCGTCCTGGACATCTGCGAGGACGACGAACGCTCCGTTCTCCGCAAAGATTCTGGCCGCTTCCTCGCCGATCCCGCTAGCCGCGCCGGTGATCAGGGCCACCTTGCCATCTAGCCTGTGGATCGAAACATGACAAAGAAAAATGTTACATCAAATAGAGCATTGGAGAGGAAGGTTAAGGTTTGTATATGGAAGAGAGAAGACAGAAGCCTTACTTGGGCTTAGACATTTGAAGACAAACACAGAGGGTTTTGGGGAAGTTTTCCTCAAACTTCTAAATAAAGACTCTTGGGATCTGATGTGTTGTCTTCAACATGTTCTTTTATACTTCTTCTCCACACAATATATATATATATATATATATATGCATATACACAAATAGAAAGACAGCTTAGCTTGGTGTGATAGTACTTTTCTCGACTCGAGACCAAGAAATCCCGGGATTAATTCTCATTTGGATTCAAGTCTATCCCCTTCTAAACTTAGTGAGTGTCATAGTTCTAGGAGAAGATTGAAAGAAAAAGAAATAAAGAAAATTGGAAAATTGATCGTAATCAAAATCAATCAAGGTGTCAAGGTCTCTTTTTGGCTTCACGGCTCGAGGGATGTGACACATGAAAAATTCCGACATTGCTGTATGTTTTATTGGAAAAAATAATTAGGGTCACTTCAATGAGCTGGTCACAAAATATTAATTAAATTAATTTTATACAAGAAGGCAAAATAATAATCTTCCTTTCAAGTCAACTCTCCTCCTTGGAAGGATCTCAAAGCAATTTAAAAATTATTTTTCGACTACGGATATGATGTTTATGGGTCTAGAAAATCGTAGAGATAAGGGAAATAAAGGAATAATAAATTCTGCTAATGAAAATTGAAATTTTCTGTCTCTTTCTCGTGAGTAGAGGTCTCGGTATGAATCTTTAGAAATGGAAAAAACTCCTAATCGCTGATTAAGGAGAAATTCTTAGATAATCTCGTGTGAATATGTGGAGTGAGAAAATACAAATTAGGCTGTGACAAAAGGGCATATTGGTGCTGATCACTTGAGAACTTACCATAATTCTTAATAATCCAAGTAATTTAATTAGTTTTTTCTTATCACGTCACTGTGAACTACAATTATCTAAGATTTATTTTCTTGATTGAATGTGATATTACAGTTGATAGTATCTTCGGGTGGCCTATTAGGTGGAGGGGTCTCGGTAGAATTGAAGTCGGCCTCGAGATGGAGAAGACGGGCGGATTTCGTCGGAGACCTGTAAGAAGTCACGTCCGGGGGTGACTCCCCGGAAAGGCCCTCCGATTCTTAAGTTGGGACGGGATCTGAGTAAGGATAACGGAAGAGATGAGAGGAAGAGTGAAGGGTTGGATTTATCTCCCTTTACCTGGCCCCGGGATGGGCATGTTTATAGATCGGGTTCGTACGGAGGGTTGACGTCAGTCTGTCTTCCACGTGCCCGAGTACGTCGGGTATCGGATATGCAGATCGTACCTGACACATCCATGCTTGGAGTGCCCGATGTGCACGTTGTCAGGTCATCCGACATGCACTTGGCCGGACCACCCAACATGCTCCTTGTTATCGGAGCTCGTTACTCCTACCGTTCTATACAGTGGTTCAGGTCGGGTGTTTTTTATCCAGTCTATATCAATAGTGTTAAACCCTTTTCTGAATTTAATTAATTATTAACAACTGAATAGCTTCATATCGGAATAAGCTATAACATGTCTCCCGACAGACACGGGTCCGTGGAATGGTTCCCGGAACACGTAATTAATGCTATTGCAATAATGCTCACGGGTTGAACCCCCACGAAATTTGGGCAATAGGATGTATAGTCAAACATTCCTTTGTCTTTCTCCCTTAATTTTTTTGCGTCCACTGATATTCAGAAATTTATTTATCTTGATTAATTCTAAAGAGATTCTTATACAAATCGAGCTTGTCATGTCACCTGTGAATTCGATCAACGGTTGTCTAGCACAATATAAAGGATGTTGCATCTCTGTCTCTCCATTGAAGTGAGAGAAGATAAAAAGGAGTTGTTCAAATCAGATAAAAGCGAATGGGAGTAGGAGGAAGGAAAAGAGATGAAATGGCCAAGAGAATGGCGTTAAATCATTGAGAGGATAGCGGGAATAATTAACAAAGTCGTTCCGACTGAATGATAATTTTGAAACTCCCAAATGAGACCAGAGCTATTCTGAATTTTGTTTAAAATAATAGCGGATTTCCTTCACTGAAATGATATAATATCTATTTCTGAAGTGTTAAATAATCATTGATCGAGTTTACTGTATCATCTATATACTCAACTCAGCTAAGAATTTCTCATAATTCAAGTTTGATTCAGTCGGTCCGTTAAAATGAAAAAACTCTCGTATTAATGAATTTTCTCTATTGCAAGACTCAAACATAAGGTGTAACGAGAGAAAAGGAAGATGAACCACCTTAATCGACCAACATTGGCGTAACCCAAGCATTCGATTGGTTAGAGACTAAGGAGGACGATAACCAAGAAAACTGACTGGATCGTAGCAGGTAAATTTATTGTCTATTGTAATCGACTGTATATACGGACAGTGTTATTGAATTTTATCCTCACCAAACAGCTGAATTTCATCGAGAACTACACATTTTGAAGGATCCAATGCTGGGATGTTGATGATTGCTCGATCGCTTTCATGGAAAGAGGACCCTTCTTTTGCGGACTAGGAATCTGTCTTTCTTTAGCTAGGACGGGGCTCGAGTAAGTGACATTTCTGTTGGATTGTCCTTTCTTTTCTTTGTTTTTTTTAACCAAAGATACCGACAAGTCTAACCAGTTTTGAGTAATTAGTTCGAGTCAGACGGGCTTATTAGAGGGTAAATCTCTCATAGAGTGAATTTTTTCTATCCACAGTACTCAAAACGGTGATCTTATTTAAGAGGAAGATGCATTCTACCACTTCAATCAAACCGCATCAGTGAATTGTCCTTTCTTTTACGACTGAACATTTAAAATTCAGCAGTGCAGTCGGTCACTGAATAGTTCAGTAAAGACTTCTTACAAACGAGATAAATAATTGAATTGTTGAATTTCATCATCGTCGAACAGTTTCATTATCAGACCGCAGCGCCTTCTCACCGACAAGATTCGTCGACTATGCTTTAACATGGCTCTTCTCAACCGTTCGTTGAGCCGGACACGCACCAGTAGAAAATATATTCGATCACGGGCCTCTTAATTTCAGGTCGACAAGTATTTCGGGTTTATGGCAACTGTTATTGAAGGTGATGCTTTGGTCAACATTCACGCACCTTTCTTTCTGCATCAGACTAAACAGCTGAAATGCAAGTTGCATATTCCAACTTGGCCATGACCACCCATTTTTCCTTTTTAAATTGCACACGACCGGAGCACTAATGTTTGTTACTGCAAAACGATGCGCGCTCGATGCAGTGACATCAGGTTTGATCTGCAATTAAGAGGTCTCGGTACGATTTCGTCCAGACTTCTTGCATTCATTCTTATCTCTCTCTTATCAGCTTCTAAATTAATTGATCTCACATGTAGGCAGAAAAATAAAAATTACTAAAAAATTTCCAACTCGCCCACTATGAAGTGTAGTGGTAAGCTGATCAAAGAACATTAGGGGTGTGCAGAAATCGGTTCAAGGTCGGATGTATTTCGAACCGTTTATTAAGGTCAAACTGGAATTGGTTGGAGGGAAAATCATATTATTTTAAATTGGTTTGGAAACCGGTTCGAATAAAATCGAATAAGTTTTATTCCTTAGTTTTTGAAAACAAGAAATAAAACTCTCTTTTTTAATTGAATTTCCTTCTCAGCCTTTTCCACCTGTTACATTTTATCCTATCTAAAAATGTTCGAGTCTGGGTATCCTATATTTTTCACGATACCTAAACTCTATCATATATAAAACCGGTTCATGAAATTTAGAATCGGACCCTATCCGACATATGTATTATATTATGGGTTCTGGGTCCTTGGTTGGAACATGTTGTTTTAATAAATAAAATTAAAATCTTTAAATCAGCTAATCATTTCCACATAAAAGCCTAAATTTATTGGTGTTGGTATCTCAATTATCTTATATTTGAGGTTTCTATTGACTATTTGATGTGAAATGTCGTTCTCGGCACCCATCCTTACGTAACAACATGTTTAGACTTGACGCGTGCTCCGAATACCCCTAGAAAATGCCCTCTATTTGGTATATTTCTTTCGTACTCGAACAAGAGAGAAAGCTGACCACGACACAAACTTTCTCTTCCATCCATCCTCGAACTATATAACCGATTACAAACTGGGTATTTTTCTACCGGTATTGAGCTAGCGTGGTATGAGTTCACATGGTGACTGGATCTATCTAAAAACCTAAGTTTATACTTATAAGTAATGACATCCCAATTCTCTTACATTCCAGATTTTAATGCACCGGCTGTCCGACATACGATTTATTTCTTATCATATCTACATGCTCGTGTACAAATTCCCAAAATTTGACAGAAATAGAAAAATAATTTTAAATTCTCTTGAATAATCGTTGCCAAACTGATATAGCTCGTGGGCTATTTGCGTATGGCTCGTGCGAAATTGGAGTGGGCAGTCATTTCGGGGAAGACAACGGACTTTGGGCCAAGTCTTTGGGCTATTCGTGTAGCTGCAGATAGAAGAGTCAAATTCGACTCTTGTTTTCTTTTATTGATATCATGGCGTATTCGAATTTCACTCGATTAATCCCTACAATCGTATACACACGCTTACAAGTGCACATAGTCGAGTAAATCCAGAGGTGCAAACTAGTTTCAAGGGGATTTCAACCTTGGATGGGAAGGACATTTCACCTTTTCTTTATCACCAGACCAAAACTCAGTCCCACACTTCCAATTTGGTGGGTTCAAGATTCCAAATTAGATTTTTGTAATCAGTAAAGCGAAAGGAGGGCAACAGTAATGGTGGCCCAGTCGGCCCCCACTATGTAATGTTCGGGCTTACATGTTCAATTGCAAACATATCAGATGAATTGGACAACTAGCACTAATATGGCTCCATCGACATGGCACCAGCAAAGGCCCAAAAGTAGGTGCTTGCCAAGACACAAGTTTAAGAGTCGCTTCTAGTAATATTGTAAATTTGAATCTTTTTCTACGCATTTGTGTTAGAACATCCAGTAGAAGTATGCTACTGGCCTAGGCTATTAAAAGATGCTAACTTCTTAAATTACTCTAAACATTTAGTAGTATTTTGCTGACAGTGCAATGCTCAGTGTTGATTATTTAGTACGGCTAATATATTTGTGGTTGATTATGAAAGTCTGAATACTGCACTGTAGGAGTGATCGGGTCTTCACTTTTGCCGTCCTTTTTAATTGATAAAAAAGGAAGGAAATTTTTATGGTACAGTCATCAGATCGCTAAATGGATGGGAAAACTAATTATCAACCATCAAAGTTTTTTTTTTCTCTAATTTCAAATGTTGACTGTGAGCGATTTTGAATTAAGATGTTGATCAATTCAGTGATAAGACCATAAAGACTTTGAGAATACCAATTTACAATTGCCATAAGAAATGCTTGGCCTGTACAATTCAAAGTGCTAATATGGTCAGACAACGTGGGTGTTGACTTGATAACATAGTCAGTCAAGGCTTTTGCTTCCATCCATTCAAGGAATATCAACCACACAAACCAGTGGCCACTGCGAACTCAAGGTTTCAAGACTCGACATACCAATGACTAAAAAACCGAGGTGTCATACTTGAGGTGGACTCGGAAGTGGTGACACGGTCACTGATTTTCCAGAAGCAGGACACGGGTTTGAACGAGTCCATTTTTCAAGACGTTTACGAGTTACCGTGTCGGAATGTCTATAGGGGATGTAATAGTTATCCAGATTGATTGGCTAACTACGCATACTCGTTTTTCCTCAGTGTTCATTGTCTTAGATCCTATCTGAAGGGGCCGAATTACTGTTATTTGGCGAGATCTATTGGGGCCATTATGCCCTTTTGTTGTATTACTTAATCTTGTTTTAAAGCGAAAGGGTTTCGACGCTGTATTTCACCCAAAAATAATTTAAAAAAAGTGGAATCCGAAATAATTAACAAGTTCAAACCGACTTGTATTGGTTTTAAAACGGTTCAATTTGGATTGAAACCGGTTTGAACCGAATTAAATTTATTTTGAAATAGCTCAATTCAATTTGAAACTGGTTCAAACTAAACGAATTGGTTTCAAATTGCAGAAGCAGGACACGGGTTGGAACGAGTCCATTTTTCGAGATGTTTATGAGTTACCGTATCAGAATGTCTATAGGGAAGGCAATAGTTGTACAGATTAATTGGGTAACTACGCCTACTCGTTTTCCCTAGGTGTTCATTGTCTTAGATCCTATCTGAAGGGGTCGAATTACTGTTATTTGGTGAGATCTATTGGGGCCATTATGCCCTTTTGTTTTATTACTTAATCTTGTTTTAAAACGATAGGGTTTCGACGCCATATTTCACCCAAAAATAATTAAAAAATGTGGAATCCAAAATAATTAACAAGCTCAAACCGAATTGTATTGGTTTTAAAATGGTCAATTCTGGTCGAAACCGGTTTGAACCAAATTAAATTTGTTTTGAAATAGCTCAATTCGATTTGAAACCGGTTCAAACCGAACGAATTGGTTTTTGTATCATTAAATTATTTTTATATTAAAACCAATTTGGTTATGTTCAAATTGGTTAACCACACTGATTATGCTTATTAATTGAATTACTTTTTGGCTAAAAAATCGAACTAAAATAGAATCGGTTCGTTCTCCTTGAACCGATTTTTTTGCTCACCCCTACATCGAATCCGGTGAATAATTGTGTGCTGTTAACTTTTTTTAATTTATATCATTAATTATAAATTATTCAATTGAATAATGAACAATCGTATAAATGAACAGTATAATCTTCTTAGTAAATAACAAACTAATAAAAGGTGCCTTTCGGCAACAGCCCCAGTGGTAGAGAGATGGGAAGTCAAAGGTTCAAAACCTAACTGGCGTAGTCTGGAGGATAGTAGCTTTTTAGCTCTCTCGAACTCGTCAGGATTTATCCAAATTTACCCGGCACATGTGTTTTGTCGGCTATTGTGTATACCTTAAGGAGGAAATATTGTAACCGTCGCTAGTCGTACTCAAAAGGTGCTCAAATACTCATTATAAAAAAAAATAATAAAAGGCAAGAACGCGGAAAGTGGGGAGAATGGACGGCAGAAAAGGACAAAAGAGGTATTATAATTATTTTTATTTTTAAAATCTCGTAAAATTTTTTAAATAACTGAATTTTATTAATTCGAGATATCGCGTAATCTCTCCACCATGACCGATCAAACCAAAGTAATTAAAAAAGTTGAAGAATTAGAGAATTAGAGGACCAATTAAAAGGAGACACTTTCATGTGAGGCATGGATTATTATACACGTTTATTCTCGATCAGTACCGTCTCATATATAAAAATATGATATATACAAACTAATTTGGAAGAAACACATGTTAGTAATTAACATTTCCTTAATTAGAGACTGAATATAATTTTTTAAAAAATATTTTTGTTGAAAAATAATTTTTGGATGAAATATTCTTTTTTTGGATGGAATATGCTTTTTTGGATGGAAAAAGTAACGGTAGGACTAAAGTGGTAAAAACTCAAAAGTTTGAGGACTTAAATGGTAAAAAATAAAGGTTTAGGACTAAAATGACAAAAGAGGGAAAGCTTGAGGACCAAAAATATCTTTTTTTCCAGGCAATTAAAATGATTCATAGAAGCATAAATGAGTCAAATATATATTTTATATATCATACTGTATTCGAGTTTCATTCGACTAATTCACTGAAACGAGGAATTTTTTTTAATTGGAAAACGGAGGATATATTTTGCCTCGACTACACGATTTTTTAGTATGCACATTAATGTTTATAAATGAAATGTCAATAAATATTATTAATGAAAAATAAATGTCGATAAATATTATTTTTCATACTTTAAAGGAAAACTTTTTTTGAAAGACTCTTGAAAAATTGGGACATAAATACAGTAAATTTTAATAATTATTTTAACCAATTTTGCTAGGTAATTATTTTAATCAAGATTAAAGGAAGAGAAGCAAGCTTATTAAAATTCGAGTTTTATTTTTATTTTTTTGATAAAAATTCGAGTTTTTAATTGTCGAAAAAGCCTGAGTTTTTCTGTACTTAACCAAATTTAGTTTTAATATTCTCCTTGTGGCAAAAAAAAGTTAGTGTTTTCTCCTTATTGATAAAATAAATATTAGATTAATTAAATTACTCAAATCATTTTCGTGAATTTATAAGGAGTTTGATGGGCAAATGCAACTAGATCCTAGATTCCACGGACCAATTCGGGTCCGAAGCCATGAAAAGATCGGTTTAGTGCCGATTCCACCCTATAAAAGGATCAGAATCGCTTGTTCCAAACTGGAACTGAAAGACTTAAAAAAAATTCAAGTGATGTATATTTTGAAATGGTACAAGACATTTAACTTAGTTATTAAACTTTAATTTCATTATAATAATTAAACATTAATATTTTAATTTTTTATTTTTTTAAATTGAACGAATTCTGAACCAGAATCGCCCGATCCCGAACAGGTGGTTCCGAACTGGCCATGAATCGTCTCTAGGACGGTTTAGGACTGGTTCCATGCTCTATTGAACCTAGTCTGTTGCTAGGATTATCCTAGGGTGTTAAGATATATTTTTAAGAGTAGGGTACTTTTATTTTTCTTATTTTTAATTAATTAACCAAGATTAGTGGGCCTATTATTTAAATGGAACCTATTCTATGAGATACATTTGGAGGGTTAATATCATTCTCTATTTAAAAATAAAAAGTCTTAAATTTAATTTTTATAAGCGAAACTCATTTATTTTTTGTTCTCCGAATTCTTTTAGATCCGAGGTCAGCAAACATTTTAACCCAAAAAACGGAATTTTGTTTTCGTTCCTTTAAATAGGATCTCAGTTCGAGTCTTTTAACTTAATAACATTTAGGTCTGGCAAACTGTGTCGTGTCGTATTTAAACGTGTCGTGTCTAAACGTGTTCGCGTTAGAAACTCCAATGATCTAGATATGACGCATTTATTTTTCGCGTTTAAACGGTTTCGTGTCTAAACGGTCGTGTCTAAATCGTGTCTAAACCGGGTTGACCCATTTAATGTGA
Organism: Lagerstroemia speciosa; assembly: GCA_037672795.1. Classification (NCBI taxonomy): domain Eukaryota; kingdom Viridiplantae; phylum Streptophyta; class Magnoliopsida; order Myrtales; family Lythraceae; genus Lagerstroemia; species Lagerstroemia speciosa. The sequence goes on along the minus strand of CM075293.1, from coordinate 2,962,475 downwards.
AATATCGACAATATATAATTACACTCTAATAATATATGATGTAATTATTAAAATAATAATATTTATTGATAATTAGTACAATAAATAAGTAAGATTAATCAATTATTGATCATGTAATGCATGTAATATTTTATATGTCATAAAATTTTTATATATAAATGTATTAAATGAGTCAATATATGCATAAAAATATTTAATACATTTAATAAACGTGTTTAATTGTGTCGTGTCGTGTTATACAGGTTCAAACCCAGTTAAATACGTTTATTTATCGTGTCTGTACAGGTTCGTGTCTAAACGGGTTCGTGTCTAAATAGGCTTGATCCAAACCCGCCTAACTCCGTATCGTGTCGTGTCGGGTTACCGTATCGTGTCGTGTCGGGTTACCGTATCGTGTTAATAATTGCCAGGCCTAATAACATTTATGTTGGAAGAACTTTACTCCCTTAGCGGATCAACCTCGTTTGAAGTTGGATTAATCACAGTCTGTTGAATTTTTAAATACCGGACATTCTGTACAAAAAAAGTTGACTCTATTTTCTTCCTTTATTGTATGGATGGAGCTATAATAATTGGTAAGATTTTTCAATGTTAACGGTTGATAATTGATCAAATTAATCGAATTTTGGAGTATATTTTATTATTAATTGTTATTGCAACCCTTTATTAACCTACTATTTTTTTTGCCAGCCCATTATTAGTCTAATTATAAATATTATTTATTAAATAAATTATTTTTTGAAAGTGGGCCGAAGTGTTGTGGTGGAACCAGGCTCGGTCTGGACGGTCAAAAAGGAAGCAGACTGTGAAAAGTAGGAGAGAGTGTTTTCTCTTACTAGTATATCACGTGATAGTATTATCGTAATATTATAAGTTAATAAAATTAAATTATTTTTAAAATTTTTTAATAAAATCTAATAAGAAAAAAATAATTCTAAAAATAACTTAATTTGATTGGAATGTTATATTACGTTAATATTAACATGTCATGTACCTATTACACACAAGACTTTCTCGAAAAGTAGAGACGTAAAAACTAAAATAATAACAGCATAAGTAACATGGATTGGTTGGGAAAATTTGGTATTCATTTCTCTTAAAAAATATTTCAAATTTGAATTTGTGAATGATAAAATTCGTGTTGGGAGAATCTTTCTTTTAATGGGCCTGCCAGATTCAAATCTGGATTAGTTCTGAACAATATGTGGTGCACAGTTGAAAAAAAAATATATCAAGGTTGGCATATAAATGCAGTTATATATTTTTCGGTAGACAAAGTAGACATGGAATCTCACTAACAAGAATTGAGCCTAAGACCTCTTTGTCCCAAATCGAGTACGATATTCCTACACCAAGACCTCTTTCTCGAGGTAGTTGTATTTTTTGTAAATGAAGAAAATTGATGAAAAATACTTTGCCCATTTTTTATCGATTAAATTTGAGGTTAAATCAATTAGAATCCACCAACTTGTGGACAATAGGTGATACACATCGAGAAATCTAAACTAATTTAAGATTAGTTGGGGTATCTCAACTCTTCTCCAGCACAACGAGAGAATTTCATCTTTAATCTTTAATAAGTAAAATGAGGACAATAATAGTAATGATTCAACCACTTCCGCTACGTAATATTCGAGCTTTCGTAGAGTCGACCAGGTGGACATTGGGGAAAAAACTAAAAATAGAGAAAACAATTCAACTCCACTTACCCCTTTTCAAGATACTAAGTTTCCATCACATGTAGCCCTATCCTCAAATCTAGTGGAAATGGACCAAACCATGGAAATTAGCCAAATCAAGCAATTGCCATAAAGTAGTGGCATTGGACAACCTTAGGTTCTCCATTATTATTATTATTTTACATATCAATGGTGCCCGATACTGTACCAACTGATTAATCTCCTGGATGAAGTATTATACAGCATGTGACCCGCCATTAATCTCTAGATACCGACTCTTGGGCAGTCGAACTCTGGATCCAGCTTACTGCATTTTGTCGGCTTACCATTGGATTCACTCCTTTAGAGGTCTTATATTCTCCATTAAAATCTTCATAAAAGTTGGAGCATATTTTTTTCCTAGATTTATTGAAATCATCATTTTTCACTATCATTTTAGATAAAAAAAAATTTAGAATAAGATGATAATTTTTTGAATTTCTTCTTATTCAGTTAAAGATACGCTTCATTTTTATCAACCACACTGGTCAAGCCAGTCATATGTTCCCAACCTGCAATCTCCACAAGTGCTTTCCACATAAAAGTTACTTGTGCTCATTAACTGTGGGACACAAGTTTGATGATAAATAAAAACTATATGAGTGAAGTTGCAAATAGAGAAAAATTTAGGGGGCAATATGAAATTAACTCATTATTAAAGCACCATTACTAGATTTTTCTTATCCATAAAAGGAGAGCAGGAGTAGTGGCGATCCAACTATCCCACTATATGATATTAAGGCTTTCATGTTCAACCGTGGATATATCATGTGAATCGAACAACCGTTACCACAACTAACTGACCTCATCAACGTTGCCCCAAATGTCAAATATAGTATAAGAAAACCGTCTCCGCTAAGGCACAAGTTCACTTTCTGGTAATACCATTTAGAGCGAAACTCGATACTTTGATCTCATCATCACCAAACCATTATCCCACCAATCTTGGTGGTGCACCATAACTAGATATGTTAAATCGAAATTATAGTCATTTTTTTATTTGCACCATGCAATATCCTTGAACTAACTAAAGCTTATCTCGAGACTAATTTGAGATCGGGTCGGGATTCCTGAGAAAATTTCCGTCCATCCTCCCGACCTGGTAAATTATAATAATTTTTAATCTATTATTAATATTATATTTTTTTATAAATAATTTGATAAATAATACGACTACATGAAAATCATATTTATTGAATCATTGAAAAATATCATGCCGAAAAAAATCATTGAAACATAGGAAAAGGGGAATACATAATTGTCTGGGACTGGGAGCTGCTGTATCTGGTTGACTGTCACTTCCACCGTCACCAAGAAAGAAAGAAGAAAAAGAGCTCTCTTTCCCCGGCATTGCATTGCGTCTCTCTCTCTCTGGGTATACCCAAAACAGGACGAAACAGAGCTCTCTCTCCCCTTCCTTTTCAGCTGCTCTCTTCCGACCCTTTCTGCTGCCCACATCGCAACTCCTCCATCTGCTGCTCAGATCCTCTGCAAGTCTCGCGCCAGGGAAGCCCGCCATGAACTGGGCCCCGAGTTCTTGAATTCGACCCTGGATCCGATCCACGCTGTAAGTCTCTCCTTCTGAAGCTGTTAGTATTCCAGCTTTTCTTGTTTAGCTCCATAAGTTTTGCTCTCGGTACCACCGCATTACTTTTTGATTTTTAAGATTACCCTCCTGCTGATTAGCCCGTTTCCGAGATCCCTAATTTTTGGGATTAGCTTAACTGCTGAGCTCATGTTGATTTTTTCCCCAATAATTGTTTTCTCTTCTTTTTATTCGGGTCCTGAGGAAGAACTGGGAAGAGGAGTACATGTTTTTTCCCCCAATTTTGTAAGATATTTTGCTCCATTTCTTCTTTTTTTCTTTTTTAATGATGAGGTGTATCCGGGTATGGCACCCTACTAGTCCTATAGGGCCATGAATATCCTGCAAATCCATGAGTCTGGGTAAGTTCATGCTCCTGTGCTGATCTTGTGCCCGAGTGACGCCTCACCACCCGGGCTGACCTCGGGAGGTTATTTTGCTCTATTTCAAGTTTGCAAGCTATGATGCTCAAGCAGTGAAGCAACTCTTTTCTGTCAGGAGACTAGTTTTAGGTAGATCTCTTTTGAGGTTTTGGGTCTCTTATTGGGAAAAAGATCTGATTTTTTGAATAATGTGTTGCTACCAAGAGTTGGTTGATGTGGTCGGTTAACTCTTCTGCTTACCAGAAAATTAATTATTGGGAGGTTTACCACCCCACCCCGTGGATTAAATCCATTGGTTTTTGAAGTGGTCCACATCATTGCTTGCTTGAAATTTGGCTTAATGTTAAAAAAATGGATTTGTGTTTCTAAATGGGGCTGTCTTTCTGTTGTTAGCTTAGCATTAGAAAATGTTTCTTCCATCGTTCGTCTTTCCTTTTCCTTTTCTTTCAAATTAAGCAAAATGATAGTTATCTCCATCCTTTTCTATTCCATAAGCTCTACATTTCTCCATTCACAGGAAAGAGTGGCAATTCATTCCGCAAAAAGAGAGTTTGGAATAAAATCTGTCTCCTTTTGGTTTCTTAAATGATGGCATCTGTTGGAATCGCCCCGACCTTGGGACTAAGAGACCCTGGTGGCAATGCTGCCCCGGTCGATAGGCTGCCCGATGAGATGAATGACATGAAGATTCGGGATGAGAGGGTAAACTAGACCTTTCTCTTCTAATTATCGATACTTCTTTGTGTTGCTTGCTCTTTTCGGATGATCTTGCTATGAATTTTGACTGTTCATAAGATATACAGGACGGAGACGAGGCTGTGGTTGATGGGAATGGAGCTGAGGCGGGCCATATAATCGTAACTAACATGGGCGGAAAGAATGGCCAGCCAAAACAGGTGAGAATCGTAATGTATCACTTATTCTGCAGTGAAACTGATTTAGTTTCACTCCTTGACTGTGGAATCAATTTCTTCTTGTTATGTAATTGCAGACTATCAGTTACATGGCGGAGCGTGCTGTCGGACGGGGATCCTTTGGGGTTGTTTTCCAGGTGAGACTTTTGGATTCGGGAGATCAAATACATCAATAGTATTATGTTTTTTGTTTTTGACCACTGAGCAGGAGCTACCTTAGTTTCTTCTGTTTCTGAAAATTGTTTTTGATATTGGAGGATTTTAACGGGAAATATTTGTCAGCAAAATGTTTCGAGAACGTTTCTCTTGTGGAGCTATTTTGGTGTCCCGGTAGCACTTCATACAAGGCTTTATCGACGTTGCGACTCGAATCAGTCTCTTATAAGCTTAGGCTTTGTGGAGAGATGGGAAAATTCTGGTTTTCACCTTCTTTCTCAAAAAGCAAATAATGTTGACAGTATGGACTTTAAAACAATGAGGTAGATCAGAAAATCATCCTTCCTTCTGAAAAGCTAGGAATTTTGCTGGGCCTTTCCCTTAGTCTGATCAATATGTATCTTTTCTTTTACGTTGTATCATATTGTTACTGCATTGCATTCCGATTGTTTGCACATTTGCTAATTCGATTTTCTTTTCAGGCAAAGTGCTTAGAGACCGGTGAAACAGTTGCAATAAAAAAGGTTCTTCAAGACAAGCGGTTCAAGAACCGAGAGTTGCAGACCATGCGACTTCTCGACCACCCCAATGTTGTGTCTCTCAAGCACTGCTTCTTCTCAACTACCGAGAAGGACGAGCTCTTCCTTAACCTTGTGCTTGAGTATGTGCCCGAGACTGTGCACCGTGTCATCAAGCATTACAACAAGATGAAACAGAGGATGCCACTGATCTATGTGAAGCTCTACTTCTACCAGGTAGCTATCAAGTCCATATAGATAAGAGTGTACTCAGAATCATCCTTAAGCTGTGAATTTTAGCTCTTGGAGCCGACGTGAAGTCCTTGGTTTTCGTATTTTTTGACAGATCTGCAGGGCGCTTGCGTACATTCACAACTGTATTGGAGTATGCCACAGGGACATAAAGCCTCAAAATTTACTGGTAAATGTTTGAGAGAGAAACTTTGTCATGCATTTTCACGGAAATCTTTTTGGTTCAATTATTGGACTGTGCAATAGTTTAATCCAACGTTTCACAATCAACAATTCAAATTAAAGAAAAAGATCCAATGGCTGATAATCATTTCTTCTACTTATGGTCCAATGACTGAACCGTAGAATTTCCAGCTTTCATATATCTCTTGAAACCTTCTCACTCAACATCACTTTTATTGTTTCTCTGACAGGTTAATCCACACACCCACCAGCTCAAGTTATGTGACTTTGGCAGTGCGAAAGTTCTGGTGTGCATTTCTCCACCCATATCACAATAGTATAGTACTGAGTATGGATCCTAATTTGTTTTGGTGTTTTTCTCTGGCAGGTCAAAGGGGAGCCGAACATATCTTATATCTGTTCAAGATACTATCGGGCTCCCGAGCTTATATTCGGTGCAACAGAGTATACCACAGCAATTGATATCTGGTCCGCTGGCTGTGTGCTTGCTGAGCTGCTCATTGGGCAGGTCGGTAATTTCCTCTCCCCTCTGCATGTGATTTGTATTTCGAGTATATAAACGAATTAATAGAAGTAACTCTCTGATGCAGCCACTCTTTCCTGGTGAGAGCGGGGTTGACCAGCTTGTTGAAATCATCAAGGTAATCATGATTTTAAGGACACTTGAAAAATAAAAACATCGATGTTTGAATTTCTTATTCATTTTGTGAGTGCTAATCCTGGTCTTGCTTCTCTTATTCTCGATATTGCAGGTTTTGGGCACTCCAACTCGAGAAGAAATCAAGTGCATGAACCCGAACTACACCGAGTTCAAATTCCCACAAATCAAAGCCCATCCATGGCACAAGGTGCGTGTCGCGTATTTAGATACGGTTTCATCTGAATCCTATATCGGAAGAATATTAAAAAGCAATCCCAGTTTATAAGAGAATTTGGCACCGCCACCTACAAGCTTGAGATTTTAGGTGGTATATGCCGAACCTCTTATTGGACTGATGGAAATTAACAGTTCCTCTACCTCATTAGAGTATGCAGTGCTTGGTCCGGGATAGACTTTGTATGAGGACTGAGGAGTTCCAGATCAACTTATTAAAAAGAGCGAAAAATGAGAAGTACATCAAGGAACAATGTGCTAATAGTCAGTGTTTTGCTTGTTACAGATATTTTACAAGTGCATGCCTCCAGAAGCTGTCGATCTTGTCTCGAGGTTGTTGCAGTACTCTCCAAACCTTCGAAGCACAGCGGTGAGTATAATTTGAAAAAATTAAGATAGCGGAGAACTATGTTGTTTACCTGAATAAATGTTCGCATCGTACTGGATTTAGATATTGACCTTTTATACTGACTTTTGAGTTCATCTTTTCGTGTTGCTGGTGCAGCTGGAGGCCTTAGTTCACCCATTCTTCGATGAGCTCCGTGACCCCAACACACGACTCCCGAATGGCCGCCCCCTTCCACCGCTGTTCAACTTCAAGGCTTACGGTAAATTCCGAGCGAAACCGATTCAAACCCCTCTAAAATCACATTAGCTTAAAGAAAAGAACATCTGTTAATCTCATCCCACTGATTTAAACTCCTCCATATTTGCTGTTGCTGGTCCTCAGAACTGAAGAGATTGAACTCGGAAATGATCGCGAAGCTGATCCCTGAGCACGTGAGAAGGTAGTGCCCTTCCCTACAGTTATGACGAGCTCAGGTCATGGTTGTGGCGTAGGGCGAAAGAATCTCTGCCCTGCTGCTGCTGCTGCTGCAAAATGTTGCGATTCTGCTGTAGAGAAGTAACTTGTGGTTCTGCCTCTTGTTCTTCCTAGTATTCAAACGTTCTTGTTTTTCCTCGTTTGCTGTTGCTTTCCCTTCTTCCCCCGGTCTGTCAATGCTCCCTTGTCCCCTTGTTTTTCTTCTTTTTAACCTCAGCCTCGTTAGTTGTCTAAGAGGGTAGATTTTAAGAGAGAGAGATGGATGCCCTGTTTCTTCCGTTCCATGTTTTCAGAAAATATAAAGACAGACGCCAACGCTTGTCACTGACCATAGTTCTCTACTAAGATTCTCTCCCCTTTCATCTCACATAACCGGCTAGGGATGTGCAAAAAAATCAGTACGGGGAGAACTGAATCAAAGCCGAACCAGAATTAAAATTGGTTTAAACCGGTTCTCTCTTAACTGGTTCTATTTTTGTGCGATCTTTTAGGTGAAATGTGTTTCGGCTAATTTTTAAGTATAATTGTTGTAGTTAAGCGCACTAAATTGATGTTGATATAAAATAATTTAATAATGCAAAATGTTGTTTAAAATCAATCTGGTTTGGTTTGAACCGACTTCGGGCTGAATTGAACAGTTTTAAAATCAATTCAATTAAGTTCAAACCGATTTTGAATTGAATTGAATTGTTTTAGAACCAATTGGTTTAAACCAATCTTATTTTTCCACACAAATGAGTTATAATTCATGCTTGCTATGTTGAATCGAATTGCAACCAGTTCTTTTGGTTTGGTTCGGTTTGAAGCTGGTTCAGGGGTTGAACCGGTTTTTACACACCCCTAACCATACGGTTACCATAAAAATCGGTTCTTTATGATTTGGTTATTTTATGGAAAAATATTTACGGTTCATATTTGATATCCCGTATATGCAGCTTGGTTCGATTTGAAGTGGTTTTTCGAACTGAACCGCACTATCAACACCTTCTCTTTTCCGCAGAGAAGGGAGATTCACAAGTCTCAATATAAGGACAAGAGATAAAGAAAAATACATAAATATATAACTTTTACGATGAGAATCGGACTCGGAACTTTTTCGTTATGAGATCGAGTCTCGTGCCAGCGTACTAAGATGTCTTCCTCCAACACCTTTAGATAATGATGCCCACTACACGAGAACCTTCTCCTGCCCTTATCCCTTGTCTGTCAGCTATTTGTTTTCCCATTTTAAAGGTCAATGTAGCTGGTTTAAATGCATACTTTTTGAGAATTTTTCTATCAAAAAGATTGCATAATTAGCTAATATAAAATGGATTTTTTGCGATCAAAGTTATGAAGATTGATTGGACCTGTCGATTTAGTCTTGTCAAATATGAAAACGGAGACTCGGGTGCCATTAGTATCGTTCTCGACACGTTATTTGGATATTCTTAATTTACTCGATTATTATTTTCTGGATTACTTTTACTTTTGCCCCTTCATTTTAAGCCTGTTATATGTGTCGTATCGTATTTAAATGTGTCGTGTTTAAAAGGATTCGTATTAAAAGTTTATCAACCTGTATATGACCCGTTTATTAAACGGGTAAAAAATGTCAAACATGAACATGACAGATTTAAAATTGGGTTAACATGATATGACATTGCACATTGAACCCGTACAAGTAAAAGTTTCATTACACATTTTCGTCCAAATCATCGCTATTTTCACGGATGCGGGTTTCACGGCGTTAAGGGAAATGTCAGTAAAAATACCGATGATTCAGACAAAAGTGTAACGGAACCGATTCTATAAATTCGCATTTGTCAACTTCTAATATTTAGGATTCAACCGATAAAAACGATAACTTTTGCTGTAATTTTTTCGATTTATAATATTGTTATAAACTTAGAATATTTTTAATTTTTATGTCAAAGTATTGCAATTAGCATTCAATCTACCCCTCCTCCAGATTTTACCTATGCTAGCATAGATAGCATTCAGTATCGTTGAAAAAAATGGTAGCCATGGAAGAAACCATAGCTAGTAGGTTTGCTCCAGATTAGGGTTTGTATTTATCTTTTTAGAAGCAGAGATTCAAAATTTACTAAAAGCATCTAGTAGGTTTTTTTTTTTAAATAAATAATCAATGTATTTGGACGCCCTCCGGATCCGACTAACGGTGGTTGCGACACTTCCTTCTCTGGGCATATGCGATAGCCCGCAAACCATGTGTGCCGGGTACGTCAGGATAAATCATGACGAACTCGTCCCCCCAGGGATCGAACCCTTAACCGGGAAGTAAGGAGACCGTTGCTCACCAGTCGGATGGGCTCGGGAGGCAAATCATCTAGTAGTTGAAAGTGACTATTCTCACTCAGTTCTTGGATGAATATAATTTATGACTTGTCAAAAAGAAAAATAATGGGTCCTTGGACAGCTGACAGTAGAGCTGGCAATCTAAACCATGTTGTATTTAAACAAGTTGTATACAAGCATGTTTAGGTCAGAAATCGTTTAAATCCTCTTTGGTGTCAGAGTATAGGGTTGAATCACTACACACATATTAGCCGCTATTTAGTTAATTCCACGCAACAGTCTTTGAAAACTAATGCAACCAATGCGTGAGAGGAATATTAATTAATAGATAAAAAATCAAACTGTTATCTAATAGGTTAACCTTTTAAAATAAACGATTATGGTGATTTCTAATCAAACATGGTATCAGAGGTAGGGTTAGGTGTCCGTTAACACGCTACGCGTGAGAGGTAGTGTTAAACCCATGTCGGCCATCTCAAATATAAATTATGGGTTTATAAGAAAATTGTGTACGTGCTCCTAACCGCGTAGGTGAAAACGGGTGTAGTCTCTTAAAAGCTCATTATCAACAATACGATATATGGGTCCTAACCACATGGCAGCTACTAACGCAAACTTAGACCAGTCTCCAGTAGTCCTCTGTTAACGTAAGCTTGTAAATCCGACAGTCCCTCCCAAACCCAGTCGCCTGTTTCGCCAGCTCACAATATTACATAATTAAACAACGACGCTGTGTAATCAGGCCACGTCTAAACAAACTATGTCTTAATCATGTTAACTCGCCTAACCTATTTAATTTATAGTCTTAAATTGTATGATATCAACGTCAAAATAGACATTTGCATAATTCCGTATCGTGTCAGAAACTGCCAGCCTTACCTGTGCTTGACATCATGGCAGAGATTGGGATTGATGGAGGTTGCCAATATCATCATATTCACACAACTAATGATAACGCGTGTACCTTAGAAACACCTTTGCTGAAAAAGTTTCTCAAAGTTCAATGGAGCGCGTATTGAAATGAAAGCCAGGAGGGGGTTTGATTTCCATGCAAGTTGATAAAAAAATAAAATAAAATATACATGTAAGGGCAACATCGTCTTTTCATCACATCGAGTGGATTGTTACCGTCTACTATATATAAATGGTATGGGGGAGCCCTCCATTAAACATTATCGGTACCATACCTTAGACCAGATGTAGTCACAGCGCTGCGGCGCGACATGATTGCGCGTCGTGCCACCATGACTGTATCTGGTCCAAGGTATGGTACCGGAAAGGTTTTTTAAAATTTTCCCATGGCAGCGAGAGGATAGTTAGCAATGTATAGTTCCTATCATGCCCCTCTAACAATCCTATAATACCATGTGTAATTATTAGATAATCATGACACCTCGAGTCTTTTCTCTTTATTTCCTACATTCTTTCTCTTCTCTCTCACTTAGTATTGGACTTGAGAATCGGAAGGTCGAATGCAACCAATAATAACTCGTAATCAACAATGAACTGAATCACTACAAAGGGTGGCAGCATAATAGTTTAAAACTCACCCTCGTGTCGACTGGTGTGGTCGAGATCACATGTTCAAGTCTCGCAATGAACAATATTGTCAGATATGACTCAAGGGCTTGAGCATTGGCATACATCAACTTATTAGACTACACTAGACCTTCAGCGGTGTAATGTTAACGGGACCAGTGTTAATACTAGTTGTTCAGTTCATATAACATATTTGTCTTTGAACGCGAAAGTTCGAACATTATGTAATGGAAGTGACTGAATCGTCACTGTTACTGTCATTCTTTAAAATAGAAAAAAGAAAACATTGAGCCGAATCGAGTGCGCACGCAGTTAGCAACTAAACTGTTTCTTACGGTAACATTATTGGAGGACTGCAGAGTTTTTCACGGTGATGATGAGGGATTGACCGTGTCTGCGGCGGAGACAAACTTGTCACCTGTGGAATAATTTGGTTTTACTGTGCTGTTACATCTTTTTCTTTACGTGACATCAAGGAAAATGATTGTGCAACACTTATCATGACCTCAAAATGAAAAAAAAAGAAAGAAATTCGACGATCTAGCCTCATAATAACGTGATGAATAAGGACCGATTACATTGCTCTAATTAGTAGTAATTTTGGTAACTGGTCGGGTAATTAATACTAAATTATTCATCTGTCTTATTTTAATTGATATTTTCTCATGTTTCGTGATGAGGTATGATCGTCTAAGAATTTCTCACTTAAAATAATGTTCATGAATCATATGATCCACCGAGGAGGCATCCTAAGAAGCAACTAGGAAGAGCAGAACTGTTGGGCGCTTTGCATCCCGGGGCTGCTACACGCAGACCTCTCCCATGGAAACTTCGAACCGAATATGCCCTAAAAAGAGGAAGATTCCGCATGATCGAGCCGAGCCCGAGGAGGAGGAGATAGAGAAGTTCTTCGACCTGATCCAGACCTTGCGGGAAGCTCGGGACCGTCTCTCGACCTGCCCTGGCATCACCGAGTGTGGAAGCGCTGTGAAGAAGAGATCACAGCTCGAGGAGACCACAAAACCCGTGTCCCCATGGAAACCGACCTTCAAGCTCGAAGATTTCATGCACGACACCCGGAGAACCGATATAGATATCCAGGGTGACCGAACGTATGATTCAAACTCTCGGGGAAAACTTGGACAGGGGAAGGATCATCGAGACATGGAGGTGAACCTCGACCTTACGCTTTCACTCTAAGGTAAGCTCGAGATGATACCGGTACAGTACGTAGCTAAGTCATGACCGTGGTGGTGTGCTTGAACTAGAAATGTTAATCACTAAGGTTGTTTTGCCTAGACGAAAATAACACACCGCAGACTACTGAAGCTCCATGTAGAAATTGAATTGTCCATGTCCATGTTTCTTTTAGTTTGTTGCTGCCAAGATTGTGTCTGTAAGATGGAAGTGGAATCAAAACTGTTTCTATTTGGTGTGTTTTGAATTTTAAAGATGAACAAGTGAGTTAATATGTTTTTTTTTTTAATTATTTTTTTGAATTTGATTTAGGGCGGTTTATTTACATGAAAAATCCGGAATCGGAATCACTGATTCCGAATAATGATTCGTTTCCCCATACACTGGACTCCATCTCCTCCGTACAAGGGAATCTCATTCCTTCACAAAACTAGGGAATCGGATGGTGGAATAATCTATAAAATGCGAAACAAATTCTCCTAAAAATCTCAATTAAATTCTAAAACTCAACAACTCAAATATAAAAAAAATCACCAAAATATTGATGATAAGAATCCGTATAATAATATATATTTTGCTTATAATAATATATAATTTGATGAATTCTTTAATATATCAATATTATTTCTTTTAATGATCTTTTTTGTTTCGATATATTTTGACTTTTTTAAATTTCAAATACTTATAATTTTAACCAAACAAAAATGAAGGGAATCGATTCCAATACTGTGTTAAACCAAATAAAAACAAAAAAACTATTATTCTTCCCTATTCCATTTCCGTTTCCGTTTCCACACTACAAACCAAATGACCCCTTAGTAATTCTAGAAAGAAATTGAGTACCGAGATATTATATTTTTAGATATTAGATATAAAGATAAAATATGAATAAAATAGCATGTTGTACTTGGCAGATCTTATTCATATTTTATCAGGCCTCTTCTTATTAGTTTGATAGGACAAGGATAGGCCTGATAAGGTATTGCCCGAGCATAGCATGCCATTTTATTAGGTTCTGCTGACTCGGTTGGTTAGCATGGCATTTTTCAAAATATTTTTATAATATAAAATTTATGTTTGGGCTATCGTGCCATCTCAGACCTAATATTTAGATAAATTCCCCAACCCATTAAGTTTGTCCTGTTGTGCGATGACACTTGGCCCAAACATGGTCTTGTCCTACCCCAAGATTGCAGCTCCTATTGATGGTTAAGCTATGAGCCTTTTGAATTTATATACTCTCCATTGTTATCCACTAAAGACAAACAGACTCTCTCTTGTTCGCGGAACGAATGAAACTCCACTTATATCTCGAATGGTGCCCTCTTGTTGTGAGGAGACAATGAGCAGCGAGCCGCACTCGATCTTAAACTCAAGATCTTCATCATACTAGACGAGTCTATTGGTAAGATACCACCACAATCCCGTAGCAAAAAGGAACGAGAGTCTTGAGGTCTTTATAAGGCCCAAGAGCATCTGTCTCTCAGGATATAGGATAAATTCAGAGCCTGTGGGAAAATAGGGTAGGTCCATGGTAGCGAATGAAGGAACCAATCGGTTTCGGTTTCGGTTCCGGTTCAAATGGTACTTAGAACAGGAACAGGAAACAGAACTTGTTAACTCACTCGCACGGTTAATTTTAATCCTTTGTATCTTTCTCATTGAACTCTAATTCATGAATCGTTTAAACTGTTGTATTCCTAACTCGATGATCTTTCATTTGACGTGATAATTATGTACATTTCATGAATTTTTCATATGTAAAGTATCGTTAGAACTTAAAAATAGTAATAAATAATACTTAAATATAATAAAAATGTACTTAAAATTATTCATATTTTATTACGATAAAAAACTATATGAAATAATAATAACTAAGAAAAAATATTAGAGTAATCCATATTTTAGACTAAAAAATAAATAATAAACAATTTGCAACAAGATACTTGGAACCAGTGGTATCTTATAGGTTCTAAGATTTAACAGGGTAGAGTCCAGATCCAAAAGGGTTCGGACTCAAGATATCTTGAAAAATATAGGGTATTTGGACCTGAATACCCCCTAGTACTTTTACCTTTTAGATGATTAAACTGTATAGGTAGTACCCAGTGTGAAAAATACCTCTTAAATAGGCCTATTCATATGCAAACTTCAGACCCATCATGCTAACCAAGTCAACAACGTCGACTCACTGTGCTACACTATCAAATTCCTTCCTTATAACTAACAATTAAGACTCGTTTGGATGTTGGATCGTAGAAGTATGAATGATACTCTATCACGGTCCTGAACCACACGGTTCTGAACCATGTTTATGTGCAAGTCCTTCTCTCTTTTGCTATATATTTGTTTGTTGTATCCTTATGCTCAACAAACTTGTATCAGAGTAAGAGCTGGGTCTGGACAATCGACCTCGAAGATAAATGAACTGAGATACTGAAAAGTTTGATGGCAACAGAGTTTCGAGATCTCATAACTTTGGGTGTAGGACATTCTCATGAAGAAGATCATAGTCGCAACCAGAATAATTGTTCCTATGATAAATGTTGGAAGAATTCTTTGAATCATTTGATATCCCACAATCATGCAAGGCCAATTTGGGTATTTCCCATTTTATATATTTTTTCATGTACCACTAGTATTAAAAAATTCAACGGATCATAACAAAAAAGTTCAAACTGAGTGGATGCACTAAGAGGTAAAACTCTCCCAATGCAAATGCCATCAATTTATAAGACTTGAACCCGTATCAATATTTAAGGAGAATATTCGCCTTACCGCTTTAAGCACCAATTCACTTTAGTCTAACTTTTTTTTACATAAATTATAGACACACAGATATCTATTTGTAGGGACCGGGCCCAAGGCCCTCCCCTCGGAGAAGCCTTGCTCAGACGAAGGCCCAGGAAGTAGGCCCAAACCGCTGGACCGGCGCTTAGGCGTGGCTGCGCGCCAGTCCAGGTGGCACCCGTACCGCCAGCGCCGCTTCCGTACGGCTGACGCCGCCTGACTCGTCTCAGTCTGACACCTTCCGTACAGCAGAAGATGCTTCCCCTACAAGGCACACGACGTGTATTTAATGCGTATTAAATGTTTGTGTCCCCTCCGTCCCTATATAAATGGGACCTGTACACCCGGAATAAAGGAGATAAGACAATACTCATCAATCTGGCCTTTGTTCATTTCCTCTTACTATTTCTCAACCTAACATTTGGCGCCGTCTGTGGGAAGCGATCGAGAAGCCTGGCTCTTCGGTTTCGGCCACCGGAGGGGCTCTCGGCGGTCCTCGAACCTCTTGGTTCACCGAATTCCAGCGATCCCGAGCCCGGGCTTCGGTCATCGAAGTCCCAGAAGGCCGGACCACCACCGAAAACCTCGACTTGGCCACCTTCTTCCTCCGATCCTGCTCGTTCCCGTGCACCCCTGCTGCCGCCGAGCCGCGCCGCCACTTCAGCAGCCAACGGCATGGAAGAGCAGCTCAACAGGGACCCTGCTTCTCTGTGCCACGATCGCTGCCCCCAAGATCGATTCTTTCATCTCTGCTTCCCAGCGGAGCCCCTGTTCGTAGTTCGGGCCGCCCGAGCCATCTTTGCCAGGCGCTGCTATCGAACCCACGTCCATCTTCGGGGCATTATGACTACCAGCCGAGAACACCTGGCAAGTGTTCGATCAAACGGCTGAATGAGACTAGAATCATTTTCCGACTTGCAAACTACACGGTGAGCTTCTTCAGGGCTGATTCTCTATCATGCTTGCTGTTGTTTCGCTGCTGCATTCACTAAGTTGCTTAGTGGCTTTTCCTATGATTTGATGATCATGGTGAAGCGTACATGTTTGCCCTATTACTAATGGTGCTAGAGCTCATGATATGGATCCCATTAGGATACCCAAAAAAAAAAAAAAAAAAAAAAAACCAAAAACCAAAGACCTCGGCAAGCCCGGGGCACGCTAAAAGCGTTACAAAAAAAAAAAAAAAAAAAAAGCCCAAGACCTCGGCACGCCCGGGGCACCAAAGACCTCAGCAAGTCTGGGGCGCCAAAGACCTCGGCACGCCTGGGGCACCAAAGACCTCAGTAATCCTGGGGCACCAAAGACCTCGGCAAGCCCGGGGCACGCTAAAAGCGTTACAAAAAAAAAAAAAAAAGGTCCAAGACCTCGGCACGCCCGAGGCACGCTAAAAGCGTTACAAAAAAAAAAAAAAAAAAAAAAAAGTCCAAGACCTCGGCACGCCCGGGGCACCAAAGACCTCGGCAAGCCCGGGGCACGCTAAAAGCGTTACAAAAAAAAAGAGTCAAAGACCTCGGCATGCCTGGGGCGCTAAAGACCTCGGTAAGCCCGGGGCGAGACTTCTAAGACCTCTGCAACCCAGGGGCGCGCTTAGAAGCGTTTCAACCAAAAGACCCTTGCGATCCAAGGGCGCGCTCAACAGCGTTTCAACCAAAAGACCCTTGCGATCCAAGGGCGCGCTTAAAAGCGTTTCAAACAAAAGACCCCTGTGACCCAGGGGCACGCTCTTAAAAGCGTTTCAACCAAAAGACCCTTGTGATCCAAGGGCGCGCTCAACAGCGTTTCAACCAAAAGACCCTTGCGATCCAAGGGCGCGCTTAAAAGCATTTCAAACAAAAGACCCCTGCGACCCAAGGGCACGCTCTTAAAAGCGTTTCAACCAAAAGACCCTTGCGATCCAAGGGCGCGCTTAAAAGCATTTCAAACAAAAGACCCCTGCGACCCAGGGGCACGCTCTTAAAAGCGTTTCAACCAAAAGACCCTTGCGATCCAAGGGCGCGCTTAAAAGCGTTCCAAACAAAAGACCCCTGCGACCCAAGGGCATGTTAAAAGCGCTAAAGACCTCGGTAAGCCCGGGGCGAGACTTCTAAGACCTCTGCAACCCAGGGGCGCGCTTAGAAGCGTTTCAACCAAAAGACCCTTGCGATCCAAGGGCGCGCTCAACAGCGTTTCAACCAAAAGACCCTTGCGATCCAAGGGCGCGCTTAAAAGCTTTTCAAACAAAAGACCCCTGTGACCCAGGGGCACGCTCTTAAAAGCGTTTCAACCAAAAGACCCTTGTGATCCAAGGGCGCGCTCAACAGCGTTTCAACCAAAAGACCCTTGCGATCCAAGGGCGCGCTTAAAAGCATTTCAAACAAAAGACCCCTGCGACCCAGGGGCACGCTCTTAAAAGCGTTTCAACCAAAAGACCCTTGCGATCCAAGGGCGCGCTTAAAAGCATTTCAAACAAAAGACCCCTGCGACCCAGGGGCACGCTCTTAAAAGCGTTTCAACCAAAAGACCCTTGCGATCCAAGGGCGCGCTTAAAAGCGTTCCAAACAAAAGACCCCTGCGACCCAGGGGCATGTTAAAAGCGTTAAAGACCTCGGTAAGCCCAGGGCGAGATTCCAAGACCTCTGAAACCTAGGGGCACGCTCAAAAGCGTTAAAGACTTCGGCAACCCTGGGGCGAGATTCTAAGACCCCTGCAACCCAGGGGCACGCTTAAAAGCGTTAAAGACCTCGGTAAGCCCGGGGTGAGATTCCAAGACCTCTGAAACCCAGGGGCACGCTCAAAAGCGTTAAAGACTTCGACCCCGGGGCGAGATTCTAAGACCCCTGCAACCCAGGGGCACGCTTAAAAGTGTTTCAAACAAAAGGCCCCTGCGACCCAGGGGCACGCTGAAAAGCGTTTCAAATAAAAACCTCTGCAACCCAGAGGCACGTTCCAAAGCGTTCAACAAACCATAAACACATTACTAGTCGAAATTCAGCACAGATAGAATCTGCCGTGCTATAAAGGAAGGGCCAATGCTCATTATATATCAAATGACGCTATGGCAATCTTACAGGAAAAGGGTCGTGGCTAAGTAAATGCTGAAAGGAACAAGCGTCACAATACTCGGGAAAAAACGGCAATTTCATTAAAGGCAACTGCGTTACATAACCCCTTTACACGGTTTTATTTACAAACTACCCCTAGGCCTATGGAGTTGCAGCACCGCGGGCCTCGTCCAGGAGGCGGAGACAGCCCAAGCTGGGGACCTCTGACAGGTTGACGCTCGGATGCAGGCGTTGGAGGTCATCCTTGACTGAGCGGAGGGAGTCCACTATGGCTCTGCCCCCACGCGCAGCCAGCTCTTCTGTGAAGGAGTCGCTGGCCTTGTACTCCTCCACAGCTTCTTGCTTGGCGCGCGCCACCTCCGTTGACTTCTCCGCAACAGCCGAAGAAAGCGCCAGGGCGGACTCCTGCAGTTGCGCCTGAAGTCTCCCCTCTTCAGCAGCCCTGTCAGACCGCTCCCGCGCCAGCTGCTCCTTGAGGACTCTCACTTCCTCTTGGAGCTCGACCTTCCCCGCCTCCTCGGAGGCGAGTCGCACCTTCAGCGCCTCGACCTCTTCACGGGCTCCCGCGGTCTCCTGCTCCGCAGCGTCCACCTGGGACTCCAAGGACTGGATGCTGGAGCGCATGTGCTGGCGTTGCTTCCTCCAGTTGCGCCTCTTATTTGTAAGTCGCTGTATCTGAGCCTGTAGCTCAGGAACGCTGGCACGCTCCTGGCTCCAGGTCTCCATCAGCAGCCCAGGAATCATGGCCCCCTGTCATAACGCATTGTCAGCAACCCATTGGAAACAAAGGCGCTAGCAGACTTTGAAACAGGATACTAGCAGAAGCGCTCACCATTAGCGAGTAGTAGCGCGCATGGGCAAAAAGGTCATCCCTTGTCTCCAGCGGAGGCAACTCCCCCACAAGGCGCTGGAGTGCCCTGGTGAAGCGTAGCTGCGTCTCCACGTCCCCCAGGAGCCCTCGGATGGGAGAGCCAGTTGTAGGGAGGGACGCCTGCACAAGAGAGGCAATCAGCAATGCGCTAAGCTATTCTAATAAGGAACCTGGCAACACGCGTCGCTTACCTCGGCGTGCTCCTCGCCCTGGTCCACTCCAGGGGAAGCCCTTCGCTCCGACCCCTCATCCTCCTGCCCCTGAGCGGGACTCGAGAGAGGCGCTGAAGCTGCTGGCTCTGAGGGGTTAGGGCCCCTCGGCGGGGAGTCAAGCTCCAAGAAGAGAGGTGCTGCTGGCCCCGAAGCCTCCAAGGCAGGGGCCTGAGGCGAGCTGGGGCTAGCCTCTCCTTGTGAAGCCGCATGAGTAGGGGCGCTGGCTAAGCTGGAGGAGGTGAACCGAATCTTGCGCCGCTTCCGCACCAGCGCCCCGCTTTCACCAGATTCCCGCTCGGAGGGAACCTCCCCCGCCTGGGGTACAGCGTCGGGACCTCCAGCCGCGGAAGAAGAGATCAGAAGCACGTCCTCCTCTTCCTCACGCTTCCTCTTCCTAACCTCCCTGAGGGCCTTCTCCTGCACCAACAGCTTGTCAATGATCTTCGTCCAGTCGCCCCTCTCTGAAACCAACAAAAACAACCCAGAGAAAGTTAGGAATTTACCAAGACGTTCTTGGACAAGCCGCACATGTCCTCATCGACGCTCCACCTCCAGGGCGCTTCGGACACGAGGCCATACTTAATCAAATTCTCCTCGGTGATGATGTTCCGAGCGTCAATCTTCACGCCCCGGAACTTCTCAGCGTTAGCCCGCTCATCCTTTTTCATAGACCCCCAGGGGTCCCCATCGTGGAACTCCCTCTCGGGGCCTTTTCGCCACTTCCAACCCTCCGCGTCCCGCATGAAGAAGAAGGACTCCTTCCACCCGGAGTTGGTGGACCCATAGTTTATCACCAGCGCTCCGTAGATCTTTTTGCGGCGCGGTTGGAAATGATAGTAGCCCTCCTTCGAGCGTTGCACTAACAGGTAAAAAAACCTAAAGAGGAGTCTACTGTGTTCTATCCTCTGCTCCCGGCAGTACAGATAGAACGCTGTCCACACTCGCCACGACGTGGGTGACAGCTGCCCCGGGGCCAAGCGATAATACTTCAGCATGGCCGCTACTGGCTCGGTTAACGGCCAACGGAGGCCAGCCCGGATCTGCTCAGGAAAGATCGCGAACTCTCCCGGGCGAGGCTCCGAGGGCTCTTCGCCCTCACGGGGGAACCGAGGGGCGAAGTCGGCCCCAATTCTCCCTAGCCTAAGAACGGTCAAAAATCGAGGGGGGGTGAGTTTATTGGCGAAGATCTCGTCACCTGGGTTCCCGGTGGAAGAAGCCGGAGCACTTGACGAGGCCATTGCAGCAAGGAGGCGGAGGATCCGGCGATCGGAGAAGAGAAGGGAGGCTGAGGGCTAAGACGGGGGATGCGAGGCTCGGGGCTAAGTGACGAGGGGCAAGGACGGGGGTCCGACTATTACCCTGCAGAGGGGCAATTAATGCCCCGGGAAGCTCAAAAGGCGGCGCGACGCTCCCACTGCCCCTGACAGGACTGTTCACCATCCCCTGACCGGACACGTGTCGCCCCCTGCCTGGGCATAATTTCCAAATTTCAACAGCCAGTTTCCCGCGCGTTCCGACGCGTGAAACTCGGGGGCAAGTGTAGGGACCGGGCCCAAGGCCCTCCCCTCGGAGAAGCCTTGCTCAGACGAAGGCCCAGGAAGTAGGCCCAAACCGCTGGACCGGCGCTTAGGCGTGGCTGCGCGCCAGTCCAGGTGGCACCCGTACCGCCAGCGCCGCTTCCGTACGGCTGACGCCGCCTGACTCGTCTCAGTCTGACACCTTCCGTACAGCAGAAGATGCTTCCCCTACAAGGCACACGACGTGTATTTAATGCGTATTAAATGTTTGTGTCCCCTCCGTCCCTATATAAATGGGACCTGTACACCCGGAATAAAGGAGATAAGACAATACTCATCAATCTGGCCTTTGTTCATTTCCTCTTACTATTTCTCAACCTAACATTTGGCGCCGCCCGGATCTGCTCAGGAAAGATCGCGAACTCTCCCGGGCGAGGCTCCGAGGGCTCTTCGCCCTCACGGGGGAACCGAGGGGCGAAGTCGGCCCCAATTCTCCCTAGCCTAAGAACGGTCAAAAATCGAGGGGGGGTGAGTTTATTGGCGAAGATCTCGTCACCTGGGTTCCCGGTGGAAGAAGCCGGAGCACTTGACGAGGCCATTGCAGCAAGGAGGCGGAGGATCCGGCGATCGGAGAAGAGAAGGGAGGCTGAGGGCTAAGACGGGGGATGCGAGGCTCGGGGCTAAGTGACGAGGGGCAAGGACGGGGGTCCGACTATTACCCTGCAGAGGGGCAATTAATGCCCCGGGAAGCTCAAAAGGCGGCGCGACGCTCCCACTGCCCCTGACAGGACTGTTCACCATCCCCTGACCGGACACGTGTCGCCCCCTGCCTGGGCATAATTTCCAAATTTCAACAGCCAGTTTCCCGCGCGTTCCGACGCGTGAAACTCGGGGGCAAGTGTAGGGACCGGGCCCAAGGCCCTCCCCTCGGAGAAGCCTTGCTCAGACGAAGGCCCAGGAAGTAGGCCCAAACCGCTGGACCGGCGCTTAGGCGTGGCTGCGCGCCAGTCCAGGTGGCACCCGTACCGCCAGCGCCGCTTCCGTACGGCTGACGCCGCCTGACTCGTCTCAGTCTGACACCTTCCGTACAGCAGAAGATGCTTCCCCTACAAGGCACACGACGTGTATTTAATGCGTATTAAATGTTTGTGTCCCCTCCGTCCCTATATAAATGGGACCTGTACACCCGGAATAAAGGAGATAAGACAATACTCATCAATCTGGCCTTTGTTCATTTCCTCTTACTATTTCTCAACCTAACACTATTAATGGCTGAGTTTTATCCATTTTAAAAGGAGAACAATAGTAGTGGCAGTCTAGTCACTTTCACTGTATAATATTCGAGCTTTCGCATTTAATTACAAATATATCAAGTGAACTGAATTGATTTGATTCGAAATAGTTAGATTTCTTGACTAATCGTAACATATATTATTTATCAACATCACATTTACCACTTGGAATGAGAACAAAGCTCATAAAGGATCAAAGCTCTGTGGATTTTATGCAAATTAATAAGATTTCGATTCAAAGTTCATGCATGTTTCACGTGCGCAGGTTTGAAGATACATCCAGGCGCCTGGGTAGCCGCATTTTGAGTCTCCCTAGGCAACCCTTCCCTCAATCGACAACAATGGGCTTTTCAAGGAGACGCCCCTCTCTGCTCTCTCTCTCTCTGTTTTTTTAGTAACAATTTTCACATTTTTTTTTTTTATAATTTTCACAGTTTCCAAGTGAAGATCAAGCATGTAGTACGTAGTACGGATCTATTCACTAATATTCATATAAGAGCCAATTTTACTTTTTTCAGTGGACAACGAGGCCCACAAATTTAAAAAGGTAGAAGGAAGAAGAGGCACGTGAAATCTCACGGATGAGATCGAACCAAGAACCATCAGGTCACAGAAGGAGAATGGTACCAACTGTATTAGACTATATTTCTCACATTAGAGTCAGTCTAGTAGTGGGCAGTCATACCTCAATTTTTCCATATTCAAGTTTTCAATTCATTAACTATCCGACGTACGATTTATTTATCAACACCCGCTCTCAAGTGATAACGTATTTACACTTGACTTGTTTCGTACCCACCCTTAGCATCAGATCTCGAGTTAAATATTTTTCTTTCGTACTTAGATGAGAGGAGGTAATTGACCAGGAGGGCTTCATCTTCCATTCTCGTGATATAGGGCATGACCCAAACATTTTTGTTCCAGTTTCAAACTGATGTGGTGTGAGCTCACATGATAATGAACTTTGCTACTATATTAAATTTTCACCATTCCTAAAAGAAGTTGAGCTCATATCCATCTAGAAACAAAAATTTGTGGGTGATAATATCTCAGTGCTCTCATATTCCAGATTTTCAATATATTGGCGCTTCGAGATGTGATTTATTCCTGGTTTGTTTGTGGTAACAAAGGAGATCAATGGGTCTAATATTACTAAGAGATTCTTATATGAGCTCAGGTCGTCATGTTATCCACGAACTCTACCAATAAATATCTAATACATCTTCATTAAATGTCAAACGTTCATTAATTAAGTTCACGTTATTTATAAGCTCGGCTCACTTAAGAATTTATCATAATACAAAGATAGGAAAGAAAAGGAAATAAAGTGGCACGTAGCTCTCACGTGACATGATGAATAAAGATCAATTACATAGTAATTTTGGCAACTGATCGGATAATTAATACTAATTTATTTATTTATAATATTTTAATTGGTATTTTTTCACCGTACGTGACGAGGTAGGATCGTATAAGAAATTCTCGCTTAAAATAATGTTCATGAATCATGATCCGCCGAGGAGGCATCCTAAAAAGCACCCTGGGAAGAGCAGAACTGTTGGGCGCTTTGCATCCCAGGCCTGCTACACGCAGACCTCTCCCATGGAAACTTCGAACCGAATATGCCCTAAAAAGAGGAAGATTCCGCATGATCGAGCCGAGCCCGAGGAGGAGGAGATAGAGAAGTTCTTCGACCTGATCCAGACCTTGCGGGAAGCTCGGGACCGTCTCTCGACCTGCCCTGGCATCACCGAGTGTGGAAGCGCTGTGAAGAAGAGATCACAGCTCGAGGAGACCACAAAACCCGTGTCCCCATGGAAACCGACCTTCAAGCTCGAAGATTTCATGCACGACACCCAGAGAAGTGATATAGACATCCAGGGTGACCGAACGTATGATTCGAACTCTCGAGGAAAACTTGGACAAGGGAAGGATCATCGAGACATGGAGGTGAACCTCGACCTTACGCTTTCGCTGTAAGGTAAGTTCGAGATGATACCGGTACAGTACGTAGCTAAGTCATGACCGTGGTGGTGTGCTTGAACTAGAAATGTTAATCACTAAGGTTGTTTTGCCTAGACGAAAATAACACACCGCAGACTACTGAAGCTCCATGTAGAAATTGAATTGTCCATGTCCATGTTTCTTTTAGTTTGTTGCTGCCAAGATTGTGACTGTGAGATGGAAGTGGAATCAAAACTATTTCTATTTGGTGTGTTTTGAATTTTAAAGATGAACAAGTGAGTTAATATGTTTTTTTAAATTATTTTTTTGAATTTGATTTAGGGCGGTTTATTTACATGAAAAATCCGGAATCGGAATCACTGATTCCGTTTGACTGTGCTTGTTGGGTGAAATAATGATTTCGTTTCCCCCATACACTGGACTCCATCTCCTCCGTACAAGAGAATCTCATTCCTTCACAAAACTAGGGAATCGGATAGTGGAATAATCTATAAATGCAAAACAAATTCTCCTAAAAATCACAATTAAATTCTAAAACTCAACAACTCAAATATAAAAAAATCACCAAAATATTGATGATAAGAATCCGTATAATAATATATATTTTGTTTATAATAATATATAATTTGATGAATTCTTTAATATATCAATATTATTTCTTTTAATGATCTTTTTTGTTTCGATATATTTTGACTTTTTTTTATTTCAAATACTTATAATTTTAACCAAACAAAAATGAAGGGAATCGATTCCGATACTGTGTTAAACTAAATAAAAACAAAAAACTATTATTCCTCCCTCTTCTGTTTCTGTTTCCATTCCAGACTACAAACCAAACGACTCCTTAGTAATTCTAGAAAAAAAATTGTGTTCCAAGATATTATATATAAAGATAAAATATGAATAAAATAGCATGTTCTACTCGGGCGGATCTTATTCATATTGTATCAGTCCTCTTCTTATCAGCTTGATTGGATAAGAAGAGGCCTGATACGGTATTGCCTGAGCGAAGCACACCATTTTATCATGTTCTGCTGAGTGGGTCTATTAGCATGGCATTTTAAAAATATTTTTATAATATAAAATTTATATTTGGGCTATTGTGCTATCTCGGACCTAATATTTAGATACATTCCCCAACCCGTTAAGTTTATCCTGTTAAGCGATGACACTTGACCCAAACATGGTCTTATCCTACCCCAAGATTGCAGCTCTTGTTGATGGTTAAGCTATGAGCCTTTTGAATTTATACACTCTCCATCGTTGTTCAGTAATGAAGACAAATAGAGTCCCTCTTGTTCACAGAATGAATGAAACTCCACTGTTATCTCGAATGGCGCTCTCTTGTTGAGAGGAGACGATGAGCTGTGAGCCGCACTCGATCTTAAACTCAAGACCTTCATCATACCGGACAAGTCTATTGACAAGATACCACCACAATCTCGTATAAAAAAGCAACGAGAGTCTTGAGGTCTTTATAAGGCCTAAGAGCATCTGTCTCTTAGGAGTTTTGGTTAAGGGTGTGCACGGATATAGGATAAACCCCGAGTCGGTATGAAAATAGGGTGGGTCCCAGGTTGCAAATGAAGGAACCAATTAGTTCTGGTTCCGATTCACATGGTACTCAGAACCGGAACTGGAATCTATTAACTTATTCGCATGGTTAATTTTAACCGTTTGTAACTTTCTCGTTTAAATTGTAACTCACGAATCGTTTAAACAGTTATATTCCTAACTCGATGATCTTTTATTTGATATAATAATTATTCACATTTGATGAATTTTTCATATATTTAAAATTAGTAATACATAATACATAGATATAATGTAAATATACTTAAAATTATTATACATATTATGGTAAAAAATTATATGAAATAATAAGAATAATCATGAAAAATATTGAAATAATCCATATTTTAGATGTGAAAAATAAATAATAAACATGTTCTAACAGGGTATCCAAAACCTGTGATATTTTACAGGTTTTGAATAGGGTCCTGTTTCAAGATTCAACAGGGTAGGGCCCGAAACCAAAAGTTAGGACCGGCCTTATATAGGATAAGGTCCGGACTTCGGATATCTTGAGAAGAAGAAAAAAAAAAAAAAGAAATCTGGACCCAAACACCCCCAGAACTTTTGCTTTTTAGATGATAAAATTGCATAGGTAGTATCCAATGTGAAAAATACCTCTTGAACAGACCTCTTCATAAGCAAACTTTAGACCCATCATGCTACACCAAGTCAACCATGTTGATTCACTGTGCTACACTATCAAATTCCTTCCTTATCACTAACGATTGAGTAAGACTCCTTTTGATATTGGACCGTAGAAGTATGAATGATATTCCATCACTGTCCTGAATCACGTTTATGTGCAAGTCCCTCTCTCTTTTGCTGTATATTTGCTTACTATATCCTTATGCTCAATAAACTTTATCAGAGTAAGAGCTGGAGAGCTGGGTCTGGAAAATCAACCTGGGAGACAAATGAAATGAGACACTGAAAAGTTCGATGGCAACAGGCTTTCGAGATCTCATAAATTTGGGTGCAGATATTCTCATGAAGAAGATCATAGTCGCAACCGAAAT
Organism: Lagerstroemia speciosa; assembly: GCA_037672795.1. Taxonomy (NCBI): domain Eukaryota; kingdom Viridiplantae; phylum Streptophyta; class Magnoliopsida; order Myrtales; family Lythraceae; genus Lagerstroemia; species Lagerstroemia speciosa. Next base: position 2,935,756 of record CM075293.1, on the reverse strand, counting down.
AATTGTTCCTATGATAAATGTTGGAACAATTCTTGGAATCATTTGATGTCCCACCAATCACGCAAGGCCAATTTGGGTATTTTCCATTATATATATATATATATATTCATGTACCACTAGTATTAAGAAGTCAAATGGATTATAACTAATATAGTTCAAATTGAGTGAGTGCACTAGCAGTAAAACTCTCAAAGTGCTAATACCCTCCATTTACAAGACTCGAGCCTGTAACAATATTTAAGGGGAAATTCGTCTCACCACTTTAACCAACTCACTTCAGTCCTTTTTTTTTTTTACATAAATTATAGACACAGAAAATATCTATTAAGGGTTGAGTTTTAGAGAGAAAAATATATGTAGCACTGTTTGGAGATGAAGTTTCAAGAATAGCACCATCTTATGAATAGTTGTAAAAATAGCACCACTTTATATTCCTTTTTAATCATTTTTTCAAAAATCCCCACAATAGCCTCCCCATTTCTAACCCTAATTCTCCTCAACACCTGTAGTCTCTGACGCCCCCAACAGCCGCCCCCGATGCCCGCGATGCTCGATGTCCTCGCCTCCCCCGCAACGCCTGGGACACGCCGATGCTCGATGCTCCGACGACTTCGACCGACAAATTGCAAGGGAGAGAGGGGCAGACGGAGGAAGATTGCAAGGGAGAAAGGAAAGGGAGGGGGCACACAGCAGGAATGGAACGGAGATGGGGGTGAGAAGGAAGGGCAAATTGGGGAATTAACATAAATCAATGCTATTTTTATAAATGATTGTAATTTGGTGCTATTTGTGTAAGATAAGCGGAAATTTGTGTTACTTTTGACCCTTAACACCTGAGTTCTATCCATTTTAAAAGGAGGACAACAGTAGTGGCAGCCTAGCCAACTCCACTACGTAACGTTCGGACTTTCGCATTTAATTGCAAAAATATCAAGCAAACTGAATTGATGTAATTTGAAATCATTAGATTTTTTGACTAATCGTAACATCTATTATTTATCAACACCACATTTGCCACTTTGAATGAGAACAAAGCTACCAACTTAGGATTGACTTAGGGGTTTTCTCTCTCTAGACCGCTAAATGGGTGGTCTGATTATCGAATTTCAAGTTACGAGAGTCGATGGGAATTTTTTCAAGGATCCCGGTCCGACTGCAGATTAGTGTCAATGTGCGATTCGACTGGTACAGGGATACTGTATGGTGCAAATAAAAAAGAATGAGAGCAAAGCTCATAGGTATATGGATTTTATGCAAATGAATAAGATTTCAATTCAAAATTCATGCATGTTTCACGTGCGCAGGTTTGAAGATACATCCAGGCGCCTGGGTAGCCGCATTTTGAGTCTCCCTAGGCAACCCTTCCTTCAATCGACAAATTGTCAACAATGGGCCTTTCAAGGAGTTGTCACTCTCTGCTTTTTTTTTTTTTCTTTTTTTTTTAAATATGTTTTTTAATTTTTTTTTAAATAATTTTCACAGCTTCCTAGTGAAGATCAAGCATGTAGTATGTAGCAGGGGTCCGTTCATTAGTATTCATATAAGAGCCAATTTTATTTTTCTAGTGTGCAGTACGGCACATAGACCTAAAAATGTAGAAGGAAGAATGCGCACGTGAAATCTCACAGGTGAGATCGAACATAGAACCTTCAAGTTACAGAATTAGATTTGTACCAAGCCCTATTTCTCACATAAGAGTCAATCTAGCAGGCAGCGATATCTTAGTTTTCCCATATTCTAGTTTTCAATTCATTAACTATCTAACGTGCAATTTATTTCTCAACACCTGCCCTCAAGTGATAATATATTTACACTTGACATGTGTCGTGCCTACCCTCAGTGTCTGACCTCGAGTTGAATATTTTTCTGTTGTACTTAGACTGGAGGAGGCAATTGACTAGGAGGGCTTCATCTTCCATTCTCGTGATATACAATAGGGCATGAACCAGATATTTTTGTCCCGGTCTCGGACTGACATGGTATGAGGTCACATGATATCTAGCTCTGATACTATACTAAAATTTTCACCATTCCTAAAAGAAGTTGAGCTCATATGGATAATATCTTAATACTCTTATATTCTAGATTTTCATTATATTGGCAGTTTGAGATGTGATTCATTCCTGTTCTATTTGCGGTAACAAAGGAGAGCAATGGGTCTAATACTAATGAAGCATTCTTATATGAGCTCAGTTCACGATGTTATCAGTGAACTCTGCTAATAAATGTCCAACACATCATCATTAAATGTCAAACATTTATTAATTAAGTTCACCACGTCATCCGTGAGCTCGGCTCACTTAAGAATTTCTCATAATACAAAGATAGGAAAGAAAATGAAATAAAGTGACACATAACTCTCACGTTGGAGAAACTTTTCAGTGGAGCGATTATACCACATTAACATCACTTGCATGGTATATCTGTCCAATAATAATTCACTATTTATATATTATTTTCAATTAGAATTCACAATTTATTAGATTTTTTAATTTTTTTTACCATTTATATATTATTTCCAATTAGGGTAATTATAATTATATAATTATTAATTACATATCAAGTTGTGATTGGACGGATATATCATATAAGTTATGTTGATGTGGTATGACCGCTCAGTCGAAAACTTTCTCTTCATGTTGAGGATCGAACATAGAACCTTCTAGTTATGAATCGAAATCGCGCACCACTGCACCAAAACCAGATTCCTGACCTAAAACCCCTGCTCCAGCTCACATGGATGCTAAATAAGAAAAGCTGGAACTGCTTTTGTCTGCTGTTGTCTGTCCAAATCCAGAGAGGAATCAGATCCCATAACGCAACAACGTGCCGCACGCTGTAGTACGAATCACCGAATTGTTCGACTGCGGCTACAATTTAAACCTTTTTTTTTTTCAGCCATAAAGGAGGTGGATTCACATAATATAAGAATAGAAAATAAAAATAAATAAGCTCCATAATTTCAAATAATAATCGAACTCAGATCCTTTAAGTTGTGAGTCGGAATTTCGTGTCACTGTATTAAGATAACATCTTCGCTTTTTAAACTATACTAGATCTTTAGTGGTGCTAAGTTGATGGGACCGGTGTTAGTACCGATTATTTAATTCATCCGATATGATTGTGGTTGAATACTAGAGTATAGATATTACGTAGCAAGGGTTATCAATAATAATAATAATAAAAAAGACCAAATCCTCTTTAAACCTTTGTTTTAGTGTGATTTCTGACTAATCCAATTCGAGTCAAGTGGACCCACTGGGGATAAAACTCTCCCAAACTGAATTCTTTCTTTTTGCTCACAAAATTCTAACGAGAAATCTTTGTTTTTATATAGATGGTGTCCGGTAGAATAACAACCAACTAGTCCATCGGACGTCGTATTGTTACACAACCTGGGGCCTGCCATTAATCCTCATATAGGGCCCCCGGAGAGTCAAATCCTGAACCCGGCCTATTACATATTATCAACTTACCATCGGATCCGCCCCTCGGAGGCTCGAACGTGAAATCTTACCTAAGAAGAAGAGTCGTTTTGCCGTCTCAACCGATCCTCTCCGATTTAAAATATTTATTTTAGTTTGACTTGCCAAGGGGACAGTCAACTATTGCATCCCTTCAAGTTATTAATTCAAAACGTGGGGCAACATTAAATTAAACTTCTGCTTTCTGCCAAATGCGATTCTTTCACATGGTACGAAAGAGTGTCGGTTAGGCACATTGGTTACGAGATGCCGGAGGCGCCCATTGAATATATTATATCATACCACATGCGGACCGGTGCTCTATACGAAATTATCAATTATAAAATATTTGATTTTTAGTAACAATTAAATTTTAAAAAAATAGAGATATGATATAAATTCACCTACACAATAACCACCGACCACTCTATTCCCGCACTCACTCTTTCTTTCTTCTCCCTCATCTCACCCTTGTTTTACGCATGCTTTCCTTCTAATTCTTTTACTTTACCATTTTCATTGCACACAAAACAACTCAATTTTTTTATTTTATTACTTAATTTTCTTTGATTTAGAGCATCACATACTGGGGACAGGGCATTTACTGTAATTAAGATTTTATTTACTTGTTTATTATATTTTTAATTTTATAATTAATTTTATTAAATAATAAAATTCGCATATAGTACTAGTCAACTTATAGGGGAGAGATATCGTAATTGGCTTCTGTGTTGGCCGCTGCCTGTCCAAAAAGCAGTCAATCCCACGTGCATGTACAGCAAATTACAAGTCCTAAAAACTTAAAAAGGACAATTGATATAGTCACCTGTCCATTAAGATTTTTAGTTGAATAAGAAAATTATAATAAAATAGTTGTATTTTTAATAAATTAATCTATTATAGTTTAATTAATATTTTTCCAAATCATAGATAAAAGGAAAAAGAATAAATGAGTTTTAAAAATTTTATTAATGAGATTTAAATATAAAATCTTATATTTTCAGACCAAAAATAATATTAATTATAATTACTCTCCTTTTTCGTAGCTTAATTTAATTAAAGTGTGCAAAAAAGTTTTCACGCGTTTCCTGCATTGTACGAAATCGCTCTGCACAACAGACTTTTCTGCCTAAGCTGCCACGTGGGAGGAACTTAGTGGTCCCCACTGGCACTCCAGTGGCTGCCATGACTGGGACATGCTGCAACTTGTCAAACACGTGAAGCGGACAACTGCCAGCATGGGTGGTCCCCCACAACCCGTGTTGGCTGACGTCACCCCACCGACGTCATAGGCCATCCGGAAGCTCAAACCCCTTCAACAAACCGGCGGACGGACGAGGTCAGATAAATATAATAAACAAATAAATAGATAGCCCAACGACTTGGTACAAAGGTCAATGGTCCCATGGCGACCGCAGAGTTTTCCGCAATAATTATCACGCGATAATATTTATATAATAATATAAATTTAAAAAATTTAGTTATTATTATTTATAAAATTTAAAATTTTATAAAAATTTTTAAATAGGTTAATTTTATTAATTTGTGGTATTATATAAATTTTGTAATATAAAATATTCATTACACATAAGACTGTCTGTATGGAAAACGATTATGTTTAACTTCAGAACATCAAATGCTGAATTCGATTTTCGTTAAACAGATTTTCATACCTCTTGATTCCCCTTTTTTTTATTTCTAATAAATTTATTTGTCCCCATTGTGAAACCGATGATTTTACAACACGGTTTACTAATTCATGTTTGAGCATGTCCGGCAAACTGAAAGGTAAGATTTTTCAAATCTACATTACTTAACTCGATGTGTTACTTAAGGGAAAAGGAATATCGAACCACCCCGACCAACCAACTACCACTGAAGTGGTGTTTTAGTTTTACTATAAGGGCTCGAAATTCAAATGAATTCGCTCAGTCGAGATTCGACCAGAAACCAGATATAAATTGCCTCGGTCAACTAAGATGTAAAATCTGATTATCAAAAGTCTTCTCTGTATGCAGAAAGAATCTTACATCATCCTACGTCAGAATAATATGGTGAGGAAGAACCAACTAAATTACTATAATTAACAATGATCAAGTGATTATCACTAATTTACTCGTTTGTTATAATCCGATTTGTATTTTTTCATACCACGTGTCGAGTTAGGATTATTTAAAAATTTTCATATATATATATATATATATATATATAAGAGTGAAATAAGAGATCATAAATTAATTTTGCATTTATAATTCTCAAGAAAAGGCAAGAAAACGGCAGGGCGAAGAAGAGAAAATCTCAAATATAGTGACTTTAATCTTAAAATTTATACTTGACTAATACTTCAGTCCTTAACTTTTTTTTTGTCAATACTTAGGCTCAAACATCCATATTTTTGCCAACAACTTGGTCCGACCGTCAGTTTACCGTTAAAAATACCGACTTGGAGTTCGATGTATCATTTATGCAGTTAGATTTGTACCTTTTTATTGGAAAAATATTAAAATGACGTTGTTTTACTGAATAGAAAGATATAATAATTATTTTATCATAATCATGTTTCTAACGAATTACCATTTGCTTAAAAATAAAACTCGTTAGAAATATGATCATAGTTAAGGATAAAACAGTCATTGCACCTTTCCATTCAACAAAACGACGTCATTTTAATGTTTTACTAATAAAAAAGTATAAATCTAACGCTGCAAGTGACATATTGAACTCCATGTCAGTATTTTTAATAGCAAATTGATGGCTGGACCAAGTTGTTGATAAAAATATGGATGTTTGAGTCAAATTATTGATAAAAAAGATTATGAATTGAAACATTGATCGAGTACAAATTTCGGAACCAGTCATTGTTTGCTCTCAAATGTAACTCATCGCTTCATCATCATCCCTACGTATCAGCCATGACGCCAGCACCCACCGCGTTGGCTGGTCTCTCTATATATAAACATGCAGATTTCTTAAACAGATTCCGCAGAAGACCGCAGAGGTCAATTCCCGAAATTTCCCTGCAATCCCTTGCTTCGCTGAGAGAAATTGAGAGGAGTTTAGCTTCGTAAAATGTCCACGGAATCCGTTCAGAACGTGGCCGGGAGGGGAGAATTGATGGAGGAGGAGATGGAGGAGGAGATGGAGCAGTTCTTCGCGATAATTCGGCGGATAAGAGCCGCGAGATCAGTCATCGATCGGAGCCGAGCGAGGGCCGACCGGCCGGAGGAGGGGGAGGAAGAACGAGGAGGGACGAAGAAGAGGATGAGATCCGGGACGAAGAGCGGCGGGAGCTGGATCCCCAAGTTCGAGTGGGAGGATTTCAACACCGAGGTCGAGTTCCCCGGTAGCCGTAGCTCTTCAACGAGCTCGGCTCCGGCCGGCAACGGCGGAAACGAGGAAGAGAAGGAGAAGGAGAAGAACAAGAAGAAGAAGAAGATTGGAGAAGATGAGAGCAAATCGAAGTTGCCCGGTGATCGGCTTGACTTGACGTTGACACTTTAATAGCATGGGAAAACGTGACAATCAGAGTATTTACTTAGTTGTCCTTAGATTTTAACTTCGAATCGGGCTCGGGTCTCAAGGAAAAGGTTCCCGTTCGAACTCGACTCTGTAAAAAGTAAAATTACAGCAGAAGTTACAGTTTTTCTTCGTAATTCTCCTCCCGGATTGGAGAATTTTTACTGCTCAGTTGTTAGATGATTTGACATGAAGAGAAAATGATTATGGGTGCTTGAAACTTTTTGCTTGACTAGTATAGTTGACTATGAGTTATTGAATTCGGCCACTGAATAAACCATAAACGTGTGATGTGAAAAAGGTTGTCAAGATCCAGTAAATAGTGAGCAAATGTATTTTGCACGCAGTGTTAGGATTGGAATCGCTCTGATACCACTTGTTAGACTCCGGAAAGTCCTGAACGATATAATATAATGAGAAATTCAGAAATTTAATATCGGATATACGTGGAAACAATGTAGAGGGAAACAATAGTAAGCAACGCAGGTGATTCTATCAAATCCAAATGGAAGATTACAACAATTAGGATGTAAAAAAACCTCAAGCCTGTTATAAATCTACACAGAAAAGAGTTATAAACCTGATCTTTTGGGTTCTCATGGTCACACGTTATCAAGAAACTTATCGGAAAGATTTCACTCACCGGACTCTCTCATCTTAGCCACCAGACTCCGAGATTTTATGGCACCATGACACCCATTCATAACTCATATAAAACCTTATTGATATACACATGACCTCTTCCTATACGAACATCTATATAAATATTCTCCACTAAATCTTAAATATATTTTCTAGATAAATAGAGTGCGAGATGTAGACTGAATATAATGCAATAATCTCGATAGCCATAATCACATAATCAATAATATAAGCAGAGATGATTTTTTTTTTATTTTCTTTCTTTGGGCATGAAGTCGTGCTAGAAAAACCGTACCTTTGAAATGAATAATAATGGAATAAAAGAATACAGTAGTATGAAATAATGGACTAAAAGAAAATGTTACTGATCGTCGAGGCCTGTAACGATCACAGTTTCCTTAAAACTTATTTGTTCCCTCTTGGTCGTACCGAGGAACCATGGATGTGAGTCTCCCAGGATACAATGTCTAAGCATAGCTTGAAGCTGCACAAAATCTACTCGAGAAAAAACTGGACCGAAGCTGGAAATCACTGGCCACGCCTTTCATGTATCTTAAATCCGATATCCAACTAGATTTTCAATTATTCCGATCTTTGAATTTCAGCTTATAGCGAGATATTTCAATACATAAAATAAAATAGTATTGTTTTACTCAATAATAATTATGACAATTGTACATGTACCTCGTTAGGTAAAAAGAGATTTTGATACAGTTGTATCGTCATCGGCTCGAAACAAGAGATATCAATTTCTAATCTTGTTAGTGTGAGATTACTTGTACCGCTTTGTATCTTTCTTCGTTCTACGAGTATAGGAGGGTCGGATCTTGTCAAAAGACAAACCATGTCTGCCCTAACCCATGCACGAATTAGGGTAAGCCCACCAAGAGGGGTCGGGCCGAGTGGTAAGCAGCTCGGTGCCGCTTAAGGAGGTCTCAAGTTCGAGACCTCACGTACGCAGCCACCCCCCTTGGGAGCCTCACCCGCCATTGCCAGGCGTGCGACCCGGGGCGACCAACGGATTAGTCAAGTATGGTTGGCTGAAAGATGCCATCTCACCGCTGGTGGGGCCTGCTTGGATACCGTGACTGGCGACCAAAAAAAAAAAAGAATTAGGGTAAGCCCGGCCCCGATAGGGGTGGGTTAGGGCAGGTCTGTTAGGACAAATCAAAATCGTCATCCATAGTTAGGGGATTTTCTAATAAATTGATTAGTTGCACAAATTTATTAATTTACTAATTTGTGACGCGTTGGTATCCTACGTTTGTATGCATGCTTGATTACGTGTTTAACATCCGTTTACTCATACATTGTTTAGTGCTCGTAAAATTTTTACGTGAACTTACAAGAGATTGAATCTAATTCCACTTAAAAACCTAAACTGATAAGTGATGATATTCAATTCCTTTATAAATCGGGTCTATTCTCTGACCAAATAGATATGAGATTCAAATCTAAATACTCGTCCTCACGTGACAATGTGGTCTACACTTCGTACATGCTCTTAAACATCTGATTTCAATAACTGATCTCAAGCTGGATATTTTTTCCAAGTCTAGGGCTAGCGGGACAAACTATCAAAAGACATGCCTTTTTCCTCCTGCCCTTCGGCTAGCGTAGAAGTTATATTTTTTTCTTCTGTACTTAATAAACTGACCAAAAGCTAGTATTTTCTTCTTGTTTATGATTTAACTGACCATGAGTTGTAGACTTAGGTTTGACGCAGCGCAAGCCCACTCAACAACACGCTCTAACACTAAGTAAAATTTTCACCGAGCCTATAAAAAGTTAAGCATGTTTCCACCTAAAAGTCTAAACTGATAATACCCAATTCTCGTATAACTTCGGGTTTATTCTTTTAAGCCAATTCACATGGAATTCAACTCTAAACATCACTTTTTTCTCCTTTTTTCCCGTGCACGAATCCGGGTCCACACTTTCCTTCAGAGCTATAATTCGAATGTGAGAAAATGCTCTAAAAAAAGAGAATTGGTGCAATGATATGCCATCAATACAGACCGAAAGTATTCTCAATTCAACTCTCAACAGTGAAATTTCTCGTTGTTCTTATTCCCTTCTTCGGCATGCTGCTGGTGATGATAGAATATGCATCAGAGTAACTGTAAAGGCACCAATGCATATTATAGCTGAAAGAAAAAGGAGAATGAAAAATCTCTATTGGCTTTGCCGTAATTGATTTCAAGTTCAATATTTTCTCAATATTTATATATACTAGAGACCGACGGTGAATGTATTATCTTAATAAAAATTATTAGAAACATCTATTCATGCACGATTAAATAGAGTAATTATTTATAATTTAATTTTCAAGTAAAAATAATATATATTTAACTTTTAAATTAGATAGTCATAATAGTAGAAGTGGGTGAGAAAATGTAAGAAAACATGTAGTTATATATAATAAATTTACGATCATAACACCAAGAGGGGTTGGGCCGAGTGGTAAGCAGCTCGGTGCCGCTTAAGGAGGTCTCAGGTTCGAGACCTCACGTACGCAGACACCCCTCTTGGGAGCCTCACCCGCCATTGCCAGGCGTGCGACCCGGGGCGACCAACGGATTAGTCAAGTATGGTTGGCTGAAAGATGCCATCTCACCGCTGGTGGGGCCTGCTTGGATACCGTGGCTGGCGACCAAAAAAAAAAAAAAAATTTACGATCATAACCGTATTTTATTCCAATTTTAAGGGCTAGCGAAATTTCAGTTAATACTATTTTAAAAAAATAATAAAAAAAGACATCAAAAGTGGTCTTCACCCTGAAAATAATAACAGATATATATATTAAAGAACACGTGTTATAAAAGTAATGTGTGAAACTTTCGATTGACAATGGTCGGTGTAGGATGAAATGCTAACGAGCAAAATGAATTTATGTCACAATTTCCACGTGCTCAATTATGGAGAGAAGGCTCGGAATATCATTTTTTAACAATTTGTACAGCACATCTTCGATTTCATGTTTTCACAAACGTCAAATTATACCCAATACGTCAAATAGGTACGTTCATGGATGCCTTCTATCGAATCTTTACGGTTCAGTACCGTGAAGGGGTAATCGATTATAGGCGATAATCCGGGAGAACTTTTTTTTTTTCCCTATCTTTTAGCGGGATGCCTTTACGCAGAAAGACATGCGCCACGACACAAGTATAAATAATTGAAAATTTTGGTTTGCTGTTCAGCGTGAAGTTTTAGCGCATAGGAATTTGCACCTTGGCTGAAGTAGGTACCGATACCAACTTGTAACGCAGATTACAACTTTTTTTAACTGAATTACTACTTGCAGTTGTACTTCAGTTCAACGATTTGTAACGGTCCAATTACACACAAGTTATAACTTTTCTTAACTAAATTACAACTTATAGTTGTAACTCAGTTCAGAGACTTGTAACGGTCCAAATATAACTTTTTTAATTGAATTACAACTGATAGTTGTAATTCAGTTCAAAGGCTTATAATGGCTCAGTTATACATAATTTACAACTTTTTTTAACTAAATTATAACTTATAATTCTTTGTGACGGCCTAATTACAGATCATTTACAATTTTTTTTAACTAAATTATAACTTATAATTGTAACTTAATTTAAAGAGTTGTAACGACTTACAATTTTTTAAACTAAATTACAACTTATACTCGTAATTCAGTTCTAAGACTTGTACTGGCCCAATGACACAACATTTATAACTTTTTTTAATTAAATTAGTTATAATTTAGTTCAATGGCTTGTAAAGGCCCAATTACACACCATTTACTATGTTTTAACTAAATTATAATTTATAATTGTAACTTAATTTAAAGACTTGTAACAGCTCAATTATAACTTCAATTCAAAGACTTGTAACGGTCCAAATACACATCATTTACGACTTTTTTAACTGAATTGCAACTTATACTTTTAACTTAGTTTAAAGAATTGTAACAGCCCAATTACAATTTTTTAAACTAAATTCAAATACTTGTAACGGCTTACAACTTTTGTAACTAAATCACAACTTATAGTTTTAATTCTGTTTAAAGACTTCTTACGGTCAAATTACGCACAATTAACAACTTTTTAACTAAATTCAACTTATAGTTGTAATTTAGTTCAAAGAATTGTAATACAACTTTTTTAACTGAATTACCACTTATTACTTGTAATTTAGTTAACAAGGTTTTAACTCACATGTTACGAGCTTTTCAACTGAATTACAATTTTTACTTGTAATTTAGTTTAAGAAGTTGTAATTTTATTCTGAAATCAATTCACACCTCTGCCGTGACATAAGTTCTAATACGCCGAGACCAGATGCTAAAAGAAAAAATCAAATTTTTAATTATTTGCCTTGTGTCTTGGGCAGGTCGTTATGCACCAAGCGTCATGCAAAAAGACAAAAAAAAAAAAAACAAGAAAAAGAAGGCAACTGTATAAGAAAGGAAAAGAATGAATGGTCCAAATTCGCCCTTTAGATCTGACGTTAGGGAAGGGCCATGATTTAGTACCTTTACAGTTTAATGAAATTTTCCATATATACATATATATGCATATATTGTCTGTCACATGTCCTTTTGGCACCTCATTGTCTATCTTTTTCTTTCTTTCTTTTTTCCCGATTCGCACCACCAGTATCCAAAAATCATATGAATCTCCAACCAATTCAGTTCGAGTTATATCAGTTCACTAAGAGATAAAGTTCTCCCAATACGAGTGTTCTCAATTTATAAAAATTCGAACTCAAAGTATTTATTTTAAAAAAGTAAGTACGGAAGAAATACTTCAACAATAAAGGACAAATGGGGCTGCCTGTCTCACAATTAACGTGGACTTGACCTACATATTTTTTTTTTTATAACTGAGGTATTCGAGCGCCTTTCGGACCCGACTAGCAATGGTTGCGACACCTCCTCCTCGGGACAGATGCAATAACCTACAAACCATGTGTGTCGGTAAGTCGGGTGAACTCGACGGGTTCAAGAGGGTGAAAAGCCCCCAACAATAAAGAAACGCCTCTCCTAGAATTCGAACTTGAGAGGTCTTGGTGAACCTCCTGGAGCCCCACCAGTGGGGCTGCTGTCCTATTGGCGTGGACTTGACCTAGAATGTTTACCCTTTTGTTTCCTGCCTCTTTTTTTATCGAGAATTTTAAAGAATTTTAACTAATTTAAAATCGAGCTTGATTGATCTACTTACTAAAGGGTTCAATCCAGCGTCGCCAAGATAAGATTTAAAACCGATGGGTTGTTTTAAAAGACATCGGATACCGATACTTCAACTTAGATTTTTAGTTTGACATGGGTCCGGTCTATTTTAAACCCATTGAAATTGCTTAATATGCTACCGGTACACTGAATGAAGTACTAGTGGGAAGATAGGTTGTCTCTATCCTATCGTTAAAAAAGTCATATTTCATATAAATGCTTCTCTATCTCTTCCTAACATTCCCTGAACCATCATGGATCTTCGAACTTCAAGGGGAGTTGATCACTGCACTGCATGATCTATGAGAGATCGGACTCATTCAGATCCACCGTAAAATTGATTATCGAACTTCATGGGAAGCTTATAGATGGGTATAGATTCAACCTCTTATAAGCTCAATAGGTATTTTACATTGTATAAGAGTTAGTTATCGTATAGGTTCACACCTCTTCAGGTTCGAGTGTGAGACTTATGGTGCTATATAAACCCCGAGACTAGTGTTGTTAATCGGGGTGGTTTGGCCTGTGAACCGGCCCGTATGAATAGTGAATGGGCCCGGACCAGTTTTGAACCTCAACCGGCCCAGCTCCTACGAGTTGAGGCATGGTTACAGGTTTGGTCAGCAAGATTGGCCCTTTGAGCCGGAACCAGACCGGCCCGTTTGTGGCCCGGACCGGAACCGTGACCTGACCGGTACATTAATTAAAAAGAAAAAAGAAAGAAAATTGCAAACTTGCCATTGCCTGGCGTGCCCGGGCCCCCCGCCCCCAATCAAAGTCAGGCAACTTGCCTGCCATGTGGACCCCCCAACCCACCCGGCCCCTCCTCGGCTCAAAGTCAAACGGTCATATGATATGACTGTTGATTCTTTTTTTTTTTTTTTTTTTTAATTTATATTATATCTAAAATATGATAAATACCTCATATATCCACCAATCTAACTCACTCAAATCTTCTACTCTCATTTCTTAATTCTACTTTACTCTCTCAAGTCTTTCTCCAATTTTCTGATCGCGATTGACAAACACGCTTTTTTTATCGAAGTTTTTAACTAAAAAATCGATTCATCATCGAGTATTTTTTAAATCAAAATTTCTCTATCTTTTAATTTCATTTAAAAATAAATAATTCAAGTTTATTTGAAAATGATAAGAATCATACCTTAATCAATTTAGTTGTATAATATTTAATGTAAAAAAACATAAGTAAAATATGATCAGTCCAGGTAGTTAAGATTCCTGACTTTCAAATAATACATCTGAGTTTGAATCCTAACAATGAAATCTTTCATTTTTAATTTAAAATCGTATATAAAATCCTAAATAATATCCTAAAAATTCAAAAAAGAAAAAAAAATAAATCTGGTCGATTCAAATCGAACAGTGACTAGCCCATCTGTATGATGGTTCCAGGCCTGTTCAACTAGGCCTGCCCGGCTTCCCAGTCCAGGTCGGGCCCGTCCCGGCTGGTTCATGAACCGGCTTGACTCGAATTGGAACCCGCCCTTCTAACAACACTACTGGAAACTATAAGAAAATGATGGTTTGTGGTTAGTAAATTGAGTATCGGAATAGAATTCAATTGGGTTAGAACATGTTCAATCTCAATTAACGTCATACACTCGCACAAGCTAGAATTCTAGTTTTGCGTTTTTTTGGAATATAAATGAGGTGCATAAACCTAGAAAAAGATAGAAGGAAGAGAGAATAAATGGCACGTGAAGTCCCATCGGTAAGAATTGAACATAGAACCCATTGGTCTCGTGTCGAAGATCATACCATTAGACCAAGCCCATTTTCTCGGTTTTGTGTTTTACTTTAGGACACCAAGAAGCCATGGTTGAAATGATATCATGACCTTCTTGCCACTGATTTCGAATTCGAATCCCATTAGAGAGATGTTGAATTTGCACCTATGAATGTGATAGAGACAAATTCTCAGACTAGTTATTATGTCTTTTTCAGATCTGCAAAAGTGATCCTGACTAATTCAGTTCAATTCGATTCAGTCTCTTAAGAGGTAAAACTCTCCCAAAGTAATTTTTTTTTTATATTCACAGAAACTCCGACACGAAACGGAAGAAAGTGCCAAACAGTGACTTTGTAAATAGTATTAAAAAGCCCGAGAGGGTTATGCGCTTGAAGGAATTGCAATCGAATTTGCTGGCCCACTTGGATTATTAGACCTTAGACCCGGCCCGGCCCAATCTCCTAAAGGCAAGCCCATGCAGTGGCTAGAACAGTGCACTTTTATGCATGTCATGGTAATGTTGTTTGATGCGACTTGAATTTCTTGTCTAATTGTACCCTAACGAGGTGGGACTCAGGCCTTTCCTCCGACCCGATCCGTTATATTATATTATTATATATTTTAAATTAATTTTTATTTAATTTTGAGAACTCTTATTGCAATTAATTAGTAGATCATGACTGCTGTATTTTGTTAAAATTTTGTAAATTTTAATGATATAATATTACATTATAATGCTATGAGTACATGAAGTTACGTATTAATTTAAATTATATTTATTATGTTGAAATTATATTTATTAGGTTGAAATGAAGTGGGTCAGCTAAGGTTGGCCCGTGGCAGGTCATGAGCCAGGCTGCCGGGCCAACCGGCCGAGGACTTAGGGTAGGCTCGGGCTTCAAATACTTGTCCCGACTCCATCTACTGCCATCCCTAAAGGAATGGACACAGCAAGCGAGATATGAAATTAGAAATAAAAGAGTATCAAAGGTGGAGAATTCTCTGTAGCAGGAGACCAAGAAGATATAAGTAAAGATCCAACGGTGGAGGTGGGTGCTGATAGAAAGATTGAGATACTTCCTTACCACGTGGCATGAGAAAATATTAATCAGCAAGCAAATTGACATTAATCACCCGAACAATTACCTTAATTACTTCTACTCAGAGTAATTTAATTAATTCTTTCTCATCACATTATTGTACGGTAAGGCCATTTAAAATTTTGTCTTGTAGATATGGTACATATGAGATTCTATAAAATTTTCGTATATTTTCGGAAGAAATCGCGAATACAACTTAAATTTTTGTCGTTGACAATTAACCGAGATGTTATTCTAAAAGAAAAATATATCGAATTATCGCAACTAATTTACATTACCAAGGAGAATCCCGATCTTCATAACCATTTTCCATTTTAGTTTTTATTTTTTTTGGCTTATTTTCACATTCTCCCTTTTTGTAAGGGGTTGACTTGGGATGGATTTGTCTAAAGTTCTCGTGTCTTGGTGATGAAGACAAATTTAAATTCTTCCTCCATTTTGTTTTTTGTTTTTTTTTTATTTGGGTCAACTCACCATCTAGAACAAGAATCTCAATTGTCAAACAACATTTTAATTTACAGCATTTCTTAATTTTTTCTTGCCGTTCGATTAATTTAATTAAACAAAAAGGAATTGAGCACTCTCCCGTGAAATGACAGTTTTCAGCCCGTGATTCACATTTGGGGATTGCGATTCCATTTTTTTAAGTAAAAAAACAAAATGTCAAATGGGAACAATTTTACTGTACCTATAACAGATTGGACTCGAATCCAATTCTAAAACTGAAATTGATAGATGTTGGTGCATCAAGCTGTTATATTCCTTGTATTTTCTCGATGTCTTTCTGATGTCACGTTGAGAGTTGAATTCCAGGTCGGATAGATAATAAAAAAGAATATACAAAAATAACTGGCACTCATGGTCAATAAAAAAAAAAAAGGCTGGGATAAGTTATAGCGGGGACAGATTTAAGGAGATGCGGGGAGCGATCATCCCTTAAATTCGAAAAATTCTACTGGACACTATATCTAATATTTTATTTTATTTTGTTCGTTTTTTATTAAATTATCCCATTTTTCCCTTTGAATTCGTCATATTGCTCCTTAACAGAATTTCACTCTATACCAAATCTTTGGACTTGCCCCTCTGATTAAGACACATGGTATGTAAGAAGAATCAGATTACACTAGCGCTATAAGTCTAAGCTTTTAGATGGATACGAGCTCAATCTCTAATAGATCATGTCAAAAATTTAAAGGTCCTTTCAACATTCTTGCTCAGTGCATTGGGATGTTAGATTGGATGGACATGGAAGACCTAACCAATAGTGCAAAACTGAAGAAAGATTTAAATGACACACCATACGGGTGGCAAAAAAAAGTATCTTAGAAAAAAAATATAGACAGAATTGATAATTTTATATAGGATTTTTCCGAGTTTGGCCCTGGACGCAATGATAAAATCCCAACTAGATGCGAATAAAGGTGTACAAGAAGATGCACTGTTGAGCACGAATTCGAATGGACAGGACTTGTGGGGCTCAACCTCACTCTTATAGAAACCGAGCAACCTAACATGTTCAGCAATATAGACCGCAGTTTCATACGGATAAGAATGGTTCGAAGCAAGCAAGAGCGACCCTCCAGCTACAATTGAACCTCTATTGAATTCGTGAACTTTAACCGGTGATATCGTAAATATGCTATCGATGTTCGATATTGCTCGATCGATACATAGTGTTCTCATTCTCCGATCGTTTGGCAGAGTCGAGCAGATCGATTATCCATAAAGGAACAAAGGAAAAATTGAAATTTCTCAGTTGGGTGAGAATCAAATTCATAAGATAATCGAAAGTGAGAGAAGCTTCCAATTTTTTTGACCCATTTATGCAGCTTTTGGACAGTCAAATCGTGAGGCCTAAGGCTCTACTACCAAGCCTATCTCTTAATTAATTTTTTAATGTTTTTTATACACATTTTTCTTACTTTATATCTTATAAGAAAATGGGTATTGCCACGGTCAGTGGTCTAACGAACCAAAGTTATCTCCAACACGGTCCGGTCAGTTCGAGATCTCAAATTCTAGTCTGTTATACCATCTATACGAAAACAACTGCTAGAAGTGAGTTCGTTGGACTCGAACTAGGACAATACCGTCGTTTTGGATTATACGAGAGTTTCAGTAGGATTAGACTGACGAGGCCGACGCCTAACACTAGTTATTTAGTACACTGAATATGTTCACAGCTAAGCACGGAATCTCAAAAATTGCATAATATAGTGATTAGATCACCACTGTTATTTTTCAATAAAATATATCTAAGACAAAAAGGAGACTTGAGTCAAAGGGACTTCTAATTAGTGGCCTCCTGGTGGTATTTGGTGAGAAGTCGAGACTTCTCTATCTTTCTAAGTAAAGCTTTAATTTTTATTTTATTTTATTTCTTTTGTGCCCTTGAAAGTTGAAATTATTGATATGAAATGAATTCAGCAATTTAGACACCACATTCTTTTTTTTAAAGCGTACACCACTAATATACAGAAATTCTTTAAACTGCTGATTAATCCGGTTCGAGTTCAAGTCGGGTCCCAGCATAAGTTTTCTCTACTCATAAACATTCGAACTCGAGGCCTCTGCTTAAGGTGAACGAGCGTCTTACTGCTTGAACCAACTCATATCGGTTATTTTCTTCGATTACAAGTGAGGTCACGGGTCTGTAATGAGTGGGAAGAACGGGGAAGAATCCATGCGGGAAGTCCCAATCAAACGCAGAACTTCTCGACTTTAAATCGATAATGATATTATTATACTAAATTTCTTTCTGGGGAATGTTCTCATCTCATAAAACATATTTTGGTAACAGAGTTGTTTGGTAAAAAACATATTTTGGGTGGCATAGGCATATTCTTGAGAGTGATGTAATATGCATTACATCATAAACAGATGAACTTATACAGACAGAGTTTTATTGTTAAAAATCAGATCGTTCAGTAGTTTAATTCAATAATTTATATTCATTACTTCAATTATAAGAAACGAATTCGAGCAATTCGTAATTATTTTTTCAACTGTTCGACGGTCCGACCACTGGACGCGGAATCCCCCCACCCCAAAAAGAGCTAACTCCGAAACGTTAAAAGCGTGTTTGGGTGGATCGGTTATCCCAAGATGGAATGCCTTTCCAAGATACGGTCAATCAAACGATGCTTTATACGATCGGAGCACACGAGTACCAATCTGTCATGTGTGGCTCATAGTTTTTCCGACATTATAATGACAGTTATTCTAAATTAAAAGTCTCCAGTCATAAAATAAGTAAGTACAATGTCACTGAAATTTCGAAATTCTGAATTCTAATCGACCTGTCTACGCTTCATGGGTAACCAATCAGGTTATACGTTCGAATCCCCTTTCGTTTACGTTGTTCTTGATGAGGCCTCCGACACATGTTTATATGTTGATATTTAGCGATGAATATAAACAATTTTATTATGCACACGATTTAATTGTCAAAATTCTCGATCACTTGTAAGAGGTTGTTGGATGCAGGGATGGATTTAAGGAGTGCACACGGAATGATTGCTACCCTAAACTCAAGAAATTACATGAATCACTATATAAATTTCACTAAAATTTACCTAATTTTTAATTAAGTTGTCTAACTTTGTTTCCTCGAACTTGTAATATTACTTACCCACTGAATTTCGCTCCCCTTAGACAATATTTCTAGATCTGTCCTCGGTTGGATTCATGCGAAACCGAAAGTTTCAAGCATTTGCATTCATCTTGAATACATGCTCTCAACAATTGATTGCAAGTTGATATTTTTCTTTTATAATCCTAACGAGATGCGAGCTCACGCCGTAACATATTCTGCATTATGTTAAATTTTCACTGTACTTATAAGAATTTAAACTGATAAATGATAATGTTTAAAATCTCTTACATTTCGAATGATTTTCGATATCGAATTATATTCTCGAAAATAATATAGGAAAATGCAGAATTAATATGGACCACTGTAGTTGGGCCAGTCAAAATAAAAATAAAAAATTTATAAATATCTCATTTAAAAATTAAAATATTAAAATAAATTAATAAAAAATAAATGGCACTCTTTCTCCGTTTGACTAGCAAAGTAATTACCACTACCAGATCACTGTGCAATGCCTAGAATTATTTCATGCATCCTTTTGAACTTATTCCCTTCTTTTACTCTCTTTTTCTACCACATGCAAAATTCTCCATCCCACTAATTTCTTTTCTTTTCTCTTTTTTTTTTTTACATTTTGTATTTTCTAAATATAAGAGGTTGGAGGCTCTAGTAGAAGAAAAGAGAAGAAAAATATCAATGAAAAATCAATTTATAATAATTAAATTCGAAATTTCTTAATTTCAAGTTGCATACGACATTCTCCTATTGTGATTATGCATCAATTTGGGTTTGTATTGAGCAAAAATTCAAAAAAAAAACATAAAATTAAAGAAAAGAGATTTAGTACAGTGATATTAGCGTCTTGATATGGGATAATGATGTCTTAAGTTTGATTTCACGTGAGTAGAAATTTCGGTGCGAGTCATATTTTGTCCGATTCTAGATCCATCAGCCTCGTTTTTAATCGAAAAATATTTAAAAAATTGAAGGATTTCCCGAGTGGAAATATATTTTCTATGAACTTCGAAAAAAATTAATAATCGTTCAAAATGTTATCAATAATCACAGTGAAGGCTGACATATATATATACACACACACAACATTATATTGTGGACCAGCTGTATGTGTTTATCATCATGAGAACCTAATATATTTGTACCCAAATGAATTGATTGAGACCGTTCGGCACCTAGTAAAATTCTCGGGTTCGAGTTTCCGTGAATGAAAAAAATTTACTTTAGCAGAGTTATACTCTTTCGAGAACCGGCCCTGTTCAGTTTGAATTGGTCGGGATTTGTTAGATTTTTGGATATTCGGTGGTGCAGAAGAAAAAAAAAACTCATATATTTGTGATTCTTGTTCTCACATGCTTTTGACTTATGAAATTAGTGGATGGTCGAAAAAGATTAATTTTTTCACCTCACCCTTCTCTCACAAGCATCGTCTTGAGCAATAACAGGAGCCTTTTTGGTCTAATTAATTAATTAATTAATTAATCTTAATTTTAGTTTTAATTTTTCAATGGGAATGGAATAAATTAACTTTTTACATTCTATGTAAAATGCTGTTTGACGTAGTAAATGATATCACTTTTTTTTGCTTTTTGGATTGGGAAATTAACCCAATTACCATGGTAACATTTTCCTTTTTCATGGGAAAATAATTTCTACAGATTTCCGTAGGTACATAAACATGACTACATATATATATATATGTATATATAGCATGAAAGGAAACGTGAGATCTCGACCGACCTAATTGGTTTACATGATGACACATCTCTCTTTGTCTTGATTCGAGTATTATTGATCATAATTGGGACAGTCTGACCTATTATTGACCGACCCATTTTGAATCCGAACAAAGAATTTACTAGATTTTCTCATTTTACGTGGTAGATGCAAAGAAAGAAAGAAAGAACGAACGAACGAATGAACGTGGAGATCATAGTGGAGGGAGTTTTCAACTACAGGGTCTATGAGTGTACGATATTCATGTAGTAGCGGCCGGCAGACGTGACGATTAAGTAAGTGAGAAGAATAATTGTAAGTTTTTTTTTTTGTAATTTAGGTAGTTAATTGTGAAGTGTAGGATTAAGCTACTGAATGATCAAGATTCAACGCCATTGGCACTGTAACACGGTTGATTTTACCTTTGGATGAAGTGCGCGAGGAGGAGGAGAGACCGAAAGAAAGGAAAACTTTTTTCTATATTCAGATGTCTATGACACCCGAAAAAATTTCAAATGGTCCTATCTCTTAAAATTTTAAATGTTCCTATCTCGCAGGTGTGGTGAGGATGAATAAATTCAATTTCTATGTTTAATATAAATAAGACGATTGCTCGGATAATTACAACTAATTATTCGCTCGTTGTCGCAATTTAATTGGTATTTCGTCGCGCCACATGATGAAGCAGGGTCATTTAAAAATTTCTAATGATCCCTTTCTCGAACTTGGAAAGAACTGCAAAACGTTACATATATTTTGATGATTTCATTTGTTTTTACATTCCATGTAAATTTTTCTTGATTTTCACTCCCTTAGACATTTTTCTTAGATCAGAGCCAGGATGAAAGTGCCCACAAAGGATTCCTTCTTGAACGTACTAGAGGAAAGTTTGCTGAAGATTTGGTTCTAAAGCAATGTAAAACAAAGGAAATTGGAATTTGGTTCTTTCACCTTTAATTTGTTTGTCTTTTGACACACAAAAACATGCACTCTCTCCAGTCTCCCCCGTGGGGAGAGCATGGAACTAAGCTTTAGGACCCTCAACAAGAATCATCCTTCATAGGTTGGAAAAATTTTTGTATATAGCGGTGTTTATATGTTAATACCAACTAATAGGATTTAGTTAATTTTAAGATTGTTATGAGTTTTCTTTAAAAAATAAAAAAATTTAAACTTTATTGGTTAATATTATGTTACGTATACACTGTCATATGGTGTTACGTGCGCGACACTATCTTACAGAACAATTTGACACAAGTTACGCAGAAACCTTGCTCCCATAGGTGGCTAGCTATTTGGGATGTCTTTTGCCTGGCTGTGCTTTACAGGTGAAAACCAAAAGGCTCATCTCTCATAGTCAACTTTAATCTTGGTTGAGATTGTTTGACATCTTTCTTCCCTTAAATAAAGTCTCGAGTTCGAACATTATGAGTGATAAAAATTTATGTCGGGAGTGTTTTATCCCTTAGCGGGTTAACCTGGCTCGAGTATTGATTAATCAATTAAGACTTTTTAAATACCGGAGAGTGTACACCGAAAGAGCCCTTCTATTTGATTCTTTTTACCTGTTTTCCAACAGACAAATTCACTTTACAGAAAGAAGGCATATGCATTTAAATAACTATATAGGACTCGGATTCCCATTAGCCAAATTGTTAAGAGTATCTTGCATCAAATTTAAAAGTTCAGAGGACTTGAGATCACGTCGATCTTGAGATCTCATTCCGAGTCAAACTGTAATATTTCTCTTCAAAGATTTTAAGAAATAGTCCAATAGATTTGATATCATAATCGGTTTATAAAATAGTGATTATGACTCCTGTATCCTGAGGGCAACCCTGTGATCCTTCTGAGAAACTCTTAACGTGAGGAACATGATATTCATCGAGAGGTCGAGATTGGCTCTTTTCTAAGTGGGTTGTAACCCGACTTTTGACATGGGGATTGAGTGTCTTGACAGAGTTATAATTTCCGATTTTGAGCAAGCAAATTTGTTGACCCTGGTTCGTGGATGTTTTGCTCTAACCAAGAAGGTTTTAACGTTTGACTTGCTGGCATTTGTGTTCTCTCATACTTCTCGATTTTCTTGCTACCGCAATCTAAAGCACGAGCGGAAATCCTATTACATCTTCATCAAACGATGTTGCACGGGAGATCTAGCATCTCCTTGAAAGATATCAAGACAGTGTTGAACTCTACAGAGACGAAGAAGATGGTGGCATGAGGCTCGAGCAGTTGAGCTCAAGGGTTTATCTCGAGCGACAGGCCGAGTGAGAAAGGGCGTCTGAGTTACCAAGAGAGTATTGTGTATAATGGATATACCACATGATACTGCTAATGTGATATTACGAGCTAATAGGATTCGTATCATGAGCTAATATTATTCGATTATTTTTAGGTTTTTTTAAAATAAAACCTAAAGCAAAAACAATAAATCCTAAAAGGGAAAAAATCAACCCTAAAAATGTTTCGATTTGATTGGTCCGTGACACCATATTGATACTACCATGTGGTGAACCCGTTACATACAAGACTTTCTACTGAGTTACAGGTGAAAGTGGTCGATTTAGTGGATTTTTCCTGCAAATGACGACGTTCGATTTTTTTTCGAGGTGAATTTCTAATAAAGCAGACACGAACCATTTGGGGTTAGATGGGAAATTTAAATAAATCATCATTTTCATTTTTAATATTTTATGTAGTCACTATTTTATCTTTAATCAGATTTTACCATCATATCGTCGTTAATATTTAAGAAACCCTAACAATTTAGCCATTTACCATTACTTTCATACTTAATGTTTCTGATAATCATCACTCTCATCCCTCAAATGGAGAGACTATACTGTTAGAATTTCCAAACATGAGGATGAAAATCATGGCAAAAGACTCAATTGTTAGGATTTGTGAAACATTGTGGACGATATTAATGACGAAAAAAGATTAGAGACAAAGAATGGTGGTTGAACAAAACATTATAGCAAAAATCAATTGTTTACTCTTCAAAAATAATTTGTTAAGATCGATAAACAAAATAAATGTTTGTGCATTCAAAGGGCCTCAATGCATTGATTTCTTCAGAATGTGTGATTCTCTTTGCCTTTTTCCGTGATGCTGATCAGTAGGCTCATGCACCACACCGGCTAGAACAAAAAAAATCCATTTTCCTTTAAATTCCATATTTCATGGCACAAAGAAATTTAAAATAATAAGGAAGAATTTTTATTCATCTATATCTATCTATCTATAATATTTTTTGGTAATTATTATATGAAAACGTTTGAGAAATTTGTAGTATTTTCTATTTTCTATATTTATTCTTAATCTAGTAAAATTGTAATTTCAAATATTTTTATTTCACTTCACATCTACGATTTTAATCGTAAATATCTTTCATTAACCACTCAGATTCTCAATTCTCACTCCATATCACTCACTAAAATTTTTCATTAACCACTCAATTTCTCAATTCTCACTCCATATCACTTAATATCTACTATCTACAATTTTCATAGCAAAAATCTGTCACTTTTTTGAACAAATAATTTAAAATTATAAATTTAAAAAAGATTAAATCGATACCGTATACTATGACAAATGAGAATACTCTGCCTACTATTGTCAATTATTGAATTTCAAATAAATTAAATTGCATTACATTATAATAAAAAAAATCTAATTACACAAGTTCATCCATGTATTCCACAATTATTTATTTTTATTTACTTTCAGTGCATAGCACAGGTATCTATCTAGTTTTTTAATATACTTTTATAGCGATAATGTCAGCTGCCGTAACAACTGACTAATCTACTAAACAGTACGCGTCTAATCATTTAATTTGTAAATAACAGTATTTGTGCTCTTTTATGTTATTTTACTTTAAAAGTCCTTCAGTACCAAGGCATCCTTGCTTCCAACGTTTCTTCCTAGTCACAAATCCAATCCCACCAATTCCTTTCCCTACCCAATATATTTGATATGTTTTGTGCATCCACATATTCCCTCCTTAGTAAAAATGCATTCAAAGGTTCTCAATAGATTGATCATTCCATCATCTATGATTCACATTGCTTTTGTAGGTATAAATAACGAGCATATCATATGATAACGCTGATGTGGTGTCAAAAACCAATAAAATTCAGGCATTTAAGCTTTTTAAAATAAAATTATAAAAAATAATTCTAAAAATAATTGAATAATATTATTGGTGACATCACGTCAGTACTGTCACGTGATATATCCGTTACATGTAGGAGTTTGTCCTTTCGTGGATGCTAATCACCTGACTCACAACTTGCTTAAGCTAGAATAAGAAATCTCTTTTCTTGTTCGGATTCCAATTCTCATAAAATAAGGGAAAGCCTCTAGTGCAATACCACGTGGTAATACCGGTGTGAAATATTCATACAATTAGAAATTGGCATATAACTAACGCATATGCAGTTATAATCGTCAAATCTTAAGAACTTCAAAGGAAATAAAAAAAAAAAAAAAACTTCAATAAATAGTGAACCCTAATTGGGCAGATGTACTAAGATCAGTATTGTCACGTGGTATAACCGGGACACCCGAAACTTTATCAAGAAAGCATTATACCATATCTATAGTTTAATATTTGTTTGTACAAAAGAATTCTTATTTTTTAGCCGCCGCCATCTCTTTGTCAGGGCAATTTCCACAACACTACTCGAGACCGTAGCACTGATCATCAGTTAAATTATAGATTTGAATCTCATCCATTCATTTTTCAATAAAATGAAAATAAAATAATATTAAATTCTGTTACCAAGTATTTCTTTCAATTTGTTTTTTCCTATTTTTTCATACTAATCTTGGGGAAGAGATAAAGGAAGATTTAGGGATGGAGTCATTTCCCTCTAAACTCGAAAAAATATGTGAAATATTATTAATATTTTAATTAATTTTATCTTTTTAATTAAATTTTTATATTTTACCGCCTTAAATTCGTTCTTTTGTGCCTTTACTGTGTGACTTCTTCTCCTTGGCCAATATTTCTCGATCCTTCCCCAGTACTCACTTTCATTCAGAGCAGTCGACGATGTGTAAGTATGGTTATTGGAGTTTTTGGATATCGGGTGGTACGCACTAAAATAAAAGTCATCCGATTACGTCCTCTGCCTCTTTCAGTGAGCAACATTTGATATACAGAAAACAAACCGCAATCAAACTGAGTAACATGTAAGACTCTCTTATAAACTATGAATTTTTTTCGTTTATATTCGAATTCAGCAGGAGAAAATACACCAGACCATCTCGATAAGTCGGACTTTTTAAGCCAAAGTTGTTACACTTTCTTTAGCACATTCTCTAAGTTGAAAATGAAAAACAAAAATCCAATGAACTTGCCATGTTTTCAATCGACTTCATTCACTTCTAGATCAATCACGAAGGCTTGCAATACATACATAGAAGTCAACTGAAACAGCTGGGCGTTGACTTTCTCTCTTCATTTTTATTTTTTATTTACGAAGAATCTTTTTTCCTTAATTTTTCTGGCACATCTTGAATTTCTGGTGTGAACCGCTTTGGTTATATTTTTCTGACAACTCGTTAATCATTGCCAAGTTGAAGTGCGAATCTGACTGAATAACGTCGGTGACAAAACCATTAGCAGACAGACTTTGTTTCATGTTCGGATCCGTCGCATGCATTGGAAAATTTTATCAAATCAGTAACTCACCATACCATAGGGTGGAACTGAGCCGACCCGAACCTGAACCCCAACTTACAATGTCCAAACTCAACTCATTTACAAATTTGCAAACTCGGGTCCGAATTCGAGCTTGGACTGGCCTAAAATTTTAAACTTGGACTCGACTCGTTGTAATAAACAAAAACTTGTCCAGCCTAAATAATCAAGCTAAGAAGGAGAATGTCGGGTGGGTGCCGAGCAGATTTGTCAATTGCCAAGGATAAGAAGGAGAGGAGGAGAACGAATTATGATTTACGGATTAGTAAGTGAGTGAAAAGGATAAAAAAAAAAAAAGGGTTTTGAGTGAGGCTAGACACTTAGATTGATGATTTTTTAAATTTTTTAAAAATAAATTATAATTATAATAATTATAATATAAAATAAAAGTTTTGTCTAAGCTCACGAACTTCTCAAGTCGAATATTACAGGGTTCAGTTCGGCTTGTTTCATCACCGAGCTAGAACCAAGCGGAACTTGAACTCGCTAATACCGAGCCGAATTCAAACTGCTCACTAATTATGTCATCTTATGTACTCCCCCTAACCGTATGCTTTCCCTGTCACTGGATTTGGAAAAGTGATTATTAGTAATTTTTTTATTACCCTTCTTATTGGTGGATCTGCACTTCTTGACCAATGAATTTGAACGGTACCAAACCGAGCAGGTTTCATTCCAATGATAAGGATCGAGTGCAGAGGGTAAGGCTTTTGTCGACCTCGACCGACTCGAAGTCGATCAGTCTCGGCTTGCGCACCGACTCTCAGTCGGCATCCTACGAGTCTTCGCTCGTTGATCATGAAATATCTGTAAGGAAGTCAAGTCAGAGGTAATGGTACGATTCAATCCTTTAAATCCCAAGTTAGAACTTAGGAAGATTGAAGCAAAGCCAAAGACATAGTCAAAAAGGTGTAAGAGAGTGTACCCAAGCTCAGGTTGACAAAGGTTTGATTTACAGATATGTGAATTATTCTCTTAAAAATCAGATTTTTTTAATCTCTTAACTGTCTCGAGCGAAATTATTTCTTAATATTCGCTCTTCTATGCCAATGTAACTTATACTTATCATAGCAATCTCTCTCAACCACTGATTTCGAACCGGCCATTTTTCTTTCTATGGTAGGAATATGAACGCGAGTCTCACTGTTTTCTCAAGACAAAAACATATATACTTATATTTACATTAAATATACAATTTTAAAATACAACCACTTAGTCTATATTCTATTCTATGCTTTCTTTCCATCCTCAAGCTCTCGACCTCTCTTAACTGTCACCCTTTTCTCAGATCTTGACATCCAATAACCTACAATTTATAACAGTAAGAGTCTGGCCGATCACAAATTCTCCCTCCCAGTGCATTCAATTGGCTACACTGACATTTCGTGGATATGTCAAGGAAGAAAATCTGTTGGGTAATTGTTCGATTAGCTGATTTTAAATTTTTAGTTTTATTTATTAAAAGAAGAATATATTCTGAGCAGGTACTTGGAGCCTATGGTACAGTATAGTTTTCGAGTAATGTCCGGTTCTTGAAACTAACAGGATCGGATCCGGTTCTAAATTTTAAGAACCGGTCTTATATGAAATAAGGTTCAGATATTATAAAAAAATACATGATATCCGAATACATTTACTCCTATTAAAAACAAGTCAATTGTCTGGGAAGACTGCCGTCCACGCAGCAACGCCGTTTCAAGTTTACAAGCAAAGCGCACTGCCGTGCGCGTGTGCCTAAAGGTGCCCAAGTCAAATGGTCAAAATTCAGATATATTAAACTCCTTTTAATTTGATGGTTTGGTCCCGTGATTCCACCTTCCAATGAAGACCAAGAAATCATGAATTCAATTTTCAGTAGTGAAACTTTGCATACTCCTTTTATTTGAGATAATATTGTGCGTAATGCGTATACCACGTGACACTATCGATATAGTGTCACAAACCAATAAAATTAAGTCATTTTAATTTTTTTAATAGAATCCTAAAAACAAAAAAAAAAGGCTTAGAAATAACTTGATCACATTGATTTGTGATATTACGTCAGTAATGTCACATGATATACCTGTTAGATATAAGAGTTTCTCCCTTTATTCCCTCTTCTAGCTATTTTATTCCATTCTAGACTCATTTGTTTCTCTTGTATTATTATTTACTAGAAAAATTTGTTAAAAAAATAAGTTAATATTCAACCATTTAGTTCATGATAAAGTACATCAACAGATAAAATAATGACTTGTTACAGTTGATATCACGGTCAAAATGAGGCTAAAAAGTTTCAAATTTAATTTTTACTAGTAGGGTTTCACGCGCTCCTTCAAGCATATGACATTTTTGTCATCTTCTATATCTACAGGTACAGTGCAACGACACTCAGCCTTCTTGTGAGATGGTAAGATATCTTATCTTTTAATTAACATATCGGATTCAAGTTTTGTGAATAGAAAAGATTTATACTAAGAAAGTTCTACCATTTAGTGGATCGGCCTGTCTTAAACATGAACTAGTCATGGGCCATTAAACTTTCTAGCTACCAAGTGGTATGAGCTAAAAAAAAAACCTTTTTTTATTGAACAAATGAGACACATAAATTTAGAACGAATAACAGGAAGATTGGATAAAAGGGGCATGGAAAATCTGACAAGTGAGATTGAACCCAATACTTCTGGATCACATGGCGAGAGTAGTGCCGATTGTACTAAACACTCTTTCTCACAAAGCAACTTTTTTTTTTTTTAGAGAAAGCGGGTTTGACACAATTGTTACCACCCTCGCCTTGCGACTTAGAGCTTATGAGATCGATCTTACCCATGGGACTTCCCTCGCCCTTTTACCCCCTTCCTTTTACCCTTCTATATCTATATGTCTTCTTTGTGTATCGAAAAAACATATTTTTAATGATAATTATGGAATTCGAATTTGTAAATGAAAATGCACAATTAAGACAATTTTACCCCTTACTACACGAACCCAAATCAAATTCTAGTTAATAAGACATATTAGAGCTCTTGGATTTGATCTCACTCGTTGAACTTCTTTTGCCCCTATATACCACCCTATACTTTTTACACTTCTAGACCTATATGTGTTCTTTGTACATCCAAAAAACCTCCTTTTTTTTTTTTAATAACAATTACATGGTTTGAATTTATAAATGAAAACACACAAATTAAGTCAATTTTACCCTTTAGCAAAATGACCCAAACTTAAATTCAAGCTAGTCAAATATATTAGATTTCTTATTCATTAACTAGTATTAGTGCGCACGCATGTAAAAATTCTATTACTACCACATTTTTCCTTCCTTTTGCAATTAAAATACGGTCAACTCTCATTTTCTATTGGCCCCCACAAAATTTAAAAAAAAAAATCAAAAATAAAAAGAGAAAACCATTCTCTATATATAACCCTCCTTATCTGAATCCCAAACTAACCCCCCATCGACCATCTCGACCTCCAAAACACGTACCGTTTCACAGAAGCTAATCCACATATTCAACCGCCTCGGCTCAGATCCGATCGACGACTGCCCTCTCGTCTCTCTCGATCGTAATGGATATTCATGATGGAGAGTTCACCAATGGCTCGGCCACACCGACAGTCGAAGTAGAGCCTGGTTCAGGCGACGTGAAGAAAGGGCCGTGGACGGACGATGAGGATGATGTGCTGATGAACTATGTTCAGGTTCACGGCGAAGGCCGCTGGAACTCTGTGGCCCACTTCACCGGTCAGTCAACGATAAATCAATAAAATTTATTCGTGTGTGTGTGTGTGTTGATATGTTGTTTCTTCCCAAAGTTGATGTTTCTGTTGGTTGGTGTAAGACAGGACTGAAAAGAACAGGGAAGAGTTGCAGGTTAAGGTGGCTTAACTATCTGAGACCCGGTGTTCGACGAGGAAACATCACGTTGGAGGAACAATTAAAGATCCTCGATCTCCATTTTCAGTGGGGCAACCGGTAATTTATCGACTTCCGATCGTCGAATACGTATTACGATATTCGCGAAGCTTAGTTGATTGTGTGTTCTGTACAAGGAAGGTGGTCGAAGATAGCGAAGTACCTGCCCGGGAGAACCGACAACGAGATCAAGAACTACTGGCGGACTAGGGTTCAGAAGCAGGCGAAGCAGCTCAAGTGCGACATCAACAGCAGGCAGTTCCAGGATGCGATGCGTTACGTGTGGATGCCTCGGATGAGAGAGCGAATCCAAGCCTCATCTGAACCGACCACAGGACAGGAGCCTGCCGCCCGGGTTCCTATACTCGCCTATGATCCGGACTCCACGATCCATCCAACAGTGTATGGCGAGACTGTCTGGCCCGGTGCCAGCCTCGGGTTGACCCACGAGCTCGACTCGTCAATAGTCATGCCTGAGATGTCGGGCTCAGGCATGACATCGATGGACTCCTCGGAGGGCCAGCTCTCGCCCCATTCTAATCTTTCGGATCGGACCCATGTCATGGGCTCCGACACAGACCGGGCAATCAGTCGGGGCGACGATATCTGGTCATTTGATGGAGGAGATCAGTCATTCTTATGGAATGACTTTTGGAACGAAGAGAACATTGGCTTGCAGCTGTACGATGGAGATGTCGGGATGAATTTGCTTACGTGACGCTTCCGTGGATGAAGAAAGTGCATAATAGACTGGGAAGGATAACTTTGTAAATTCGGAAAAAGAAGGAGGTCAAAAAGGAGAAATTACGCGTGATAGAAAATTAATTAAAACTGACTCTCTGTCTATGATAGAAATTTCATGGAAGAAATGATGACATGTTAATGGCCTCTTGTTTTAGTCCTTTTCATATGAAACAAAATATATTTTTTTTCCTTCAATCTTTTAAAGAATGGTCTCATTTGATTAATGAATTCGGACTACTTCAAATTCGATGAAATTATCTTATTAAGAAATAAAACTCTTCAAATCGTGAATTTATCGAATTATTTCAATAAATTCATATCATTGTACTGTACTTAGTACTGATTGTTCGCTTCATTTGACACGTTCACAGTTGAGTCAAAAACCCAAACATTATACAGAATGATGGTCAGGTCGCTAGTAGATTAGAAGGTTAAGCTTCAAAACTTAGCTACATATGTTTTTTGATTTTTTTTTAATCAGTAAGGCAATTTCTTTCCACCAATGAAGGTTGGTACACGTGCAAGGGGCTTGTATCGCTTAAGTAGGGGTACATAGTTCAAGTCCCTGTGAATATAGCAGACCTTCTTGGGAGGTGTCTCAAGAAACCGCCCTACTATACCTCGAAACCGGATTAGTCGGGAGTTTGCGAATACCGGACACCGGATGGGAAACCCAAAAAAAATTTCTTTCCGCACAAGTAACGAAGAATTTATCATTATTTAAAAATGAGTACATGGTAACTTAATCTTTTTTTGTTACCGAGAAATTTTCCAATAACCATACCTCGTAATAAAATTAAGTGAAAAAGCATTACTAAAATCATCAAATTACAAGTGTTAATAACTCAAATAATTCGTATCCATTAATTACGAAAAGTCTCATTAATTCTTTCTCATCCGAGACTTCAGTTGAGCAGTAATACCGTATAGGTAATGTTAAGATGATATATCCGGCCAATTAGGATTCGCTATTTGTATATTTCTTTTTCGGTCTAATCACTGGTATTCAGAAGTCCAATGGACCCTGACTAATCCAGTTCGAACCCGGAGCCTTGCTTAAGGGGAATTCACTATTTTATGTATTTGTCCAATAAAGGTTTATCATTTATTATTTTTTTTTTAATATTTTGCTATCATTTATATTTTTTTAATTAGAGTTCACCATTTATTTAGAGTTTTTTTATATCTTTTAAGGATTTTTTTAAAAATTTAATAATTATAACTGTATATTTATTGATTACTTATCAAGTCAAAGGACTGTTCGCCTCTTTTTTTTTAAAGATTTTTCGTAAGATTGCGGGACATTTTCAATCTGTTATCTAAAATCGACTCTGGTTCGGAGTCTTCTCTGTTCGTAGCGAGCGGGCATGTCAAGTGAGATTCTAGCCTGTGCCTTCCACACAAAATCTACGGCATGGAGTGCACAGTTTGACAACTGCTTCGTTTCGGAATTCTTGATTAGAGGATTGCTTGCTAAAGACCAACCTGCTGGTCAATTTCCAAGTCTACCCGTGGATTGGTTTATTTTTTCCAAAAAGTACAGCCCGATTTTCAGAAAAAGCAGCTCGATTAATCTGGAAATTCAATAAATTCTTATTAATTCATAACTAATTCGTATTAAATTATTAATATAAAATAATTACAGTAAAAGTCATACATATGTGTTGATATTTTTGATAGTTAAGTCATATGAGTTTGAAAATGCCTAAGTTAGCTCTATTAGATTAGTTCTGTTACACTTTCAGTCTGAATCATCAGTATTTTACAAACGTTGGCCTCACATCATTAGCATAATTTTTAACAGGATAATGACGATTTGGACTGAAAGTGTAACGGAATTGAGCTTGTAGGACTGCAGTAGTCATTTTCAAACTTATTGGATTTAACTACCAAAATGGCAAATATTTAAGATTTTTAGTATCATTTCCTAGTATGTCTCTGCAGGAAAGTATTCGAAGTTCATCAGTAAGAGCTGGTTCAGACGGTCAGACACTTGTTTTCCTTAAACAAGAGTCTCGGATTTGAGTATTTGCTAATAGAGAAAACTTTTTTTTTTATAATCGAGGTATCCGAGCGCCTTCAGAGTTCGACTAACGGTGGTTGCGATGCCTCCTCCTCGTGGCACATGCAATATCCCACAAACATCGTGTGCCAGGTAAATCAGGATAAATCCTGACGGAAACTCATTGCTGGGGAGAGTTTTACCCCTTAATAAGTCAAACCTAATTCGAAATGGATTAATCAGTAGTCCAAAGAGTTATTGGATGCTAGTGCAAAAAAAAGTGTTTGAGTCAGGTCACTTAACTCTTCGGCAGTTGAGTTGAACAACTTATAATTAATTATTCAAATTTTAAAAAAAAATTAATAATTTATAATCATTTTTCCACTTATTTAACCAAACAACAATTGAATCTTAACATTTTCGTGAAATTTCTATTTTGTCGATTGAAAAAAGGGCAATGATTTGCCCATATGACAATGACTTCACAAGTAAACGTGCGAGTGGAATCCTTGTGTAAGCATCTGCGACAACGTGGCATCACTGCTTACGTACGACTTGTAAAGAAGAAAATGATATATCATATTTAATTGTATGTTTTATTCGTTAACGAGATAATTACGGTAAAATTCGTATATATTTATTATTTTTGGCGGTTGAGTTTTGCAAGTTCTAAAATGGCTAATCCAGTCCTATAACATCGGTTTCGTAATGCTTTTAATTCAAATCGCCATTACTTTGTTGACATGAACTTCACGCTGTTAATAGTTCCATTAACGGAATAGTGACGTTTCAGACTGAAAGTATAACAGAATTAATCTTGTATGACAGAATTAGTTATTTTCAAACTTATAGACTCGATTGTCAAAAACGATAAATATGTAGGATTTCTAGTATCATTTTCACATCTATTAACCGTGAATGTACAAGAGTTGATTGAAACTGATTTGAGTTGAATATCTTAGCCGTGCTTAGATCAGCTTCTCACTTAAATCAATAAACGACAGACGAGTAATATATATTGAATATCTAAGAGGAAAATCGGAGGACAATTTGGGGAAAACCGTAGGACTTCATTACTTGAATTTCCACCGACGCTTATTCAAAGCAAACATTTAGTTCGTCTCTTTGACAATGAGACCAGATTCATAAAATTAGAATTTCAAAAGAAAGTGGATTTGTTGAGGCATTAAGAAACTTCTTTCTCCTTAAATAAAGTCTCGGATTTGAATCTTGCAGATAGAAAAAATTTATCTCGGAAGAGTTTTACTCTCTAGCAAGTACACCAATCTCGAATTAATTTAGTTAGGACCCATTGGATTTCCGAATACTAGTGATCAGACAAAAAAATTAGAATTTCATGTGTTAATTAGGTAAGACTGTTTGGTAAAGCCAAATGAATTTCTCTTCGTGTGTATTACCCGATATTTGAAATCTCAATGGCCCCTTAAAGAGATGAAGTTTGATGGTGGCATAAGACTCTAATTCATAAACAAGAGATTTCAAATTTGATTCTCATTGTAAAAGTAATGTGTCCTTTTATCTTCCTCTATTTCCTATTCTTGTATTAGATTCGTGTGCCTCTTTTATCACCGAAAAATGAGAGACAAGAAATGGATTTTGGGGTCGTAGTACCGCCTCTAATCTAGAATAAAAAAAATTGGATTCGATTTTCAAGGTTGCCCCTTTTATCCTCATTCCTTCTATCTCCTTAATTTGTGTATCTTCACTACAAGAAAACTGCTGAATACTGACGGATATTCCCGACGGATAAACTGTCAAACAAAATCCGTCAGAAATACCGACGGAATGCAATCCGTAGGCATTTCCGATGGATAATCCGTAGGGGCTGTCAACAAGGTTTCTCGATGGATTTGCTGACGGATTATCCGTTAGAAAATTATCGACAGAATAATCCGTCGGTAAGTTCGTCTATATATCATGGCGGGAATAGCGCGCGAACTTTACCTACGGATTATTCCGTCGGTAAATCTGTAGGCAATTACCGACGGATTGCGCTCCATAGGCAAATCCGTCGGTATGTTATGGCAAAAATGGAAAGGAGGTTTACCGATGGATTTACCGATGGCCGAATCCGTCAGTGAATCATGGACACGACATTTTCCGACAGATATCCCATCGGTATTTGAATTTCATTGGCGAGAATTTTCCTGCTTTTCATCGACGGTGCCAATTTTCCGACGGATTTTCCGTCAGTAAATCCATCGAAAAATTGCTTATATATATCCGCAGCCCGGCCTCTCCTCTCGCATTTCCTTCGGTGATTTCTCTCCCGAGGTGTCTCCGGCACGATCAATTGAGTCCAAGCCGCGACCCATAGAGTCCGAGCCCCGATGCCTGAGCCCCGAGCCCCGACCCCTCGACACCTGAGCCCATCAACGGAGCAAGCGTGCCACGAGCTAGCCGAGCCCCGGCCCCGGCATCTAGCAAGTCCCGGCCCCGGCCTCTAACCAGTCCCAGCCTCGGCCTCCAAAGAGCCCCACCGAGCCACGGTCAGCCTCGGCCAAGTGCTACCTCGAGCCCGGAGTAGACCCACCAAGGCCACCCGAGCCACCGACCGCCACTACCGGCCCCTCGAGCCCAATCCTTGTCGCCGACGACCACCCAAGATTTTATTTGTATTTTTCTTTTTTCCGGATAAATATTGTAAATATTTCTAATTAATAAAATTTACTTTCTTGATTGGTTCACTATTTTATATTAATGATATTTTATTAATTTATATGATTGATAAATTGAACATATAAATAATTACAAAATAAAATATATCAATATTTATAAAACGCACCAATGCCTGGAATTTCCCGATGGATAATCCGTCTCGAGCGGGCAAGCCATTGGTAATTCTCTACGAATATGTTGTCGGCAATTCTTAATTTTCCAACGGATATCCGTCGGGAATCTGTCGAAATTAAATTCCCGACAAGGGAAAATGCGACAGCGCGTATCCATTGGCAATCCGTCGGGAAAGTCATTAACCGACATATTTCCGACGGATCCGTCCGTCGGAAAATAACAGTTTTCTTGTAGTGATTCATTCACTGAAAAAAAATATAAGCAACTTTAAATTCAATTATTATCAATTAAACCCTTTTTCCATCCTTATAATATTCGTCTCTTTCTCTATCTTATTCTCGCCTCGTGAGTGAGTCTTCTTTGTAACAGAAAAATCTAAATACATGTTGACTAATCATGGTTAGTTGTGTGTGTAAATAATGTGGTTAACTTGACTCATGATTATTTGATACGTCAGGAATAGATGTAACATTATTTTAATAAAGTGAATATTACAAGTATTGGATAGAGAAAAATAATGTAACACGTTTTACCATTATATTAACGCTTAAATAATTATTGATGGAGATTACGGATAACGTGACGAGCTCTGCTCATATAAGAATTTCTCCCCAACACTTTACCACAATGGAACACTGCTTCTCTAAGGACAAACATCTATCAATACTAATAATGCCGCGGCCAAGCCGGCTACATACCGGTTCGGGTTTTATGCCTCCTGTTCTTCGGAAAAATAGTTGTTTTTCGATGTGCAGCTTGTCGGGTGCCCCAAGTACGATGATGATCTTCAGTGTAATTTTGCTGCATCGAAGGTGTTCCAGCTTTATAAGCTAATGTTTCTTGCTCCACACCGCACTTATAAGGCCGGGCCATGACTCCTGGGTCCGTCAGTTCATTCAGTGGGCTCCTTTGTGGTTCATCCAAGCTGAACTTTATGAAGTGAGGATGTACTCTTAGTACAGTAGTATAAGACTTTGAGTTCGATCCTCACCGTGGGAGTTATGTGCCATTTTATATTTCTTTATTTCCTTTCCTTGTAATAGAGAAAGTCCTCTGTGTAATAGGTATATCGCGTATCAAAACGTGATGTTTCAAACCAATAATATTTGAATATTTCTAGGGTGTTTTTTCTTTTATTTTTAAGGTTTTATAAAAAAAAATCTTAATATGGTTGAATCTTATTGGTTTGCAATGTCATGTAAGCACTGTCACGTAATATACTCGTTAGATAGAAGACACTGTCACGTAATTTACTCGTTAGACAGAAGACACTCTCCCTACATTACACCTTTGAGTCTCCCTTATCATTGAAAAAATGGCTAGTTATGGTGAAGTGATTTCTTCAATACCTTGATCTATGAAGTTTGATAAAGTTCAATACCAACAGTGCCTGAAAACACAAAACAACCCTGCTGTGAAAGATGTTCGTATATTTTATCCATATTTATATTAAAAAAACTGAGAAAGATGGTTTGCTATAGTTAGTATCGCTCTTGACGCGTAATCTAGAGGTCTCAGGTTCGATCTCACCAGTGAGATTACAATCATTTTCCAATTTTAGTTCATTAATTTTGACCATGAACCGTCTGTTTTAGGAACATCTCGAATTATTAAGATCACCAAATGTAATGGTTAGGGTTTCATTGTGATTAAACAAATGGATTTTGACCAATGGAGAGGAGGTGGGCGAGGGGATCAATTTGTGGGTAAACCAATATGTAGGAGTTTCATTGTCATGTTGATAGCTTTTCACATTCATAAAAAATTGGCAAGTGGAACAATCATGCATGTGTGTTTAGGGAGAAAGTCTTATATTTTATCGGTATATTTGAATGCCAGTAATTACATGATGTCACAGACAAATAAGATTTAATTATTTTTAAAGTTTTTTTTTTATTTTCAGGGTTTTGTAAAAAAATCTTAAAATGGTTGTATCGTATTGGTTCGTGACACCAGTTAGTTATACAGAAGATCTCTCTTGTTCAGGACTGCTACTGTGAACTCAAATTGGAAATATGAAATCTTACCTTATTTGGTCATTAACTAATCATGAATTAACTAAAAGAAGGAACTTTTTTTTTTTTGGTTGCATGGTGAAAGAGTAGAAGGAGTTGGATTTCTCAACCATGTTGGGAAGCTGACTGGGACTTTGGAACCATGCAAATGATAAGGCAAGAGAAAGTGGAAAGTGATGGATTTGGATTGCCAAATGTGTATAGACACATACATAGTAAGTGTTATTTCAAAATAAAAGGTATGTACTGTGAAAACAAATTTGAAACTAAGAAATTTTAAACTCGAAATTCGCAGTTGATACTTCTTATTATCTCTATTCCTCGAGAAATCCTTCGGTGATCTTACCTCAGTGGGAGAAATTCTTGTACATAATGAGTCTTTTCATGACAGTACTGACGTAATATCACAAATAAATAGAATTCGGTAATTTTTTTAAAGTTATTTTTTATTTTTATGATTTAATTAAACTAACCTTATTAGTTTATGACGACACATCGATACTGCCACGTGGTGTACTACCCGTTACACACAATGCTTCATTCGTCATGTGATGTGAGGAAACAACCAATCAAATTGTAACAAACACGAGCAAATAGTATTAACCATCCGAATAATCAGCATAATTGTATACTAATTTGGCTATTTTGATGAGTCCGTTTTGATGACACTTTTTGGTATATAAAGTTTTGAATTTAAGTTTTACGAATCGATAACGAATATCTCTAATGTATTGTTAGATTTCTTAAACTCGAGAGAAACGGTGAAATGTTATAATAGTTCCACCAACTTATAGAAGGCATACAATTGGAAAATTTTTATCTTTTGTTGGATCAGTTCTGCTCGAACATAAATTAATTGTAACTCATTGGTCTTCTGAAACTGTACACTAGGTAGTTTCGAGTATTATCTCTGATTAGATTTGAGTATTATGAGCTCAACAAATCCATGATCGAAAATTTTAACTTTCAATCATACCAAAATCTTTTTCAGATATTACCTTGAAATATACGAAAAATAAATAAATAAATAAGCACTAATCTGCAAGACCTATGCACACAAACAATAACGAATGCAATTTGACCTTTCTACCCTACTTGAGAATTAATTGAATGTCTCTGTCTCTTCAATCAAAAGCCATGCGGTTTTCTTCTTGGTTCACTCTTCGGACCTTGAAGAGGTCGAGCCGGGAATCCGCCAGCCGCAGCGAGTAGAGGGCTCTCTTGTACTCGCCCCAGGTGAAGGGCTTGTATAGGCTGGGTCTCTCGGCCGAGACCAGCTCGAGTCTCGGGTTGATCCACGCCCTCGACGGCGGCGCCCCGAAATACACGGTCGACATCCTCGGTTTCACCGAATCCGAGAGTATCGCCCTGTGCCTTACACTCGTGAACCTACCATTCATCATAACCTGCACTTGTTAGTAACAGAGTGATGTTAAGGAGAGAAACTGCAGTGACGACCTAATTTTTCCCATTACAATATATTGTGCTTTTTTCAATGTACAAGTGAGATAGATATGTTTAAAATGGGATAAAATAAAGAGGGAATAAAGGAATACGAGAGTTCAATTGATGAGAATCGAACTCATGACCTTTGGGTCCCGAGTCAATAGTGGTACGTACCACTGGATAAATCCCCATTTTCTCTATATTATAATTTTTTTTATACATATACTTATAATTATATTAAATCAACTAAATAACTAGTGGTCAGCACTACTCTCATTAATATAATACAACTAAAATCCAATATAATTCAAGAAACCGATATTCTAAGGCTCGGGCTCAATGAATGTAACTTCCAACACATGTTTAGACAAGATGCAACATACTACGATTCATCAAATCGTATGCGAATGCAGTTTTAAACCACTCAGATACTGTCCTTAGTGAATAAGAAACGTCATGCTTTCTTTGTTGAATAGGAAGTAGGAATTAGTAATTATAACACAGCCACCTTCTATGTAATATTCGAGCATTCATATGTACCGGAAAGAATATTAAACGAACTGAAGAACTAACATTTGACAGTAATCCCATCAAGGTAATACCACCAAATGCCCAGTAAGATTCAATAACCCAATATCATTCGATGCCTTGGCCCAAGTGTACGAAGGTATTCAAATTTGAAATCTCAAACTTATCAAAACGCATGAAAATGAGCCGCTGACCTGTAAGGCGTCACCTACGATGACGCAAAATTCATCAGGATCGGGAGGCACGGGGACCCACAAGCCGTCGTGCAAGATCTGGAGGCCTTCCACATCGTTAGATCTCAGCACGGTCAAGATCTGAGGGTCGGAGTGCTCTCCAAATCCGAACCTACCGTGGACGCGGCGCACGGGATGATTGAACTCCATAGGTGGGTCGCAGCAGCCGGTCCTCGGGCCCTTGATGCGCGGAGGGTAGTGGTTGATCCTCAAAGAGGGAGTCGCTTTGGACGTCCCTGATGAGCCTGCTGAAGGCTCTCCTATCCGAGAGCTGTAAACCCTCCCACACCAGATCAAGAATCTCGCTCGCGAGCTCCCTGACCGTATGCACGTAGCTACTAACTGCGGATCTGCACGAATTAAAATAACGATCATAGATAAAGCGGGATTGGTACAGTTGTTATCACTTTAGGTCTAAAATCAAGAGTTTTTAGTTCCTTTCTCACCGGTGAAACTCTCCGTACTCCTCTATTCTGTATCTTGACAAAGAAAAGGATTTTACATGGTAACATCAGTCCCAATACGAGATTAAATCATCTTGCATCCGACCAAACCCAGTAGGAATTCCGATGCCCACTCATTCCCATATCCCTTTTCGGATTCATACACTTCTTTATAATTCGAATATAAGATATCGATTTTGAAATTAACATAATGTTTATTTCATCATAAAGTTGTAACTTTCAATGAAAATTAAGGTAGTGTCTGTTTGTTTGGTCCACCCAATAGGATTTCCTTTGCCCATTTTATACTCTGGACCAAGAGACTTGGAGTATGCAAGTCTTGTTAGCGGGACTTGCTGCATTCCTCGATTGCTCTTTTCCTCCTATCTCCTTATGGCCGATGGGCACCATTGCGATCGAAAAATACAAAAAATTTATATGATATACTGTGCCCAATTTTCGGTTCTAAGGGAAGTTTCTAAGTTTAGAAGGTGACAGGAATAAAAGGAAAATAAAGAGATATGGAAAGTCCGATTAATGAGAATCGAATGCTGGATCTAATAGTTCGAGATCGAGCACAGTGATTTTATTCCTGTTCTAATGATTTCGGATGTTCAGGAAACCAAAAAGCTTCATTTGAGGAGGGAAAAGGGTCATATTAATTTTGAACGAAAATAAAATAATACAGTATCTGCGGAAAAGAGCCTTTTTTTTTATCATTCTTGGGAGAAAGTTTCGGTCAACCATTCAATTATTTGTTACTTTTAACTAAATGTCTCGGGTTCGAGTTTTTGTGGATGGAGAAAACTCATACTGGAAGAATTTTACCACTTAGATGGGCCGACTCGGTTCGAACTGGATTAATTAGTAATCCAGTGAATTTCTGGATACTAGTTTACACACCCAAAAAAATAATTTTTGTCACAAAAAGCTTCAAAAGTTTGTTTCCATATGTGAGTGTTATCAACAGTAAAAACTTGCCAAAAATATGCTTTCTCGGCCCTTTGGCTTAAGATCAAGTGTTAGCATCTGTTTTTGTCACTTTAAAATGCTAAGATAAACCATGAATAGGTCGAACTCTTGTTCTCAAACCATAAGCTTAGACCGATCATGGATGGATTCGGAGAGGTGTGTAAGGGATCGCCCCTCTAAACTTGAGAAAATTCACAAATTATTGCATAAATTTCTCTTAATTTTATCTATTTCTTGTTAAATCATCTTATTCCACCCCAATGAAGCTCATCATCTTACTTTTTCATGGTTTCGTCCATTTGCATATGAACTCCTAATATCCATAAATTTAATAGATTCTGACTGATTGAGATTTGAGTCAGTCTGTTTGTCAATGGGTGAAACTTAGGAGGAACCGATTCAACATACAAAGAAATATCGCTGGATGAGGAGTTGAACTGATTCACTAAGATATAGAGTTCATGACCTAAGCCAGAATTCAAACCTATGTCATGGGCGAGTCTTCTGTGTAACGGACATATTATGTGATATATGTTATATTTATAATTATCTATACTGATATATTAAACAACCATCGATTTATGTTATATGAAATATGATATAACTCTTATACATAAAAGATTTTTTTCATATAAAGGAGGAGGAACATCTGTCAGCTCGGGGATGGATCAAGAAAATCTGTCAATGGGTGCGAAAATTAATAGACTATGAATATGAAGAATTAAAGGGACGCAAAATAATATAATCCATTAAAAAAATAGAAAAATTAGGTTAAAGTGTACGTAGAATTTCATGAATTTTTCTGGATTCAGGGTACCTAAATTCATCCCTGTGTCAGCTAAACTTACGCCAAAATTTGAATTAACCACGAAAGTTGAATTTGCAAAGGATTGACGTATTCAAAGAAGTATGGCAAGTACCTGAATTTGCTTGGTTCATCGGAGATGGCTTTCGATATATCAGCAACACTCCTAGAGTCGGACTGAAGGAGAAGGTACTCGAGCTCTCCGGTATCACCGTTCGGGCCAATCTTCCTGCATCCATACCCGAACGGGTTCGCAGGTCCGGCTCGGTGCTTCTCTTTCATGGGCTTGGCAAAGAACTCGACCGCTTCCTCCTCGAGCCTCGCGACCGTGTCTCGTGGCACTCCGTGGTTGACAACCTTGAAGAACCCGAACTCCTCGCACACTTTCACGATGGTTCCCGAGAGCTCGGACCGGTGGAGGGAGAGGTCGATGGTCGGGATCTCGATGGCCCGAGTCTTCCGGGACTGGAGGTTCGGGCTCACGGTAGGCACGACCATTGCTTCTAGCCAGGAATGTGGACTAGTTCTGGAGGCATGGTCGTTGGGTGAGCTTGATGGGTATTTATATATCAACTTAGATAGAGAGAGGTTGAGGGAGAGAGAGTTTTTTTTTTTTTTACAGAAATTCTTAGATGATTTTATGTTGTCACATGACGTGAGAAAGTACCAATCAAAATGTAAAAAACGAGTAAATTAGTATTAATCTCCTGAGCAGTTGTCATAATTA
Organism: Lagerstroemia speciosa; assembly: GCA_037672795.1. Lineage (NCBI taxonomy): Eukaryota > Viridiplantae > Streptophyta > Magnoliopsida > Myrtales > Lythraceae > Lagerstroemia > Lagerstroemia speciosa. Next base: position 2,892,418 of record CM075293.1, on the reverse strand, counting down.
ATACTAATCAAAACAATTTGATTGGTTCATCCTCACTGTATCTTTGTGAGGGAGGACCATCCAATATTTTTTCGTTTACCTATCTGATATGATATCTGAAAACCTAACGAATTCCAACTAATTCATATTCGAGCCGGGACAGTCCACTGACATATAGAACTCTCCCGATTACTATTTTTTCATTCACAAGATCCGAACCCGAGACGTCACTTAAAAGCTCTAACTAATTCTGATTTGAATCGGGACAGTCTACTGAGGATAGAGCTCTCCCAATCATGATTTTTTTTCATTCATAAGATTCAGATACGAGACTTTACTTAAAAAGAAGGTATATCGAATTATCTCAATTAGGCAAGGGGTTTAACATTGACAGGTAAGAGGTTTTCTGAAGAACAAATATGGCTGACCATAGAAGACGTGGACTTGGCATTTGAGAATGTTGACAGTTCAAAAACATAAGGATGAAAAGAAGAAACCCTAAAATGTTGTGTGGTTAGCATCTCTTATGCGCTGGGAAGATTTCGAATACGAATTTTATAAATAAAAAAATTATAAATAGATCCCAAATTATAATGAATTTTATACATATTAAGAATATATATTAAAAAAATTTGAAAAGAAGAAATTTATAATAGAGAATCCAACTTCTCTCTTGTGGCCATGTGGAGTATTTTACAAGTGTTTGAAAAAAATGTGAAGTTGGTTATAAAGTTTAGTGAACATACATAAAATAGTTGTAGAGTTCGTTGTAATATAGGAATACTATATTATTTTTATGCAAAAACTTTACCAACCACACTGTAAAATTTTAATCTGTGTAATTTCATATTATAATGAACTTTACAAGCAGTCGTTGTAATCTGTGATGTAAAGTGCAAAGTGGGTGTTGTAATCACCTTACATCCAACCAGATACCACCTTAGTGTTCGCTGGAACTCCACTTCATTCGTTAAAGCATAAAAGTGGAAGAATTTATATGTAATGATGTTATCGCATGGCAATACTTATATTATAGAAAAATTAAAATAATTAAAATTTTATTTGTTAGTATTATCATGTAAACACCGATAGATCTTGACACTGCTGCACAGAAGACTTGCGGGCATAATCAGTCGTTTTTATGGAACTTTATGGTCTCTTCCAAAAGAGTATGTGGTGATTGATAAACTAGAAGGGATTTTTTTTATGTACTAGTAGTATTCAGAAGTCATTTGAACGACTGACTAATCCAGTTCAACCTAGGTTAGCACATTAAAGGATAAAAATCTCCTATCATGAATTTTTTTTATTTACAAAAACTCAAATCCGAAATTTTTATTTAAGAGGAATAAATGTTTTGTCACTTGAATCAACTCATGTTAATAATTTAAGAGGATTTTTAAGACGATGAAACATTAACACCAAAGGGGTTGGCCTAGTGATTTAAGGAAAGGAGGCTAAGGGCAAGAACTTAGTTCGATTTCCCGAACATCATTTACCATTTGTTTGGATGGAAGTTAAAGCTAAGGAATGGAAGGGAATGGAGTGAAGGGAAAGGGACAAAGGAAAGGAAAGGGAAGGGATGGAAGATTTTAATCTTGTTTGGATGTACTTAACAAAGGGAAGGGCAGCAAAAAGATTTTTATTTAATTAACTATATTATCCTTCTTGTTAGTGCTGGCCACGGGCCGGTTTGGGCCCGGAACCGCCCTAAACCGGAACCGCCCTCGAACCGTGAGAGCTAAGGTTCAGGGCTGGTTCCAGCTGCCTTAGAAACCGGAACCGCCGGTTCCGAACTGAAATCTGAACCGGCCAGGAACCGGCGGTTCCAAACCGGAACCGTAAAGAAATAAAAAAAAATGTCTAACCCCCAGCTGGCAGGGGTCCGAACCGCTGGTTCCAGGCCTCCGGTTCGGAATCGGATGGAACCGCGGTTCGGAACCTGAACCGTCCGGTTCCAAACCGCCCCTGAACCGTCCAAAGGAAGGTTCAGGGCTAGTTCCAGGGGGCCACGGAACCGGAACCGCCCGATTCCTGAACCGTGGCCAGGCCTACTTCTTGTGAGTTACTTAACAAAAAAAAAAAGATATGGATAACTTAAGAAAGATTTTTAGTTAATCTTTTCGGTTTACATAAGAGACACGTAAGCCTAGAAATGGTAGAAGAAAGGGAAATAAAATGACCACAGGAAGTCCCACAAGTAATATCAAACATAAGACCTCTAGGTCACTAGGCGTGAATTGTACCAACTGTACTAAGTCCTCTCTATCAAATGTTTAGTTAATTGACTATAAAAGATATTGACGGGTTGTTGTTTCATCACTGAACAAAACCTCTCTAATGAGAGATGGATTTAAGGGCAGTGCGGGATCATTGTCACAGAACTCAAGAAAGCTCATGCAGAGTATTTTTTTTTACTTAAATTTTCTCTATTTTTTTATTGAATTATCTTATCTCGTGCCACTGGAAATTATCGCATTTCTCTTCTATTAAATTTCGACCCCTTAAATGAGTTTTCTGAATCCGCCCCTGAATCCGATGATATATAAATATGCACATCCAACTATCTAAGGTTTACGAGTTGTGTTTAGTAGGGCTGATAATTTTGGAACCGGTAAAGTAAGATTGTGTTCCATCCAAGAATTATATGGTCCGAAAAATAAATTAATAATTAAAAAATATTTTTCTAAAATAAAAAATATAAAAGTAGTTGAGAAAATTTATCGCGCTAATGAGTTGAACCGATACGGTCCGATAAAATAGTGTGTCGTACTCGGGTCATGCCTTATCTACTCACCATCTTATCGGACAGTGACGTCCCGGCATGTAAGCTTATCAGGTCGGGCTGTCGGGCCTAGCAACACTGTATCGGCCAGAACTACTACCCCGCGATCTTTATTGACCAAACAAGCGTGCAACCATTCCACCCATGGACGGGGGAGATATTCTTAGAAGATCCTATCCCGCCACGTGACGCGAGGAAATACCAATCGGATTGTGACAAACATGCAAATTCGTGTTAATCGTCCGAGTATTTACCTTAATTATTACTAATCAGATCAATTTATTTAGTTGTTTATCGCCACATTACCGTGAGGTGGGACCATCCGAGATTTTTTGCATAGACAAGACATGAAGCAAAGAAGAACCAACCAAACGTGCAGAGGCCATCTATGTGATGATGACCCAGTCGAACAGACACCAAGGATAAGGAAACATGGAGGTCAATGCATTAACAGATATAATGCAGATTCTGTTCTGTCATTCTTTTTTTTTAATTTGGACCCAATTTCGCATATGAATGCACTGATAAAAATATTTAAAGATATTTTATGGTTATTTAGGAAATAAAATACTTGGCAATAAGATCGTATAGGTCAGTTAGGTTAATTATTAGTTGCAGGGTTTGGCAATATCATATTCAAATATCATTCTAATATTCTAAATTATTTGTTTCCCAGTTTATTTGATTTTTTGACGTAATAAATAGACAGATTATCTTATATTATCTTTGAGTCAGTCTGTCTGTCATTCTAATAAGAATATACTCCTGTGGTTTCAAATTATGTCCAATCGCATTTATTTCTTTCGATATTCTTGCTCCCCTTCTCTCACATGAATTATATAAAATTTGTCCTGCACTACTATTTTTTCGATTTCAAGATGGTGGCATCCTCTGTTTTGAAGGGAAGTCTTGCATGTATCAGTGTTATTACGTTGCATTACTTATATGGTGACACCAATTAATGAAATTTATTCATTTTTATGGTTAATATTTTGTTTCTAAATTTTTATAAAAAATAATATTATAAATAGATGATTTTTATTAATTGGTTTTACCGTGTAAATACTGTTACGTGATGACATCGTTATACAGAAGAACAAAATTAATCTTTGGAAGGGTAAGAATGTTCTAGATCCCCATCCAAACAACCCTATAACTATACTTTTAAAAATTGATGTAACACTTAATTTTAGTATTATTCAATTGAACAAATTTGGAGAATGGACTATTTAACTTCTATATTGGGCACTCTAATTAAAGTGAATTAGGTCTGATAAATTTTGGCACGACATAATAATTCGATACTACATAATACAAAGTTAGGCAGGTTTAGACTGATTCTAAACGGTTTTCGTGTCTGAACAGTTTGATATGTGTAATGTGTAACCCGTTTACATAATCGGGTTGAATCTATGTAACCTGACATGACACAATTAAATATATTTCATTAGATGACTGTGTCAAACCCAATAACTTATTCAAACATATTAATTTAAAATTATAATTATGCCATACATTTAGTTATACAGGTTAAATGTGTCTTGTCATGTCAACTAATTTTAGACGGGCCATGTTCGTGTTTGAAGTTTCTAACTTGTTTATTAAAAAGGTCATATGCAAATTGAGATATTTTTTACATGAACACATTTAGACACAGCACGTGTTGTCGGGCTTAGAGTCAATCCCATATTAGGATGTCACCCAAAAGAAGGAATGGATGAGATGAAAAGAATTGTTTGCAAATTCCAAAAATCTTAAAACAAATCACTTGATTTTTAACAGATAAAAAAAATAATTATGAATTATTACATTCTTTTTTACTGTATTTCATTTATTTACTATAAATCATTTGATTAAACTTCTGAACGGTCCAGCAACTAAATCGTATAAGCTTTTTCACTATGTACCGGCGGATGGGAGAGTGATTACTGGTGGTTCAATTCCAATAACCTTGACAAGGGTTCTCATGAATTCTGAGAGAATATGTGCCAGATAGCACAACTTCGGTCCACCGGTCGGGTGATGGTTAGAGTAGTTTTTTAGATCAACCGAAGTACGGCTTGGGTTCTATGATCAAGACGAGCTCGAGTCAGTCTATAGCCTCCCTAGGCTCGGGCTGCACAAGCTCCAGTCTATTGAACGACTTCAACCAGAGCTCAAGCTCAGAAAGCGATACTCTGCCCAACTCAGCCAAACTCCCGAGCTCATGCATCACAACTCTAGTCCGTCTCGGGTCTGTCAATGCTCTCAGCTCGAATTGGTCCGCTAATGCATTGCGAAGAACTAGAAAGGCTAAGCTTCTCTGCAACCAGCAAAAAAGAAGACTGCATCTCCCGCTGAAATATATACATTATAAAACAGAGAAAAAAATGATTCACGAAGTTCGGTTTTAACTCGGGCAATGAGAAGGGCAGAGAGATCAGATCAGGTGCAGGCTAGTGAAAGAAACTAGGTTATGGAAACCATATCAATCAGCTACTCGACTTGCAGCATCTTTAGAACCCGAACCGGAAACACAACTCTTCTCCACACTGTGAAAGGCCAACAAGAAATGATAAAATCATTATACAATGAGGAAGCAGAAAGAAAGAACCTCGAAGGATCCATTCTGTCTATTCGAAGTTTTAACAGCATGATAAGAGGGAAATGCATACCAAGGAGAGTTGGAAGCCCGGGAACCAGAGATACTTCTACGATCAGAAGGAAGGCTATCTAAATGATGAACTGAAATTAGACTTTCACTGATGGGATCATCAGATTTGAGAGAATCCAGCAGCCTAGGATCATTTCTGGAGCTGACTCCTGTCAATGCATTTAGAGCACGTGATCAGATGTATAATCCTACATTGTCAATTCATGGGATAGTTATAGCAGCAAAATCCAATAGCTCAAAGCATCAGAGCACAGAATAGTATCAGCTGGCCAAGATTCTGCAGAAATACACTCAAGTAGAATAGGAAGAGAATACTGATTCTTTCTATACTAAAGATGAGATAAATCCGGTTTAAAGTGCTTTAATCTCAACTCATCAAGAATTCTATTGATCAACAATCTTTCATGGACATAAAATGTGTCTTTTATCATTCACTCAGTGACATCGATTGCCAGAAAAAATCCATGCAAGACAATAAAATCTACATGCGAGCTAATTTATTGCCATTCAAAACCGATACAATATGATTCGGGTATATTTTAGGTATAACAGTGGTTATACCTAAACCAAATGGTAGAACACCAGTAAAATGCAATCAACAGTACCTGTATGGACAATGTAGAATTGCACAAGAAAAGCATAAACATAAGGCAGTTCAATTTAAAATCTGAAAGATCCACCATACCTTGAAAGATGATTATTAAAAGGAAGAGAACTGTGATTAGCATTGCAGCTACGCTGCTGGTTGAAAATGACCTTGACAAAGCAGCTGCTTTAGCCTTCTTCAATGCTTTCATGCGTTCAACCATCATCCGTTTTCTCACTGCCACCTCTGCAGTATCCCTGACTAACTTCTGATCGGCACCATCGAGCAGGGGACCTTTTGGTGGCCTAGGTGGCTTTGGGTGTTTCCTGGAGTTGGTTAAGGGGCGTTTTTCTTGCACATACACCTTGTCCAGAAAGGGAACATTTTCCTTCTTGTTTTCTGTCAAACTACATTCCACATCCTTGCCATGTCTAAAACTATTGCTACAAAAATCTACGCAAGATTCACCCTTCGATGAACCATCAAACCTCAAAACTCCGCCCAACACCCTTTTGAGATCTTTTTTCTTCTGTGAATTAGGTGGAGAAGCATCTTCGGCCCTCTCTTCTTCAGAGGTCGTCCCACCACTTTCAAGATCCACATCAGGATCTGTGTATTTCTGATTCAGCTTATCCATGCTCGGATCTCGGAGTACAAAATTCCAGTAAATCATAAGCTGCTTTTCATACATATAGAGGAACTAAACCCACAAATGCAGCCCTGTCATTCAAATGACATAAATTAGTTGAACATTCAAAGCCATGTTGCCTCTGCTCAAATCAAAACCCTAAAGATCATAAGGTCACTGGAAATGACAAACAATTTACCCATAAAACTAGTTGCCTGATTTCCAAATGAAAGAATGCAGCTCCTGGATTTGCTGTTTTGGCTAATTTCATGTACTCAGCTTACCATTCACACACGCCAACAAGCACAAGTGTCCAGCGATAAGCATGTGTGCTATAAATGCAGATCAATCGAACCGGTATTGCAAGAGCGAATCTCTAATGCCAAATGCAAGAAATCACCCAATCATCCAACTGTTGAAAGAGGTCGCAGGTCCAAAATGACAATGTAGCGTCTGGAACCGTTCCAGCACTGTACGATAACCGATCATTTACAAACAATAAAAATCGAAGGAATTAAGAGCCCCCGCAATGGAAGAATCCTTCACAACCGAAACAACGAAGCAAGATCCGAAATGCACTTCGAATCAAACTGCAAACTTGAGCCAAATAAGGCGAAAAATCATCGGTTCATGCCGTAAACGTAGAATCGGAGGGAGGAGAGATCAAAGTACCGTCAATCGATGCGAAGAACCGGTACGAGGAAGGGAGAGACGAGGAGACATTCCGCGTTCAGAGACCGCCGAGCGCACCGAGCGGCGGCATTTGATTTCAAGATTAAATTAATTTTTTGAATAAATTATTTTTTTATTGTCTAAGCTACAGACTCGTCCAAGAGCGAGAGAAGAATATTCAGAGGGATATGTCGTTGCCGACTTGCCGTCTTCCGTTTGCTGAGAGAAATCGAAAAGCCTAGAGGCTGACTAATTCACATTTTAGGTTCTAAAAATCATTATTTAATAATAATTAAATTTTAAGAAAAAAAATATATGTAATTAATAAAAATATATGGGATTCATAATTACGAGAGATTATTATATAAGGTTAGCTCACCACGTCATCCGTGAACTCCACCAATAAAAATTTAACATAATATCATTAAGTGCTAGATCATTTTTTTCTATTCATTAATTGTATTAATTTTTAATGATAATTAAAATATTTAATTACGTGTCAGATATTTACAGGCTAAATTTACTATATCATCTGTAAGTTCAACTCACCTAAGAATTTTCGTGTAATTACAGTGTGTGCGTATGGGCCTCCTCCAGCTGAAAAATAAAAAAGAAAGACAGGTTAGATAAGCTCACCTATCGGTTGATAGAGGTGTAAATAAAAAAATCGGAAATTCGAAAAATTGAAAATTCCGACCCAATCCAAATTGAAGAACTGGATTATGGATTCCGAGATAAATTGAAGATGGTTTTCAAGGTGAAAAAATAGACCGAAAAATTCGGACCCTAACCTGAAAATTTGACGGGACCTGATATCAACTGAAAGTTATATTAAGTTTATATTATATGTAATAAATTATTTTATTATTAGATTTTGATAATACAAATAATATACTTGATATTTTTAAAGTTGAATCTGGACTCATATTTATGTTTTTACACTTTTAACGCACAAAATGTTTATAATTATATTTCTCATTTATTATAATAAATTTTATTTTACTATTTTCATATTTGATTAATTATTATATTAAAAATTAAAAATCGAGGCACGAAAAACCGTCCGAAAAAACCAAACCATTAGTGATAAGTTTTTATAACTCCTAAACAGTTCTTCATTTAAGTTTTTTAACTTGAAAAAATGGGTTTGGCCAAAAAAAAAAAAAACCCGGACCGATAATTTCCGGGAAAAAAGGGGTCCGACCTGCCGTTTACCCTCCTACTGCTGGATCGATAAGCTCACCGAGGGAGATTCCTGGAGTCTGCTTCCGATCTCCGTTGCCGGAAATGTATCGTACTCGTCTCGTCTCCGTGCTTCTCCTCCTGCTATCTGAGTCACTGACCGGGCGGGTCAGCTCCCACGAGGAGTCGGGCGAGTGGAGCTGCGACTCGTCTGCATCGGCGATCCGGGTGGAGGCCGCGTTCCGTCCGGGAATCGTCACTCTCGACGGCCATGCGGATGATTGGAGCGACGTGGACGGCTCCGAGTTCTCCCTCCTCCCGGCTGTCGACCCCGACGATGACAAGGAGTACGCCGGCGGGAAGATGACCGTTAAGGTACCTTGTTCGGTTCCATCTGCCCTCGTTGACTTTGAACCAGGCGATGTTCATGTGCATGTGCGTGGTACTGCTATCTGATTGATTGATTGATCGACAGATTCTCTGTTTCGGCTGACGGTATCTTGCTTTTGTGTGGTGTTGTAGCTTTGGACTAGCTTTTGTGTTTTCTTAAGCATGCCATTGTCTTTGATCCATGCAATGTCTAATTTCAGACGGAGCTGGCCTTGCTTGTAGGTGTGAAAATTGTAGGTCGAATATCTCGATTTCATGTGCTTGATTTGATTTGATTTGATGGTCTGTGGGATCTGTAACAGGCTTTGCATGATGGGAAAGACATCTACTTCTTACTGCAAGTTGATGGGGACTATGCTTACTCCAAAGGGTAAGATTAAATTTCATTGATCAAGAAATGCTTAGTGATTTGAGATATATGACAGGGATGCTTGGTTGGTTGAGCATTTTCGGTGTTACCCAGTCTTGCTAGTAGGAGATGGCTATGCTGAAAACTTCCCTAGATTCAATACCATCACTGGGCTTGAAAGTGGTGGAGGGAAAGATATTTGCATGCTGTCTTGTGGACTTGAAGTTAGTCTGAGAAATGAAATTCAAAAGTCTGTCCTGTTTATTCTGTTCAATGGAGAGATTTTTATCTGTATGAAGCTGTTTATCTTTTTGAGTGAAGATATTTTTCTTTGTATGATGCAGTGAGAACACTAAATGCCCCTCAGTTGCTCTCATGTTCCAAATTGGTGATAATGCAACATACCACAATGTAAGTTTTCGTACTCTTTTGAAAATTTCCACTTATCCTTTCCTTTATTATGAATTAGTTTGATCTGTTATTTATATTAAATAGATGGGAGGGTGCAACGAGGGAACTGGTAATTGCAACAGCAAGACATGCAAAGGTCATGAGGTTGACATCATGCACTTTTCAATTGGAAATGCCATCCCGGGACGACTTTATGGTGGCAATCCAATAGACAATGGAATGGGGAATGGAGGTGACAGGTGAAAATACTTTGTTCATATATCTTTATTGTTCAATAAATGTTATGTAGTTGGATTTACTTTGGAAGAAAGTTGGTATTAAAATATGAGGTTGGTGAATAGGTTTGGCCATTTGGTGGATCTTTATGGTTGGACACCGCATTGCAGATATATTGATGGAACAGGTCCTTCTGGTAATTCTTTTAATATTTAGTCCATTTGCTCCATTCCAGTGGAAAGTGAAATCTGCAAACAAGGAAGAGGAGTAATTTTGCTCTTTATCACAATGTTAGAAATGGGCCAAAAAGGCAGAGGCTTGCTAATTATGCCATATTCAATACCCAATGAGGAAGAAGAATTCATATTTGCCGTTTCTTAGTTTCCAATCAGGATTTGCAGTTGGTAGCTGAAAAAACAAATTGCGTGGAATGACTCTTGACAGCGTGACTGTGACTTCACTGAGAGATTGTATCTCAGTTCCAATTTCTTGCACTTCAGAATTTTGTGAAAAAAGATGGAGTTTAATTCACTTTCATTCTGGTTTCTCTTGAAGAGTTAAAGCAAACTGAATATGTCAGTAGGAGCGCTTTGCATAGAGAAATGGTTCACTGAAGATGATAGCATGCTCTATCTGTTATATAATGCTTTCTAATTTGTTGATTTGGTTTCCTATTTTATTAGTAGGATTATGTATATTTCTCTGAGAATAATCGATCAGGTAGGGCACAAGATAATTGAGTGAGATCCTTTCTTATAATTTTCATTGTTGTTTTGCCCTTTTCTTTTGGGACAGACCGGTTTCCCCTCGAAAGCAACCAAAACATTCAATAAAAATAGTTTGGGTCCTATCAAAAGCCTAAATACTTCGTTTAATTTCTGCAGTTACTCTTCTCTTTATTCTCTCTTCGTGAATCCCTCCTCTTGACATGTATTCATAAGGAAGCATGCTGATGATTAATAATCATCACCTGTCATCATCAGGAAATGACACCAGTGCACAAAATAACTGGAAGGGGGCATGGTGGCATAGCATCCTCTCTGTTCACTCAGGTGCTTACATTTGCTAGCTTTTCCCACATTGAAGGCTATTTACCTTGTGGACCGAAGAGTTAGCCAGATATTGATAGTACCACTTACCAGTTCAAATAGATGGTCTCAGTGGTTGAGTTATCCATGTGCGATGAACGTGAGAACGAAATTTTAAGTATTTAGATGTCATATTTAACAGGTTAGACATCTTGGCACTCTACAAGAAGGTCAATTTAAAGTTTATTTGAGCTTGTAACCTAAACATCTGTCTTGTCTCAATGACACATTTCTTTGCCATGATATGTCACCTGCCATTCTTCAATCTTTTTACATCTTTCAGGTTTTGTTGAAGAAGACAGTCCCTATGCTTCAAATGGGCAGAAGGGTACTTATTACTTTGAATTCTCACGGCCCTTGAGAACCATGGACCGCCTTCAACAGGTCAATCTCATCTCTGATTTTCGGATGTTTGTCTGTATGTGCTGGTGTAAGCTGAGAAAGTGCAGTTGCAAAAGACGTTATTATTACCCATTTCCATAGTATTGGAGAATTGGTTGTTGAATGAAGGCTTCGAGCAAATTTTCAATGGATTGGGCAATGATCAACTGTTTTTTTCTTTTTTTAACCAGAAGGGGCATCGCTATCACTGTTGCCCTTCTTTTAACCAGCAAAAAAAAAAGTTTTCTTTTATCTTAATTTTATAATTAGACAATGATGAATTACATATGGCCTTGTCAAGAGTATATGCCTTCGTGTTCTTAAGATATCCAGAAAAAATACATCTAAAAATATATGCCAACTTCAGGTATGCTAATCATGATCTTCACTATTCACCTCTCCTTACTGTTGCCCGCTTGGTGCTGCTTTTAGTTTAGCATTTCCCTTGCTACTTGCTTGTGCATATTCCTACATGAAGTTTCCAGTTACTCCGAGAAACATGCCAAAAGTTTTTGAAGATAGAGATCTTCAAATCATCGACATCACCTGATTTCTGCAGGATGTCCAGTTCACACTCGGTACACTGACCAAAATGTCCGCTGCATTTTGGTACCCTGTTGGTGGAAACCCATGGCACAAGTCAGGTCACTTCTCCATTAACTGCGATTGGGTCTCAATGGACATATCCTCTGGCAGGTCCCTCCTCTCAAAGACAGCCTCGTCAACAGGTTCGTGGGATGCTGCAAGTGCTTTCTCTCTACTATTCTCAGTCATATCCCTGTGCCTATCTATTTTTATGGTCTATCGGATTTTTGGACCCGGCTCTGGTCAATATAAGCCCATGGAGATTGCTCTAGGGTAGTTTGCTGCTATAGTACGGGGATTCCACCGTTGAAAATAGAAGAGCTTCACTGCTTTCCTTAGGTTTCAACACTTGAAAGTTTTTCCATTCACATTCCAATGCTTTATATGCTTAAAATTCAACTTTTGTTTTCTGGGCTTGCTCATTACCAGTGGGTCTTCTCCATTTGTAATTCCCGCTTTATGCAGCCTTTTTAATTTGCTTTTTTTGTCATGTTCTTTGGGTTTTGATATGAATAATGAATTTGACATCCGAAACAATTCATATCACACCTTCCGCTGTTTTGTGCTGAAGGATTACTAAAGGTAACAGTCAATTCAGTTATTTAGCTTTCTTCAGCTCCTTTAGCTGTGCTGTTGGATTTAGATGAGGTTCTGAGACCTGCTCTGAACAGTTTTCCAAACCAAACCATGCCATCTGAAGGGTCCTTCAGATAGCCCACCGGTCTTCACGCGTAGTTTTTGGGTCTGAAAGTCATCGAATATGTGCAAATAAGCTTTGGTTTTGGGTCCGGGATTGACCACCTCGATAATCGAGTCAAAAGTTGTGTGTGAAAACTGGAGTATGAAAGCTAGGTAAAGAAGGGATATGATGTTCGATTTTAGGTTCTGGTAGTCTGGGATATACCTATGGACTCATACCCGAGTCCGGTGCTGATATGGATGACCTCACCTGTGATAGGAGTGCTTCATAAGATTTTCTCAGAGTGGTCGAGCAACATGGTTGACATGATTGATGTTAGAGCATGAGTGTTCTAACTGGTGTGACCGGGGTCAGCAATCTGACTTGGTAGCGGTTCAAGCGTATACGAAGTCGACATAAAGAGTTAGTTGACGCCTTTGGACCGTCTAGTATGAGTCGGCTGGGGCGGGTAGCATTGAACTCAGGTCGGATGTTCGGTTTATATGACAGTTCATCCCCTCGAAATAACAATCAGCCTCTCATTACTGTTAGATGGGGAGTTCTTTACATATATACATATATACATATATATATTGACGGATATTTGAATTTTGTCCGACTAATTTGTTACATTGGGAGTCTTGTTTAGCCAGGGGCGGGTCATCGAGGGTGGACTTTCGAACCGATTGGGTCTGCAATGGTCCAGGTTTTCCCATGTTCGGGGGAGAAAAAGGCATTCTAAGGTTATGTTCTGACGTTTATGTAAGTTCACAATCCTGTCATGTCCCTCTCACGCGGTCCCCTCTTAGAGGTTGAGGTTGGGATGCCACTTTCAAATTGATGGCATTCAATTCACTGTCTTTGCCCTTATCCATAGTTGAACCAACCTCAAATCTAGATTCGACATCTGGAGCACCGGCAGTCACGAGCTCCCGATTGAAATTTTGCTGGTCCTTAGATTGAAATAGAATGAGATTATAAATTTGGCATGTATAAACCACATGCTTTTCACCTTTTTTGGGGTTAGCGTCACACAGTGTCCCTGGGCCGGCGAAGTGTGTGTGGAGATTAATTTGCGATCGGATCGAGATCTCTAGAAAAATTCTTATCGACCCTCTCAACCTGGGGATCGATCCTCAAACCCATTTGTGGGTGTCGTGAGTAGGGTGTTCGGGTCCAGGTGCCCTGTATTTTTCATGATACGTACACTCTGCCTATATAAGATCGGTTCTCAAGTTTTGGACCTGAATCCTATCTTGTTAAATCTTGAACATGCACTTTGCTCGGAACCTGTAAGATACCATAGGTTTCAGGTAACTTATTAGAACTTGATTATTATTTATTTTTTACCTCTAAAATATGGATTACTTTAATATTTTTTATGATTATTATTATTTTATACAATTTTTATCATAACAAAATATGTATAATTTTAAATATATTTGTATTTATATTTAAGTGCTATTTATTACCGATTTTAAATTATAATAATACTTTACGCATGAAAGTTCATCCAATATGTATAATTATTATGTCAAATGAATGTTCATCGAATTAGGAATGCAACAGCTTAAACGGTTCATGACTTGGAGCTTGTACGGGTAAAGTTACGTGCGATTGAAATTAACAGCTTGAATAAGTTAACAGGTTTCGATTCGGAGTACCCTGTGTGTTGGAACCGGAGCCGGAACCAATCAGTTCTTTCATACGCTACCTGGAACCTGTTGAAATCAATCGATTCTGGATCTACCGTATATCCGTGCACACCCTTACTAGTGAAAAAACCACTAAGCCGACGCCAGATTTGTATACTTTTCACATGTTTCTCTCCCACTTCCACTGCTATAACTATCAAATTTAAAGTTAAACTCATATATTTTTTACTTAAAAATTAATTGTATTGCTCTATTTAATCGGGTATAAATATATGTTTTAATAATTTTTATTGAGATTACAGATACCGTACATTGCATCGCTGAAGTTGTAGCTTTTTTCAGTGGGGGCCACTTGAAGGGGAAGCATGTCGCGCCAAGATTTCACTGCGTGACGATACTTACGTACAGCGACACTAAGATTTTGTTATTTTTAGTATTATTTTTTATAAAAACTTAATAAAATAAAAAAGAATAATAAAAATAATCGAATTTTATTAATTAGTATCACTGTAAAGGTACTGTTACGTGATGATTGTTTCATGAAATTGGGATGGCCAAATTGTGGAAATTCAATGCAGTAATAATTCTTATCCAAAAGGGCAAATGAAGAAACCGACAAAACTTCGTGATTAGTCGCCTCATGCCTGAAATAATTGCCCCTCGTGCGCTTTACCCTTTTAACGGGAAATATTCCCCTGTGCCGCTCCCACCAGAAACCGATGCCATCCCAGCGCAGTGCACCGTTCAGATCCAGCATGCCCCCCATCCCACCGTTGATGGATGGACAAGGTCTGAAAAATAAATAAATCCATATTTAATATATGAAAATATTTGGAGTTTAATTGTAATTTTCAGTTTTTCACACTAACCAACAATGAACTAACCTGAAATTAACTTAGTGGTTCCCTCACTTAACCTAAAATGAGGGATCCCAGATTGGGAGGGTCAACCATGGATTTCGGTCTGACCGCAGATCAGTCTCGAGGTGCATTTCGGCTGATTAGCGGATATTGCATGGTATAAACTAAAAAAAAACCTACACGGTAATGTACAAAATTTTATTATTAATATCTGTTAGATCAAGTATAGAGTAATGTAAATAGTAAAGCCCCCAATATTTAATGGATAAAATTTTTTCTACTATCACTTTCTCTCTTATTTCACTTAAAATTTTCTCTGACAACATATTCACTAGATTTGTTATATAAAATTAGCCCATTTTCCTAAATTTATTGCTTATTTTTCATTTAAGTTTCCAAAAAAAAATCGGCCTTTGGGGCCCAACCCAGTAGTAAGTAAGGGCATTCTTACTTCCCATGTCATGGGTTCAACCCCTCGAAAGCACGAGTCAGTTAGAATTTATCTTGACTTACTTGGTACGCGTGGTTTGCGGGCGCCCCGAGAATGAGGTATTGCAACTACCGCTAGTCGGTCTCGAAAGGCGAAGATGCTTGGATACCTTGGCTATAAACAAAAAAATTTCCTAAAAATCACCCATTCTGAACATTATTTATAATTAAAATTTATTTAATCATTTACGTATTCGCTTTTTTTTTTCCATAAACTTCATTCAATTTAAAAGCTTGTGTATATTATGGATTGACATCTGGTAAGCTTACAGTGGATGAAGCTGAACATAAGATTAAAACGATAAAATTAAAAAGCGAGATAAGATCATTTAAAA
The DNA here is from genome assembly GCA_037672795.1 of Lagerstroemia speciosa. Classification (NCBI taxonomy): domain Eukaryota; kingdom Viridiplantae; phylum Streptophyta; class Magnoliopsida; order Myrtales; family Lythraceae; genus Lagerstroemia; species Lagerstroemia speciosa. Next base: position 2,876,495 of record CM075293.1, on the reverse strand, counting down.
AACGAGTTATTATATCAATTGAGAAAATAAGTATTAACTCCTAAGAGAGAAATTCATAAATGATTCTATCTCATAATATGACGTGAGAAAATACCAATCAAAATGTAAAAAAACAAGTAAATTAGTGTTAATTGCCATAATTACTAGCAATTAGAGCAATTTAATTTATCATTTCTCATCACGTTATTGTGAAGTAAGACTGTTCAAGATTTTTTTCCACCTAAGGAACCTATAATCCAGTCCTCCGTGAACCGAGCCGAACCCTAATTTATAATGTTTAAGCTCGGTTTGTTTAACAATTTGCGAGTTCAGGCTCGAACTCGAGCTCGATTGAGCCCAATATTTTGAGTTTAGACTCAGCTCATTATAGTAAATGAAAGCTTGTCGAGCTTATACGAGCTTGTCTAAGAAAGAAAATATAGTACATGTCTCGAGGTCAGTATATCAATTGCAGAAGGTAAGGTAGACTAAGGAAGAAGATGGGCATAATTAATTGTGGTTATGGTTTCATATGTATGTGAGAAAGAGCAGAATAAGGGTTCTAAATAAAAATTTGAGACAATAAATTGATTATTTCTTAATTTTTTAAAGTTAAATAATAATAGAAATTATTATCTAAATTGTTCATATATTAAAATAGTGTTACAACTCTCTTAATCCTCCCCTTGGCAATCACTTACCCTTTGTTTGGATTGAGGGATTCGGAGGGGAGGGATTTCGATGGATAACTTATCCCTCCAAATCCCTGTTTGAATATCATTATTCGAGAATGAATTTGGAGGGATAAAAAAGTTAATTTTACTTTATTACCATTTTATGTTTAAATATTATTTTAAAGATTTTCTAATATTTGTAGTTATATTTCTCACGATATTCGTTCCTACAAAGTTTTTAACCGAAGAATACATAAAACAATATCAGTAAAAACATTTTTTAAAGAATACGATTGTAAGAAGGAACAAGATAATGTTAATTTTTTAGGGGTGTGTGCTACAACTTGGACTACAAAATTTCTAATAGAACACTTACCACCAAAGTAACAAACATAAAAAGATAATTGAATATAAAACCAGTAGCAAACATAAAAGAGAACCATAACGTATAATCCAAAATAACAAGAAAAACATAAGCAACTGTCCAATCAAAAGTCATCGATAAAAATCACATCAATACATATACCATCCAAGTCATGAAAACTAACAAGTTAAAAAAACAATAACTATCAAACCTGAGTTGGATGTAGTCAAGCAAAGGCGGGGCGACGTATCGGGCAACAACAGAGAATCAGCCGAGCAGGAGAAAGGCCCGCGGGATGTGGATTGGTGATGGTTGAGCGGGGAAGGCAATAGGCAGGCGTTATTGATGACAAATATAGCGTCAGTTTTTTTAAGAAGCTAAAGGAAATTTTTGTCTGGAAATTTTTTCACCCTCCAAATTCCCCCGAATTGGAGGAATTACAAAATTGATGATCGGAGGGATTCCTCTTAAAAAATTACCCAGATAAGGGGTTCTGTTATCTTTCCAAATCCCCTTAAATCCCCCATCCAAACAAAGTGTAAGTTCTCTATGTGGCAGTTTTCTATGAATTTCTTTTCATTTTTTATGTATGACAGGCCCACACAAACCCTCCACGTCGCTGTCATTCACTTTTTATCTGCCTTTACTTTTCTTTATTTTCCCTTCCATTTTTATTTTCTGTACGAGGAGATTAAGTGAGATCTTTTATGAAAACAATTTGCCTTCCCATATTGTATGATTTATAATAGAAGTATCTCTGCTCTTTATGTCATTATATGTTCCATTTATTATTAATTTATTTTAACAAACTATAAATATTTATATTCTTAATAATTTATATCACATTGTGAAACACGAGTTTTACACTAGTATAAAATAAAAAGTTTGAGTTTCACAAGCGAATATCATTAACCTTGGCTTGGCTCGTTTAACTGACGAACCCGAGCCAAGTGAGCTTGGAACTCATTAAGATCGAGTCAAATTCAATCGTTCTTCGAGTCGAGTCCGAACTGTTCGCCAATCGTACTATCTCAGTTATACCTCTTGTAATCGAACCGTTTAGCAAGTAAAAAAATAATTATGAGTTATTGAATTTTTTTAATTTATATTATTAGTTATATTCTGTTTAATTGAACAGTCGAATGCTTTAACAACGGCCCAGGGGACCGTATCTCCACTCCAAGTAACGGTCACTATACCGACACGCAGGACCCGGTCGTGGGCTTCCTACCGCTGAATGTCTCTGTCGTTTGTGACCGTTAAGCTTGGACCATTCCGTTATACCACGCGCCCCACGTATCGTCTAAAGCAGTAACATCCATCCTGTACACCTTTTTTTTTTTGGCAGTTTGGTCCCGCGAGAAACTGTAGCGTGAAACAGTTATATTACGTGTTGGCATATCTATTCAGTCAAAGTTGATATATAATCAATAATTATATAAATATAATTATTAAACTTTAAATTTTTTTTTGAAAATATAAAAGATCATAAAAATAATAAACACTAATTAGACAAGTATATAAATAATGATGGATTTGATTGGACAGATATATTTCTGATTGGACAGATATATTATATCAGTATTGCATACGTGGCATGATTGCTCTATTAAAAATTTTCTCCCAAAGAGACAAAGTAATAAAGAATAAAATGTATGAAAAATTCCACTATAAAATTGAATCAGGATCTCTTGATCCGATAATGATATTATCGCTGCACCAAATCGTTCTCTCTCGTATACACGTTGCAGTTAGGAAATTCTGTGGTCTTAATCATTACATATTGACCCAAGATGGAAAAATTATTATTGACCGTTAAATTCCCTTTTTTTTTTTTTAATATTGAATGTTTGTTGGAGATCCTTAAATTAAACTAAGGAACGACCCGTGCTGTACACGGTAAAAATTATCGAAAATAATTGAAAAAGAAAAAAAGATCGTTATGCACGAATGAAACAAATCAACAAACTATCTTATTTTCACGAATCAAAACTCTTCGAACATACAAAAATACAGTTGTTGAATGACATTCCTTCAATAGATAGTTCATATAATCGTGGTTACTGAGAGATTCATATACAATTTCAAAATAGAAATTATTGTGGAGAAAAAAAAGGAATAATTGGTGAAATAATTGCTTTGAAATAATTACTATAGAATGAATGATAGTTTTGAAAATAGAAAAAAAAAGGAGCAAAACTACTCATTTCTCCTTTACAGTAACACTAGCAAACGGCCCGTGCTACGTATGGTGAAGATCGTCGAAAACAATGAAAAAAGATAAAAAAATATTGTTATGTGTGAATGAAATGAATCAACCAACTGCGCCATTTCCACTAATCAAAACTCTTCGAATGATAAAATATATAAAAATACAGTTGTTAAATGACATCCCGTTAATAAATAGTTCATATAATAACGGCTACTAGGAGATTCTTATATAATTTCAAAATAGAAATTATTGCGGAGACAAAATGAAATATTGCGTGAAGTATCTGCTTTAAAATAAATAAAGTGACAATAAAGCACTTGAAATTATTATATAACTAAATTGGAATGAATGTCATTTTTGGAAATAAGAAAGAAATTAAAACTATTTCATTTCTCTTTTAAAGTAATAAAGGGTATATGAAAAAGATTATTATTAAATAATTTTTTTAATAATTATTAAATAATTTAGTTATTAGACTGTAAAAATTTCTCAATATTTAATAGGACTAATAATACTATTTCTTTTTTTTTTTAATAACCAACGTATTTGAGTGCCTTCCGGTCCTAACTAGTAATGGTTGTGACACTTCCTCCTCGAGATACACGTAATAACCCGTAAATCATATGTACCGAGTAAGCCAGAATAAATAATACTATTTCTCGACTTCGCTCGAGAGAGAAGAATTTAATAAATAAATAAATAAAACATTAACCAAGAGACCAACTCCCCACAGTGTTCGTCTACTCTTCCTTCCCGTTCACTGACTGGTACTGTTGTCGGCGACGATCGGAGAAGAGGGAGCGGGCGAAAATCGGAGCCGGTGAGAATCGGAGCGGCGGCTCAGTGCACAGGTCAGCGGGGCCTCCTCTCCTTCCCTGTCCCCGATTGCCGCTTTCCTCGAGCTCAACCGCCGGCGAGCAGGCTTGGCGATGGGAGCATCAGCTCCGGCGGACTCCTCCCGAGCTTCGTTTCTTAAGGTTTTAGCTCTGCTGTCGGATCCTCGCGCGGTAATCTTACTTGCGAGCCGTCTGAGCTTGTAGCGCTTCTCTCGGCTCCTTTCTCAGTTTTCTGATCGCAGATCTGAGGGAGCTTTCGCTTCGGGCGAGTGTCGGTGATGTCGGCGCTTGGAGGTCAGGTTTCTCCACCGATGGTACCTTAAATTGTCGTGTTTCTTGTTGTCTAGCTCCACTCGACAGCTCATTTATTTATGATAATACTGTTTATTCTTTTGGTTTGTGAAAAATTTGTCGGATCAGTATTGGAGTTTTGTCTCCAGCTGCGTTTGAAGTTGTAATACCGTTAAATAACCGTGTCTTTAAATTTCTCACAGTGTCATTTCATATTAACTTGTAACTCTGCCGTCCTCACTTGTATTAAGTTTTCCGTTCTTGAAGTTCTGTATGAGTTGTTGAAATTAAGTTCGGTACTTCGTCTTTATGCTTCCTAATTTCTGAGCTACTACTTCAGCAGTTAGTGGTTGAGTTTCCATTGCTTTATGCAACAAGTTTGTGGAAACTCGGTCTTTGCATCTCAATTTGGGTAACTTGTATAGGTGCAATTGTGGTGCGTGATGTATTCATATGGTTTCTGCCATCATGCCCTTCTCGTTTAATAATTTTCTTCTTGGCAATTAAGTGCCTCTAACCTGCTCTTGGTTGGAAGTTAGAAAAATGAGCTATTGAGTTTGTCCGTAATTCTTTCGTTTCAATAAATGCTTTCCTTATCTTAATCAGTAGTTTCATCTTTTCAATATTTTATCAATCCCTTGCATTTTCTCGAAAAGGGTTGCATTAGATTTCCTAGTTCCATGCAGCTAAGATTTCAACATTGTCTACAGTTCGAATGGTAAAAGTGGGCAAAACAAATGTTAGGAGAAACATCTGCCTCACCATTTAGTTAGCCAAAGGTTTTACTTGAGCGAGGAGTAGCTGTGGTTATTAATGCTGTCATGAGAATTTTTCCCAGTAGATTGAAAATTTGCTTGATTTCAATTTGCAGGCGTATCAATAGATTTCCTGAGCTCTCTGCTTAAACTGTGGGCCATTTTATTTTGCATTATCTCGTTCAGCAATGCTAGTTCATCAAATAATACAGTAGAAGCGCCGCCAATCTCTCCAGCCATCATTACTTTACCCGCTATACCCAATATTCCCTTGCCAGCTAATATACCGATCCATAGAACATGGAGGAAACGTGTTTCTCCTCTGAGTGCACCTGGACCTGATTTTCTCATGTCACCAGCACACCCACCTAATTATGGCCCCTTGATCACTTCTGGTCACCCGCCTGCAAGTTCTCGTCTGTCCAGACCATCAATGAAAAGGAGCAGTTTGGTGTTGGCGCCTGCTGGCTCGGAAGATATTGCCCCATCTCAGTACGGTCCAGGTGCAGTTCCTGGCGGTTTGGCTGAGCCTCCACTATCACCTTATGTCTCACGTAAGTTGCATCATAATCGTTTTTAATTACTCCGCTCTATAAAATTGTATCTCTGTTGTAGTTGGGTTAATCACTGAAGAAAGGATGGCTTTATCACTAAAGAATGACCAACAGTGATTTGTTGATATATTTTAGTGCAACTATTATGCGGGCACCTAGTCATTTTTAAATTTAGTTTGATGCTTCTCCAGTTAAAACTAAATATATTTTCCTTGTCCAAAACTGTTTGACAATCTCTTTTGCCTCCAGATTGTTGCAAGCCAGACATGGTGTCAAAACGAGGCGTTCAGGGTTGTCACTGTGTTTATCCCATAAGGCTCGATCTCTTGCTTCTGAACGTTTCCCAGAATCCGGATTGGAATCTTTTTCTTGTGGACTTTGCTTCTCAGCTAGGTCTGCGAGTGTCTCAGATAGAGTTGATAAATTTTTATATGATTAGCTTGTCAAGTTTAAATATCTCAATGGATGTTACTCCTCATACGGGAGCAAGTTTCCCTGCAAGTGATGCATCCACTATAAATTCTTCACTTTCTTTGCATAAAGTCCATTTACGCCCTTCATTAGTGGGTGATTATAAACTTCTCAACTTCACCTGGTTCAAGCCACCTCCAGTTTCTCCAGGTAATGCCGGCATCCCTTTGATACAGCTCATAGAGAAACTTCATTTCCATCTCTACTTTCTTTCATATAAACTCCTACTCGCCTGTAATGCAGCTCCTCTCATGGCAGCATCGCCTATAGCTGCAAAACCACATCAGACAAGCACCCCATCATCCACAACCTCAGATGGAGGAAACCACACCAATTTGATTTTTATTATTGGTATCGCTGCTGGGATTGCAATTGTTCTTGCTATAGCTATGATAGTGATATGTGTGTGCACATTCCGGCGGAGACATACTAAGACATCTGAAGAACTCGGTGATAAGGACTTAGGTATGTAATAAATTTAGGTCATCGATTATAGTCTGCAAACAAGTAAGCTTCCTTTTGTCATAATTTATGTATTATGTTTGTTGTAGAAATCATAATATTGGATAGTTTAAAGTGTATGTTGTATTTCAAATGGGTGTCCATTCTTGAAAAGTTTGCTCTTTCAAGTTTTCAACGCTACCAGGCTTTTGTGGTTGCTCTAGCTTGTATGCATTTTTGTTGGAAAAGCACAATCAGAATCTTTCTTTGTCCACCTTTGATTGGATTCACAATCGTGTTTTCAGATTACTCATGCTTTATTGTGGTTCCTATCATTTGGCGGAATGCTTCCTCTATTTTTCCACAGTTGTTGAAATTACATCTGAGGCATTCTCTTCACTGCTTACTTGAAATTTGAACATGATAGCACGTGAAAAATCATTACTTGTTTCGTTATGGCTGTTCTCAAATTGAATTTGTGGCAGATAATGGGTGGATATCTCTCCTGAACTTCTTATCAGAACTTAAAATGCAATGTTACCTAGCAGAAACAGCTTTTGGAAAAATAATGATATCTTTAGAATGCAATTTCCTATCTCTACAGTGAAGCCAAGGACAGTGGATCCAGTTCCTCGAGCAGCTTCTCTTTCCCATCCTCACCCATCTAGTACCCGAATTCTTGCCTACGACGAACTTAAAGAAGCGACTAATAACTTCTCGTCTTCCAGTATACTTGGAGAGGGTGGGTTTGGCAGAGTTTTCAAAGGTGTCCTGAGTGATGGTACTGCTGTGGCAATCAAGAGACTCACTACCGGAGGTCAACAAGGTGATAAGGAGTTCCTGGTCGAGGTTGAAATGTTGAGCAGGCTCCATCACCGTAATCTTGTTAAACTCGTGGGCTATTACAGCAGCCCTGACTCTTCACAGAACCTTCTATGCTATGAGCTCGTCCCGAATGGAAGCCTGGAGTCCTGGCTTCATGGTACTTTGCTTCCTTCTTGTTATGCTCTTACTTTGAGTTGTGAAGATTTTGCACTGATTTCAATTGGCTGACTAATTTCTAGAAAAGTTCTAACTTAGAAGAAGGTGCACCAACTAATTTCTAAAAAAAGTTCAAACTTGTAAGAAGGTGCACTGGCTAAGTAGATCAGGCGCAGTTTTGTGTTAATGCTTCCTCTAACCAGTAAGCCTCGCTAGGGACAGAAGTAGAAATTACAGATAAAGAAAATTTACATGTTATCATAATTTGGAACCAGAACCCATGCTCTGTTATCATGTGCAACTGAGAGTTTTCTTAAAAGCGGAGCTTGTTGGAAGATGCACCATCAATGTATGTCGAGCTTGAATTGTGCAACATATATCATTGGTCTACTTGAAACGTATGTTGGAGTGTTGAATTGCAGGTTAATTTAAAACGTATTCTGGATCTGAAATCCGATGCAGTGAACTAACTGGCCGATGTTTGTTAGGTCACTTGGGAGTTAATTGTCCCTTGGACTGGGATACCCGAATGAAGATCGCACTCGATGCTGCTAGAGGGCTCGCCTATTTGCACGAGGACTCACAGCCTTGTGTTATCCACCGGGACTTCAAAGCATCCAATATATTGCTCGAGAATAATTTCCACGCTAAAGTTGCTGACTTTGGCCTTGCTAAGCAGGCACCTGAAGGAAGGGGAAATTACCTCTCTACTCGCGTGATGGGTACATTCGGGTCAGGATATTCGTCTCTTCTCTTTTCTTTTTCATCCTCTCGGGATAAGCAGTCTCACGTTTAAAGGTGGTCCCAAGTTTTGATGGTATTATTTTTGCAGGTATGTGGCTCCTGAGTACGCAATGACCGGTCATTTGCTAGTGAAGAGTGATGTCTACAGTTACGGAGTGGTACTCTTGGAGTTGCTAACCGGTAGGAAGCCTGTAGACATGTCACGGCCTTCGGGACAGGAGAATCTCGTCACTTGGGTTAGTTCACGCGCCTCATTTTTGTTTGTACTATTACCGATATATTGCAATCGATCACAAATCCCTTGTATTAGCCCCTTCTAAGATTTGGTCCTGCTGAAAGTCACAGGTTCCGTTTATTTAGATTTATATAGATCATGACACAAGGCCGATATCAAATCCGACCTGTGTCTGCTGCTTTAATAGCTTCATTCATTCAAATTTGCTGCTTTAAAGTATCGAATAGGAACAAGTTCCGAGTACATAAAATAGAATTGGAACATGGAAAGCACTGAAAACTGGGTGCCCTTTTATCAGGCGAGGCCAATCCTCAGAGACAAGGACCGGTTAGACGAGCTTGCAGATCCCAGGCTTATTGGGAAGTACCCGAAGGAAGACTTCGTTCGTGTCTGCACAATTGCAGCGGCTTGTGTGGCTCCCGAAGCGAGCCAGAGGCCGACGATGGGCGAAGTGGTTCAATCCCTCAAGATGGTCCAGCGGGTGACAGAGTATCAGGATGCGACGGTACAGCCTACCGCCAACACAAGACCGAACGTGAGGCAGTCGTCCACCACGTTTGAGTCCGATGGGATGTCCTCGGTCTTCTCCTCAGGTCCTTACTCTGGCTTCAGTGCTTTCGATAACGATAACCTCTCAAGAACTGCGGTTTTTTCAGAAGATCTTCACGAAGGTCGGTAATATTCTCGGTTTTCCCGTCATTCCTTCCTTTCATTCTTTGGAACAACAGTGAAGCTGAGTATGTTTTTAGACTGTTAACGGCCAGAAAATCCCCCTACTTTGAGGTCTATTTCGAATCTATTACAACCTTTACGATTTCAGAGAGGACTTCCCAAGACTTGTTCGAATGGCAATGCAGTGATCTAACATCTTCTTGATAAATCTGACGTATCGTTCGTTTCAGGACTCGGGAGTAGATGAACTTTTTCACGGTAAAGGTCATAGTTGATGTGAAATAGACCTCAATGTGCAGGAGATTTTTTGGAGGTTAAACCCCATTAATGGACATTGAAATGGTTCTGGTTTTCCTTAGCTGACTTAGCTTTAGGTTCTGTTGTCGTGTGATTTCCAAGGTGTTTGGTATGCATTCTCTGTACATATTCGCCGGGTAACGTGTAGTGTCGAGGAAATTGATACGTTTCTCGCATTTCCGATTTCTCTGATTTTAATTGTTTAATGTGCAAACGGGAGCATCCCCGAATGTTTTGGTGAAGATCAGTTGCGATCTGTGTGATACATATCCATAGTCTCTGATTGTAAACGTGGTTCATGGGTCTAGTAGAAGGGATACGAAGAAGATGAAATAAAATGGGGCAGAAGGTTCAGCTGGCCAAAGATCGGGTCTAGAATCTCTCTCGATCTCTAGTTTAGGGAAATGTGAATGTTCCATCTGACCACTCGTGTACAAAGGAGACATGGAGAAATGCGCAATCATAATTACAAAGCGATGCCCATGAGGAGTAGCCGTACTGGTCGGGCGCTGGGAGGTCTACCGGATTTCTCGAGTTTGAATTTCATGAGAGGCGTTTCGTCGTGGGTCGGGAGCCTTATAGCCTTCGATCTCGTCAGGTTCGTCTGACTTATTTGGTACACATGATTTGCATGCTATTGCGTGTACCTCGAGGAGGAAATGTCATACTCACTGTTAGTCGGAGCAGGGAAGATGCTCGTATACCTTAGTTATTAAATAAAAAAAATGAAACGGTACCATTAAGTGATAGGGACTTCGGGTTGTCATTAGATATTTTATGTTTTTATAAAAAAATAAAAATAATTGAATTTAATTGACTGGTATTGTTATATATTGATCTGCCATGGCACACTGTACGGGCCAATTGAATGACAATGAAATTGCAATGATGCACTGAATAATCACTAGAAAAATATTTTAATTAATAATTATAGTAATTACTTAAATAAGTCATTGATACAGTAATGAGAATTTTTCGATTTGAACTACTAGTATTCAGAAACGTAATGCATCATAATTAATGCAATTCGAGTTAGGTGGATTCACTAGGAGAATTTTAATTTGTTATCGTGTCAATCGTAAATAACTAGCATTGGACTGTAATTTTGTTGCAATAAAAATTGATAAGCAAGTATGCAAGTATATGTATTGCTCAAGTAATATATAATGAGAGAGTAAGAGATTGTTTCCATGATAATCTAGTTCAATTAAAACTAAATAATAAACTAGACAACTAAACCAAACTGCGCAAATTAAAATTGGATGAGAAATTCAAGAAAAATAATTAGAAGAAATTAATCAGTTTTAATAAACCCAGGGCCCACAATTTTCCTCAATCCTAGTCCTAAATCCAAATCTATTCCCTGTATGCAATTGATTATGGTGCTACTATCCAAGGTTTGTGTCTCCCTACCTACCCATCGACTTAACAATAACGTGTTTTTAGGACGATACTAATAATCACTCTATTTATAGGCCACTAATATTAAGAAACCCATTAAGTTCGAATCCTAATTTGGATACCTAGGGTGATAGGCTAACCTTTCAATACTTCTCACAAATTATCCCGACCTCTCGATGTGAATTATCATAAGTTATACTATCTCCAGTGTGATTATAATTTCGTCTCTCAAGTTCATCGAATCTCCCAATCGATCTAATTAGTGGCTAGTTAATTAGAAAGTATTAAGGACGAGAATAACTTTTATGGGCCTTCTATAAAATTTGGGCAGAACTAGATGGTTTTTGATATGGACCAGCACACCAACCCGACCCATGGATACGCGACTTGCCTTGACCCTTCCACCCGACTTCGTCTACCACTTGACTTCCCTCCCCCACCTTCATTCACCCGACTTGACTTCATGGTCTGGGGGTGACGTCAGTCGGTCCCTCGAGGAAGTCCAAGTCAGTCGTCACTAAGGTACATCAACACATAATCCTAATGTGCTCAATGCGTGGGGATGAAATGACATCATTCGACTATACCAACTGGGCTATAAATAAGCTCTTGAAAGGTGATGAATATTCTACTCCCACCAGATACTTTCCTTTCCTCATTCCCATCACCTCTCTTTGACTTAGGCATTGGAGGACCATTCCAGGGAACTACTCTGGACTTGGCTTCTTGTAGGTCTCAAGGAGCCTTCATTGGAATGACGCGCCACCAGCAATAGGAAGTCCACCCGATAGGTCGCTCGGATCACCCAAAGGATCTATTAGTTTTCAAGGCCTAGAAGAAATCTGACAGTAATGTGAAGGAAGGTGATGTTGGCTTCAATGGAGTTTTGGTTTTGATCAAGTCTTTGACTACTTCTAGCTTTGCTGCATTCGCTTGATTTATGAACCTTGTTCCTAATCTTGGAGCGAAAGAAAAAACTCCAGAAGTCAAGCAGCAGCTTAAAAATGGCTGAGGCTGCACAGAGATGTAGAATTCGGAGTGTGAATTTCTTCAGCTCCCTGCCCTTTAAGGTCTCTGTTAAGATTCAAGGATCATGCGGGAAATATGAAAGTAGAGCTGAAGAAAGGAGAAACTACGAGCGCGACGTACATGGTTCGAGACAATTGTGGAGTGACGTCCATACATCCAAACCAAGAGGATAGTTGGTGGTGTCGTTATCACTGAGCAATAATGTATTATAAGACAAGGAATACATGATTATCACACGGTTCAGTTGTCAAAGACAGGCAGCCCAACATAAAAGAGGAATCCCAAAAACACCTGAATAAAAGAAAGTCTTCAATACAGCAGTCATACCACGTAGGTGACACCGGCGTGAAATATCTGTCTAATTAGAATTTACCATTTATATATTTATCCAATTATGGTTCACAGTTTATTAGTTTTTTAATATTTTGCTACAATTTATATTTTTTTTTCCAATAAGGTGTTTACTATTTGTTTCGATTTTTTTTACATTTTTTAAAGAATTTTTAGAATTTAATAACTATAACTGTATAGTTATTAACTACGTGTCAAGTTTTAATTGGATAGATATACTATGTCAGCATCGCCTATGTAGTATGATTGCTTCACTGAATACTCTCTCTAAACATACGACTCTCAACACTCATTACACGCACCAAACTCACCTTACATAGAGCTCTCAACTCATATTTATAAACCCGATATACTCAATCTAAAATAACCTTATTTTTATCTTTATCCAAAATATCCTAAGATACAAAGTATCAATATATAATTTTCCTAAAAGATAGAGTATCAAATTTAGGAAAAAAAGGAAAAGGAATCGGATTAACCACCTTCAAAATTCAAGATACGATACTTCTCAAAATTCATTCTTGTCTTAGTTCAATGAAAAGTCCTGAATGATTTTGCAGGCCAATGTAAGAAAAATACTTGGACAAGATCCCAATAGTAAGAAGCGTGAAGATACTAAATACTTCATTCAAATTCTCTTTTTCTCCTGCCTGGAATTCTTGAAAAAATTTCGATTAATCCTTCCAACCTAAGAATCGATCCTGAAATCACCTATTTAGAGTCCTGTGAAAGAACCACTAGGTAAGCTTCAGGTTGGTAACACATCACACACTTTTTAACTTAGTTTGTTTATAACACCTGACCTCCAATAAACGCAGAAGGTGGAGAGAGAGGCCAATTTTGTATGTGTTAGATCTCACATCTATTAAATCGAAAAATAATAATAGGCTCATAAGAGAACTTAGATCTCAGATCGATCAAACCAAGGAGTAATAATGGGTCCATAAGAGAATTAAGTGCCATCATCTGATAGTTTAGACTTTTGAGTGAAAACGAACTCAATTTTTTAAAAGGTCCACTGTTGTAAACAATATAATATGTGTTGTGTCTGACCATGGCAATCTCTGATGTAAATCTGGACATATCTTTCGGTAGTTTCTTTATTTACTTAAGCCCGACAGTCTCCTCTAGACCATATAATTCAATATGATATTAGAGCTGGATTAAGCCCCTTAACAAGCCATGCGTGAGAGGGGTGCTAGATCCCACATCGATCAAATTGAGAAATATTAATAATAGGTTTATAAAATATCTGGATACCATCATCCGATAGATCAGATTCTGGGTGAAAACAGACTTAACCCCTTGTAAGATCCACTAATAATAATATAATATATGAGCGCATGACCACGATAATTTCTGATGCAAACTCGGGCCCCTATTCGGCAGTTTCCTCATAGAGGCAACCTGGCAGTCTTCTCTAGACTCAGTCGCCTACTTTGCCAAGTATCCACTCGTAATATATAGTTCAATAGTATGATTCAAAATCAAATAATTTGTGTGGACAGGTTGCAGGAGAAAGTTGCTACTGGGTCGAAGCTCTCACCAAACACGATGCGATGGATTACGGGCCTTGGCGGGACTCTCGTGATATACCCTAATGAGATGGGTCTCCCTGAAATCTTCAAAACCGAGACATGTGCAGGCGTATTGTTACACGGATTGATTCATGCACAATTGAAACAAAAAGAATTTAGTATATTTGATACTGATTGCGCCCTCTGACTTAGAGATTCTGGGTTCGATTTCACCCGTAGAACTTCCTACACTTCCTTATACCATTTCTTGGCCTATTGTAGTAAATGAACAAATTGGTTTTAATAACCGAAACATTAATAATCTCCGCCCAGAACAATTTTGGTCTCATTTTCAAGTTTCGAAAAAGTCCTCAATCAGATTTAGTTTGTAACATTTAATTTCAGTATTATTATCTATTTTATTAATTTCTCATATACTAAAAACTATTTTAGATATTTTCTTAATTTTTTCACATGATTCTCTCAATCATATAATTTTCTTTCATTCTTTTAAAATTCTTCAACTCCTTACCATGTTCATAACTTGCACAAAATATCAACTTTATTCATAAGCACTCTCGATTCCCTGATTCTATTTCATTTTGATCTGATCAGAACTACTCCTTTTTTTTTAAACTACTCTAATATTAAATTTTATTTCTTTAATAAGTTGTTTATTTTTTTTTATTACCTTAGTTTTTTATAATGAGAAAAAAGGCATTTTTGGTCCTTGATCTTTGCACTTTTTTTTATTTTAGTCCTAAATCTTTATTTTTTGTTATTAAAGTCATCAATCTTTTGAGTTTTTGCACTTTGGTCCCACTGTTACTTTTCCCATCTAAAAAAGCATATTTCATCTAAAAAAGAACATTTCATTCAAAAATTATTTTTCAACAATATTTTTTTAAAAAAAACATAGTCAGTCCCTTGATTAAGAAAATGTCGATTACTAGCAAGTGTTCCTTCTAAAATTGAAACTCATTTTTCTCAGAATAAGTCACGATTTTGTAATGATAATAACCAACAATCAATTTTCAATCAGGAATGTATCTCAATTTTGAATGGAATATGCTCACTTGTAAAACTCTACAAATATATTTCGCTTTCGTTTGCCTTTTTTTTTTTTTTTCCTTTTTCTTCATTTTTTGAAAAATAGTTTTAGTTGAAAAATAATTTTTGGATGAAATATTTTTTAGATGGAAATATGCTTTTTTTAATGAAAAAGTAATGGTAGAATCAAAATGGCAAAAACTCGAATGCTTGAGAATGTGAATGATAAAAAATAAAGGTTTAGGACTAAAATAATAAAAGCGTGGAAGATTAAGGACTAAAAGTGTCAGTTACCCTTTTATAATATAACGAATAAGTGACAACCCAGTACGTAGTACGGATAACTGTGTCGTTATTATTTAATTACAGCAATTTTGTTGGTGTTTTCTAATTGCTCAATTGTGAAGTTGGTTGTCTGGTTTGTCAACAAGAAACTCTTGTTGAACTCTGAAGCTAATTCCAACGGTTCCCCAGTCAATTTACTCCAACCCTTGAAAGTGACCGCTCTGCCATCTTGTCTGTTGATCGCTCAAAATCTGCATACTGAAGTAAATGTTATCTTGCAATTTAATAATGTTCCAATCTTCTTGGCTTCCGGTGATCGCAGCTGACTGTCCCGACAGTTTCTGTCGGATTCCCGGCCACCGTCGCTGCCCACCGGAGCTGAAACCGCCTTCCCAAGTAGGGCCGTACATAAAAACAAAAAATTGAGCTGAAACGCCCACAAGGTGGCAGCCGGGTGATAATGTCCTGGGAGGTCCTCCAAGACGTACTGAGTTCGAATCCCCACGAGTGCATTTCCTCGTGGGCGGGGGTTTCATAACTCTCAAACTCTTCAGATTCACTTAACTTACCAGGCACACGTGATTTGCAGGTTATCGCACGTGCCCCGAGGTGGATGTGTCGCAACCCCCACTAATCGAGCCGGTTTACACCAGTTATAAAAAAGAGCTAAACCGTCAAACTATAACGACTGAATAAAAAATAATCGAACCATTCAAACCGGTTCGCTAACGGTTCAGTTTTTTTGACGAGAAGAGGTTCAGTTTTTTTGACGAGAAGATGTTCAGTTAATTACTTGATATAATTAGTTCAATTAATTGTAATAACCGAAACAAATCATTTTCTAATTAATAATTAAATGAAGTCAAACATTAAATTTAAATATACAATTTTAAACAAAAATATGCAATTAGATTTTTTTTTTTGCGGCTTGAGCCGAACTAAACCAACTGTATTTTATATTTATTGAATTCTATTTATTTATATAGAAAAAACTAGTTAACAATTTGGTATAATTTAAACAAGTTAACTATAAATTACAAAAATTGGTTAATCGAATTGCTCAAACCAGCCTTAAAACAATTCAATTTTTTCTTCATAAAATGGTTACGGTTCGACCCCGTTATCGAACCAAACCAAAAATACGGTTTAATTCAGTTCAAAACGGTTTTTGAACCGAACCGAACCATGAAAAGCTCCGAGCATGGTATCAAAAGATTAAGAAGAGTCGATGGCACCTTGTTCTGGCCGGCGTTCCATATCCACCATGAAGATGACACCAGAAGGGCAAGATATTTGAAAAATTGTTTGGTAGTCTCATTTCTCAGAAATTTAAAATATTATTAATTTAAATCTCAGCAACAGCAACATTGTCAATGGACGTGGCAACAACTTATGTTTTTTTTTTTTTTTTAATATCAATAGTATCGGGCGCCATAGTAAACCGTTTAATTCACTGAACGGTGTATTACATACTACCTGTGGCCCGCTATTAAACCTCAGATATCAACTTCCGGAAAAGTCGAACTTTGAACTTGACTTACTGTGTATTGTTAGCTTACCAGTGATCCACCATCGGTGAAAATAAAAAAAACAAATGGTAAACTGCAAAATATTAGGAAACAAGCAACCACTTATGTTGTTTCTTCACTCAACTAACTCTGTCTCATTACAAACATCCTCTTCCTATGTTCCTCCTCAAGATCTCTCTGTCTCTCTCTCTGATCTGCAGGCTCTGAAACAGAAGATTTTGCTGGAGGAGGAGGAGGAGATGATGAACATGATGGTGATGATGAGCTGGGAGGTTCCATGGAGGAGGCAGAAGGCAGCAAAGAAGAATCCCTCAAGCATCACAGCAAAGCTCTTGACAGAGCCCTTCCACCTGCTTACCATAACTCTCCTCAGCCTTCTTCTTCCCCTCTCATTCCTCCTCCTCGCCAGGCTCGCTTCCACCAGCTACTTCTCCTCCGACTTCTCTTCCCCGGTCCCCTCCGGCCCCTTATTATCCCTCTTCCTCGACACCAACCCGACTCTCCTCCTCTCCCTCCTCTCCCTCCTCAGCTCGGCCACCCTCGTTCAGTGCCTGACCGGCGGACTCTCCGGCAGGAGCAGCGTGGTGACCAGGCCCCGCCTCTTTGCCGCCTGGGTCGTCCTCTGCGTGCTCCAGGTTTGCGTGCTTGTGGGGATCGAGGGGAGCATAGGCGTGGTAACCGTCGGCTCAGCGGCTGGAGAAGGGCTCGGGTTCGGGTCCTGGGAAGGCGGGTTCCTGGGGAGGGTGGCGTTCTTCGTGGGGCTGCACGAGACAATGCTGCACTGGGCCAGAGTGGTGGTGAAGCCGGTGGTGGACGACTCGCTCCTGGGCGGACACAGGGACGAGAGGTGGCACGAGAGGGCAACAATGGCAGCCAGCCTCGGCGGGCTGTGGTGGTGGCGGCTGAGGGAGGAGGTGGACGCACTGGTGGTCGTGCCGGAGGTGAAGAGGGAGCTGCCGGTCGGCCTCGGGGTGGCCGACTTTGTGGGCTGGTGGTTGTACTACCTGACCTTGACCATCGGAGTGGTTAAGGTTGTTAAGGGACTTTTGTGGGTCGGCATGATTTTGATTTTCAAAAGGTTGAGAGTCATAGGAAGGAGACAAGAAGACGTTGGTGATGACATCGTTGGAGGAGAAGAGTATAAAGTCTGAGTTTTTTTATTATTTTTTTGTACTTTTTGTCGGACAAATTCAATTCTTCGGGTGATATGTTTTTTTTAAAATGTAAAGTTTAATATAATTTCAGTACATTGTTCAGTTATAAATTTACTGTAATATATTGGCCCTTTAAGCAAAAATAAATAAATAAATAAATATATTGTGATATGAGATTACATAAGTTAAAATTTTTACTGTATGATCGGTAAATTTTCGTGCTCGAAATATATTAAATTTTTCTCATCACAACAACTTCAAATTAGCTTTATGTAAAGTTAAACGAAATTTTAAACGCTACGAATTACATTACTAAATTGTAAATTTATTGTAATTGTAGACATCGTGTTACTGCAAAATTTATCGTAATATAAGATTTTGAGATTTAAGACTTTATAGTGTGATTGATATATAACTACAACCTTTGGTACAAAGTGAAGCTTGGATTTTTTTTTGAAACGGGGTTTCCCGATCTTCGACCGGGCTAATCCCGTGGCGCCCTCCAGCCATTGTCCGAGATCAACAGCTCTAGCGGAGCTGGTTATCAGAGAGGGTGGTGCATCCCATGGCCCTTGTCGATTTAAGCTTCACGGGGCGGGATTCGAACCAGAGATCTAAGCTCCGGTGGAACTGATCACCATGAACACCTCACCACCCAGCTGCACCTTAGGATGCAGTGAAGCTTGGATTATATGTATGGATTTTGTTATTTAACAAAATAAACGAAAATAAATATGTAAATAATTAAATTAAAATTAAATTATGTTAAGCGTTGAAAGTGTGTGCTTTTTCGGTAAATTAAGCATTAAATTAAGTAATAAATTTAGAAAAATAAATGTTATATATGATAAAACTGGCGAACAAGAAGTTATAAAAAAAAATCTGTATGAAATAAGAGAGAAAATTAATAATAGAGAAAAATTAGTTGTTGCACATTAGTGAATTTACTGTATTACTTCTTTTTTATTTAATGTATATTGAAAAATTAAATTTTATTCATTTGACTGTTAGTTTAGGAAGCTGAAAGATGCCAAGACTCTCTGAAACATTTTCATATATAATATATAGTTTATTTTATTAAATAAATATGATAATATATATATATTATTTGATTTAATATATATCTCGTCGGGTGCATACTCCCGGCCCGTGCAGGGGAAGATATATAGCAAGTGAAAAGGTACACGTGGCGACTAATAACAGGCCAACGGAAGTCCGTTCAGTGGAAGAGTCGCCCTTCGCGTTCTCTCTCATTTCAGCTGGGAATAAAGTAGACGCCTCCTTCGTCTCCGTCGTCGCCTCCTTCGTCTCCGTCGTCGCCGTCGCTGCGCCCGCGCCTCTCAGGTAAACCCTAGTCCCGGTTTTCCTTCGATCTAAATCCTCCATCCTCGCACCTGAGATTAGCGTGCGATTGAGGCCTCGACAAGAATCTCGGCATTTGCTGTTCGGCAGTACGCCGGAGCTTGGCCTGTAGAGATAGATACGGTATCATAGGTGTAAATCTGTAGGTTATTTCTTTCTGCTATGAATTGATTGGAGTGCTGATAACCGAAATTGTGACGCTCGTGAAGATCGATGATGAAATATTATAATATTCATTTTAGGAATTCGGCTTTGCTTTCTCTGGTTTGTCGTCCAATTCATTTATTTGGTCTGTCTCGTACATCTCTTCTCGATGTGCTGGAAAAGCTTGTAATTTTACTTAAATTTCCGATCGTTAGTGGAGAATCGTTGTTACAATCTCATGTCGAATCGTTCTTATGGTGATTTTTCCGGGGTGGACACTGGTATCCAGAATCTACAAGCCCCAAATAATTGAGATTCGAGATGTTGCTGCCCACTAGGCGTAAATCTCTACCAATTATGATTCTTTTCCATTTACAAAACCAAGCCCCGATAACTTGCTTTTAGATGGCAAACCACCTCAAACGACTCATGCTGGTATTGTTACGGCATATAGAAGAGAAGCTGTACACGCCAATTGGTGGTTCAGTCAGTTCAATACTTGGATAATAGGGCCAGATGAATACATTTTATCTCTGCTGTACTTTGCTTACAAATTTTGAATTAAGTTCAGCGGATTGTCTGTATTCGTTTTGTCATATCAGGATGATTCGCATTGATCGACAAAGTTATAAGAGTTGTTGCTTTTCTTCGTTTCTGCTCTCCTCTTATGTTACAGGTTCTACTTATCCTTGCACAAGGGGAAAAAATGGCTGCCCACAAAGTCGCTCATGCCACCTTGAAAGGACCGAGTGTTGTCAAGGAGATACTGATGGGCTTTACGGTTGCCCTGGCTGCTGGCAGCCTCTGGAAGATGCACCACTGGAATGAGCAGAGGAAAGTCAGAGCATTTTATGATATGCTGGAGAAAGGTGAGATCAGTGTTGTAGTCGAGGAAGAGTGAAAGCCCCATCAACATTCTGTTCATTGTGTCTTTCTTTCGGTACCCAGATGAGTCTACCTGAGCTTTGCTTTTTAGTTTTCGAATAATGAGCTTCTGGGGAGATTCGGACTACGTTCTCGTTTCTAAAAGTGAAACTATGTGAAGGTCTAGAATTGATTGAAGCGATAGTTTGTTGTCTGCGAATCACTGGCAAGAGCTGTCTTATTTTCTCATCCAAACATCTTTGCAATCAACAGTGGAACTTTCAGGAGGGAGATCATTGTTCCTCCACATAGAAACACTGCTCCTTTGCTGATTCCCAAAAATGCAGCAATGCAAGTCTGCCTTTGTTTTGAAGCCAAGTCCTCTGCCTCGTTATCAGTTGAGGAACATGTGTGTTTGTTTTGAGCAATAGCCAAAACCAAAAGGGACGATGCAGCTTAACTGAAAACCTTTTGCAGATGCAAAAGGATCCATTCTCATCTTAGGTTTCGAGCAGGAGAGTTGGTCGAGAACTTCAGCATTGTTCTGAGACCAGAGTTTTAAGTTCCCTCGGGCTGGTCGAAAACAATGGCCTATGAGGTTGGCAGCATTCTCGCTGTTAGACCAGTTGAAGATGGATGGGAAAAACCGATATTTCTTAGATAGACATGCGAGGAATGAAAGACACACCGATATCAATGGAGGTTTTCAAGAGATCGTTGTGTGAAGTTGATGGCCTTGCAGATACACAGAGATTGCAAAACTGCGCTTTTTCAATGCGCAAAGGCCGCATACAGGTTTAGAAATGGTAAAAAGAAGAGGGGATAAAAGGTGCACAAGAAGTCCCCTCGGGTGAAATGTATCTTGAGATCTCTAAGTCACAGGGTAAGAATAGTATCAACTTTGCCAATCCATCTTTCCCAAAATTGCACTTTGAATCCTCTATATCAGGCCCTTCCAAGAAATCTTAAGGGACATGATAAAGGCATTGAGCGGTTACTAAAATTATGTGAAGCGGTCGAACGAAAATCATCGATGTCTCGAAGGGTGTTCGTATAATAGCTTCAACTCTTGTGGCCTGTAAGACTGAGCTCAAGGGTGGCAACCATTCTTCTTCCTTTGAGGTGCTCGGCCTAAGGCACCCAACAAAAGGCTGCTTACAGTAAGACTTCTTGCTCCGATTCAACGGTTGGTCGAGGCATTTCGTTGTTTCATTTTGCATGATCTTGCAACGATATGTCAACCGTTGCAACAGGATAAGTGACTGAGAATACTCTTATAAAATTGAAGAAAAATTATTTGGACTTAAAAAAGAGTTTATGTATTCACGTGCTAAGATTTAATTGAATCCGAATAAGAATTATGGAATAATGAGAAGCTCATATATAAGTAACCCGTAAGTCTCTCACGAGAATGATGGGAAGGTGAATCCGACATTGATAAGAAGGGTAAAATTAATAAGAGAGAAATATTCTTCAGAGTAAGCTTATAAGCCATATTATCTAACATGTATCGGCATCACGCCTTTAGTTCAGAGGTTCAGTTGGAAACCGATTTAGTTAAACTTCTGTGAGCACAGGTGGCAGGTACGTTAAACATTTGTTCTGATTATGGATACCTCACATTTCTTACAATTTTTCTTTTCTGATTACGGAGCCTCGCATAAAGTTGAATTTTACCTTCTCTTACAATTTTATTCCCTTCAATAAACCGGTTGCCAAAGACCCTTCGTGTTCATTCTCATTAAATTCCTTTAGGGTGGTAAAGTGTCTTAATTGTCCGGTTCGACGCTTTCATTTTCGATTTAAGTGTCATTAAACCGATGGTCCGTCACACTCTCTATCGATAGGGCCATTTGCATGAGTTATTACACCAAGTTCTCTCCTTGTTTTCCCATGCATAGTTTTTTGGTAGTGTTTGACCATCTGTTCGGTTTGCCTTAGATCTCAAAGTTCGGTGCTAGTTTCATCTCCATGAGTCGTATTCTGAGAGGCTTATGTCCACGCTTCTTCTGCACAACTGAGAGGGGAAGAATTAGTCCTCTGCCGCCATCAATAGCTGTCCAAATAATTCCATTCTTTGTCACCAGAACAACACAGCCTCACCCCCATTATCAGAGGATGCGATCATGCAACATCAAGTTATGTACCAAGGAATGAAAACAGAATCAAATCTCCAAGTAAAATCTCTCTGGTTTTTCTTTCACAGCTGATCTACGGGATAAATAGTGTTATTTTATGACAATTCAATTTCATTCTCTTTCCATTCCTTTGGAAGAACACATTAACAGGCAATGCAATGCTGATGGACAAACTCATTCTTTCACCTGGAAAAAAGTGACAGGAAGAAAAGACATTTGCATCAGCGCAAGGCTCGACTGAGTAACCGTTGATCATTTGTCACATATTTGAAAATACTAATAGGACATGAATAGCAACATGAATGAAATACGCTAACATTGAATCAGCTTTCACAATCCAACAACATTCAAACAGCATTCCCAATCTATCTACAGCTTTTAACCCAGGAAAGCTAAAATAAGAAAGGAAATGCAGCAAGAAAGCAACATCCCGAATGAATGCAAAATGAGAGTTCAAAAGGGACAGCACATTCTCAAAAATTTTAGGAGTATTGTCTATTGGGTGATAGGAAGATCATTCACAAGAAGAAAGGACATCTGCATCAGCCCAAGGCCTGATTGAGTAACAATCGATTGTTTCTCACATATTTGAAAATACTAACAGGACATGAATAGGAACATATCGCAATCTGCTAAGATTCAATTAGCTTTCGCGGTCGAACAACATTTATATAGCATTCCCAATCTATCTTCAGCTTTTGACACAGGAAAGCTAAAACCCGAAAGGAAATGCAGCAAGAAAGCAACATCCCAAATGGATGCAGAGCAGAATTTGAAAGGGACAACACAATCTCAACAATTTTGGGGAGAATTGCCTATTGGTTGGGTGATAGGAAGATCATTCACAAGAAGAAAAGACATCTGAATCAGCCCAAGGCTTGATTGATTACCCATTGATCCTTTGTTACATATTTGAAAACACTAATAGGACATGAATAGGAATATACCGCAATCTGCCAACATCCAATTAGCTTTCACAGTCGAACAACATTCATGTAGCATTCCCTGTCTACTTTCAGCTCTTGACACATGAAAGCTAAAATGCGAAAGGAAATGGCAACAGGAAAGCAACATCCCAAATGGATGCAGAATGAGAATTCAAAAGGGACAGCACAACACATTCTCAATAATTTTGGGAGTATTGCCTATTGGTTGGGTGATGGGAAGATCACTCCTGATATATGATGACTGGAGGCCATCATCAGCTACTGGACAGAGCTTGGGAGCTGCCACGGCTTCATGATCATATCGGGTATCTCAGGAATATCTATAGGGAGCCCACTGACTTCCTCCATCATCCGAAGCACCGAGTTCAAGGAAGCCAATCGATCTGTCAGTTCCATGACCTGTGCCCTCAGGACATTGTTCTTTGACTCAACCTCGATGAACCTCTGAGATGTTTGGTCAATGCTGTGGACCAGCCGACTGTTCTCATTCTTCAACCGGGTCACCTGGCCTATCAGATCACCAAGCAGCTTCTGCTTCTTGAGTCGGGACCTCCGAGCAGATTCCCTGTTCGACTCCATCCTCCTCCTCTTCTTCTCGTCCAGCATCGCATATTTTGGGTTGGAATCAGACCCAGAGCTCGATCTGCTCTGAGCTGAAGCCATTTCCTTTTCTCTTATTTTCTTCTCAAATGGGTATGTTCTCAAAAAACACTTCTGCTACCACGAATTTCCCCCAAAAAGCTTTTAAATTGCTAACTAATCAAAAGGGCATCCAAGAAGACTATGAGGAAATTCCCGACGAAGAGGAAGAGCTAATCAATGAGAAAACGTAGAACCAGTACAGGAACACGACTGATAGCGAGTGAAGGACACGGACTCGGCGCATTGGCCTCGCAAAGCACATCAACGCTGCAAGCGGATTTACCAGAAATGAAACTCTAACAGGATCATGGAGAGCCGATTCTCACCCACAAAATCCCTAATCCAGAAAATGCAGGAAAGCCCAAAAATTGAATAGGAGCTGATGAATTCAAAAGCTAGGGAGAAAAATGAACGAAATCAGAAATGGAGATCGAGAAGCGAAGATCGAATACTTAGCTGAAGCAATGAGAGATCGATCAATGGTGACAAGGAAGAGGGAGACAGGGATTGCAGGAATTGCCCTGAAGCTGCTTCTATAGATGAGTCCTCGCTCAATGTTGGCAAATTATTACCTTCCAAATTTGAAAAGATTTAGAAATAAGGTAAATTGTGGCGGTTTTTCCATTTTTTTTCCCTAATAAAATTAGATTTTTCTTCAAAAAATTTATAATTGAGAGAATTTTATTTATTAGTTGGGTTGACTCAAATCTGAGAAATTTTTAGGTGATTGTATCTCACAAATATCTTACATCTCGAATCTACATCAGTATGGTTTCATCTGGGCATTAGAAATTTTCAGATGATCCAACCTTACCGCGTGACACGAGGAAATACCAATTATATTATAGCAAACAAGCAAATTTTCATTAATTACCATAACAGCTACTTTAATTATTATTAATCAGAGTAATTTAATTGATTATTTCACACTATGTCATTGTGACGAGAAAGTCTTCAGTTGAGCTGACGTAATATGTCTGTCCAATCAAAACTTGAAATGTAATTAATAAGTGTAAAGATAAGGTTATTAAATCCTAAAAAATTCTCAAAAAAATAAAAAATTTTATGAAGGGTAAACTCTAACAGGAAAATATATATATGGTAACAAAATATTAAAAAATTTCATAAATAATTAACCATAATTAGACAAATATATAAATAGTGAATTCTAATTGGACGGATATAACACTTTAACATTACTTATATAGTTGACCACCTTATTGAAAACTCTCCATTATGAGGTAGGAGCATGTGCCATTTCTTGTGGCATTAGAATAGCAGGTGGACACACCAATCGTTTGAAAAAAGAAAAACTTGTACAATTTAGTGACTTATGGATAGTTTTATTTTTTGATCGGTAAAAATGACGGTAAAAGTAATTATTTAACCACCTCTATTCGAAATGGTGTCTAATCAGATACTTAATATGGCTTACAGAAATCGGTGTCCTTATTTGCTTCGATCCAAAGGCCACATTTTTTTTTTAGCAATTGTATTGATATAAATCAATTTTCAATAGCACTACCACATCAAAACATAAAACGGAAGGGTTAAACTGCCCAATTATTCCGTTCCATTTCATTAAACGTCTATTATAGGAATTACAGCTGGCTAAATATTATGAAATTTAAATAATCAATTTATTTGAATTTAAAAGAAAAACAATAATATGTCTCCTCTTGTAGAAAAAAAAATAATGGCTTTTAGCAATTTTATAAAGAATATTAGTTACACAAGAAAGAGAATGACCAATGTGATTTCGTTAAAATGATAAAATATTTCTTCTCTTTAACAACTTGTTTGAATTGAGCAATTTGGAGACATATGGAGGGATTTGGAGGAATAACTAATTCATTCCTACAAATCCATTATTTGGATATTATTACTAGAGGAAAAATTTAGAGAGATAAAAAAGTTAATTGAACTATTTTAGTCTTTTAATTTAGAGCAATAATCGAGCGAGGAGAAAAGCATGTGAGAGGGCATAGTGACTTCGTGACAGTCTCGAACTCAAACCAAGTCGTGGTTTTGTGGTGGCGTCGGGAGGGTCGGTGGCTATGACATGTTGGCGGTCGAGCAAGGGAAAGCATGCAGTGGTCGTGACTTGGCAGTGGTCGAGCAACAAAAGGCATACTATGGTCAAGGATTGGTGGTAATTGAGCAGTGGTAATTGAGTGAGAGAAGACGAGAGTAATTGTGTAGTTATGTGATGAGAATTATGGCGTATCTAGAATTTCTTTCAAGAAGTTATGGGGGGTAATTTTATATAAAAATTTGAAATCCCTCCATATTTGCCAAAATTAAAGGAATTACAAAATTGGATTTGGAGGATTTGAAAATATTGTGAATCCTTTCAAATTTCTCCTAATAATTTATCTAAACAGGGGTAAATGAAGTTGCAAGTTTGATGTTTAAATCAAACTAAAATAGGTTTTAGGGACAAAAAATAGAAATAAATAACATATAAAAGATTTAGATTAGAATTAAATTAAAAAAGATTTAGGTCAAATATATATATATATATATATATAAAGAGCTTTTACCCTAATAAAAAAAAACCTTTTATACTAAGACTATGTTTGGTTGGAGGGAATATTCCGCGTGGAATAAAAGTTTCGTCGTTTGGTTGGTTGGAATAAACAAATTCAGAATAGCTATTTCGGATCCAGTCTTTATAGAGGAAGGATAGCCATTCTCTATCCTCAAAGGGGAATAGCTATTCCCAACTATAATAGGTGACCAAATTACATATTTACCCTTGACTATTCATTAAATTTTCTTTTCATGCCATCGCCTCGTCTGCTGCACTGACCCCTGCCGCCACCGTCAGCTCGCCCCCGACGTACTTGAGCCTTCTCGTGCAGCCCCAAGTCTCCCATGTCGATTCATCTTCCCTCCCTTGGCTCAATGAGGCGGTGGCTCAGTGGGTCTCGGGGAGGTTGAACCAGTTTCTCTCTCTACTAGTTCAGCTCGAGCCATCGGGGCTCACGACCCACAGGTTGGTTTGGCCTAGCTCTAGAAACAAGCTCATGGGTCGAATAACCCTGAGAAGGCCAAAGGAGATGTGGGCTCAATTGGGTTCGGGAGGTTCGACTAGGTTCGGGGGCGACTTAGGGCTGGATTGGCAGAGGCTTAGGGAGGTCAGTGGTGGCTAATGATGGCAGTGGAGGGCTGGCGATGGCGGTCGCGGATGACAAGAGGCTTGGGAATTGAAGATGAATGAACAGTGCATGATTTACTGTTCATAGTATATTTTTACAATTTTAGTTGTTTTAATAAATATAAAATAAAAATAATATAATTAAAAATATATACGAGGGACAATTTTATTATTTTATATTTAAATATCCTATTTTATATTATTTTATTTCCTCCAACCAAATAATAATATTTTTATTCATCATTTTATTTATTTCTCACTACGATTAAAATTTTTCTAGCACTAATAAAATAGTAAGTTTTATAACTAGCACTACTTTATAACATTTTTTAAAATTAACACTACTGTATATATTTCTTTTATTAATTTTTTCATAATCCTCTAAGTACCCCTCTCATTTTCAACCCTAATCTCTCCCTCTCCTCTCTCCCTCCAAGCCCCTTTCTCTTCTTCTACAACCCGCCCCACCTCTTCTTCCTCTACTTTCTTCCTCTTCCTCCTGCCAAACTACAACCTGTTGCCCGCCACCCGCAACACTGGCACCCAACGCCCGACGCACAGTCACCCTGTCGCCTCGTCGACCGGTGCCTGATGCCTTGTCGCCCGACACCCGACGCTCGACACACCTTCTCCCATCACGCGACGCTCTACGCCCGATGCCTCGGCCCTCGACACACCGTCTCCTATCACGCGACGCTTTGCTCTCGGTCATGAGGTGCTCATCGCTGGCCGTCGGTCGCTATTGCTCATTGCCGCCGGCGGTCGTCGCGTTCGTCGCCGCTGCGATCGCTGCCTGTGAGCTTCTACCATGGAGGAGAAAGGCAAAGAGAGAGAAAAGGAGAGATGGAGGGATTTTGAAAATTTTAAAATAAAGGGTAATGTGGTCATTTACTATAATATAGTGCTATTTTTTCAATTGTTTGTAAATTGACGTTAGTCTTGAAAGGGTGAAGAAGAGTAATGCTATTTTTCCTTATTAACACTTTCTCACTCTATTTCTTTTCTCACGCTATTTTATTCCATCTCTATTTCATTTATGCCATCCAAAGGTACGGTAAAAAATGCCCCTCCCCAAGAAAACAAAGATCCCTTCCCTTCTTCACCACAAACCAAAAAGCCGTCGGCTCTTCCCCTCAAAATTGATTTCCCTCTAAAACCTCTGTAGATAGGTTCCATGCTGCAATTTTGAAGCAACAGCAGCATCATCCATGGCGTCTGCAAGCTAGACGACCCTGCTCCCAGCCCGTCAATCATCACCAACTTCTCTTCCTGGGATTTGAGTAGTGTAATTTTCCGACTAATAGATTTCTAGCCGCGGAGGCGAAGGGAGAATCAGCTTGGACTCAGAGGTGCGGTGTTTTTCCTGGACTGGTTCTACTGAATCCTTGCCTCCCTCGGCCTCTGGCAGAAGGGGGCCAAGATCCTGTTTTTGGCCGCGGGGAAAACCACCCTACTCCACATGCTCAGGGACGAGGTTCTCTCTCCCGCCTCGCTGTTACTCCAATTGTTCTGGTGAATTGGCCATGATTGATAGGCAATCTTTCATTGGATACTTGTTTGGAATTGGCCTAGTTCTGCACGTGCGCAAGGGTTGTGTTTATTAATTAGGGAAAGTGTTGGCTCTCGTAAATGAGAATTCTTGTGCATGGTCTTTGAATTTAAAGAAGCGCCAATCAAAGCTTCCAGACGCAAACTAGCTCGGCATTGTGGGCAGTTTGCTTTGCTGATACTCATAATAATGAGAAATTCTTACATGATCCTATCAAACAAGTAAATTTGTATTAATCACTCGAGCAATTGACATAATTATCACTAATCAGATCAAATTATTTGGTTCTTCCTCACACATCACCGCGAGGTAGGACCACCTAAGATTTTGTCCGTAACAATTGTTGTGAGCTTGACTTTGGCCATGGTTGATCTGCTTGCTTAGCAGAATTTTGCCTTTGTATTTCCTTTGGCTTTTCCGAAGCGGAAATGAGAGCTTGCAGCTATCTATTTGAAGGCTGCAAGGTTGATGATGCGGTTAAAATGGAATTTGATTTCACGAGCAAACTAGACCACCCAAAGGCTCAAAAGATACTCAAGAAACCGGTTTGACCAAACAGTTACTTATCTTTGTTTTTAACAAAAAAGCATAGTTTTTCACATGGAAACGGGCTTTCGAGATGGTGGTTTTTGGCCAAATTCCATTATTTAGGTCTTCAATCTCGCGCTTTTTTCTTTGCATTTTTGCAATTTCTATTTCTGATGGGTCTTTTTGTAAATTTTATTGTTCAGCATCTAGGGTTTCTTCTATTAATGATGTATTTGATTGTTGAGTAGTCAGACTAACTAAATAATAAAAATTCGAGGTTTTATTCCTCTGTTTTTCATTTCCTCGGCATTCGCGTGAATCAACGAGGTTCGATCTATTCGCGATCATCTATCCCACTTGCCCTATTGTATTAGATTGGCATAAGAGACGACATCATTCCTACACCATACCGCCCAGGAGACAGGTCCCATCATTACGGATTGAGGAAGTGGCCGAAAGGGATGAGGTTGCAGAACTCCGCTAGCAGGTCCAGCAATTGACCTGTCAGTTGGCGACGCTTCAATCGCGTCGTGACCGTGTAGTTACAGTTGTGGTGGAAGAAGATGATGATTTGGAGGGCAACCCGCTCGGCGGTCCTCCTGATTACCCACCTCTGGCATATCACCAATGGGAGACCGGGTTCAAGGTTGAGATGAATTTCATGGAAGCCTTCAAGCATATGGATTCTTGGATTGCCTGAATACTATTGAGGAGATTCTGGAATTCAAGGAGGTGCCCGATTCCCGATGAGTTGCATCAGGGGCTATGAGGCTCCGTGGTCGTGCCCAGACTTGGTGGCAACAGACCAAGTGGAACCGAATTCGCTTGGGGAAGGCCAAAATTGGCACGTAGGATAAATTCAAGAAACATCTGCAAGTGGCCTTCCTTCCATATAACTATGAGCGTGAGCTGTACTAGCTCTTCCAACTCCTCCACCAAGGAACCCGATCTGTTGATGAGTATACAGGTGAGTTCTATGATTTACTCGCGCGAATTGATGTTATGGAGACACAAAACCAATTAGTGTCTAGGTATATCGACGGTCTTCAGCTGTAGATGCAAAACGTTCTCAACATGTTTTATCTGTTGACGGTATCTGAGGCTTACTATAGTGCACTATAGGCTAAGAAGCAGTTGGCCTATCGGACTGGTGTTTCAAGTAGATCCGTGCTCCATCAGGGGTGGCAGTTCGTCGTCATAGCATCAAATGCGACCGACTCGTCCATGGGTTGTGAAAAAGGTGCCTCTGTCAGTTGGCAGCAAAACTGGCCAATCGGTGGGATTTGCTGCTTTGCTTGTGGAGAGACCGGTCGCAGGCAATCTGAGTGCCACAAAGCAAAACCTAGTGTCTGTGGCCTATTCATGAATGACACAACGAAGGATGTTGAATTGGATTCAAGGCCCATCTATGATTAGGATTTGAATGCGAAGGCCGAGGAAGAAATTGTTGAGGGCAATGTGGGCCCATTGCTAATGCTCCGTTGAACTGTCCTGAGTCCCCGTGCCCTAGAAGAGGACTGGCGAAGAACGGCTCTTTTCTCTTGCACCTACAGAATTGGTGGTAAGGTTTGTTGCTTCATTATTGATTCTCGGAATTGTGAGAATATTTTATCTAAATTGGCAATGGATAAGTTGGGTCTGAGAGCAGAGAAACAGTCCAACCTGTATAAGCTGGCTTGGCTGAAGAGAGGAACATAAGTCATCGTATCGGATCGGGTCCTGATTTCTTTTTCAATTGGAACTATCTAGCTGATGAAGTGTATTGTGATGCGGTTCTAATGGATAGTGCTATGACCCAGCAAACCAACCAGTGTTGGGGACAGTAACATGCTTTTGGCTAGGGCACCTTTCGAGCAAGCCACAGTGGAAGCTGGAGTCATTTTCATGCTCTTGAACAAGTTCGATGGCCTCGGTCGCTAGTGCTCCAACTGCAGTCCAACCACTACTGGCTGAATTTGTGGATGTCTTCCTCGAGTCCCTACTCGATGAACTACTGCCTATGTGGGACACTCGGCACTAGATTAATTTGGTCCTTGGGGCTATTCTTCCCAACCGGCCTCACTATCGGATGAGTCCAAAAGAACATGAGGAGCTAAGGCAATAGGTAGAGGAGTTGTTGTTCAAGGGCCATATCGGGAGAGCCTCAGTCCGTGTGCCGTGCCAGTTCTCCTCACTCCTAAGAAGGATGGTACATGGCACATGTTTATCGATAGTCGTGCTATCAGCAAGATCAGTGCGATATCGTTTCCCCATTGGTCGACTAGATGTCTTCCTCGATCAGCTCGGAGGGTCTCAAATATTTAGTAAGTTGGATGTGAAAAACGGGTACCATCATATCCGCATTGGAACAAGAGACGAATGGAAGACTGCCTTCAAGACTCGAGAGGGTTTGTACGAGTGGCTGGTAATGCCATTTGATCTTTCCAATTCACCGAGCACCTTCATCCGGGTCATGAATCAAACACTGCGGCCTTTCATCAGTAAATTTGTCGTGGTTTATTTTGATGACATAATTGTGTATAGTGCCAATGTTGACTTAAACCTATGCCACCTGTGGGAAGTATTGCTTGCTCTTGTAGGGATAAGTTTTATGCCTGTATTAACAAATGTGCTTTCTTGACAACTTTTGTGAAATTTCTGGGATATGTGGTGTCCAAGGATGGTCTTGCCGTCAACAATAGCAAGGTGGAGGTGATTCAACAATGGCATTGACCCCGCTTCTATTACATAAGTGCATAGCTTCCATGGTTTGGCCTCATTTTACCGATTGTTTCTTCCACATTTTAGAAGCATTATGGCACTGTTACGGACTGCATAAAGGGGCCGAAATTTAGGTGGTCAGATGATGCTGAGACAACGTTTCAGGAGATTAAATGCAAGTTGACCACTGCCTTGCTTTTTATCCTACCGGACTTCTCTCAGTTCTTTGAGCTCCACTATGATGCCTCTAAGACAGGAATATGGGCTGTTCTCAACCAGTTCGATCGACCTGTAGCTTACCTTATTGAGAAACTCTCTGGTTCTAAGCTACAATTTAGCACATACGATATGGAGTTCTATGCAATAACACAAGTAGTCCGACATTGGCGTTGTTGAGGAGTCAATCCCACATTGGACAAATAAACAATTGAAACCTGGTTTATAAGAGAGCGGGTACTACCATCCTATAAGCTTGAGCTTTTGGGATGGATATTGGCCCAATCTCTTATGGGCCGAGTGGAAATTTTACATGGTATCAGGGCCAACCGTGTGAGCTCACACAACGCCTGGTCCGAGTGTAGAGGTCGTGACCCGTAAGCTCGAGACCGGAAGAAAAATACCCGGCTCGAGACTAATTGTTAGCCCGAGGACAGTAGAGAAGGCCGCCTTGTGGTAGTTGTCCCCCCTCACCCGAGACCGGAAGTAAAAATGCCCGGCTCGAGGTCAGTTGTTGAGGGCGGGTGTTTAAGGGCACGTGTTAAGTGTGAACACGTTGTCACGTGAGGGCAGGTGTTGAAAAGTCAATCCCACATTGGACAAATAAACAATTGAAACCTGGTTTATAAGAGAGCAGGTACCACCATCCTAAAAGCTTGAGCTTTTGGGATGGATATGGGCCCAATCTCTTATGGGCCTGGTGAAAATTTCACAGGCGTCACTATCTCTTCTAGAAGGAGTCTGTTCTTTATACTGACCATGATGCCCTGAAATTCATTGCCAGTCAAGACAAGATCTCTGCTCGGCATGCCTTATGACAAGCATATCTCCAGCAGTTTATGTTTGTGCTTAAACACAAGGCTGGAGTTTCTAATCGCGTGGCTGATGCTCTAAGCCGGCAACATTCCTTACAATTGAGATGCGCATTATAGTTCTTGGTCATGATTCTTTCTTGGAGTTATATTCTATTGATCCTTTTTTTGCTACTATTATTGAAAGAATATAGGCAGGAGAGTGAACTAATTTTGTGCTGTAGGATGGGTTTCTTTCTCAGGGGGTTCGGCTTTGCATTCTCGACTGCAGCTTGCAATTGAAAATCATCTAGGAACTTCACAACGAGGGCCATGTTTGTCATGATCACACCTTGTAGCTCATTGTTACGTCATATTACTAGCCGTCCATGCATAAAGAAGTTGGTCGATTTGTTGAGCGTTGTCGGACCTGCCAACATGCTAAGGGTTCTTCCACAAATGCAGGCCTCTACGTGCCCTTACCTATCCCCAGCCAGACATGGACGGATATCAGCATGGACTTTGTGTTGGGGCTTCTATGTACACATCGTGGCAGCGATTCCATTTTTGTGGTGGTTGATAGTTTCTCCAAGATGGCACACTTTATTCCATGCAAAAGTACCACTAATGCTGTTCACATTACTCAGTTTTTCTTTCGAGAAATCTACTGTGGACTTGAGCTTCCTTCTTCCATCGTGTCTGATCATGGAACACGATTCCTGAGCCACTTTTGGAGGAGTCTTTGGCACTTGGTGAAAGGACACTTACTCTTAGCGGTGCATATCACCCCCAGACGGATGGTCAAACAAAGGTCGTCAATCGCTCTCTCGGTAATCTGCTTCGTAGCCTGGTAGGTGAGAATATTAAGGTCATGGACTTAAAGCTGTGTCAAGCTAAATTTGCACATAATAATGTTGTCAATCACAGTACCGGGTATAGTCCCTTCCCTGTAGTCTACAGAGTGGTTCCTCGAGGCCTGCTTGATTTAATTGCCCTACCCAGCTAAGTGCATAGCCACCTCACGGCAGATGAGCTGATTTCCTAGCTCCAATAGATTCATCAGATGACTCAATCCAGTTATTTGCCTCCACTGACAAGTACAAGTTGCATGCTAATAAGAAGAGTCGCTCTGTTGAGTTCGACGTTGGTGATTATGTTTGGGCAGTCTTGACTAAGGATCATTTTCCTGCATGTGAATACAATAAGCTCATTGCCTGCAAGATTGGCCCTATGGAGATCCTTGAGAAAATCAATCTGAATGCTTATCGTCTTCAGATTCTGAGCCACGTTCAAACGTCTGACGTGTTCAACGTCTGACACCTACCTCGTATGCGAGCAATGATTCATCGGATAATGACCTCCCGTCCGATTCGAGGGCGAATCTCCTTCACCCTAGAGAAATGATGCGGTCCATATGGAATTCAATTTCATAAGCAGATTGGACCACCTGAATGTTCAAAAGGCGCACAAGAAATTGGTTTGAACAGTTTGACCGAACAGTCACCGATATCCGTTTTTAATAAAACAATATAGTTTTTCACATGGAAACATGCTTCCAAGCAAGACGCATTGGCCAAATTCCATGGTTTAGGTCCTCAATTTCCATGTTTTTTTTCGTTTTTAGTGGTGTTTTTGTAATTTCTATTTCTTGTGGGTCTTTTTGTAAATTTTATTGTTTAGCATCTAGGATTTCTTCTATTTAATGATGTATTTAGCCACTGAGCCGTCAAATTGACTGAATAATAAAAATTCGAGGTTTTTTTCCTCTATGTTTTTCGTTCCCTCAACATTCACGTGAATCAATGTGGTTCAATCTATTCGCAATCGCCGATCCCGCTCTCCCCACTGCATCAGTTGATAGCCGCTTACAAGAAGGAGAAACGCAGAAAAGTTCAGAGTTATAACCTTGGGGGAGTTTGATAGTTATGGACTTTGTGGTTGTGATCTACTAGTTGAACCTGAGCGTAGGGTGATAGTTATTGTACATTTTCTATACGGCTGTTTTCTTAAATTGATCATTCGTAGCAGAAAATGACATAATATGGCTGCAGTTGTATTCAATGCTCGAGTGTTCAAATTGATTTTTGTGGTATAAGTATGTAAATCCTCTGGTGCTGCATGCTAATCTGGAAATAATCTAAACATAAAAATTTTTGAAATTTCAGTGTGGTTGGATGATGATGTCATTACTCTTGTTTCTAATTTCTTGGGGCTTCAATTTCAAGAGTCTAGTCCAGCATCAGCCTACCCAATACCCGACATCAGAAGAGCTGAGTATTTGGAAAAATAAAATTGAAGGCCTTTGATTTGGGTGGTCATCAGATTGCTCGCAGGGTTTGGAAGGATTATTATGCCCAGGTACAAACTAATACTGCACGTTGAAATCTTTTGTTGATTGATCACAATAAATGATGTGCTAGTTTCATAAGTATGGATCATCTTGGGTACTCACAGCTTTCCAGGGATAATTTCTCTGGCATCTGTGGTACTATTAGTCTTACTGTCACCTCAGTAGTTAATAGATAATGAATCCTTAGTGGACTTCCTGTGTGCTTCGATTGGAAAGTCTTTACTAAGAAAGAGGGAAGGAAACAGACGGCAAGTGGCTGACCTAGTTTGAAAGTTTTGGTGAGGGAAATGATACGTAATGAATAAATGGAAATGGAGGGAAAGAGGTGAAAGCATTTGAAGTCGGGGAGATATTATCCCCGTGTTGCCTTCACGATCCTCCGTTTTTCTGATGGTAGGGGTGCCGTTAAAATGGAGAAATGGAAAGTCATCTTTTCTCTTTACTTATCTACCTGAACTGAATGGTAATGGACTCTTCCAAACAAATGAGAGACCTACTCCCTCCATTTCTTTCCCTCAATTCCCCTCCTCCCTTCTCTTCTTTGACCATTGAAGTTAGGGTTGAAAAAGCTGATGTAACATTTAGTTATCGATAATATAGTTGCATTTCTAGTTGGCACAGTGACATCTTATTGTGGGACAGGGGAAATTGTTGCATTGGCTGTGACCTGGCAAACAATACTCTTGTTTGTTTGTATTTTTGTTGTAGTGTTCTGTCACTGAAAATTCTTGGCCTTACTTGTCTTTTTCTATTCATGTCATTTTGGAACTTTGTAGAACAGGTAATTTGAAATCCGGGCCATGCCATTATCATTCCACTCCATCCACCTGGCCCCATACCTGGTGCAATCTAGGCTCGTGGCCTTGTTTCTTCTTATGCGTAGCGCCTTATTCAAATTCACTTCGGGTTCCTCTTTGGCGTAAATGCAAATATCACTGCTGCCTTGTCTATGTAGTTTCTTAAGAATGTTCCGATTTGTTTAAATGTTGTAAATCTTTCCACGCACATAAAGTTCTTGGGGGACCCTTTAACATCTTTCACTAATATTTTCACGCTGTATTTCAAAAGGTTGGTAAATACATGTTTGATTATGACTCTCTTACTCTCCATCAGCATATAGAGCTGCCTTAGGCATTATGATCTTTATTTAGTATCTCTTAATGCTTCGCAGGTGGATGCCTATGACAAGGAGAGGTTCACCGAGTTGAAGAAAGAGCTCGATGCCCTCCTGTCAGATGAAGCCCTTGTGAATGTCCCATTCCTCATCCTTGGCAATAAGATCAATTTACCTTATGCTGCATCCGAGGATGTGCTCCGGTGCCACCTTGGCCTCACCAACTTCACCACCGGCAAGGGGAAGGTCATCCTCTCAGACACAAACATCCGACCCCTTGAGGTCTTCATGTGCAACACCGTCCGGAAGATGGGTTATGGGGATGGATTCAAGTGGCTCTATCAGTACATCAAGTAGGGTAAATGTATCTATCACTATCTTCCCTTGGTTAGCTCTACTGCAACAATATGTCACACAAGCCTCTTGGATCATGCCTTTGTTTTCGGGTTAAAGCTTTGATGATGATGATGCTGATGGTGATGTGGCGTGTTTAAATTGTTTTGTTTCAAATGTGAGACTGTTTATCTCAACGAAATTTACTTTTGGCAACGAATTGTTCTGTGGAGTGATACCGTAGTTTTCTCTGAAAGTTGCCTGTTCCTAATTATTTGCAATTGCACCATCACTTCTCATGAGGGACAATGACCAATAAGCTACCATTTTTTGAGCATACGAAAAATTAGCCAAGTACCTTTGATCTACTTGTGTTGCAATTGTACCAGCAGTTCCAATGCCACGCTCCCCGACCTGGTCTAAATGAATCACTTATTTTGATTTTAGAGCGTGCATGGGAATTATCTTCAGTCTTTCGAGAAGTTTTGTATTCAAGATGTCGAGAAGATTACCAAATTCCCTTACCATCTACCGTGTGGCCCAAATTGTTTTTAGTGATCAAGTTTCTTTGCTAGTAGTACTTTGCCATTTCCTATGTTAGATTTAGTGGCCGGTTGATTTAGTGGCCGGTTGGGACCTTGCTTCTGTCCGGCTAGCTTGAGCAGGAGCTCCGCTATGTTGCTCGATCCTCACTGGGATCTTCAGCTGCTCAAAAAGTCCTGGCCCAAGTAGCCAAGCAGCGAAGCTGCATGCTGGAGTATCCCGGCCACTGAGAAAGGGTTCACCGGAATAGCCCTCCATTGCCCTTCGAGCTAGTGACAAGCTTCTGGCTGGGTAGGCTTATGTGTCGGTGCGCTGCAACCGGATCAATTGCAGGGTCAAGCAGGAGGAGCTATTGGTGATCAGGTCGGCCTGTAACGGCAGCCAGGCCTGGGAAATGCATCACATGATCCCCCAGGATGCCAGCTCGGGTGTCGAAATGAAGGGTAGGAGGAGGATAGGAGATGGCCTGTCTGGAGGTGTATCTCCACCACCACCACTACCAGCAGCAGTTGGCTTGCTGTAGAAGTCACAGGCAGTGGAATCCTGTCTTGAAGCCAACTTTAAGGTCTCTTTGGATC
Source organism: Lagerstroemia speciosa (assembly GCA_037672795.1). NCBI lineage: Eukaryota > Viridiplantae > Streptophyta > Magnoliopsida > Myrtales > Lythraceae > Lagerstroemia > Lagerstroemia speciosa. Next base: position 2,838,714 of record CM075293.1, on the reverse strand, counting down.
ATACTATTCCTTACAACCCGGAGACTGGCAAATAATGAATGAAATATCGGTCGATCAAGACCTCAGTCGAGTCCTTTAACTAAGATCCCGATGTTGACAGTTCAAAAATCTAGGTTTTTCTATGTTCTCTGTTTTATCTCTTCTATTCTGGTAACTAATGGGGGAGGTTATTGCTTGTATTTGGTAGAAAAGGATTTCCTGCGGGCCTAATTAATCCATGGTGGGAGCGGTTGGGTTATATTTCATATAGCAATAGAAGGTTCGTGATCGAGCCCAAAATCTTAGAAGGGGGACATTCGATAGAGAGACATCCCATCTGCTATTTTGTTTTTAATGCTCCAACTCACATCTCACATCACAAAAAGTTGATATGACGGTTTATATAATGAAGGGACGACTCTTAAGGCTTGTTTGGATTGAGTTGTTATGAGGTTTATGGAGATGAAAGTTATAGAGATTTATGAAGATGGAGGGTTATGTAGGTTTTTGGAGGTTGAGGTTATGGAGGGTTGTTGATGGATAAGATGACCCTCCATAACTCTCCAATTTGGGGTTAAAAATTTGGCTTAGTAGAGGATTATCTCAACTCTCCATAAACATCTATAACCCTCTTATTTTAATTTACGAAATAAGAGTTAAAGTTGTACATCCATAAACCTTCATAACTCCCCTATTAGCCAAATAGAGATTAGACTTGCACCACATACCCTCTCCTCCATATCCTTTCATAAACCTCAATCCAAACAAGCCCTTAGGAATCAAATGAATTTCTATTTGAAATTGGTTTTTGTCAATGGACATTGCCCTCATGAAATCAACTCGAGATCCTATTGGATCGATCTATTGCAAATTGTCTTTGGATACCAATTCTAACATGTAGTGGTTTCGTTTTCATCCCCAGATTATGTTAATCGATCATACTTTGAGATCCGGTCTTACAAATTTAAGATAGTGCAGATGGTAGGGTTCGTTCATGTAAACCCAACATAGAACTCTCTGGAATATAAATATTTATTCTCATTTTCTGTCTGTTTATCCTACAGAAAACACCTTAACAAGTCAGAGGCAATGGATTGGTCGAGTTTACTAATATCGAGTGGTTTATATATATGTATAAACAAAAAAATTGTCTCTTGACCATGACAAGGAAGATTTCAATCTAAAGAGATCGATATCAGGGAAGCAGATGTAGGCAGTGTCACCAATTACTCTCGTATATCAAAATTCTTTTTATCATTTATCCAAGGCAGGGTTTAATTTTGAACATAATCATCGCTTTCTGTGTCGATATTTGGCAAGTGTTGATGTGGTATTGTCCTAGATCCACATACCAACATGCTAATCAGAATCGGGCCACAATGAGATGGCTAAAGTCGAGAGGATCGTGAAACTAGTTTCATTAGGCACGACAAGAGCCCACATACGTAGTGGCGGTGGGCGGAGACGGTGAGCCTAGGGCACACGAGCAGAGGCTTGGCCGATGAATTGGTATCAGAGTCAGATAAATTCATGAGCCCCATCCAGATCCGACTCACTAGCATTGTATGTTTTTGTATGCACCTTAAGCTTTGTGACATGGGTATGCTCATTTTCTAGCATTCCCTCAACTCGTGTGGCCTTAGGAGCTCATCCTAAGTCAATCGTAATAGCACACAAACTCTTTTAAGAGAGAGAGTGTGGAGAGAGATGCTTCAAGCTTGAGAATTTTTCAGGTGTATTGCAAATGAGGGGATAACCCCTTTTATATAGTTTACATGGGTGGGAATCTTCCCGAAATATTTCTATGTAATAAAGAAAGTGATTTACCATATACCATAAATGAGTGATCTACATTCCCTATGGACATCCATACAATCACAACAATTCATCTAGAATGATCACCTTCCTTGTGGGACACGACTAGCGATGTGTCATGGGAGAAAGTTTTCAGTGGAGTAGTTATACCACGTCACGTTACTTACGTGGTATATTCTTATAATAAGAATTCACTATTTATATATTATTTTTAATTAAAGTTCACAATTTATTAAGTTTTTAAATACTTTTTTCCATTTTTATATTATTTTCAATTAGGGTTTACCGCTTATTTAAGGTTTTTAAATATTTTTTAATGATTTTTCAAGATTTAATAACTATAATTATATAATTATTGGTCACATTTCAAGTCGTGATTTGATTAGTATATCACGTAAGTGATGCTAACCTGATATCACCGCTCCACTAAAGACTTTCTCGTGTCACGGATAGACTGTCATCTCGAACATGATCGTTGAAGTGTCGTGGATAACCTTTCTTATCTGAGTTATCCGTGGCATTTGTATCTAGCTAGAGCTTGGGATATATGCAAATAACCCTAACTCTTCACAGAAACACATTCCTGCTTATAGATTACACACGCTCAAAAGCCTCCATAGTATCGTTCTGACTTGAGCGTTGAAGAAGAAAATCGGGAGAACACTCTTATCCCCTTTAAGCATTTTATGCAATGTAATTGAGAAAAATGAGTAAAAATATTGTACAAAATCAAAAAAACTCTTCAAACACTATTTCTCGAAAACTATTTCCCACTATGCCGTAAGAGATCGCAAGTTAAAGATGCGATCTCTTTACAAATGGAAATTTTTGTTAACAGAAAAATGGATGTTGGATGTTAAAACGGAAATTTTATTTTAACTTAAAATCGCATCTCCATGGTATAACCTCTGTACTAAAGATTGCATCTTGAAAATACAATCCTTTCATAGAATTGAGATCACGTCTTTCAACATGCGATCTCTCGATGGTATACAAGGAAATAATTTGCACGTAACGGTTTTTTAAGAGTTTTTTTCCCCTTAATGCTAAGTATTTTTGTACCTTGCTTATTTAATTTATCTTAGCCGAAAGAGAGAGTCCAGCGGTCTCCCAGCTTTTATTCAATAGATTTGTTAGCTTAGAGGGCTCATCCACAAGGTTCGTCTAGCGAGGAAGAGTCAGGACCTGAAGGCGCAGTCGATGGATAACCGTTGATTGAATAGCCGAGAAAGGTCCGGGCGGCCCGTTTACAAGTGGGTTAAATCAAAGCGGGACAATTTTGAGTGAATGAATGCCTTGAGATTAGGGGTGATCGGGTTTGGGCACCCTGTAATTTTTCATGGTACCCGGACCCCACCTTGTCGAAGACCAGTTCCTAAATCTTGGAACCGGGCCCTACACGGTTAAGTCTTGGAACCGTACCTTACCCGGAACCTGGGAGCCTGTAAGATATCACAGGTTCCATATACCCTATTAGAACCTATTTATTATTTATTCTTTTATTTTTATAATATGAATTACTTCCATATTTTTTTATAATTATTATTATTTCATATAGTTTTTACCATAATTAAATATGTGTGATTTTTAAATGTGTTTTCATTATATTTATGTGCTATCTATTACTAATTTTAAGTTATAATAATATTTTAGACATGAAAAAAGTTAAATATACATAATTATTATGTAAAATAAAAGTTCTTCCAGTTAGAAATGCAATGGTTTAAACGGTTCATAAATTAAAGTTTAAACGAGAAAGTTATAAATAATTAAAATTAACCGTGCGAATAAGTTAACGTGTTCCCCTTCAGGGTATCCTGTATGCTGGAACCGGAACTAGAACTGACCGGCTTCTTAATTCATTACCCAGAGCCTACCCAATACGATAGGTTCCTACCCATTCCAGATTTATTTTGTACCTGTGCACACGCCTACCTGAGATCAACGCCTTCAGATATGAGATTGTCTTGCCTGTGTGGATGGATAGGGATTGAGAAGAGGGGTTAGCTCACCACGAGGGCTTTTGCCGGGACAGCCTCCTACTTTGTCTCGATTACCACATTATGTTGGACTTCTCTAGCGGACCCCGAAGGCTTTGTCCGTTACACGACATTCAAATTTTGCCAACTTTGACACGCAGAGTATTTGTTTGCGTGCTCCCGAACACGGCATCGCATCCCGACCACGCCGCCACGACAGAGAGAGAGAGAGAGGAAGTCGATAAGTCAGATGTGTCGTGCCGACGCTTCGGGCACATGAACGTCGGTCTATTACGGTGCACTTCGAGTTCTCTGACTTGAAAAACTTATTGATAACTGCAATCAAAGATCGAGCGGGCACAAATTATCTATTGAATCCCAGGAAAAATATCTAATGAATTCAGATTCCCCCTTATGCTTAGAAATGGAGCCAATATGCTAAATTGAGATTTCGCTGTCTGTTTTCCTCTCAGCTAAGGTATCGGCTTCAAATCTTGTTGATGATCCAATTCACGATTGGATCGGAAGATTTACCTCTCAATCAGTAGACTGGACTCGAACATAAACTAATCGGGGTTGTTCACGTTTAATTTTTTGTATTTGCAAGCGAAATGTTTGGCAAAGTAGTCAGTGACTTGGTTGGGAGGAGATTGCCATAATTGCGGTTTTACGTCAGTGAGGGAGTGCCAGAGACGACAGGTTCGAATTTACATAAGATATTGTCAGACGTTCATATATGATATTATTATTAATGGACCTTATAAGAAATTGGGTCCGTTTCTACCTAATAGTAATAGTTTAATCTATTAGGTGGTAGTATCCAATTATCTTATAAACTCATTATTATGATCTTATAGCGCCGATTCAGATGGTGCAGATTGAAAAAAATAAAAATATCTTTTGAAGAAAAGTAGGATGAATCAAGAGGAAAAACCATTGAAAAGGATCAATCTTCTTGGAGCCAAACTCGACCATTGGAGTTCTCCACAACAGGGAAAAAGAACACTGACCACATGCTAAAAAGGCCACTTAGGACTTAAAATATCTCTTTCTTCTTCAACAGTACTGAGCTAATAATAAAGGGCACCATCGGTTTCGATTGTTTTCAACCATGATTCCACCCATCAGCTCTATCGAATCCCAAAATGCCATTTCTACTCCCAGTTTGTTCCGTACGCGGGGAATCGAATGAATCAGAATGGGAATGGAATGGAATGATAATATCAGCTGATCGGTTTTAGACTCATCAGCCCAATGCAGAGGTCTTCAGCCAACCACCGTCAAGGGGCAGACAATGAGGGTAGGTGGTCCGGTTCATGGTCATGGTCCTCAGGCGGGGCACCCTGGTGAGGTCTGAGACGGAGACATTGTAACTACACATAACCTTACATGACCGGTAAACTAAAATCCGTGCATCGTACTGAACGAGAATCAGAACACAACAGATTGAACAAATGAAGTTTCCAAGAAGATGTGATTACCTCCTTGAGGGGGGAAAATCGATCCCATGAAGCGAATAGAGCCTAAATTTCATTCAATTGCCTTCCGTGTCATGTACAATGGATTGTTGTCTCTACAACCAAACTTTACTACGAGATAAATGTAAATTTGCATTCGAAACAATGAATAAATCACCTAATTGTAGTACCTTAGCAACTTGTATGCCTTCAAGCATTACCATTGGAGCAGAATAATGCTGAGACCTAATGGACTCTACTTATTAACTGAAGCTGAACACACTATAGGCCCCAAGAAGTAACAGCCTCGCTGGGATCAGTAACACCATGAATAAATGCAATCTTTGAGAAGAAACAAACCGACTGAACCGTACCAGAGATTCTTGGCCGGTTCCTACGATACCTGAGAAGTTGAACCGATGCTGTCCCGAGTTGACTGGCCTTACGGCTCTGTCCAGGACGATCCCATCGTTTATGTTGGACGGGCTCACGAGGGACCACCAGAGCCGCCTCCTCTGCTGCTCTCTCCTGGCCTTCCTGATACGGATCAGCTCCTGCCTTATTACAATCCGCACGGACTTTAAGTAAGAATCCATGTCATGGTCCCTCTTAATGGTTCCCTCGGACCCGTAGGCAGAACGGTCACTGAGGATCTCGAGTGGGTGAGGAGAGTCGAAGAAGAGCCTCTGAGCGGCTCGGATCTGCTTATGTGCTTCCGAGACGTCAGAGAGCAAGCAGCTTAGGAGGTAGAGGCCACTGCCGGAAGGAAGGAGGTGATGGCGAGGGGAGAATTTCTCATCGGGCTGTAGGATCAGAAGCTCGCCCATTGGACTGTACAAGAGCTTCTGTAATTAGGGGACAAAAGCAATAGACAAGTTCAGAAAGCAATGTAACAAAGGAAAGATTGTCTTAGTTTTCAGTCTCCTTTTTTCCTGAAAATGCAAAAGAACTCAGTAATGATCCAGTTGATATGATGAAGAGTAATGCAAAAGTCATCTTTATTATCTAGAAAAAGAAATTTGCAGAGAAAAAGCACATTTCCGAAGGAGTGCCACAGAAAGTAAAGGTGCTTATATTTCTCGAACTGACCTCATTCTTAAGACATGGATGGTTCCTGAAATTCCCATTGATGGCCTTGAGAAGCTCTGCTACGTGATCAGGGTAACTGCAAGAGAAGGCTCGTGGAACAATATCTCTGTGCATTGTGACCGCTTGGACATGGCTTCGAGGCAATCCAAGCTCATGAAGTAAACCATCACCTCCGCACATAATTGATGGAGAGCCAAATGTTATGACTGGAAGTAATGAAGAGGCAGGCACTTCACCCCGTATTAGAAGCATCAGGTTGATAAGTAATGAGAGGCTTCCCCCAAGTGAATGACCGGTGAAACGGAAGTCTGCTCGATCTCCGTGGGCTTTCAGGTGAGCCTGTATCTCGGGCAACATTTGTTCATACATGCCTTTTGCAGCCTCATATATTCCTCTGTGAACAAGAGTGTCAAATCCCTGGAAGAAAATTTGTCAATTAGTTCAGAGCTTAATTTGTCAATTGATGGATGCTATTCTCTTAGCATTAATCATTCCATTTCTTTTCAGCAATGGAGATCAATTATGACTGACAAGGGTGATGAGAACAGTCTAATACTATCATCTTCAATATTCAATACGTGGGTTAGAGAAGCAACCTCACAAAAAATGCGAAATGACAGAAAGCATTGCCACGGTACCTCGAACTGAACAGGCTCGAAGAGTAGATTTGCTTTCCAGGAAGCCAATGATTCTGACCCCTGAATCAGAAAAGTGCACAATTAGAAAATCTATTTTCTATTTGGCATATAGAGAATAAGTTTTCCATGTTCTCTTTATTAGAAACAGGACTGCACAATTTTCTACACACAAATCTGGCCTCTTGTTGCCTACTATGCACAGGGTATTGATTAATGTACCTGAATGACAAAGAACCTTGTAGTGCTTCGATCATCATCACAAATGAACCACTCACAAGGCGATGAATATTTTGACTTGAGATCATCTGCAAGAGCCTGCTTTACTTCCTCCTCAGCAGCTACCACTGCTGTCACAGAGTCGGTAGCAGCCATGAAATTGGCCATTTCTGAATTCATGATATCAACTCTCTGCAGTCTATCAGCAGGTAATTCTTGGTCCAGCCCTGCATCAGATGGTCCAGAAGATAGTACGCCCTTCATGTGAGAATGCACGTAAGAAGCAGCAGAAGCAGCAGCATGACAAGCAGCAGATGCACTGAATTGATAGCCGCCACTCTTCTGCTTCTCATCTGCTACTGTTTCTTTTGCTGGATGTGATTCTTTTTGAACTTCAGTTGACACCTGATCTACTGCAGCCTTTGCCACTAATCCTCTCTTCTCCACTGATGATGTGACCAATCGCAGGCCCCAGGCTCTTAGAAGATTTGCTGGCTGATTGGCAGAAAATCAGGATGAGATTAGAGACAAAATAGGGGACAGCAAGATGGTTCATATATAAAAGTGCCCAATTAATTGTGCATCGCATAAGAAATTGATTTGCAGGAAGACCACGGGCAATTTCTATGGGCCAATTCAAATCAATGCCCAGGAAATGCTTCAACAAATGGAAAATAATTATATTTTTCCACTATCATTGAGGCGGCAAGCAAAATGATATAGAGACATCATGGCTAACTCACAACTTTTTCTTCAAAGTGGCCATTACAATAAATGAAACCAATAGCGAAGGATCCTGGAATTCTTGCTACGTTCAGAAGTTCAAATCCAAATTTAATATTATGAAACAGACAACAAGATATTTTCTCTAGTTTATCCATGACTGCCAAAAAGGCTGTTTCTCTTAACCTATCACTGCTAAGCTTGAATGCACTGAAAGGATTCTGCTAAAGATGAAAATTTATAACATGAAGTGAAATTGCTTGAGAGGGATCCGTTCACCCAACAATTCAATTTCAAAATTTCAATGATAACATGTGAAGTGGTACATAAAACAAGAGAATATCTGCCCTGACATAACACAGATCACACTGTTTGTAAAAGTGAAATGCGTGTACCTTGATATCAGAAATGGCATAGGCCAGGTTGCCCAAGTATGCCATTTTAGCATAGAGCTTGGCTTGATCGAGAGAGACCCTGTGCAGCAAGCTCGAGAACGTATCCCCGTCAATTTGGATCTCCTTCTCTTGTTCATCAAAATCAGCTCGGCAAGCATCACACCAGTCCTCATCATCGTCATCATCTCCCAGCTCTTCATCATCTTCAGGAGAACAATTTATTTCCTCATCAGCATTACCATTACTGATCCCCCTCTGCTGTTCTTCTTCCTTGGTTCCAGTCCTCAGGTGAAGGATCTTGATCACCCAGTTCCCGTTGTGGCCCTGTAACCCCACCAAATTTTCTTCATCTCCAACATTAGCGGCATGAGAACCCTCCCCATTCTCAGCCAAAACTGCATCGTCCAAGGCTGTCCCTCTCCGTGCATTGCATCCATTGCTATTACCTCCAAACCACAGAGACCTCAACGGGTACCTGAAAGTAACAATCATTAGGTTGATCAAATCCTTGTCTTTTCTCCATGGCAAGACCACCAAAGAAACTTTTAATGGGATCCTCTGCAAAAAATTGCAATCTCAAAACTCATTTTCACACAGATTTCCAGAAAATTGGCTCATAAATTTTCTTGAAATCTCATCAATTTCGTGGTATGCAGGGTAAATTTTTACAGGTTTTCTCTAAAAGACTTGTGCCGAGTCGGATCGGCCGTACCTAAAAGAGAACATCGAAGAAGGAGGGGAAGGAGACGACGACGTGGGGGGAGATGACTTCTGGGGCGGCGGCGGCGGCGGCGCGGCCACCACCTTGGACCGGTCCACGGAGGACCTCCCGGAAGCGCTCACGTGGCACATCGACGTACGACCATCGAAGGCTCCTCCAGTAAGAGAAATAGGCGGGGCAGCCATGCCCTGGATTCCCGGTTTCAGGCACAAACCGTCCATATCTCCCCGCTTCAGTGCCCGTCAGAGTTGGGATCCCTTTTCCCTGTTTCAAGCAAAAAAGTCCCTGGATGATAGATACAACCAGCTCTGGCGGAGGATTTTCAGGTGCGCGTGAAATACGGCGAGGCGCAGGCGGAATTCGAGGAAGCCGAGATTGTCGGCGACGACGTAGCTACTGCAATGCGAGCACGATCTTTGAATCTGAGGCTCGTCCTCCTTCGAGCTCGCTACTTGTAGCGATCAATTTGAGAGAGAGAGAGAGAGAGGAAGATGAAATTTTGAGAGGGAGAGAGAGAGAAGGAAGGGGGGGCAATGCATGCTATTTGTCCTCGAACAGGTCAACAACCCTCAACGATTTTCTTTCCTCTCCAATAAAGTTTTGCAACTGTAAAAATTAATTAATTGATTAATTAATAAAAATAATAAATTTTTACAAATGCAAAAACTTCATTGATAAAAGATTAAAAAAGATTTTTACCTTATATTAGATTCATCATGTTAGATCTCACACGATTACACAAGAGAAAAATAATGAGTTTATAAGATAATTTGATACTATCTTTTAATAGCTGAAGTCCTGCAATCCTGGCATTCTCCTTCCGGCCCAAGTCGCTGACTTTGACGACAGTATGCTCAACTTAACATACAAATTTAATATATCCGATTCGATTCTAAATTAATATAAACTCATTTGATTTTTTTAATATTAAGATGATACACACCGAGATAAACTCTTTTCACTTTTGGATTTAATTTCACAGGTGCTTCTTGAACAATAAGAGCACCTTGGTTTGGTGCTTTTTTTTTTTCTTTCAATACGATTTTGAATTTGAATTTTTTAAAATGAGAAAATTCATAACTTGAAGAGTTTTACTTTTAACATATCGTCCAGCTTAAATTCGATGAGTTGTTCTACATGGGAGGTTTTGGATGTGAATGCCCTTTTAGTTACTCTTTTCTTCCCTCCCTTCTAGATGTATACACTAACTTTAAAAATGAAAAATATATTCAAGTCTAGTAAAATAAGCGAATCCATAATTATAACTATTTTTACCCTTGGTAGCCACTCCCACCCGAACTTAAATTAGTTAGAAAATTGAACTTTTTTTCCGTCCACCAAAAAAGGATGGCAAAGTAGTTGCAATTGAGTCACCCCCTAAGGGTGTGCAAAAACCAGTTCGAGGTCGAACAAGTTTCGAGCTGAACCAAACCAAACCAAACCAAACCATAAGAACCAATTTAAGTTCGATTCGGTTCGACATAGTAAATATGAACTGTAATTGGTTTGTGTGAAAAAATTGGACTAATTTAAACCAATTTATTTAACCAGTTAGAATTGAATTGGTTTCAATATGGTTCGGTTCGGTTCAAACCAAATTGAATTAGTTTTGAAAAGATTTGTTTCTATTCGAAACCGGTTTGGATTGAATTGAATTGGTTTTAAAATGGTTCGAAAGTAGTTCGGACCGAACTGAAATTAGTTTTGAATTGTATTTTTGCATTATTATATTAGTCTTAATATATCAATTCTGTTCAGTTCGAACTGGTTAACTACACCAACTATACTAGAAATTAACCAAACCGTTTTTAGTCTAAAAAACTGCACCCAAATAGAACCAGTTCGAAAAGAACCAGTTCAAACCAATTCGATTATGGTTCAATTCTCCCTGACCGGTTTTTTTGCATACCCCTACATCCCGCCATGTAATATTCAGATTTTAGTTCATCCGAAAATACAGAGAGTCGAACTTTTGATTATCAGATGATGCAAATGAAAAAAAAAAAAGGAAGTACATTACTTGAAGCTACATGTTTATCTATAACATTCCAAATTTGACAAAGATATATTTTGTTTTTATACCATAATTTTTTGCTTGTGTGCCTTGTACGCCAAATTTAAGTCAGTCAAGAAACCTATTGTTGTCATCCTTATTCTTGATTGGGCGTTCACCATCTCGTTTTTCACAAATCTAATCATCAATAGATGGATTTAAGTTGGGACGAACCGTAATCGATAAAATCTATAAAATTATATATAAATTTTATTAATTTTATGAATGTTTTTTTTATAAATCGTCTTATTTTATTATCTGAGATCTGTCATCAATCCTCGCCCTGGATTAGAAGGTTAGAATCCGTTCTCGCTAATCAAATTTGAGTGATATTCATGTTGAACCAATCGGCTGGTTAAGGAATACAAATCTTCGAACCATCAATTTTTCAATTAAAAAATTTAAATCGAAGATGTTCATTTAAAAAAAGAGATATCGAAACTATTTGATCAGTTAAATACGTATTTCGTTGGTGCGTTGGAAATGAGATGGATACAGGGGAGAACGTGCTGGGCTTGCCTTGTAAATCAGCACGAAAGCGACATGATACGACAGCGTTTTCGTGTCGGATTGGGTTGCGTATCTCACGGGGGGGTTACGTGTACAAGGGGACAGCGGCTCCCCAGGTGGCGCCCACACGCGGTTGCCCCAATAGTTTCGGGCTTGGATTAGGGGGAGGTCGCCACGTCAGCGGTCATAGCCTAAAGTTTAACGTATGCTGTAGCCGACAATTTTGCCTTTTTTTTTTTTTTAATTTTCCTTTTATTTTCTTTTTCTCTTTGGTTGTGAGGACGATAATTGAATGAATAAAGCCAAATCCCACAAAAGGAAATTCAGAAAAGGAATGTCCATCGGGTTTGCTTTTTGGTAATTAAAATGGTGAGGACTGTAGCAGTGATTCAGTCACATTATTGTCTAATGTTTAAATTTTTATAGACATATCATATGGAATAAAAAAATTAGTGTTCAACGCTTGCTTTGTTTCCGAAATACTACCAGAGATGTAATATAATTCGAGAAACTGGTATTTATCAAAATTTATACAAGTGCTTATTAGGGATTCAAATATGGAACCTAACTTTAGCAAATCATGAGTTTTGGACAAATGAATCAATGCTCTTTGTGGTAGAAAAGGAACAGGTTAATAATATGTTTGGGTTAAATTTTTTTTCTTATTTTCTCTTTTCACAGATTAAAAATCAAAATTAAAAATAGAGTAAAATGATTTCGAAAATGACGTAAAGATTTTTTTCGATTTGAATCACTGGTATCTAAAAATTCAACGTCCAAGATGAATATTTTACATTTACAAGATTCGAACTCGAGATTTTCTATAAGAGGAAAATGCGTCCTACCACCTTAACCAATACACTTTGGTAATGTTGTAGCGATCTTATTAGGAGATAACATGTGCAAGCTCTAATTTTTTAACTTATCAACCTAAAGCCATCGCAATAACGGAATTCACGATAATAGTTTAAATTTACCACTTGTCACGCCTCATTTTCGATAATAGGAATGGACTCGTGATTAGTTGTTCACTAATAGACCCGACTTAGTCTCATAGTAAAGGAATCCACCCAATTATACATTTTTTTCATAGTATTTTCAAAATTTTCCTCTTAAAGGGAAATTAATCATTATAATATATGATAAATGAAGTTCACTGCTAAAGAGAAAATTTACAATAAAAACATTCTAAAATTTGTCCAAACATCGGAAGTTTCAAATACTAACGATCTTCTAGTCATTTGATCCCCAAGCGACCCTGTTAAATGCCACTCTCCTATGTTTTTCTAATTCTGGATCTGAAAAAGATAATATCATAAAGGGATGAGCTCTCACTTCTACCGGATCAAATATCTATATAAATGTTTTCTTATTTATAACAATTAGTTCGAAACAATCCTTTGCAAATCATATAACTCAAAATTTCATCTTTGAGCCAAAGATACAATTCAAAATTATTTTCAGAATATCAGTAAACTAATTTAATAGAAAATGTTTTGTCACTTCCTTTCAGAAATCAATACGATCAATGTTCAAACTTTTCACATTCATTGTCTTTAAAACTACAGTGACACTTTGTCCTGTCACACAGACCAGCCGGTATAGTCACTGATTTAACCAAGATAATTCACTAGTTAGTGCATTCAATATATTACAATACTCGGTACATAGTAGACATATGAGTCTCAAATAAAAAACATAATATCATTCAAATCCAAATATATCTTCGCAAATCAATAAATTCAGATAATTTTACAAACACTACTTATCTATAAAAATTCATGAAATCCATAATTTGATCTCAAATAATTTATGCATTTTCCAATAAAATTACACTTCAATAGTTTTTTGATACTCGATCCTCATCTTAAAAATCGTAAATCATATTCCATACTCATTTCATTATATATAACAGTTCAGAATAATAAATATGACATGCATAAAACAACATTTATAATTTCACAAACAATAGAAATGAATCAGAAGTTACTTACCTTAATTATCCCGTGATCAAGAGCTCACGGTCTCAATCCGAATCAAAAGAAGAACCTATAATTGAAACTATAGGTCACTATATAAATATTTTGAAATATCTTGCGGTCCTAAAAATTTCTCAACCGATAAAATATTTATCCCACTATCACATATCAACTAAGATCGTCACTTATTAGATAGTCTAAATATTTCCATTAAAAACTCATAATTGATATTCCTTAAATAGATTCATAAATTAGGAAATTTATGTAAAATACCGAGACTTAAACACAATATATAGATCTCTATATCTCAAATCAGTTTCTAAATAATATTTTCTACAATTTGAATGATAAAATTTCATAAATTAATGCTATAAGGCAATTCGGGCTCAGTAATAATTTTTTTATAATGTGTAAGATCAACAAAATTTGTTATTTTTGAAAAATCTAAGAATTATCGAAATCATCGAAATCAGAGGTCAGACCAGGCCAAATGGGCATTTCAAAGTTTATGTTCTCAGTGTCTATAAAAAGCTTGTATTACGATCTGCACTTAGGTTCAAAAGGTGGATGGTTTGATACAATTTGAGGCTCAAACATCGGGTTTTCATCACGAGATAAATTCGGATTGTTCGGGAGGCCAACTTTGCGAACTCATATCTCGGTCCATAGACCTTCAAATCGGGAGTTCTTGGAGTCATTGAAAAGGTTAAACTACAAACTATAGTCTAAAAATTAGCAGAAGATCAAAAGATGAATAAATCAGTTCGAAAATCTTGGTCGAAACTGGTTGTTTATTAAGATAAAAACCGGATAGATTCAAACATCTTGAGAGGTCGATTTCATGTACTCATATCTTGAGCTACAACGTTAAAATCTAATGGTTTTTATTTCTTTGGAAACTTTGAAGTGTAGTCTATGCTTTAGAATCAAACAGAACACAAAAAATGTGGAGAAACCAGCCTAAAAATTTTACCTAAAAATAGCAATTCATCACAATAATTCAAAACTTTGAAACGTGATTTCTTTAAAACCGCGCAACGGAATCAAGTTCAGTAAAGTGCCCTAGTTTCCTGAGATTATGAGTAACCTAAATATGTAAATATTTCGGTCATTTAAACCCTTTACAAGAATCTGTCATTAAAGACTCAAACCGAGTTTTCTCTCTAACTTAAACTGAACAAAAGCTAATATCAAGACTGAATGACAGAGGAGAGACATTTGAATTACCTAAATGCTGCAGGAGACAAACTCCGGATCAAGCAAAACAAGGCTAGACTTCTGTGGAGCTACTCCCATTCGGCCGCTCCTCCCCGATGTTCTGCTCAAGAACTGAATTTTGTACTGTTGCTCCCAGATTCTCTAATCCACGTTTCCCGATTTCTTGCTTTACTTTTCCCAGATTCTTAGTTGACTCAATTTTCTTCTCTTCCACGTTCAACGTCCGTTTATTGGGAAGAGAATTACCATTTTTCTTATATGCAAATAAGTCCCTTTATTTTTGTGGTTTAAAGATCAACCCTCTAAAGATGTTATTAGTTCTTGAGTTCTTTTTCCGAATATTACACCACTTTGTCATGAAATTGTTTATGAATGGATATTATTTTTGCCCAATTCTGACAACATTGTACTCATGTCTAATTCACATAACAAGAATCAACATGTGACGTCGCATGCAAGACCCATCCAGCTCAAGTATTCCGTACTCTGCTAGGTTGTAATTGGAGAATGAGGTTGGAGTTCATGCTGTAGAAGGGAATGTTTTGTGCACAACAATATGTATAGTATAATAAGGATAATTCAACGAACAATTACACAAAATCATGGCTAGTCAATTATTTGAGATTCGTCTTGGAGTCATGGAATCACTTATATTATTCTCCATAGCCAGTGCCAGAAGCATCTTTGACGGAATTAATTTAAACTAGAGTTCGTACTATGCACGGGTTTTATTATTTGGTAAAATTGATTTAAAAAGTGAAACATGTAACAAATAATAAATAAAATCTTAATTACAATTAATATCTCAAGTATGTGATTTTTTAATAAATCAAAGAAAATTAAATAATAAAATCATGAAAAAATTGAACTATTTGCATATAGTGAAAATGATATAGAGAAATTGGTAGAAAAATGTGTGAATTAAGAGAGAGTGCGCATGAAGAAAGAGTGATTATTTACGTATTAGTAAATTTATTATCACATCCCTAATTTTTCACAATCTAAGTGACTACTATAAATCAAATTCTATATTTTAAGGATAATTTGAAAAACTGAAAATCACACCAAAGACAAGATATCTCAATTTATAATATAGATAAAAAAAAGAATTAATATATTGGAGTTTTAAGAGTATGCCTTTGACAGTCCTCAATTCATAGATGATCAATAAATATGTTTCTTCAATTTCTTTGCCACTGATCTAGCATTTACGATTCCATTATCTATTTGATCTATTAAATAATAAGGTTTAAAAATTTGATAAATGGTTAGGATAAAAAAGCAAGAGGCAAAAATTAATATAGCACAAAAAAATCCGGTTCTTTCAAAACTAGTACCGATTTATAATAGTTTCAAAATCTAGCATCACTATATATATATATATATATATTCATTTTTCATAATTCCTAAAATACTCCCTCATTTAAAAAAAAAACTCTCTCTCTCCTCTCCATCTTCTGCGCCTCTTCTTCCTCTTGCAGCACCGGCGCCCCGCCGCCAGAGGCCGCCCGGCGCCCGAGGTTGCCCGTCGCCCTAGGTGGCCCGTCGCCCGGCGCCCGACGTCGCCCGTCCGCCCTATGCCGCTCGTCCGCCTGTCACCCGCTGCCTATCACCGTGGCCCGTGGTCGGGCGCTCGTCATCGCTGCCCATCGCCGGCTGCAGGAGGAAGAAGAAGATGAAGAAGCTCACGGGCAAAAGGAGAGGAAGAGAGAGAGGGGGGAGTGGGTGAAGGGTAAAATGGACTTTTAACATAAAATGGTGCTATGTTTTAAAAATTTTATAAACTGGTGCTATTTTTGTAAGTTTGTTGGAGAGTTGTGCTATTCTCCACCATTAACACAAAAAGCAATTACACGTGCTTTATATCTTATTCAACTACCATGTATGGTTTATGTTACTATCCGCAAACATTTGACCATTTCGGTGATAAAAGTATTGAATTGGTGGTAAAAAAATTATAATCATTTCGATATTTTACTTAAATTATAACCTATTTTTTAATGGTTAATTAAAGGATATGATGAGATTGCATTCAAACACTCTTATTGTAATATGACAAGTTGTGTTATATATACCAGATAAAAGAAAATATTATAGCTCGGCTTATATGATTACCCCTTTTTGACATTTAATCTTATCTGTTTAAAAATAACTCAATAATTTCTGTAATATTAGTTATGTGATATATTTGAATTTGAATCTGAATTTGAATCATCATCCATTGTTACTACTTCATTTACATCTCACTTGAGGACATCAATTCCTACATATGTGATTAGGGGTGGGCATGGTTCGGTTCGGTTCGAAAACCGTCCCGAACCGAACCGAACCATATTTCCGGTTCGGTTTGGTTCGGGCAGTATAGGGGTCGAACTGTAACCATTTGAGGAAGAAAAAACTGAATTGTTTAAAACCAGTTCAAACGGTTCGGTTAACCGGTTAACCGGTTTTTTATTTAACTAAATAAAAAACAATATAAAAATACAATTGGTTCGGTTCAGTTCGGAAATTAACCGAACCGAACTGCAAACAATAAGTAAAACATATATATTTTTTAAAATTGTATATTTTCATTTTAATTTTTTATTTTATTTAATTAGTAATTAGAAAAAGGTTCGGTTCGGTTAACCGCAATTAACCGAACCAATGATATCAAGTAACTAACCGAACCACTTCTCAACAAAAAAACCGAACCGTTAGCGAACCGGTTCTAATGGTTCCGTTATTTTTGGTTCGGTTCGGTTCGATTAATCGGTTCGATCTGGTTTAATGGTTTTTTTGAACAGTCCTATATGTGATAATTTCTTGCTCACATGACAATTTTAATCTTTATCATTCTTAGCTTTATGAATTGTTCATTACTTGATAAAAGCCTACAATAATTAAGTTTTCATTATTAGATCATCAACTTACAAAGAACATATTTTTTTTACCCCACTATGTAAATATTTTATTTTGTCAGCAATATTTCAATTAACATTAGCAGAAGTGGGACTAAATACACAATTTAGTCCAAGTAGTAACACAAGGACTAAATACATAATTTTCAATTTTTCACTCTATATTAATACTTAATAATCTTGTTGTTTAGCTTGCAAGTGAATGTTCCAACATCTTCAATTGTCATAGTTTCAATATGCTCAAAAGCTTCACGATCGCACCACCAGTCTCATCTAATCATGAGTAAACCATCAAAATAGTCCTCAAAATTTTGACGAACCATCAATTTGGTCCTCAAAGTTTACAGCCCATCAATTTGGTTCTCACTATTCACTTCCGTCCATCAGTTTGGTCCAAACGTTAAACTGTTGTGACGTAAATCCACGTGGCATCTAGTTGGCAGCTGACATGTACTAATAGAGCCAAATTTTATTATGAAAATATTTAAAAATACCAAAAAAAAGAAACGACACTGTTTAGAGCATGTTGGTGCCTCTTTCATATTCTAACGATACCATTTTGGAGGGTTGGGAGCACATGTGTTAGCAGTATTGCATCTCAACAACAAGAAGAAGAGGTTGAAAGAATCCAAAAGGTAACTAAATGGTGCCGTTAGAATATGAAAAAGGACACAAAAGTGCTTTAAACGATGTCTTTTCCTTTTTTTGGTATTTTTAAATATTTTCAGAATAAAATTTGACTTCGTTAGTACATGTCAGCTGCCAACTGGATGCCACGTGAGATTTCTGTCACAGCAGTTTGACGTCTGGACCAAACTGATGGACGAAAGTAAATAGTGATAACCAAATTGATGGGTTGTAAACTTTGGGGATCAAATTGATGGCTCGTCAAAACTTTGAGGACCATTTTGATAGTTTACTCTCTAATCATTGATAGGATCCCCATGTTATCCTTCCTTTTTTTCTTTTGTCAATACAAGCATTCCTATCACGTACTAGTAAAGGGTAAAAGAGTAATGTTTGAACACTTTTGTGTGCATCGGATAAAAATATCCATGTCAGCATTCATGTCGGTATTTAAAAGCGACGATATCAATGTCATGTCAGCTTATAAGTAATGGCATATGATGGAGAGAACTCTATACTGTAATGGCGAGAATATATAGAGCTTGATTTGTATTCGTGATGGATTAATGTGGAAGTCGTAAGTGGTTGAAAGAATCATAAAAATAGTTAACAAGATATGAAAATTTTAAAAATAAATATATTGAAATTATGAAAATAACAAAAAATTAAAATTTGAGGACATTTTAGAATTCGAAAATGAGACCAAAGTTATTCTGAAATTGCTTAAATTAATACAAAAATAATGTAATAGTGTTTGATATGACGATTTTGGTAATGGCAATATGATATGATTTGAGATTAACGTATCCTTATTTTCTAAACACTATATATTCTCTATTTAATATTATTTAAGAAATTTGATTCAGACTTCATCATCCTTATTTTTCTAAACACTGCCTATTGGAAAATTACAGTCAGGTGTTTTCACGATTCGGTTTTATGATGAAAACCGAACAGAACCAAACCACATCTAAAATCCGATTTGGATCGATTTCATATAATAGGTCCGAACCTAAACTATATTATGAGAGAAAACCAAACTTGTCTACACCGGTTTTTCGATTCAATTAATTGTAATAAACCATTTTAATTTGTCGATCAAATTTATAATTCTGTAAATAGAAATTAAGTTCTATCACTCATTTTTTTTCTAGTTCTAATAACAAATTTTATCATTCCAAAGAGTATTTGCTAGGGGTGCTGACACGAATGGAACTTCAATACTCTTTCCAATGTCTCTTGTCTCCTTAATCGAGAGGTGATAGAATCAATTGAAATTGGATGACTATGTTGATATATTGCACTAAATAAATTAATGAATCTAATATTATTGAAATTATATCGAGATTTGATTTTATAGATATAATATTTTTAATTAATTAAAAATCTGATTCGATTCAGTTAACTATGATCAACCAAATTATTGATGTCAAGTTAAAACTAGAACCACATTTACTTAAAAATCCAAATTAGATATGAACCGGTATAGAATTAAGTGGTTTTTAAGGTTCGATCTTGATCCATTGAAGACTCTCTCTCGGATAGGACGCGAGGGATGGTAAGAAATTTTCGAGATCTCAACCCAACAACCATTGGACTCTCAAGGTGGTATCTTCAGAAAGAGTCAAATTCGTGTCCTTCGAGCTAAGCAGGAAGCCTAGGGCAAGAATCTTCAGTGACCCAGCAGCACCAATCCTCTTATACGCAACAATGAAGACCCTAGACGAGACTCGACACTCCTAAATATCTTTGAGAGCCCACTCCTACTCGAGCAACAACGATGACGAATCATCAAGCGAGAAAGATAGATCACGGGGTTGTACACGAAGTTGGACCCATCGCTCAGCAGCCCCGGATTACTGGCTCTTGTTCAGCCCCTTCTGCTTCTTCTTGGACTTTCTTCGCTCCCAGTATGTGGACGCCCTCATGACCGCGAGCACCGAGACCTGCTGGGATGCGGCAGCTGTGCATCCTGGCTCGTGGAACTTTGCCGCCGGATGGAAGTGGATCTTCTTGGTATGCAGGGATGGGGCGGGGGAAGGCCATGCCACCTCGATTCTTTCCCAACTGACTTCCCGTGCAGGCTTAAAATTGATAGCTTAGCAATGTTTGATGGCATTATGATCCTTCTCCATCAAGCTCTCCTTTGTTCATTTGTTTTATTGATTGTAACTGCAAAGCCCTTAGCTCCGATGAGTAAGAAATTGAAGGATTTAGAAACCGAATAAATTCCAAGATTGTACGTGCTGAAATCATTAAGAGATTATGTATAAATATAAAAGTGGAAGCGTACCTGAATCCATAGTGGCCGTCGTGTGATTGGGATCCGGGCTTAGTTTTATAGGTCTGCACTGGCCTCCCGAGAGATTATGGGATTCTCTCTGACTCAACTAATCCATGGGATATCAAAGAAGCCAGATTTGTGTAGCGTGACTTTCTCAGAGGTATTGCCACATGGTAACACATTACATAAAAGACTTTCTCATTCTGAATGATTTATGTGAATAGCTTACTTTACATGTTTCTCCGGCGTATAATGATATGGATGGGACCGGAATCGTCAATAAAGACAGCTCTAATAAGAGCTATTGTCCATTTTGGGGATGGCATGTGGTACAGTCTGCACGATTTTTCCTTGAAAAGGCACTTCGTAAAGAAGAAGGGTATGTGTGCCATATATAGAGCTCACACCACCTAACGAGCTGTGATTCGGAGTTGTGGCAGTCTTGCGATTCCAAAACAAACAATCCCATTAGTTGGTAGATTAAAGAACATCGGGTCAAAAATTTGGATGTTGATATGAAAATTCGAACGACAGTGTTAGGTGTTCACTATTGCTAGCCTTTTTATAGAGGGCCATCCCGAGCGAGCTTGGCCTCGGCCTCCAGTGGCAGGTGTAGACTGCGAAAAATTTCAGCTAATTACAAATTGCCACCTCATTATTTTCCGATATTTTGGTGCTTAAAATAAAATCGGTACCAATGTCTCAGATCAACTGAATGTTTTAATTTCTCGACACGTTAACACATGACACGTGTCACTCGAGAAAATGTCAGTAACATACAATCAAAAAAATATATTGTAGTTAACCGATACAATTAATATTATCTGAAATAAATAAATATATAATTTCGGATAATATGGATAATATTCTTTACAAATAAATGAAGGATATTATATCAACAGAAAAAAATCAGGAGAATATACAATATCTCTGATTAGTGGATATTATCTAAAATAAATGGAGATATTATCTACTAAAATCTGGGAGATTACGTAATATCTCCACCGATGGATATTATCTACAAATAAAATCAGATAATTATCTATAAAATTAAGATGGACGGTCAGGATCTGTTTTGATCAACCAATCAGATTCAAGTACGAGGATCGCCACATCAGCTCATTTCCTCTATAAATAGAGGGCTCCTCTTCATAAAGGGGGACGGAGAATTGATCTGAAGAAATTCTGCAGAACTCTTGAAGCTCTGCCGACTTGAAGACATTCGGAAGACTTCACAAGAATTCACCAGATCAAGCCTACAAGCCCCGGTGACTCCGTCTCGATTGAGATCACGCTGCCCAAGCCCTCGCTCGAGACTACAAATCGGACTCCCCGGATCAAGCCCGCAAGCCCCGGTGATTCCACCTCGACCGAGATCAAGCTGCTCCAGCCCTCGTTCGAGACCCAAAAGCGGATTCGTCGGATCAAGCCCATAGGCCTCCGATGACTCTACAACCAGTGCTCGTGCAAGTGCAAGGTCAAGCCATACAAGCCCCCTTGCTCGAGACATCCACAGACTAGTCGGACCAAGCCCAAAGGCCCCGACGAATCTGCATCGTTCCTCGACCGAGAGCAAGCCCAAGCCCTTGTTCGAGACCAAGTTCGAGAAGGAGAATCAGAGGACTTTCTTGCTCATTGTTTGCAAGGCTCTTGTTAGAGAATTGTACCCCCAAATTAATACAAAGAACAATTTGTCACTCATTTTTCCTGTCTACGTAATTTTGGACTCGAAATTTGCCGCGCACAGCAGGACCGAGCCCTGGCCCGAATCTCACTCGGGCCTTGGCCGAGCCTCGACGGCCCAACCAGCTAGCCACCTTCCCACCACCCAAATGAAATTATATTACAAAAGGCCGCTAAGGACCCGTTCAAAGGAACAGGGGGAGACGACAGAGTGTAACCGCCCACACCGCCAACCGATTTCTCTGCCTGAAACCCACGTTGTCCCTTAACCTACTCCCGCTTACCTGCTCAACCTGCCCCTCCCATTCAGTCAAAATCACAACTTTGCCATTGCCCCCAAAGGCCAGCCTTGAGCCTACTATTCGCACCATTTCCCCGGTTTGCCCCTGAGGCATTTATGATTTCACGGTTCACCCCTCTCCTCTCTCTTCTCTTGCACCATAAAATCCAACTGAACTACAACTGAACACCAAAGATAGAACATGCACGTGGGTAATTTGGTATTTAACAAAAAAAAACGTTCTCTGATGAATTGTTCTTTTTTTTTTTTTTTAGCATATATCAATAGTATTTAGAAATACAACGAGTTTCGACTGATTCAGATTCCAAAAGGGTTGACCCACTAAACAGTTGAGCTCCAACAATTATGAACCGAAATCGAAACCTTACCTAAGGAGAGGAGATACCAACATTTATTGATTTTTGGTATTATTAAACTCAATGGACTGTTAACAATTCATATTCGAGTTAGGTTGATTTGTTAGGTGTAAATGTCTCTCGATCATAAATTTTTTTCATTAACATTACTCGAATCTAATACATTATTTAAGAAGATGGAAGGAACATCGAACAACCTTTTAACAAAAGACGCTTGTCGGAACCTGCCTTGTTTTTCGTTTTACCATTGCCCTCCACACACACAGACACACACATATATATATCTCTAGAGATTCTCAGAAAGACAGCAAAGATCCTTCATATCACACATACAAATAGCTCAAGTCTTCCGAGAAAAAAAAAAAAAGGTCTTCCCAATTACCAAGAAAGCCTTCCCCCTTCCTTTCCCCCTTGCATTTTGCAGGGAGGGGGCTCTCAATTAGTAGGATCAAGGGTCAGGATTATCCCCAGCCCTTCCCGGAATGGAACCTGGACCCGATCCGGCGACTGCCATCATCCTCGTCGACGGGAAGAAACCGCCGCTTCCTTCTTCTAAGAGCAAGAAGAAGCACGGGGCGATGAGCATCCTCCGGGCAGCCTTGTTCATGTGGGGGAGGAGAAGCTCAAGGAAGCGGTCGAAGGCCGCCAACCTACAAGTCGAGGTCGCCACGGCCTCGGCCGAGATGCTGAACAAGGTCGTGGGCTCGATGCGGCCATTGCACGCCAAGGGCGGCGAGTCTCCGCCCCACATGGCGGCTTTAGCGACCCCGGCCCTGGTTGCCGAGACCTTTTTACTTCCCAGCGCAGGCCCAAGCCGGAGCGAGCAATTCGAGGACGTGGCATCAGCCTCTGATGGGAGCATGAGCCGGTACTCGTCTGCCCTGAACCTCCAGGAGCTCGAGAAGATCGAGCAAGACTGCAACCCTAATGACGATGAGGATAATCTCATCGATGGCAGCGATGCTCATGGTCGTGATTATGATGCCAATGCCGGGGATGAGATGATTGATGTGAAGGCCGAGGAGTTCATTGCGCGGTTCTATGAACAGATGAGGATTCAGAATCAGGACGAGATGGCAGGCAGATCAGCCTACCACAGCTGGTAGTAAACCAACCAATGATCGTATCTTGCATCAGCTCACGATCGATTTCTCAATATATCGAATTTGTCCTACAACAAAAGAAAAACCTAGTACTTAGCATATTCTGATCCATATTATATAGCACGATTCATATGTAATCCCGGTCGTTCGTATATGATTATCCCTGCAATTATTGACTAAACATTTTTTTTGGACCAATTGATTTTAATCCGATGAAAGGGTAGTTCTTATGCTTTCTAAGTACAAATTCTGTAATCATCAGATGGATTACATATATTTTTCCAGGTTGCATTTATCTTATTCTCGACCTAGGGTTAGGGTTAGGGTTAGGGTTGGGGTTAAATGTGTGTGGGGAAAACGAAAGTTTGTGTGTTATGGCAGGGAAAACGGAAAGGAAGCCACCGGTGATCGAATACTAAACCCAAGTAAAGGTCTACAAAGGGAGTCTAATGTAGTGGAATTGTTCACACGATAATTACAAGAATTTGTGTAATTTTCGTTAGAGGAAACAAACGGAAAAAGAGAGTGTTTTTTTTAAAAAAAATACAATTCATGGGTCGTGTAGGCTGCCGAAGGTCGTGGGTTGTGGGCTCAAACCCCGTCTCACCAAGGACTAAAGGTCTCCACTCAGGGGCTTAGTGGGTGGGTTCGCGACCTCTGGTTCGCTGGCTCGGGCTAGGGGACAGAAGAGGACGGTTGCCGGAGGGATGGACGTCGGAGGGAGTGTCGTTGGCGACGGGATGGAGAGAGGAAGAAGATGGGACAGGGGAAATTGAATGAATAGTCGGGGATAATATTGTCATTTCATTTCTATTCTTTGTAAGAAATATTTATTCCAAATCAGAACATGTATTCTCATTTACTTGTTTGGTTCAACGAAATAAAATGGAGAATGGGATAAGAAATTTTATTCATCTTATTCCAGCCAACCAAACATATCATAAGTTTTTTGGTCTAAAAATATCTCACGGAAAATTGCTTGTAGCAAAAAGTCAATTTCACAGTATTTTCCGAAAATACCATCCGAGCTTTTCCATGTAAATCTAAGAATTTAATTATGTGGTGGAGCAAGTCTTCTGTGTAATAGTGTGATCACTTGACAACAATCACATAATACTAACAAGTGAAAGTCATGTAAAATTATAAAAATAAAAAGAATAATCCTAAAAATTAATAAATTTGATTGTTGATATTATTACGTAACACATAAAACTTTCTCCTTCGAGTAGGATTTCTTATACCCTTATTCTTCTATTCATCCAACTATTTTTTAGACTGATTAACTCCCTTGTAACCCAAAAAAAAGATTACTTTTTTATTTACCAAAAAGGGATATCTTTTTTTATTTTGGGGAGCATTGTAAATATATACTACTATTAGTTAATTTGCTTTTCTATTTTTTGTGTTTTATTATTTACTTATTTTATTCTTTAATAGTTAGGGCATCATGGGAAGCAATGAGTCGTCTAAAATGGTCAATTAATTAATATGAGTTGATTGAAATAATTTCAGTATTTTTCAAGTAAGATCTTAATTCAAAGAAAATGTTTATGGTTGATTAAAATCTCAAATTCCTACTCTTGAAATTGGAAAAGAAATGCCTAAACTCAGAGGCAAAGTCAGATCATTTATCTCATGTAAAGTCAGTGATGGTGAGAGTATCTTCTTTTGGCATGACAAATGGTCTTATAGATGGACTTTTGACTTCATTGCCAAAAGGTGAGCTCACTTTTTCCTTCCATTGCATCTTCCTCGAAACTCTGTCATATGTAAGAAAGGTAATTGGCATTGGCCAAGATGTGTCGATCCTAGGGTTGATTTGCCACACTTACATAATTCTATTCAATAGCCTGCTCTGGATACCTTCTGCTGAGGTTCAAAAACCTAGATTACAATTTGTGATATTTGAAAAAGTATCAGACCCAACCTACCCAATGTTCAATGGCACAATTTCTTATAATTGCCCACCAAAAATAGGTTGGTAAGCTAGTATTCTCTTCCTAATTTACTGTACAAGTATTGTGGTATCACAGTGGAGACTCATCATCGTCTGCCCTTGGAATGTCCTGTAACTAGAAGTACGTGGATTAATGTTCTTATCTGACTACAGTACTCCAGAAGTGTAGGATATTGGGAGACATAAATCTAATGGATTACCAGTCTGAGGAGGTTCAAGGCGATTCTAACTATTCTTGCCAAATTAGCCTTCACCTGCTTCGTCTATTCTATATGGCAGGAAAGGAATTTCAGAACATTTCAAAACAGATCCAAGCCACCCCATATTTTGTGAGCCTCGGTCTTAAACATGAATGGCAATTATATTAGATCAATTCCTAGTTTACAGGATAAATTCGTCAATTTCTCACCTTTAAAGACTTTTCTAAGGCTGGTTTCAATGTAATTTTGTATGCTTCCATTGTACATTTTTGTGCATATTCTTGGCTGATTAATGAAAGGCTACAATTAAAAAAAATCCCAATTCAATTTTTACGAATAGAAAATAAATTCAAGATTATGAGAGTATTACCCGTTAGTTATGTAAGAACCCAAAGTAACTAAAGGTATTGAATTCCTAAATTAACACTTTGTTCCATAGTAGTAGTACCAGGGCTACATACAACTAGCCAATTAAGAATTCCATGTACTAGTATTAGCAAGAGTATCAAAGATGCGGTTCTTGATTCTCCATCAAACAGTGAAGAGATGTCGTTCTCGATTCTCCAACAAACAGTGAACACAGGAAAATAAATAGTCCTAGGTAGAAAGAGAGGTGCTATACTCATAAAAGAGAGAAAGGGAGTAAACATATTATGTTATCAGCAAATCAATTAGATCAATGGCAGTGGTCTAATTATCAAAAACTCATTATCGAGCGGTTTGGCGAGGTTGTGATCTCAATTTCGATTCTTGATCTAAACAATATTATTAAAAGCGATTCTTGAGTTTGGGCCTAGTAGACACCGATTTCTTGTCTGTGGTGGTATTCTATCAACGGGGTTAGTGTTGGCACTCATTGTTAAAATTACGTGACAGAGTGGTTGGGTTGTCACTAGTATTGGCCTCTTTCTTTCTATTGATTATCTTATTCTTGGCCTAGGGTTAGGGTTATGGTCAAATGTGAGCCTGAAAAACAGAAGTAGATGCAAAAGAAAAGAGTTGAATACAAGTGTTAATGGCCAAAAATAGCATTGCTCCGCTACTTTATTTTAAGAGTAACACTAGTTTATAAATATTTGAAAAACTAGCACCTCCTTAAAGAGGATGACAATAATACCCTTATGAGTTCTTTTAATTTTAAAATTTTCAGCCATTTCTCTCCATTATCTCTGTCTCCTCTCTCTCATCGGAGCAATTTAGACAATTACTTCACATGGAAGTAATTCTAGAACCCCCAAGAGAATCAAAGTTCAATTTGACTACAATTTAGATAATTATTTCATAGAGAAGTAATTCTAGAAGATCATAGAGAATTCAAATTCAATTTGAATTCTAATATGTCAAGATAAGATATATCAAGATAATGTTAGAGATAATGCAAAAAAAAAAAGGCGGTGGAATGTTGCCGCCATAGAGCTTCTATAAATATAGGGTAGCACATATGCTTGTACGTTAGATTCGAGAGAGATAATAATGAAAATGTGCATGGAGAGTATGTGCACGAGAGGTGTGAGCATGAGAGATTGAGAGAAGCATTTTCTTTGAGTGGTGTGTATATGTATTTTTCATGTTAATAATATAAAGTTCCTTTTACATCATATTGCCTCCATATTCTCCAAATCACACCACAAATTTCTCGTGAGCACCCATAAAATTCCAACATCTTGGTATCAGAGACAGTTCCCCTGTCGATTCAGCTCCAACAATGATGGTCTCATCAAGCAACGATATGGCTTTCAGCTACACCCAACAAGGCGTTCCGATCTTCATTGGGGAAAAATAGAAATGTGGAGCATTCTCATGAAGACATTATTCATCTCCCAAGACCCATGGGATATTGTGGAGAACGGATACGAAACAGCAAGTGCGAGTTCGGAGGAAATAGCAGCGCAGTCCACACAACAACAGAAGCAACATAAAGAAAATAGGATGAAAGATGCAAAAGCATTGTCTTTCATTCATTAGGGGGTAAGTAAATCTATCCTTCCTCGAATTATGGGTGCAATGACATCAAAAAATGTATGGGAGATATTGAAAAAGTAGTTTGGAGGCTACGAAGCAGTAACCTCCATCAAGTTACAAAACTTATGGAGAGATTTTGATAACTTAGCAATGAAGGAAAATGAATATATTCAAGAATTTTCCTCTAGAGTTTCTATAATAGTTAATCAAATTCGAAGCTATGGAGACACCATCGAGGACAAGAAGATTGTCCAAAAAATTCTAAGGAGCTTGCCAGCTAGATTTGAGCATGTGGTCGCCACCATCGAGGTATCAAAAAATTTATCAATACTCTCCATGGATGAGTTGATGAGTTCTCTCGAGGCGAGTGAGAAGAGAATAGGCAAGTTTTCAAGCCAAAGTTTAGAGCAAACCTTCCATTCAAAGGCAAATATGAGCAAGCAGAAATATAAAGATAATGATAGTCAAGCTGGCAAAGAAACCAGCCCAACCCAAAGCTACACCTCTCGAGGTAGAGGAAACCAAAATAGAGGACGTGGAAGAAGAACCAATCCTCCAAGGAAAAATTACAACAATTATCAAGATTCAACATGCAGAATTTGCAGAAGACAAGGACATCAACCAAATGACTATCGATTTAAGTGCAAGAGATGCAAAAATCCAACTCATTCGAAAGAGATTGTTGGTACAAAGAGAAGCAAGAGAATCATGAAGTTAATTATATAGAAGGAAATGATGATGCTGGAAATATATTTTATAGCTGTCTCAATGGTCAACAAGATTCAAAGAATATTTGGTAAGTAGACAGCGATTGCAGCAATCATATGATAGGAAACAAAGATACGTCCATGAAAATTGGATGAGAATTTCATATCAGAAGTCAAGCTTGGGGACGGAAAGCAACATAAGATAGCTGGAAAAGGATCAGTAGCTGTTAAAACTAAGGCAAGTAACTCTAAAGTTATCAGAAGTCAAGCTTGGGGACGGAAAGCAACATAAGATAGCTGGAAAAGGATCAGTAGCTTGCAAAACTAAGGCAAGTAACTCTAAAGTTATTGAGGATGTTTTCTTTGTTCCTAGTTTAGTAGCAAATTTATTAAGTGTTGGTTAGTTAGTGCACAAAGGATACAAGCTTAATTTTGACAATGGTTACTGTATCATTACTGATAAGAAGAATAATATGAAGATAGCCACAATCAAGATGAGTTTCAATAGAGTTTTTCCTCTAAGCATAGCATTGAATGAGAAATTAGCATTTAAGAGTATAAAGGACGATGAGTCGTATTTGTGGCAGTTAAGATATGGGCATTTGAATTACAAAGGTCTGCAATTGTTGAAGAATAAAAATATGGTAGTTGGTTTACCACAAATTTTATGTCAAGATAAAGTTTGTGAAGGATGTATATATGGGAAAATGCATAGACTCCCATTCTCAAAGACATCATGGAGAGCAAGAGCTCCATTGGAGTTGGTACATGCAAATATTTGTGGTCCTACAAGAACACCATCACTTGGAGGAATCAAGTATTTTATATTATTCGTTGATAATTATACAAGGATGTTGTGGATATATCCTCTCAAAGAGAAGTCATAAGTTTTCTCCACCTTTATCAAATTCAAAGCCTTAACAGAGAGGCAAAGTGGCAAAAAGTTGAAAATTCTCGAAACATATCGTAGTGGTGAATTTACATCGAATGAATTCCAGAATTATTGCAAGGAGCAAGGAATTAGAAGATAGCTCACAATTCGCTATACACCGTAGCAAAATGGTGAAGCAGAGAGAAAGAATCACAATTGTGGAATTGGCTCACAACATGATAAAAGGTAAAGGTTTACCAAATGATTATTGGGTTGAGGCAGTTGTAACTGCAGTTTATATTCTAAATAGATCTCCTACAAAGGCGGTTTTGAATAAGACGCCTTATCAAGCATGGCATGGAAGGAAACCTCAAGTGGATTTTCTCAAGGTATTTGGATGCAATGCATACTCATTAACTCCATCACAGGAAAGAGAGAAGTTTGATGAAAATGGTGAGAAATATATATTTATTGGCTACAGTGATGAGTCAATGGGATATCGCCTCTACAATCCAAATACCAAGGAGTTTGTGATTGCACGTGATGTAATCTTTGATGAAGATGCTTCGTGGGATTTCACAGGAAGAGCAGCAGAGAAAGGAAAAGCAATATATCAACCAATGCAAGAGGGGATCCAAAATAGAGATCCTTATCAACCAAGCACAAGCACAGACTCAAGCCCAAGTTCATCATCATGTTCTGAATCTGAATCTCCTCCAAGAAAGTTTCGTCCAACAAGGGAACTTTATGAAACAAGTAATGTAGCGTTATGTGCATGTGAGCCTCAAAGTTTTCATGAAGCAGCAAAAGATGACGTTTGGATTAAAGCTACGGATGAAGAAATAGCCACTATTGAGAAGAATAATACATGGGAGCTTGTAGACTTGCCAAAGGGAAAAGATGTCGTTGGTTTGAAATGGGTTACAAGACAAAGTACAAGGAAGATGGCTCAATTCAGAAGCGTAAGGCCAGAGTGGTAGCTAGGGGATATTCTCAGCAACCTAGTATTGACTTCAATGAATCATTTGCACCAGTTGCTCGCATGGAAACAATTAGATTTTTCTTACTATATCTGCTCATCCCGAGCTTCAAGTTTATCAACCAGATGTTAAATCAGCATTCCTTAATGGAGAACTTGAAGAAGAAGTTTATGTTGAATAACCTGAAGACTGCATAGTCAAGGATAAAGAAGAGAAAGTCTATAGACTCCGCAAAGCGCTATATGGATTAAAGCAAGCACCTCGAGCATGGAATAGCAAGATTGATGCATATTTTCGAAGAAATGATTTCAACAGAAGTCAAAGCGAACCTTCACTTTACATAAAGACAGAAGGTAACAAAGATTTTCTTATTGTCTATCTTTATGTTGATGATTTGATATATACCGGAACCAATCCTGTGATGGTGCAAGAATTTAGAAAACAATGATGAAAGAGTATGAGATGACAGATTTAGGATTGATGAGGTACTTACTTGAAATTCAAGTTCAACAACCAAAAGGTGAGATATTCATCTCCCAAGAAAAGTATGTTGAAGACATATTGAAAAGATATCAGATGAGTAACTGCAAGCCAATTGCAACTCCAGTTGCTGCATGTGATAAATTGCATTCAAATGATGGCGCATCAAAAGTTGACACCTCAAGTTATCGAAGTTTAGTTGGATCCTTGATATATTTGACAAATATAAGACCGGTATTGTGTACCCAGTCAGCCTGATTTAAGGATTTATGCAAGAACCAAGCAAATTACATTATTCAATAGCAAAAAGGATTCTGCATTATTTGCAAGGAACGAAGACCCTTGGTATTCAATATGTCAAGGAGAAGGATGATAAGCTTATTGGTTATACAGATAGTACTTGGGCAGGATTTATTGATGATCGTAAGAGCACATCAAGATATGTTTTCTCCATAGGATCAAAAATTATATCATGGTCATCAAAGAAGCAAAAAATTGTATCACTCTCATCTGTAGAAGCAGAATATATCGCGGCTATGGACGCAGCATGTGAAGCTATATGGTTGCGAAGAGTCTTATCTGATCTGTAGCAGACCCAAGAAGGTCCAACAACTATCTATTGCGATAACATGTCCATAATCGAAATGACAAAAAATCCAGTATTTCATAGCAGGGCCAAGCATATTGAATTGCATCATCACTTCATCAGACATCAAGTTCAGCAAGGAGAAATTCAACTCCAGTTCATTAATACGAAGGAGCAACTTGCAAATATATTCACGAAGGCAGCCACTACAGAAAAGCTTGAGAAGTTCAAGGAAGCTGCACAAATTGCAAATTAAGAGGGGTGTTAAAAATCTAATTTGCAATTTAGACAATTACTTCACATGGAAGTAATTCTAGAACCCCCAAGAGAATCAAAGTTCAATTTGACTACAATTTCGATAATTACTTCATAGAGAAGTAAGTCTAGAAGAATTTGAATTCTAATATATCAAGAGAATATATATCGAGGTAATGTTAGAGATAATGCAAAAACAAAAATGTAAGGTGGTGGAATGTTGCCGCCATAGAGCTTCTATGCTTGTACATTAGATTGGGGAGAGACAATAATGAAAATGTGCATGGAGAGTACATGCAGAAGAGGTGTGAGCATGAGAGATTGAGAGAAGCATTTTCTTTGAGTGGTGTGTATATGTATTTTTCATGTTAATAGTATAAAGTTCCTTTTACATTGAGTTGCCTCCATATTCTCCAAATCACACCACAAATTTCTCGTGAGCACCCATAAAATTCCAACATTGATGATTGTGGTCATGAGGACTTCTGCGTACAGATTGTTGACGAAGGACACTGCCTGAAAAACAAGGACTCCAAATTATTTTCTTCCTTGAAGCAGTTGTCAACCAGACACCGAGTGCTTTTGACTGGCATTCCTCTTTAGTTATTCAGTTAAATGCCAAGTGTTATTATCTTTTTATTTTCTGTTCTAGCCATCTTGTTAAAAGTTACTAACAAAAACTCATTTTACTCATTTTCAAAACAACCTAGTTGAACTGTTCTTGCTCATGCATTTCCTCAATGCTGCTAAGGTTGTTACTGTTAACTGCTTTACTTATTGTGAGAACTTCTAGGATAGTTAGTGAGACTAAAGTTCTTGTTCTTGTAGTTTGGAAATTTAGAAGAGTTTCAAGAAGAGTTTAAGGATATTAATCAAGAAGACCAGATTTCAAGACTTCATAGGATGCTTGCTCCACATCTTCTATGAAGTAAGGCTCCACGATTCTTGATGCCCTGTACTCGAAGGAAAATTTCATATGAAATTTGTGCATTGAACATCAGTAAGCTTAATGATGTTATAGCTCTTGTATAACATTTGACTGACCTACGGAATGGTATGTGTTAGGGGCTAAGAAAGATGTAATGAAGGAGCTCCCTCCAAAGAAGGAACTCATTTTACGAGTTTAGATCAGTAGCGAATAGAAAGATTACTACAAAGCTATTTTAACTCATAACTATCAACTGCTAATACAACGTGCTGGTGCTAAGGTAATATTCTAGTTTCTAAACTTATATAAGATTGCTTTGAGGACACCCTTTATGGTACATTTGATACTGGTAGGATCAGTTATATAGTTGTTTATAGTAGTAAGGTTCATTTATGGGATGTTCTTGGGAGTAGATGTCACTTACCAACGAGGTCATGGAATTGCGGAAGCTCTGCTGCCACCCTTACATGCTTGAAAGTGATATGTCAGTGATAGGTCCTAGTGATTCTTTAAAGTATTGTTTCATTTCTCTAAACTTCTCTTATGTTATTTCATGTCTGTAGCAATAACTAAACTGAGTTCCTTTTCTTGCATTCTATTTTGATAGACAACTCTTGGGTACTTCAGGGAAAATGCAGTCATTAGACAAGATGATGGTGAAGCTTAAAGCACAGGGGCACAAAATGTCATTTTCTCGCAGTTTCAGTGCATGCTTGACCTATTGGAGGACTACTGCATTTACAAGGTATAACATTGGAATTTGTATGATGCACATAAAATAGATTTGTGGGGAATCGCCGCATGTAATGCCCCAGATTTATATGGTGATTCTGTTCGCAAACATGTTTATTCCTTTTATGTTTTCAACTTGCACACAGATTTGTGAACTTTTCAAATTGGATAAAATGATAGCATGGCATAATTTTACAATCTCAAGCCTCGTATCCCCTCTTCAGAAATGGTCGTACTACGGATAGCTCATAAGGTGGATGGAGCTCAGAGACAAGTACAGAATTCCTCCAGTTTCTGCTTCCTCCTATCTACCAGGGCTGGAGGTTTGGGGATAAACCTTGCCACTGCTGACATCGTTATCATATATGACAGGTCACTATATATATCCCGTTTATTTATCTGGCTTCCACAGTCTAGGTTTTGGTACTAGGTTCTAAGTACATGGTTAGGACGGTTGTGGCTTTAATTTTTTTTTCATTTAATTGAAATTTTTTTGGATATAATCGAAAATTAAAGCACTCTTTCAAATAGATGGTAACTTGTTTATAATTATTGTGGTAAATGGTGTGAATGAAATCCAAGACACCAATGGAATCTGTTAAATGAGTGGCTTTAATTCTCTTGTTTTTCCCTTTTCCTCTCACAGGAATTTCTCGTCTCTCTTTTGGTCAATTCTCACAAACCATGATACTCTCCATAAAGGTAGCCATTATCCATCATTGAAGCAATTATTGTGGCCATTTCTTCTCAAATCACCCCTTAATCAATGCGATCGCAGTTTAAAAATTTCAGTATTTTAGAGATATTAAACTCTATAGTACTCCTCCAGATACGGGACGTACATTATAAACACTAGATGTTAATATAAGATTCCTTGTGTTTTCACTTATTTATTTATTAATAAATTCCTCTCTCTTTTGCAGGTTGGAGAGAACTTGGCAGTTTTAGATCTATCGAACTGTGGATGCTTGTCAAGAACGCCTGACTTATTGCAGTATTGGACTCTTGAGAGGCTGATTCTCAAAGATTGCCAAATGTTATGTGAAGTTGACCGTTCCATCGGTAATCTAAAGAGGTTGAAGCAACTGAATCTAAGTGGATGCCATAGTATTCAAGGCTTGCCTGGAGAAATAGGTTCTCTAAAAGCTTTAGAAGAGTTGTTCTTGGAAGGCTGCTACCGTAGTTTCACCTTGTTGCCGGAATCAATTGGTTATCTCAAA
Organism: Lagerstroemia speciosa; assembly: GCA_037672795.1. Lineage (NCBI taxonomy): Eukaryota > Viridiplantae > Streptophyta > Magnoliopsida > Myrtales > Lythraceae > Lagerstroemia > Lagerstroemia speciosa. The sequence continues at coordinate 2,803,810 of CM075293.1, read as the reverse complement.
TCTTTACTGATCCTTGAAATAGTTTAATCTCATATCTGTCAACTTCCAAAGAGTATTGGGTGACTAAGAAAAGTCAAATGCCTTTCACTAAAGCGGAGTCACCGGCTTAGAGGACTTCCAGATACGATTGGACAAATGAGTTCATTAGTCGAACTTGATTTGTCGTATGCGGGCAGCACTGAGTTACCTAATTCCATTGGAAACCTCAAGAAACTCGAGCAGCTTTCTTTGATGGACTGCCCTGGGATTAGGAGACTCCCAGACTCACTTGGCAAGCTGGAATCCTTAGTTGAGTTGGATATATCATCTACACAACTGATTGAGCTGCCCGACTCCATTGGTGGCTTGGAGGAGTTGAAAGTTATAAAGATGGAGAGTTGTCGAGTTAGAAAGTTATTGAGATCTATTGGAATGATGAAGAAGCTTGAAGAGTTACATGCTAATCATAGTTTGTTGGAAGGAGAAATCCCATATGAAATTGGGTTGCTGTCTTGCTTGAGAACCTTGAAGTTGTCAGATACCAAGATAATCTCATTGCCCTTGACAATTAGCCATCTTTCTTCACTCAAAATGTTCGACGTATCCTATTGTGATGTAATTGTAGATTTGCCAAGGCTCCCTAAAAGTTTAGTCAGCCTAGAATTTTCATCATCAGGGCAATCTGCATGGTCCCTAACCTCTCCAAATTAAATAACCTGGAATATTTGGCACTAGGATTTGTGCGCAAAGACCATTTCTTTGGTAAAAAGGTACCGACCACTGGAAAAGAATTGAGTCAATCTAAATCTCCAGACCTCAGCGGACCGATGAAGCAAGATTGGGCTATTAGCAGAAGAATGAGTTGGATAAAGGATCTGTGCAAATTAGAGTGTCTAGTACTTAGTGTTGGAAATGTCCCTAGTCTCCCACAAGCATTAGGCAATCTATCTCAACTAAAGGCGCTTGCATTAGGCTGGCCACAGCTGAGATGCATCCCTTAATTTCCACCCAATCTATTGTTTCTTCGGCTAATGGGATTGCCGGTGAATGTGAAGCTACCATGCCTTTCCAATCTAAAACAACTCAATGAGCTGTGCTTCTGCCGGTGTGAAATAGGAGAAGATGGATTTGAAAGTCTTGGAGTTGGAGAACTCAAGCAATTGGAGCATAGGGAAGTAGAAGAAGACTTCAGTGAGCTCGATGGGCTCCATCTGCCTGTGAGTTTGAAAAGGTTGTATGTAACAGGTTGCACGCATGTCAACAAATTACCAGATGTTTCGCACTTGGGGAATCTACAGATGTCGTGCTTAAAGGATTGCAAGGAGCTTGCAGAGATTCCAGGCCTTGAACAATTAGACCCATTGCCAAAACTATCAATCAATTCATGCGAAAAATTGAAGATCAGAATGACTACATCATTTTGAGAGAAGCAATAGCTATTTTGATGAATCCTCTGGATGCTCTTCCGTGGGTAAGGTGAGATTCTACTCTCTTCAAATTGTAAGTGATTGCATATTTCGAGCTTGGTCCCTTTTTTCATACACCGCTTAGAATTTCATGAATCATGACATGGAGCCCGTTTAGAAGAACATATTTGCAATAGGAAATCGAATTATGTTATTTGCTTTCCGTATTTCTAGGTATCTGCATCCTCCTTCCCGTCTCACATTAAGAGGCATGAAGCCTTGGCTGCATTACATACTGCACTCAATTTGCATAATTTATATTCTCCGATACTATTGGTTGTCAGTTATTAGTTCAATGCTTCCTCTTGTTTCCCAGGTCAAGCAGATAACAGCTACAAGCAAGGAAAGATTGAACTACCAGATCAATAAGGTGCAGAGTTATATTGGCAACTTGACTGGTGCTCCTTAGGAACCTACTTTTAATTTCATGAACATAATTGATTTCATGTGTGTATGTATGTCTTTTTGATAAATATTTTCATGCTTGTGCTTCACTGTGGCTTCTGACATTTGAAATGTTTGTTGATAGCCTATTCTGTTTTATCATATTTAGTGTATGCGATATAATAGCATGCGGATGATTTCAACCCTATGATGATAATACGGTTGTACTATCTATTTGTACATTTAAAGCGTGAGAAAATATGAAAGTTAAGTTCAATTGATGGTGATAGTGTGACTTCTCCTGTAAGAGGATATTGCTTTAAATGCTAAGATCAATTTACTTCGGTTGAGCAGATTAATTTACAGAGAGAGCATGCAGTTTCGGGCACAGAAAGCTATCATCACATATGCCCTTCTTGTCATTGCCTTACGCCACGGCGGGGGCTGCTCTCTCTGGAAAGGAATGAGAGAGAGTTTAAGCAATGTAATATTGTTTGGGTAGCATCGTGACCATAGTTCCATTACCGGGTTTGGCACGGCATTAGCCCACACAATAACCTACCGCGATGCCATACCATGTAAAACGGCCGAGCCTGTTTCCACTTAAAAGACTTAATTTTGCAGGCGGTGCTGTACCCAAATTCACTCATAAACCAGGATCCCTTTTACGATCTTTCTGACATGTAATTTATTAATTCCTCAAAAGATATGCTATTCCAACAAGTGGTATTGCTGCCATGTCTAGCAAGTTATGATTTCCTTTAGTATTTTTGAGATGGAAGAATCCATGGGGACAATATAATCAAGCTTAAATTCTCGAAATGGAACGCGTTTTGTTTTTGCAAGGATTTCTGTGATCCCTGTTGATGTAATTGAGGTTTGTTCTGCTTCGTCACATCATTGTAAACTCCATACATGATCAAGGATAAGTTCTTGAGATGCCCTTTAGTAGAAGACTGTGTTCGAATCCGCTGCATAAATGCTGTCCGTTTTCATTGATCTAGGCTCTGGGCATGCTTATCGTTCTAATATGCACTACACATTTCAGGAATCTGGTTATTCTCGACCTTTCTGGAAATATCATCGACAAGACAATATAATTGAGAGCACGGTCTGCCTCCTCAGAAACCTTGTAAGGCATCCTTAAGTTGCAACGATTCTCGAACATGTCTGAAAGTGTGTCCATGCATGTCGTGATCTATTCCAACCTAATGGCAGGTTACAAGCATGAACTTCTTACTTGGCTATTATGTAACATTAGTAAAAAAATTACCTGATAGATCCAGAGTTTCTTATATGCATTAATGATGAAACCACTGGAAACCATAGCGCTAAAGCCTAAATATGTGAATTGATGGTGGCCCGGGCCAGTCTGGTCAGATCAATGAAAATGCATTAAAAAGGAAAGTTAGCGGCCTTCTACGAGGTTTCGGTTTGCACCATATGTTCCTAGGGAACATGGTCTTAGAATTCCATAGACCAAATTATATTGGTACCAAGGAATATGCAAATGATGGAATTCGATATTTCCCTCCAAAATTTTAAGTTATCTCGTTTAGCTAACTCTTTCAAATGAACATCCTTCAGGACTAGTTTAAATACAGATTATTAAATTCAACAATATATATGCATATATGGATTATTAAACTTGGAAATGGACCATTTAATTAATTAGCCACTCGATAATATAAGAAGTGCATCTATCTATATACGGAAGGAAAAATCTGAATATTATGTATGACGCCTGTTAATTTCAACATAAATATTGAGTCAGACTTGAATTTGATTTCAAATCGGATTTTCAGCATATGTAATCCAATTCGAATGGGGCTTCAATTTGTAGATTTCAAATTTAATATTTCCACAATATTATCTTAAGAGACACGTTTTAATGACGGCCATTTTCATATATAGCCTGTCTTATTTTCAATTATGATTTAATAATTTAAAGAGATTAAGTATCCATCATGGAAATATACAATCAAAATTAAGTAGAAGAAATTGGTAATGAATCTGGCTCACTAGTTTTACTAGTTATGCCCCCACAAATTAAATAAATGAGATACCAAAAATAAAGTTATGTGTATCCTATTTTATTGCCATTTGGATTTAGTTTTAAAAATGATTTTATAAATTTTAAATATCCAATACAGTAAATACACAACTGAGATGAACAAGTATAAATGTCAACACAGTTGTCTTCTTTGACTCGACAATATCGTAACATGTTTATGACAAAAAACAAAAAAAAAAGGTAATAAATCTAGCAAGGTTATCACTTGTTTTGCCTCCACAAGTCAAAATTAACAGGCTTAGCTCATGTTTTCTTCATGGAGAAGTAAACACAGTTTTACACGGCTATTGATATATCTGCAATTTTGGTAGTAGTGTAAATAATCTAAATTCAAAAATAACCAATAGTTATAGTATACATTATTAATCTCTCTCCATCAAAATATGAAATTTGTTTTCCATAAGAAGGATGAAAAGGGATCACATGAAATGCGCGTCACTTGGTACGATGTCTATAATGAATCCTTAATGAACAATGTGTTTTAGCTATTTTTTTTTTGTTATAAGATGGCTAAAGTTATTCGTATTGACATTACTCACTTCGAATAAATGAAAGTATCTAGATAGATAGGTACTGACCGTTAATCATATCTTAGCAGTTAAATCATGATTTAGTTTATTGTTAGATGCCTTCTGCATATGGTGTTCTATTAAGAAGCAAAATAACAACTTCCATATTATAACAAGTACTCAATTATATCACACGATCCAAACCAACCACATAACCGGTCCTTAATCTGTATATTCATTTAATTTTAGAAATGTTTAGGCGAATCGACATGAGCAATCGTCCATGAAAAAAAGTCACTAAGTTCGTTTGGTCGCTTGAGCACTTTTTCTATCGCACAATCGAGTCTAAAATGATATTATAAAAAATAATGTTTGGTACAGTAATATCATTCTACTTGAAACGAAGAGTTTTTATTTCCCTCTTTCTTCTATCCCATCACAGACAAATATTTTTCACAGTTACCAAAAAAGTCAAGACTTTTCGGTATGAATACCCCCAACTCTCATATAGATATCACAATCATTTGTCCAAAAAATTTCCCCTCCCTACAAACATTTCCCTCTTATCTGTCTCACTCCCAAACGTTCTCTTATTCTACATCCACCCCCCCCCCCCCCCCCCCCCCCCCCCCCGTCGTTGTCTGAGATAACTCATGCCTAAGAATTTTTCATAAATCAAAGTACATAGGAAAGACAAGTCCATGGTAGACTGAAGACATTTTGCCTCTCTTTGCGTGCTTATACTTCTTCAAAATTCTGCCTCAATTATGAGTGCCTATCATTGCATTTTATGGTCAGATTTTTATTGTACGTATTTAAGTTCTTTCAGGAGTTCTCTCCTTGTTCAGGGGTCCAACAATCTTGAAAGATACATGGCCCTCATCCGTTTCATGAAACCATTTTCAGATCTAAAAATTTTTTCAAACCAAAAGATTTTTGAAATTTTGATTTACATGATGTATATGGTTATATATTACAAGCATTGTCATATGTTGTTGACTATTTTTTCATACTTACAGGTGATGTTGAAAATACGATAGAAGTATTTTCAAATGATTAGTCTCTTACGAAAAATGGCCATTAAATACTTAATTGTTATTTAGCTCAAATCCTAGTGATTGTCCAAGGTTTGTCTTGTTCCCAAGTCATCTGAAAGCACGTTCATTTCTCCATGCAAAAGATGAGTAGCTTGGTCTAGAGGCTTCGTGCCCGCTCAAATCAAAAACCGGTTTGTGATATCGATGGATCATATGACAATGTGGAATTCATCCCAGAAAATCCCAGATCGACACTGATCTTAGAGAAAATCATCCGGGATGATGCGGTATGTTTTTGAAATATTCATGATTCTTGTCGATATACATACCACTGCATTTTTCTTCTCGGAATATGGGAGGGTTGGTTATTCATGAATTGTACCATTTTTAACTTTTTTTCATCAATAGAAGGAGAACTCATTCCAAGCCTGTCGAGAAGAAAATGGAAACCTTTTGAGTTGTTTGACATGCCCTGAATGTGTATGACTCCATTCTTGTAGTATGTGCTTCTTATCATCCTCATTTTCCTATATTTAGAAACCAATTAATTGCTGGAATTGAATCTGTTATGTTCTGTTCTACAGGTTAACCCGTTGGGCAATGTTGAGGAGATGCTAGATTCTGCAATGTTTCCAACATCTACTAATGACACTGATGCATCTAAATCGGTCTTCGAGCAAATATTTGTCGTAGCAATATCTTGTCAAGTGGAAAGGATTCTCATATCTCCACTGTACACGGTAGCCATCTAGTCCATTTTTCACTTGCATATGGAAATTTTTAAACCATCTCTCCATTTCGGTTTATTTTTTGGTAGTTTCTTTTATCCATTAATTGAATCGTACGGCAAATTGGAATGTCTATGAATGCAATCCTAATTATCTTGTCTGGTTTCTATGCATAAAATCCAAGGTAATGTGTGGTCAAATTTAATGTTTAGGGCGCCTGAGAATGAGCTTGTGAAGGCTTTCGAGTCAAATCCACACTTAAGAATGAAAGTAAACAACTTCAACAAACAAAGGGGGTTGAATAACAACTTCAGAGAGGACTACATTGCAATTCAACTTGAATGGCCTACAATTGACCGGATGATTGCTAGCAGGTGAAGAAATCCTAAAACATATCATTTTATATCCATTTTCCTTATAAATTATTGAGATTTATATTGAATTTTTGGTTAAAATAATGCAGGGGAGGTGATGATGAGAAGCAATACTTCGTAAAGTGGAAGGAACTTCCCTATGATGAGTGTTACGGGGAATATGAGTTTAATATCTTTCAATTTCAATCTGAAATTGAGAAATTCCATGCTCTCAGTCTAGGTCTCATAGATGGTTTTTGGCAAACAGAAGACCTGTCTTAAAGACTCCACTGATTGTAATGAAAAAGAGAGAGAATTTCACTCACTATAAGGAGTGCCTAGAATTCCCATCAGGAGGTATATTGATTTCACATTATCTCAGATTTCCTTGGAGTTATTTATAGAACAAAGAGGGGTTTGACTGTTGGTTGTTGCTTTTGCATGTATTTCCTTACAATGCTTATTCATATTTGTTGTGCATTGCATTTTCATGGTGACGATAGGCTCTTTGCATCCTTATCGACTAGAAGGATTGAAATTTTAATGGATCTCTTGGTCTAAGCAGACACATGTGATACTAGCTGATGAGGTGGGTCTCGGTAAGTTTCGTTATTATATTAGTGTTTGTGACACTTTGTGTTGTACAACACATTAAACAAATTCAAATAATAATGAAAGTTTGGACTATAAAGTTGTGAATTGCCTCTTTTTTGATCCATCATGAGCGCTGGTCTAATTATGATGGCGCAGTAAACACTTCAGTTTGTAATACACTTTTAGGTTTTTGTTATCACGTGTTATGATTGGTTGCAGGGAAAACTATACCAAGTATTGCTTTCCTAGCATCCCTTTTCGAAGATGCTCTCTACCCACACTTAGTTGTAGCTCCTCTTTCAACGCTACGGAATTGGGAGCGTGAATTTGAAAGATGGGCCCCTTGTATGAATGTGGTAAGTGAACAGACATGTAATGTGCAGGCTTGTCATCGGGGAGTACATGCTATGGATACTTATCAAATGATCTATTTGTATCAGGTTATGTATATTGGATCTACCAATGCCCGTAACATCATAAGGGAGCACGAGTTTTACTACTATGATTCCAAGAACGAAGAAATCAGGCCAGGTCAAATTTGACATCCTTCTCACATCGTATGAGATGGCTAACATGGATACCAATTCACTGAAAGAGATAGAGTGGGAATGCATGGCAAGGATGTGTTACATGGTCGCATGAAATTGTCTTTGAATGGTTATGTTGATTGTTAAAAATCTAATTTGCGATTTAGACAATTACTTCACATGGAAGTAATTCTAGAACCCCAAAAGAATCAAAGTTCAATTTGACTACAATTTAGATAGTTATTTCGTAGAGAAGTAATTCTAGAAGATATAGAGAATTCAAATTCAATTTGAATTCTAATATATCAAGACAAGATATATCGAGATTATGTTAGAGATAATGCAAAAAAAAAGGCAGTGGAATGTTGCCGCCATAGAGCTTCTATAAATATAGGGTAGCACATATGCTTGTACATTAGATTGGAGAGAGACAATAATGAAAATGTGCATGGAGAGTATGTGCACCAGAGGTGTGAGCATGAGAGATTGAGAGAAGCATTTTCTTTGAGTGGTGTGTATATGTATTTTTCATGTTAATAATATAAAGTTCCTCTTACATCGTATTGCCTCCATATTATGCAAATCACACCACAAATTTCTTGTGAGCACCCACAAAATTCCAACATCTTGGTATCAAAGCCAGTTCCCCCATCGATTCAGCTCCAACAACGATGGCCTCGTCAAGCAACGATATGGCTTTCAGCTACACCCAACAAGGCGTTTCGATCTTCGTTGGGGAAAAATACAAAATGTGGAGCATTCTCATGAAGACATTATTCATCTCCCAAGACCTATGGGATATTGTGGAGGATGGATATGAAACAGCAAGTGCAAGTCCGGAGGAAATAGCAGCGCAGTCCGCCAACAACAAAAGCAACATAAAGAAAATAAGATGAAAAATGCAAAAGTGTTGTCTTTCATTCATCAGGGGGTAAGTAAATCTATCCTTCCTCGAATTATGGGTGCAATGACATCAAAAAATGCATGGGAGATATTGAAAAAGCAGTTTGGAGGCTACGAAGTAGTAATCTCCATCAAGTTACAGAACTTATGGAGAGATTTTGATAACTTAGCAATGAAGGAAAATGAAGATATTCCAGAATTTTTCTCTAGAGTTTTTGTAATAGTTAATCAAATTCGAAGCTATGAAGACACCATCGAGGACAAGAAGATTGTCCAAAAAATTCTACGAAGCTTGCTAGATTTGAGCATGTGGTCGCTGCCATCAAGGTATCAAAAGATTTATCAATACTCTCCATGGATGAGTTGATGAGTTCTCTTGAGGTGAGCAAGAAGAGAATAAGCAAGTTTTCAAGCCAAAGTTTGGAGCAAGCAGAAATATAAAGATAATGATAGTCAAGCTGGCAAAGAAAGCAGCTCAACCCAAAGCTACACCTCTCCAAGTAGAGGAAACCAAAATAGAGGATGTGGAAGAAGAACCAATCCTCCACGGAAAAATTACAACAATTATCAAGATTCAACATGCAGAATTTGCAGAAGGCAAGGACATCAACCAAATGACTGTTGATTCAAGTGCAAGAGATGCAAAAATCCAACTCATTCAGAAAGAGATTATTGGTACAAAGAGATGCAAGAGAATCATGAAGCTTATTATACAGAAGGAAATGATGATGCTGGAAATATATTTTATAGCTGTCTCAATACTCAACAAGATTCAAAGAATATTTGGTACATAGATAGCGGTTGCAGCAATCATATGACAGGAAACAAAGATATGTTCATGAAGTTGGATGAGAATTTCATATCAGAAGTCAAGCTTGGGGACGGAAAGCAACATAAGATAGCTGGAAAAGGATCAGTAGCTGTCAAAACCAAGGCAGGTAATTCTAAAGTTATTGAGGATGTTTTCTTTGTTCTTGGTTTAGCAGTGTTGCTCAATTAGTGCACAAAGGATACAAGCTTAATTTTGACGATGGTTACTGCATCATTACTGATAAGAAGAATAATATGAAGATAACCACAATCAAGATGAGTTTCAATAGAGTTTTTCCTCTAAGCATAGCATTGAATGAGAAATTAGCATTTAAGAGTATAAAGGACGATGAGTCGTATTTGTGGCAGTTAAGATATGGGCATTTGAATTACAAAGGTCTGCAATTGTTGAAGAATAAAAATATGGTAGTTGGTTTACCACAAATTTTATCTCAAGATAAAGTTTGTGAAGGATGTATATATGGGAAAATGGGTAGACTCCCATTCCCAAAGACATCATGGAGAGCAAGAGCTCCGTTGGAGCTAGTGCATGCAGATATTTCTGGTCCTACAAGAACACCATCACTTGGAGGAAGCAGGTGTTTTATATTATTCGTTGATTATTATACAAGGATGTTGTGGATATATCCTCTTGAAAAGAAGTCAGAAGCTTTCTCCACCTTTATCAAATTCAAACCCTTAACAGAGAGGCAAAGTGGCAAGAAGCTGAAAATTCTCGGAACAGGTCGTGGTGGTGAATTTACATTGAATGAATTTTGGAATTATTGCAAGGAGCAAGGAATTAGACGATAGCTCACAGTTCGCTATACACCTCAGCAAAATGGTATAGGAGAAAGAAAGAATCGCACAATTGTGGAAATGGCTTGTAACATGATAAAAGGTAAAGGTTTACCAAATGATTATTGGGCTGAAGCAGTTGTAACTGCACTTTATATTCTGAATAGATCTCCTACAAAGGCGGTTATGAATAAGACGCCTTATCAAGCATGGCATGGAAGGAAACCTCAAGTTGATTTCCTCAAGGTATTTGGATGTGTTGCATACTCATTAACTCTATCACAAGAAAGAGAGAAGTTTGATGAAAAAGGTGAGAAATATATATTTATTGGCTACAATGATGAGTCAAAGGGATATCGTCTTTACAATCCAAATACCAAGGAGTTTGTGATTGCTCGTGATGTAATCTTCGATGAAGATGCTTCATGGGATTTCACAGGAAAAGCAGTAGAGAGAGGGAAAGCAATATATCAACCAATGCAAGAGGGGATCCAAAATAGAGATCCTTATCAACCAATTACAAGCACAGACTCAAGCCCAAGTTCATCATCAAGTTTTGAATTTGAATCTCCTCCAAGAAAGTTTCGTCCAACAAGGAAACTTTATGAGACAAGTAATGTAGCATTATTTGCATGTGAGCCTCAAAGTTTTCATGAAGCAGCAGAAGATGACGTTTGGATTAAAGCTACGGATGAAGAAATAGCCACTATTGAGAAGAATAATACATGGGAGCTTGTAGACTTGCCAAAGGTAAAAGATGTCATTGGTTTGAAATGGGTTTACAAGACCAAGTACAAGGAAGATGGCTCAATTCAAAAGCATAAGGCCAGATTGGTAGCCAAGGGATATTCTCAGCAACCTGATATCGACTTCAATGAAACATTTGCGCCAGTTGCTCGCATGGAAATAATTAGACTTTTTCTTGCTATATTTGCTCAACTCGAGCTTGAAGTATATCAACTAGATGTTAAATCAGCATTCCTTAATGGAGAACTTGAAGAAGAAGTTTATGTTGAACAGCCTGAAGGCTACATAGTCAAGGATAAAGAAGACAAAGTCTATAGACTCCGCAAAGCACTATATGGATTAAAGCAAGCACCTTGAGCATGGAATAGCAAGATTGATGCATATTTTCGAAGAAATGGTTTCAACAAAAGTCAAAGCAAACCTTCACTTTACGTAAAGAAGGAAGGTAACATAGATTTTCTTATTGTCTATTTTTATGTTAATGATTTGATATATACCGGAACCAATCCTGTGATGGTGCAAGAATTTAAGAAAGCAATGATGAAAGAGCATGAGATGACAGATTTAGGACTGATGAGGTACTTCCATGGAATTCAAGTTCAAGAATCAAAAGGTGAGATATTCATCTCTCAAGAAAAGTATGTTGAAGACATATTGAAAAGATATCAAATGAGTAACTGCAAGCCAATTGCAACTCTAGTTGCTGCATGTGATAAATTGCATTCAAATGATGGCGCATCAAAAGTTGACACCTCAAGTTATCAAAGTTTAGTTGGATCCTTGATATATTTGACAAATATAAGACTGAATATTGTGTACCCAGTCAGCCTGATTTCAAGATTTGTGCAAGAACCAAGCAAATACATTATTCAGCAACAAAAAGGATTATGCGTTATTTGCAAGGAACGAAGACCCTTGGTATTCGATATATCAAGGAGAAGGATAATAAGCTTATTGGTTATACAGATAGTGCTTGGACAAAGAGCTCATCAGGATATGTTTTCTCCATAGGATTAAAAATTATATCATGGTCATCAAAGAAGTAAAAAACTGTATCGCTCTCATCTGCAGAAGCAGAATATATCACAGCTACGGACGCAGCATGTGAAGCTATCTGGTTGCGAAGAATCTTATCTGATCTGCAGTAGACTTAAGAATGTCCAACAACTATCTATTGGATAACATGTCCACAATCGCAATGACGAAAAATCCAATATTTCACAGCAGGACCAAGCATATTGAATTGTGTCATCACTTCATCAGACATCAAGTTCAGCAAGGAGAAATTCAACTTGAGTTCATTAATACGAAGGAGCAACTTGCAGATATATTCATGAAGGTGGCCACTACAGAAAAGCTTGAGAAGTTCAAGGAAGCTGCACAAATTGCAAATTAAGAGGGGCGTTAAAAATCTAATTTGCAATTTAGACAATTACTTCACATGGAAGTAATTCTAGAACCCCCAAGAGAATCAAAGTTCAATTTGACTACAATTTAGATAATTACTTCATAGAGAAGTAATTCTAGAAGATCATAGAGAATTCAAATTCAATTTGAATGTGAATTTGAGTTCTAATATATCAAGAGAAGATATATCAAGATAATGTTAGAGATAATACAAAAAAAAAAAGTAAGGCGGTAGGATGTTACCGCCGTAGAGCTTCTATAAATATAGGGTAGCACATATGCTTGTACATTAGATTAGAGAGAGACAATAATGAAAATGTGCATGGAGAGTATGTGCACAAGAGGTGTGACCACGAGAGATTGAGAGAAGCAATTTCTTTGAGTAGTGTGTATATGTATTTTTCATGTTAATAATATAAAGTTCCTTTTACATCTATTGCCTCCATATTCTCCAAATCACACCACAAATTTCTCGTGAGCACCCATAAAATTCCAACATTGATGACTATGGTCATGAGGACTTCTGCGTACAGATTGTTGACAAAGGACACCGCCTGAAAAACAAGGACTCCAAATTATTTTCTTCCTTGAAACAGTTGTCAACCAGACACCAAGTGCTTTTGACTGGCACTCCTCTTTAGTGATTCAGTTAAATGCCGAGTGTTATTATCTTTTTACTTCCTATTCTAGTCATCTTGTTAAAAGTTACTGACAAAAACTCATTTTACTCATTTTCAGAACAACCTAGCTGAACTGTTCATGCTCATGCATTTCCCCAATGCTGCCAACGTTGTTACTGTTAATTGCTTTACTTATCGTGAGAATTTCTAGGATAGTTAGTGAGACTAAAGTTCTTGTTCTTGTAGTTTGGAAATTTAGAAGAGTTTAAGGATATTAATTAAGAAGATCAAATTTCAAGACTTCATAGGATGCTTGCTCCACATCTTCTACGAAGTAGGAGTCCAGCATTCTCGATGCCCTGTACTCGGAGGAAAATTTCATATGAAATTTGTGCATTGAACATCATTAAGCTTAATCATGTTATAGCTCTTGTATGACGTTTGATTGACCTACGAAATGGTATGTTGTAGGTGTTGGAATTTTTTAATCTAACTAATGTGGTCCAACAATATATCATTGACCGAATATATATGCTATCCTAATAGTTGGCCCGATTAAGTGATCTAATGAAGTTTATTAATGGGCCCTAACGACATCTCGTAAAAGTGGGAGACTAATGTGCAGATACCAAAAAGTAATTTTTAATCTATGATGGGCATAATTAGAAATTAATAAAATCTCAGGCACTAATGTGCAATAGAGGGGTTATGGTCCCTTGGGTCACACTATATAAATCCGACTCCTATGATATCCCATTGGTCACTGTGAGTCAGGAAAAATCCCACGATCTCTCAGGAGGCTGGTGTCGACCTAGAAGACTAAACCTGGATCCCGATCATGCGCCAGTCACTATGTATTCAGGTACGCTTCTGCTTTACGTTTATGCATGATCTCTTAGCGATTTCAACACGTATGATCTTGGGTTTAATTCGATTTCTAAATCCTTCAATTGGTATCAGAGCCTTCCTTGTTGGATCGTTGAGGATTGAGTATTAGATTTGTTTTGATAATACGGATTTCTGCCCTCGTCTTGCATGAAATTGTTTCTTCCATGAAATTTTTCACCTTCCATGTTGCCTTATATCTGTGCATGTATTCTCACATGAATATGGGTTTGTTTTTTGTCTCCCCAATTCAGAATCAATCTCTCACTCAAGTTCTTTTCTTTAATATATTAATCCTCCAGGAATGTTTGTTTTTTTTGCTTCCGAATCACGACCACGGTAGAACCACGAGAGGCAAATCACACTAACAAATCTCTCAGACGGCCAAGTTCTTCATGATTTCCGGGCCAAGGATCATCAGCATGATTCATTCTGTGGCCGTGAGGATCGAAAATTATTTTTGTTTTTATTTTATTTTATTGGTTGAAGGTCAATTCAGAATCGTGTACGGTAGTGGATTAGGGTTTTCTACAAATTTGGGAAGAAGATGAATAGTACAAATGGTTATTTTCATAATTATTATTTAAAAAAACACGAAGAGGGAAGCGGCAAGAAAAGAGCAGAGCAGTTACTTTTTATTTAATACAAGCGTGAGCAGTAAAAGGCTCCTTTTGGTTTTGGATTATATTTTTCTTAATGTGTGGGCCCTTATTTTATTTTGTTTTTTTTTTTAATGGTGGACCCACATATAGATATGTGTACAATTATAATGCGTGCTTTGCATTATTTTTTTTAAATTTGTTCTTATGGTTCAATCTCAAAGCACAAATCATTTAAAAGCAAGCTTTGATTGATTCATACAGTTTGGATAAAAAAAACGATTAGCTACAGTGTAATCTTATCGATTTAGTATAATTAAGACCAAATTCAACGTGTTTTAATTTATATTTGATCTAATTCAGTGGGTTTAGGTCTATTCAGTTTAGGCCTAATTATAATCCGATTCAAATTAATTTCGATTTCTTGAATAGAACAATGGCTTGTATATGTCTAATATTCTAAGATGGATTGATCGAAGCAACATCTCGCCAAAGTGAGCTCTCTTGTGTAGATTGATCTAATTTTGGGATATATAAGATGTTTGCGTGTGTGGAATTTCATGCAGGCAGTTATCGGCCCAAAGGAAGTTCACTGTTTGGTCGAGTTTCATACATGACTGCCGTAATAAATATGTGACGATCCTTAGGTTTCCATGCGCAGGTGAGTCGGCCCAAAGGAAGGCTCATTGTTTGCCCGGATTGGCTGTCAGTGTTTGATTACTGCATCGAGAGTACCACTTACAAGTTGACCTTTTCGTCAAAAAATGGACCATCAATGTTGTGCCAGGTATCTCATAATGGGACCTACTATTATTTTATTCATTATTAATAAAGTATGTGAGCTAATTAAATTCCCATTAATTTTGTGGTTTGTTCTCTATTTAGTTAATTTCTGCTACTCTAGGTTCTGCCAAAATTAATACCTCCCAGTGCCATTAGCACAATTTTAAGTTTTGAAAGTTTTTCTGTGCATGGATTTAGACTTAGCCCTCCAGCGTGAACAACCATATGCTTTTATGGCTAATATTTCCATTGAGGCTATGAGGGATTTTGAGCGGTGGTTTTGTTCTAATTGACTGATTCTAATAATTATGAAACATGCAATTCCAAAAATCATTTAAGGGCTATTTTTGGGAGACAGATGCCAAGTTATTCTCAATACCATTAAGAAATGTCATGAGAGGAACAAAATGGCTAAGACAAGTACAACTTTGTCAAAAATTGTTTTTGATGGTATAAAGAGTATGGGGAACATTCAGGAGTACATCGTGAATTTGTCTGATCTTACTTTAACATTTAAGGCACATAAGTTAATGTCGTCTAAGGACATGCTCGTGCATTTGGTTTTGGCAATATCTCTTCTTGCAAAAATTAAATCTAAGTCAAATTGCAGCTATGTGTAAGAGGAGAAAAGGTTAAAGTAAGTAAAGATATAGTACTAATTTAGCATTACACTCTTTAAAAAAGGGGGGTAGAGTAAGAAAGCTGTGTTATTATGCTTGACGTATAAAGAAAGGTACACTTCTCACTGAAATTTGTCTTAAGGTTAATTTGACTATGTACACACATACAGTAGATAGATTTCGGTAATTCCACCCACATAAATGCGCATATGCAAGGTTGTTTAATTTGTTAAATGCCAATTGGTGATGAAGGATTCATCTATATGGGGCGACATTAAATTGATCATCATTGAGTCTACAAGCACATTTAGGTTATTGTTGTAACTAGTTATTATTTAGATCCAAAGAAAGACATATTTTATCCTCTTTTAGACGAATTTGGTTTCTATTTCTATTTTGGATGAATTTGGATATTATCATTCATTTGGAAATAGTTGGTTTGGTCTGCTCTTGGATTCGAATAATACTGGTATCGATTATTTATTTTTGTGATAACCTTTATATGCTTGACTCGGTTGCCTCATTTAATGGAACATTGCATATAAGTTCATGTGGTACAAAGTACAAATTGCAGTAGGAGTTCCATTGAATTACGACACAAGCAATTAGGTTGAGATCCACACTATGGATTAAGAGCTTATGTCCAATGGAATTCTCAATCCTCTTAATTTAGCAGACCTTGAGGTCTATACTTAGTGCATAAAGGGGAAACATAAAAAAAATATAAGTAGATCAAGCACCAACTAAAAATCAGACGTCTTAGAACTGATACATATTGATATTTGTGGACCATTCCCTACTACTTTTGGAATGGTTAACATTACTTTATCATGTTCATAGACAATTACTCTCAGTATGATTACCTGTATCTAATCATTGAGAAGTCTAAAATCTTGGTTGTGTTCAAGAATTTTGCAATCGAAGTTGAAAATCAGCTTGACAAAAGGATTAAAGTTGTTAGGTCTTATTATGGTTGTGAATATCATAATAGGTTAACATATATGGTAACAACATCCATTTTTTTTATTACAGTTTTCATACTCAGCAGAATACCTATTAGAACGATGTCCTAAATCGGTCATGGGTTTAGAAATTTTATGATCCCACTACTAGATGAATATTTGGGATGGAAAATGCCCAGTTTTTTGAGGAAGTTGAGTTTGCGGGGGGAGATAAGGTTAAAATTGTTGTCTGAAGAGAAATTTATTTCTCTTCCTACGGTTGTTGCTTCTAATAAGGAGCAACAGAACAATGTCATAGATCTCCCCATGCAACCTCGAGAGGATTTACAGTCTCGAGAGGATGTGTTCCAGAGGAACAAACTCAACAACCTCAAGAACATGTGCCATTAAGAGATCCACTAGAGAGCGGAGAAGTGCAATTCCTAATGATTATATAGTATTTCTCCAAGAGCATGAGGTTGGCATTGGAGTGGTGGAAGATGACCGGATCAACTTCCGTTAAGTCTTGAGTAGCTCTAACTCTCAAAAGTGGATCGAGACCATGAATTAAGAGATGAAGTCCATGGAGGACAATGACATTTGGGACCTCGTCCCATTGCCAGAAAGTGTGAAACCCATTGGTTAATAGTGGATAATTAAGACCAAGAGGGATTCCAAAGGCAATGTGGAGAGGTATAAGTCTCGTCTTGTCACTAGGGTTTTACACTAAAGGTAGGCATTGACTATAAAGAGACTTTCTCTCCGGTTTTATTGAAAGACTCTTCTAGGATCATAATGGTACTTGTAGCTCATTCTGATCTCAAGCTACAATAGGTGGATGTAAAGACAACATTTCTCAATGGTCACATTGATGAGACAATTTATATGGTGCAATAAAAAAACTTCATGGTTTGAGACCCAACAAAATTGATCTGCAAATTGAAAAGATCCATCTATGGGCCTAAGTAAACATCTCGTCAATGGTATTATAAAGTATATCAAGCAGTTATCTTATTTAGTTTTGAGATGATTTCAGTTGAAAAATGTATATACCAAAAGTTCAGTGGGAGTATATATATATAAACACATTTGATACATCGAAGACATATTACTAGCATGCAATGATATAAGCTTACTGTGTGAAATCAAGAAATTTCTATCATGGAATTTCTAGATGGAAGATCTTGAGAATATCTCTTTTGTATTAAGAATCTAGATTCATCGAGAATGCTCTCGAGGTATCCTTGGATTATCATAAAAGAGCTATATCAATAAGCTGCTGGCATTATTCAGCATGAAGGATTGCAAGTCAGGTAATACCCCTACAAGTAAGGCAGACAAATTAAGTTTTAGTTATTGCCCTAAAATGGTATTCAGTACCAGAAATGCAGAAGATTCATGTACGTTTATTGTTAGGAGTCTGATGTATGCTTAGATATATGCATGTTGGGATATTGCATACATTGTTGGGATAATTAGGCAGACACTTAAGCGATCCTAGCATGGATCAATAAAAGCAGCTAAATAAATTGTGCAGCATTTATAGAGAACAAAATATTTTTATGCTCACATATAGTAAGTTAGATGAATTGGAGGTCATTTTGTACTCTGACATTTGATATTCAATTTTAATTTTATTGGATGCCAAGAGAGTTGTGGATTTACATGCAGTTATGTTTATCTATTGGCTGTGGGGGTTGTCTCCTAAATGAGTGTTGAGCAGACACTCATTGCCGCTTTAGGACATGTTCGGAGGTTGTTACGAAGCATCCAATTATGGAATATGACTGCAAAACTTTTGTCACTAGGCTGCAAATTTCATAAAAGATTGAAAGACCACTTGAATTATTTTGTGACCAAAAGTTAGCAGTTATTCTAATAACAGCAGGACCTTTTCTAAAATCATAACATTAAGTTCCTAGTTGTTAAAGGTATATTTTGGAGTCATTGGTTGTTGTAGGCATATTGGTACAACTCCACAATTGCATATCCGCTCCCAAAGGCATATCACCCATGGTCTTTCATGAGCATATTGTTCATGTGGGTACTATATCATATGACGATACTAAGGTTTGGTGGGAATTTGTACATTAATGCCATTTAGTCATAACATCATTATGTGAATCGTTTTCTACAGAAATAAGGTTTTCAATATACATGCACTCTGAATTTCAGTATAAGGTTTAAGGTTTGATCTCCATTTGGTTTAAGGAGGACCAGTTGGAAATACGCCTGTTCAGATCACATAACATGTAATTTTCATGTTGTGCACCTACGCTTGATCTATGTCATTGGGTGTATCAATGTACGTGATTATTGATGGTTCTAGTCGCGATTCATGCGACGAAAAACACTTTGGCCCTATTGTTGGTGCATTCAATGGATGAGATTGTTGAGAATGTTGATAAGGATAGTAGTTTTGAGCTCATAAGGTAATTCGGTGATACAGGGTCGCTCAGGATACGTTTGTTCGCCCAAGTGGGAGATTGTTGGATTTTTTAATCCGACTAATGTGGTATATCATTGATCGAGTATCTATGCTATCCTAATAGTTGGCCTAATTAAGTGATCTAATTAAGTTTGTTAATGGGCCCTAACGACATTTCGTAAAAGTGGCGGACTAATGTGCAGATACCAAAAAGTAATTTTTAATTCTATGATGGACAGAATTAGAAATTAATAAAACCTCAGGCACTAATGTGCAATAGAGGGGTTATGGTCCCCGGATCACACTATATAAATCCGACTCCTATAATATCCCATTGGTCACTGTGAGTCAGGGAGAATCCCACTATCTCTCAGGAGGCTGGTGTTGACCTAGAAGACCAAATCCGGATCTTGATCATGCGCCAGTCACTATGAATTCTGGTACGCTTCCACTGTACATTTATGCACGATCTCTTAGCGATTTCAACACGTATGTTCCTGGGTTTAATTCGGTTTCTAAATCCTTCAGTAGGGGTTAAGAAAGATGTAATGAAGGAGCTCCCTCCAAAGAAGGACCTCATTTTACGAGTTCATCTCAGCAGCGAATAGAAAGATTACTACAAAGCTATTTTAACTCATAACTATCAACTGCTAACACAACGTGCTGGTGCTAAGGTAACATTCTAGTTGCTGAACTTATATAAGATTGCTTTGAGGACACCCTTTATGGTACATTTGATACTGGTAGGATCAGTTATATAGTTGTTTATAGTAGTAAGGTTCGTTTACGGGATGTTCTTGGGAGCAGATGTCACCTACCAACGTGGTCATGGAATTGCGGAAGCTCTGCTGCCACCCTTACATGCTTGAAGGGGCTATGTCAGTGATATGCTGGTAAAGCTTAAAGCACAGGGGCGCAGAATTGTCATTTTCTCGCAGTTTCAGTGCATGCTTGACCTATTGGAGGACTACTGCATTTACAAGGTATAACATTGGAATTTGTATGATGCACATAAAATAGATTTGTGGGGAATCACCGCATGTAATGCTTCAGATTTATATGGTGATTCTGTTCGCAAACATGTTTATTCCTTTTATGTTTTCAACTTGCACACAGATTTGTGAACTTTTCAAATTGGATAAAACGATTGCATAGCATAATTTTACAATCTCAAGCCTCGTATCCCCTCTCCAGAAATGGTCGTATGAAAGGATAGATCGTAAGGTGGATGGAGCTCAAAGACATGTATGGATTGATCGTTTTAATGCCAAGAACTCCTCCAATTTCTGCTTCCTCCTATCTACCAGGGCTGGAGGTTTGGGGATAAACCTAGCCACCACTGACACCGTTATCATATATGATAGGTGACTCTATATATACCCCGTTTATTTATCTGGCTTCCACGGTCTAGGTTTTGGTACTAGGTTCTAAGCACACGGTTAGGACGGTTGTGGCTTTAATTTTTTTTCATTTAATTGAAAATTTTTTGGATATAATAGAAAATTAAAGCACTCTTTCTAGTAGTTGGTAACTTCTTTATAATTATTGTGGTAAATGGCGTGAATGAAATCTAAGACACCAATAGAATCTGTTAAATGAGTGGCTTTAATTCTCTTCTTTTTCCCTTTTCCTCTCAAAGGAATTACTTGGAAATATACAGATATTTTCTTTGATTTCTTACCATTTATCCTCCCAAACATTTAAGTGCATTGAAAAACCTGCCAATTCTTTTGAGATTTTTTTAATCTCTTTTTATTTGGCAATGTCATTATACTCGGCACTATAAAAACCCCTTGAGGCATCTACAAAAACCATATACCAGAGAAATACCATTGTTCTCATATTTAGAGTCATTTTTTCTCCATTGTTGTAGTGACTGGAATCTGCATGCGAGATCTTCAAGCAATGGCCAGGGCACATCGTCTCGGCCAAACCAACAAGGTAAGCTAGTCTCGCTTTTGAGTTTTTGTGCCTTTCCTTCTCTTTTCCCTTTGTATCACGTGTCGTGATGCAGCTGCTATCCTTTCCATGGCACAGGTCATGATTTATAGATTAATAACAAGAGGAACCATCGAGGAACAGATGATGCAAATAACAAAGAAGAAGATGGTTTTGGAACACCTTGTTGTTGGCAAGCTAAAGTCCCAAAACCACAATCAAGTACTCCCAATTTGATAGTTATCGTAATTTATCCAAAGGTCAAATGATTACACATATAACTTTTCCATGGACAAGATTTGACTTTATGGAGTGACGTAGGAAAGCTAAATGGCATTTAACCAATAGGATGAACTAGATGACATTATAAGGTATGGGTCAAAGGAGTTATTTGCTAAGGATAAATATCAATCTAGACAATCCCGTCAAATCCACTACAATGCGGCTGCAATTGACTGGTACTGCCCCAGTGCTCTCGATCTTCATTCGCTTAGTAGGCTGATGACCTTTTCATGTTCGAAACTCAGAGATTACCTTGCCCTTATTTCTGTGTTTGCAGGGTACTCGACAGGGATTGTGACGATCTAGAAGTCGACGACAAGGAGGAAATTAGTTTTCTGAAGGCCTTTAAGGTTCAGCCCCATCCCACTATTCCGTCACACTATCTATAGCTGTCATTGTTGTTTTGTTGCCCATTTACAAATTGACAGTGTCATTCAAACCACATTCATACATTGTTCATCTTTTTCTTTTTTCGATTATTAGATCGGAAATTTCCAATATATAAACGAAGATAAGGCCATAGAGGAAGAGGAAGCAGAAACAGTAGCTCATGGCAACAGATCTACCCAGAGCAATATAGAAAGAACAAGTTATTGGGTAGATCTACTGAAAGACAAATACAAAGAGCATAAAATTGAGGATGTTAATGCTCTTGGAAAAAGAAAGATAAACCAAAAGCAGGTCTATAATTACTAATCCTTGTAAATAAGAAAGTTGTTCCTATTTCTTCAATCAAATTTTTTTTTTTCTGAATGAGTTTTATTTCGACTTCTTTCTAGATGGTCACAATTGATGATGATGATGATCTCCTAGGCCTTGAAGATGTCAGCTCAGATAATGAGGATGATACCTATCAACCTGAGTTATCTGATGTCAAAGCTGTTGATCCTCAGCCTAAGAAGAGATATACTAGAAAGAGAGGTCGAGTTTTTTTTTCTTTTTTCTTTCACTGAGTTTTTCTCCAGCTCTCAATTATAAATTATCTCTATTTATCTGATGTTGACTGTTCATGCAGCAGAAAGTGTAGAGCCGCACCCTCTTATGGAAGGCGAAGGCCAATCTTTACTCGTATTGGGCTTCAATAAGAATGAGAGGGCAGCCTTTCTACAAATTCTCATGAGGTTATAATTGGACTGGACGTGTAATAGTTTAATTGTTAATATAGTATGGTTGTTTGTCTAATCCTTTAAGATCCATTGCAGGTTTGGGGTTGGGGAATATGACTGGAAGGAGTTTGTTCCTCACCTCAGGCAGAAGTCTCGCGAGGAAATTCACAAGTAATTAATCAAAATACCCTTTGCTTTTTCTTTTTGTATTCTTGTTATTGTAGCCATTTGAAATGCTTAAGATGTTCCTAGTTTGCTTTTGTCTGGCAATAAAGATGTGTTACCTCTTGCAGCTATGGGATGCACTTCTTGGCACACATCTCGGAGGATTTGACTAACTCCTCTCACTTTGCAGGTAGTTAGAGTTCATCACCAGAGGATTGCTTTCCTTGCATGACGTGTTGATGTTGATCTTTTCTAATTTTTAAATCCTTAATTGCAGATGGTGTGCCAAAGGAAGGCCTCGATATCCAGGACGTGCTTGTACGGATTGCAACCCTCATGCTAATAAGGGACAAGGTAATTTTCCCAATGCTAAATGCTTTTATTACATCTTGTAATGAATTATACAGTATGGGTTCCTTTGTGTATAAATTCCCTAACAGTGCTTGCATTCTCATTTATTCTATTGTTTTCTCTTTGATGCAGGTTAAGTGGGAATTAGAGAATCCCGGGTTACCACTCTTCACTGAAGACATAGTGCTCTGCCACCCAGGACTAAAGGGGAGATGATTCTGGAGGATGGAGCATGATAAAATGTTGCTTTGTGCTGTGCTAAAGTATGCTTTATTGCTAGAATAATTTTTCAATATCTAACAACTTGTTTTCATTTTTTTCACATAGTTCTAGATGTCTGTTTCGTCAGTTTATTAATTAGGCTTTTTTTAAAAAAAATTTTAGACATGGATATGGGAGGTGGCTTGCTATCGTGGATGACGAGGAGCTGAGGTTCAAGGAAGTCATCTGCCAGGAGCTAAACCACCCAATCCTCAACCTGCCAGATGAGGGGCAGCCAAGCACGAGGGACACAAAACCATCCATTGCGTTGTCTAATGTTAGCAAAAGCATTTCAGCCACTACCGATAGGGCACCTAAAACATTTGAAGATGCCGTGCATCAGGAATCAAAAGCTGCCGTGCTAGGGGCTTTCAAAGAAGAAGGCTGCAATGCGGAGTGCCAAAAAGAATTCTATGTAAGTTGATTCATACTAGACTCTATGTATCGGCTGCAACATTTGTATTAGCAAAATAAAACATACATGTGTATGGCATTGTTTTGTTTACATTTTTGGAAAAATGGCTCAATGAATTTTATTTTCTATCGATCTTATGGCGAAGCAAGGCCCAATAAGGTGGGAGTTGCAGAGCTTGAGCACGAGCAAAAAGCAACAAAAGCACCAGTTCCAGGTCTTATGGAAATGGAAACTTTGGTGGCAAAACCATCGCAATTGAAGCCCATTGGTGAGTAGAAAGCAGAAGACTCTCCCTCTTTCTCACTTTGCTCTTGCATCTCTCTCGTTTTATTCTTACACTATCTTGTTGTTTCCCTGCTAATGCAGCTCCAGAAGGAACGAGCACGGGAGCTTCAGAAGATGACCCGTGATACGGATAGCCAATATACCCGAAACGTTTCTGACTCCCCAAGGTCGACCCGGGTAAGTCTAACTCTCGAGACCATAAAGGCAACGACTCTAAGGCTTCAAAGTCAAACCTTCATGCCCATGAGGGCTACCAAGGCCGACTCTCCTGAGTCAAACCCTCCCGGCCACGACGCGAGACTTCGACACACACTCTAGGCATGTGATGGATGGTGCCACGTCAGCCCTCCGTACGGGTAAGGCTTATATATACGCCCTGACCCAGAGACCCAGGTATGAGACAACAACAAAAACACATACTCTCTCTCTCTCTCTCTCTCTCTCTCTCTCTCTCTCTCTCTCTCTCTCTCTCTCTCTCTCTCTCAGTTCTTATATCCTTAGCCCCGTCTCTGACTTAGGCATCGGAGGGCCGTTCCGGGAGCCACTCTCGGGTTCGGCTTCGTGCAGGTCTCCAGAAGCCTTCATCGGAGCGACCCGCCACCGGTGATCAGAAGTCCACCTCGATACGTCATCTGGTTCACCCGAAGGACTTATCATTTGGTGCTCTCGTTGAGAGCCGTAAGCCAGTGAACTACGAGCCAACCAGAAATATGCCACCACGCCGAACTGCCTCTAAAGCCCCTGCCCCTCCAGGGGAGGAGGAACCCAGCTTGTTGCTCCCTGATACCGTGGAGCTCAACCCACCACCACCCGTGCGGCAGCCCACACCTGCCCTTCCTAGCTCCTCATCGTAGGCGCCGCCGCCAGAATGGGCGCTCCAAATGCGAGAAATGATGGCTACAATGGTCGAAAGTGTGAAAGGGACCATTCGGGAGCAGATACGAGAAGAAGTCAGGGCCGCTATTACAGAACAACCATTGCTCGCACAGCCCCTCTCGGAGCAAATGAGGAGAACAGAAGGCCCCCTCGTCGGAGATGAGGCGGCGCCTCCTGTGCAACGACGGTCGTCCGTCCATGTCAGTGCTAGCCGGCCCCGTTGTCTCGAAGATCCCCGACCACTCCGAATCGGAGGAATCAATCCCTTCCGGAGTGCCCCGTACAATAAACCCCAGCACAGAAAATCAGGCACAGCAAAGGGGCCCACAAAATCAACACAGTGCTAGGGAAAGGCTGCCAATGGAGGAGGACGCAGCTCAGCAGCCACCTTGTCCCCCTATAAGGGGGCAATGCGTTCAGGGTCCTTTCGAGGGACAAATCCCAGAGCAGCAGCCGTATTGGCAGGGTACGGCCACATTTCAGGCTACCGCAGCACCAGACTGTCTGTCGTACCACCATACCCTGTCACGGCACCAGCACAACCGAATTTAAGCTATCTAGAAGATGGCGGCCGACTTTCACCATATCCCATTCTTCCGGCATACCCAACCCCTAATTCTTTGGAGGAACGTATAAGAACACTGGTACAACAGGCACTTAGTGGGATGGATAGGATTGGCAAGCTGGCCCACGAGGATGAATCCGACTCACCTTTTACCCCTGAGGTGCTGAATACCCCTATCCCCCACCTACTTAACCTTCCTCAAATCCCCTTCTACGATGGGAAGGCCGACCCTAGGGCCCATCTTCGACTCTTCTAGGACACGATGACCGCAAGAGGGATCACGGAGACCTACATGTGCCGGCTCTTCCCAGCTACTCTTAAGGGGGCTGCCTCATCATGGTTCCACTCCCTTCCCCCGCGATCCATTGACACATTTCGCACCTTAAGGCAACAGTTTTTATCCCGATTCGAAGGCAGTATCAAACCCAAGAAAGAAATAGGTGACTTGTTCTCCCTCAGGCAGGGTGATGGAGAAACTTTGAAAGCATACACCTATCGATTCATGGAGGTGGCCACCGACATAGAACCCTTGAATCAAGCAGAAGCAGTACAAGCCTTCCGAAATAGCATCCGCAGTCGGGATGTTGGCGTGGAACTCACGAAGAACCCGGTTCAGACGTTGGGTGACCTCCAACGTGTCGTTAATAGATTCATCCAAGTGGAAGACTCAGCAGCACCTTGGAACTCCAGGACGGCTGAAAAAAGGCGAAGGCAGGATGAACTGAACCCCGACTTTAAGAAGGCTAAGTCGGCAAAGCCTCCTTCCAAGTCGGATTACTATCGCTTTACCCCCCTAGTAGCACCAAGAAAGGAGATATTGAATGAAGTGAAACGCCAAAGGCTGATTAGCCTACCTAGACCCCCTGTGCATAAAGGTAACCCTTCCACAGGGAGGTACTGTGAATACCATGGAAGGTGGGGGCACGACACAGAGGGGTGTCGAGAACTCCAGGTTAAGATAGAAAAACTCATTCAGCAAGGTGAGTTGAAGTCTTACGTGAAGGGAGCTCGTCCAGAGCATGGAATTCGCCCTAGGGAAAACCTTCCCCAGGACAGGCCACCACAACGACATGGTCAGGATCCGTCCCATCCCCGGATAATCGACGTTATTTTCGGCGGCGCTCATGCCACCGTGAATGGCGGGCGAAAGGGAAAGCAAGCGATCTATGAAGTGCGACAAGCGCAGGCACAAAAGAAGGGCAGTGGTTCCTACCGGACTTGCATGGAGCTTGAGGAGCCCATCTCTTTCGTAGAGTCTGACTCAAACCATGTCACCCACCCCATGACGATGCCTTAGTGGTGACCTTACGAGTGGGCAAATTTGAAATCAAGCGGATTCTTGTTGATACAGGAAGCTCGGCCGACATCCTCTTTTACGAGGCATTCCTGAAGATGGAGCTCCCAACCTCTTCCCTACGCACAACCTACACCCCCCTTGTGCGCTTCACTGGACAATCTATTATTCCTAAGGGGATGATCTCCCTCCCAGTGGTGCTAGGAGGCGGCGACAAGCAAACCACCCAAGATGTCCATTTCATGGTAGTCGATGTTCCCTCTCCTTACAATATTATTATTGGTCGAAAAACTTTAAATTCTTTCAGGTGCGTGGCATCTACCTACCATCTTAAGATGAAGTTTCCCACCCCCGCTGGGGTGGGAGAAATCTGCGGAGATCAGTTGACGGCAAGGGAATGTTATGTCAATGCCCTTCACAGGGCTCCCCAGCTTAGGGCCCGTGAGGAGGCCCTACAAGTCGACACCACGGACCCAAGAGAGGCTGACTTGGAACGTCCAGAACCCATGGGTGACTTGGAGGAAATCTGCCTGGGAGAACCAGGAAAGTCGGTCAAGATAGGCACAGCCCTCCCTGAGGACCTGAAAACGCGGTTGACTCAGTTCCTGAAGGCCAATGTCGATGTCTTTGCTTGGCGACCCTCTGACATGCCGGGCATTGACGGGAAGATCATCACTCATAAACTGGGAATTTTCTCGGGGGCAAAGCCTATCAAACAAGCTAAAAGACCATTGTGCGGACCCCGACTTGCCGCTATACAAGAGGAAGTCCAAAAGCTGAAAGCGGCCGGCTTCATCAGACCCGTGAGGTATCATGAATGGATGTCTAACGTTGTAATGGTCAAGAAGGCATGTGGGAAATGGAGAATGTGTGTAGACTTTACTGACCTCAACAAGGCCTGTCCCAAAGACTGTTATCCATTGCCTCGGATCGACCAATTGGTCGATGCGACATCGGGTCATGCCCTCCTAAGTTTCATGGATGCCTACTCTGGATATAACCAGATCAGAATGGACCCGGCAGATGAGGAACGGACGGCCTTCTATAGAGACAACTCAATCTACTGCTACCGCATCATGCCCTTTGGCCTAAAAAACGCTGGAGCAACGTATCAAAGGTTGGTGAATCATATGCTCCAGCATCAACTTGGATGGAACATGGAAGCCTACGTGGATGACATGCTCGTCAAGTCCCTCCAACCCGAGGACCACTTGGCTGACTTACAAGAAACCTTCACCTCCCTCCGAAGCTTCAACATGAAACTTAACCCGAACAAGTGCACCTTTGGAGTCCAGTCAGGCAAGTTCTTAGGCTATGTAGTAACACAACGGGGAATAGAGGCTAATCCCGACAAGGTAGATGCTATCTTGAAATTAAAGCCCCCTACCACTGTAAAGGAGGTCCAAAGGCTCAATGGTCGACTCGCAGCCTTGGGGAGGTTCCTGGCCAAGTCGGCTGACAAATGCCTCCCCTTCTACGAGACGCTCAGGGGAGCGAAACGGTTCGCTTGGAATGAAGAGTGCACGAAGGCTTTCGAGGAGTTGAAGACGTACCTCCATCAACTCCCATCCCTCGCCAAACCCATTGTGGGTGAAACCCTGTACGTCTACCTAGCAGCCACTGTAAGAGCGATCAGCTCGGTCTTAATCAAGGAGACCGATGCATCCCAACAACCGGTCTACTTCACTAGTAAGGTCTTACAAGGAGCAGAGCTTAACTATTCCCTAGTGGAGAAAATTGCCTTCGCACTAGTCATGACGAGCCGGCGCCTGCCACCCTAATTTCAAGCTCACCCCATCGTGGTCTATACCGATCAACAACTGAAAAATATCCTCCAACGCCCTGATCTGTCCGGTCGCCTTACGCGGTGGGCCATTGAACTTGGTGGCTATGGGGTCACATACCAACCCCGAAAGGCAATTAAAGCCCAGGCCCTAGCCGACTTTGTGGCTGAGATAACTAGACACACTGACGAAGAGGATAACCACCCCGATACTACTCCTGACACATGGACTCTCATGACCGATGGATCGTCCACCACCAAAGGTGCAGGGGCAGGATGCGTTCTTATATCTCCTGAGGGTCGCCAGCTCAAGTATGCTATGATCCTATCCTTCAAAGCAACAAACAATGAGGCCGAGTATGAAGCCCTAATTACCGGCCTCATGATTGCCAAAGGAGCCGGAGTTGATAGACTCCACATCAAGTGTGACTCCCAGCTAGTTGCCAACCAGATCAAGGACGACTATGGGGCGAAGAGCGCTAAGATGCAGGTATACTTGGGGCGAGCAAAATAGCTCTTGGCCAAATTCCAACACTATACTGTGACCTTGATCCCGAGGGAGGAAAATGTCGCGGCCGACTCCCTCTCCAAGCTAGCCATTGAATCTATAAGCCCTGCTGAGGTCCACTTCGTCGAGTACAGATACCACAAAAGCTCAGAAGCGTATACCCCAATGACAATATGGGAGTCTCACAATGCTGAAAACTGGATGACTCCTATCAGAAGGTATTTGGATGAAGGGACTCTTCCCACCAATCCAGCTGAAGCAAAGCGCATAAGGGCAACCAGTGCTCGGTACACCGTCATTGACAGCACATTATACAAGCGAGGCTACTCCTCCCCCCTCCTCAGATGTGTGGACGATGAAGAGGGGAATTACCTGTTACGAGAAATTCACGAAGGGGTCTGCGGGGCACATGAGGGAGGGCGCTCGATGGCCAACAAGGCTCTACGGCAGGGCTATTATTGGCCCACCATGAAGCAAGATGCTATAGAGCTTGTTCGAAAGTGTCAAGCTTGCCAGCGCCATGTGAATATTAGTCATCTCCCCCCGGCTGAGCAACAGCCCCTTCCAAGGCCTTGGCCATTTGCGCAATGGGGGATTGACTTACTAGGGCCCTTTCCCTTGACCAAGGGGCAAAAGAAATTCCTCATAGTCGCCGTCGAATACTTCACACGTTGGGTCGAAGCGGAACCCGCGAGCAGGATCACTGAAGATGTCATTATAGCCTTTCTGAAGAAGCATATTCTTAGTAGGTTCGGCGTCCCCAAGGTCCTGATCTCAGACAATGGCACCCAGTTTGCCGGCTCCAAAGTAAGGCAATTTTGCCAAGACTTTGAAATCTCCCAGCACTTCGCCTCTGTCGCCCATCCACAGTCTAATGGACAGACTGAAGTCAGTAATAGAACCCTTCTTCATGGACTCAAAACTAGGGTCGAGAATTTGGGCAAATCCTGGGTTGAGGAACTTGACAGCGTGCTATGGGCATATAGAACAACCCCGAGGAGTCCCACGAGTGAGTCACCCTTTAGCTTGGCATACGGTGCCGAGGCAGTGCTGCCTTTAGAAATTGGCCTTCACAGCCTGCGGGTCGAAAAGTTCGACTCTTCCAGTAATGAGGCGGGACTTCGCGCCGACCTTGACTGGCTGGAAGAGACACGACTCATTGCAGAAAGGAAAGCCCTTGAAGCTAATAGGGCAGCAGCCCAACACTACAACAAGAGAGTCAAAACCCAAAACTTCCATGCCGGTGAGTTAGTTCTTCGTCGGCACACCTTTGGGGCACAGACTGACAAGAACAAGCTATCACCTAACTGGGAAGGACCCTACAGAATCCGGGAGGTTCGAGGCCCGACCTCCTACTCCCTGGAGAATGTGGATGGCAAGCCCATCCCCCGAACCTTCCACGCAAAGGCGCTTAAGAAGTTCTACTAGTAAGGTCCCCTACGGGCTTGTTGGGATGATATCCCACGCTATTTTGCTTTAAGTACTTCTAGCAATATGTCCTGCA
Organism: Lagerstroemia speciosa; assembly: GCA_037672795.1. NCBI lineage: Eukaryota > Viridiplantae > Streptophyta > Magnoliopsida > Myrtales > Lythraceae > Lagerstroemia > Lagerstroemia speciosa. The sequence goes on along the minus strand of CM075293.1, from coordinate 2,773,285 downwards.
CCATTTTGGTATGTGTGTTGCACTGCGCTCTCCTATATCCAGACTCACATTAATGAAGTGAATATTTCGGGACCAACTTTATTTCCACTAACCCTCGCTAATTGGTCTCTGGCTCCACCGAACTTGATAAACCCCGACTCTGGCAGAGTCGGTCACAGGCTCCACCGGACCTGTATATCACTCCTAAACCCCGACTCTGGCAGAGTAGGTCACAGGCTCCACCGGACCTGTGTCGCGCTGATAAACCCCGACTCTGGCAGAGTCGGTCACAGGCTCCATCGGACCTGCATCGCGCTGCTAAATCCCTACCTGTGAGGTGCTCCTAAACCCCGACTATGGCAGAGTCGGTCACAGGCTCCACCGGACCTGCGTCGCGCTGATAAACCCCTACTCTGGCAGAGTCGATCACAGGCTCCTCCGAACCTATGTAATGACCATAAACCCCGACTATGGCAGAGTCGGTCACAGGCTCCTTTGGACCTGTATATGCTCGTAAACCCGACTCTAGCAGAGTCGGTCACAGGTCCCACTGGACTTGTGTAACTCCCGTCAACTCCGACTCTAGTAGAGTTGGTCACAGGCTCCGCCGGACCTAACAAACCTCGACGGGCCTCATGAATATCGACTCTGATAGAGTTGGTCGCAGGCTCTCCCGAACTTACGTAGCTTCAAGAAATTCTAACTCTATGAGCTCCTTCGACCTTGTACGATCCCATTGAACCCCGACTCCAATGGAGTTCATCAGGGGTTCCCTGATCCTATGTCACTATGATAGGCCCCGTTTTTGGTGGCTTCGACAACGCTAACGAGTTAGGGCGAACCTGTTGTGGCGCTCGGAAAATTTCCAGATCACGATGAAATGAGCAAGATTATATAAAATAAAAAACAAAAAGGATGGTTGATTCGCTTTCATCAAAGCCAGCCCACAGTTTGCTTACTCACAAGCGACAAAAAGGTAGAGAAAGAACACTACCGATCCTACACTACAGAGGAGGACCCCGAGGGAAGCTTTCCCAACAATAATGATAGTCCCTTAAAATTTGGATCCGCACCCTCAATGACCGAAGGATCCACACCATGGAGAATCAAATGTCGGGCGATGCGTGTTAGCCGATCTCCAAACTCCTTCCTCCCCTCACCCACCATCTCTTCCTTGTACTCTTTCGTTTTCTTGAATTCGAACACAACTTGGGCGATGTCATGTTGAAAATCAGGAGAACTCTTGTATCTTTGCACTCCCTCCACTCGAGCCGCCTCGATAACCTCGGAAAAGGCATCCGAACACTGGAAATCGGCGATAGCCTTCATCTCGACCTCTTGCTTCACAGAAGGAAAGGTTGCCACCTCTTCAAGCAGACTTTCGACCCGAGACTTCATCCCTTCAAACCTGGCCTTGAACTTGCCACATGCCTCCAACAAGGGTCCCACGTCGGTGTGTATGGCCTCTAGTAACCCCTCCAGCATGCCTCCGGGTTCATAATTGGCCGACTCCAGCTTGTAATGCCACTCATTGATGGAGTCAATCTGTTTGTTGGCCTCGACTACCTCATCGGCCAAGCGTGCTGTCTCAGCTATAAGTTGGTCCCTCACCGACTCGACCTCCTTCAGGTGGGAACCTTGAGCTTCTCCCGTGGCCCTCATCTCTTCCATCCTCTCCTTCAGCTCCTTATATTGCTCCCTTACGATAAGGACGTCAACGTTCTTATCGTAAAACATGTCCATTAAAAAGTGAAAGGCACCAAGGCTCTGTATCCAGTAAGCCAAGCAAGGTCCTTAAGAGATTGCTAACAGGAAGACAAAGAAGCAAAGAAACCAACAAGACAGGAGAGGGTGGTACCACCTTGACGAGATAACCCCGAGCTCGGTTGTATGTCCCCTCCGCACCATCTTTCTCGAATACCCTCTCCAGCCCAGGGGTGTAGAGGTGATGTGCCACATGGTCAAGTATGTGGGGACTTTCTTTTGAAAAACGAGACTCTTTAGAAATTCCCCACTCCAAACAAGGAGGTCGCCCTCCATCAACATCATCTCCAGCAGAGATGCCTTTCCCCGCCGAGGAACCCTCACCCCTTGCGGAAGTAGGAGCTCAAGGGGGTCTTGACCCCGCCATGGCTCTCGCCTCTGACTCAATAGGGGCCACTACATCAGACAATAATTAGTCAAAGTTGACATACTAAATAGCATACTACGAGCAATAGTTACCCTTACCAATTGAAGAATCCACCTCACCTGCCGACTCATCCGCAGATAAAGGGATAGGAGAAGGCGTGTAGACAGGATCCGGCTCCAGAGCATGCCTAACTCGCTTAGCCCGGTCAATAATCCTCCGTGCAAAAAACAATTTTACCCGCCTGGCACTGAGAGACGCTTCCCTACCCTCCTCCTCAGATGGAGGACTCCTCGACACAGCCTCCGGGGAGGTAACCCTCGTAATGGTGCCCCCAGCGACCTCTACCCCCCTAGATGCCTCTGCCGCCAAGGGTGAGGTTGGCCTCACGCCTGACCGAGTAGGGAATGATGACTCTTGATGTGGAGGAGACCTCTCAGGGGTGCTGGCTAGAGAGACCTCTCGAGTAGCCGGCTTCGACACGCGATGGCTCCTCCCTCCACCCTTTGATGTCGTTCTTTTTCTCTTCTTCCGAGCATCAGCTTCGGAATCTTTCGCCTGAGCATCCTGCTGGGACTCATCCACCTGATAGTCAGCCTGCAATAGGTCGACCAGTCCCTTGCGTAAGTCCTCCAAATCAAGAAGGGAATCAAAGCTGCCTCCTGTTAAAGGAACAAGAGAAGGAGAAAAGCTCAGCAACATACCGAGTGAGGTTCAAAGGGCAGACGAGCACCGAAAAACAAGTTGGTGGACACCTAGTCAGCATCCGACCCCACCAACATCGAGTAAGCAAAACCAGATCCTATCTCTAGCCTGAGTGCCTTATCCTTAGCCGCTAACTGAGATAAACTAAAGTGGTAGGGCTTAAACTTATCATCCGGTATTTGACCCGACCAATTATGGGGGAAGTTTCCGGGGTCTGCGACAAAAAACCAGGAGGATTTCCACCCCTTCACATTATCTGGTAACCTTATCAAGGCATTATGAGACCCACGACGAGCCCTGAAAGTAAAATACCCGATATCTCTATGTCCACCACCAACCCTTTTCCCACCCCCGCAACAGGCACTAGCTGGTAATAGTTTCTAAACACCTCTAGATGATAATCAACCTTCTTCTTATGACACAACATCACAAAACAGGTCCATATAAGCCATCCGTTCGGGGCCACTTGCTCGGGACTAATTTTATAAAACTGTAGCAATTCAATGGCTGGTGGACTAAGTGGTAGCCTAAGTCTACCAACTAACACCTGCTTCACATAAATGGCAACTTCCCCATTCTGACTAGCCTGACAAGCAGGCTCGTCGGGGGCGGGTAGTCGGGGTCCAAGTAACGGGCTAATCTTGCTCTCTTCGATGACCTTGTTGAACATCGCCCAAGTAATCTCGTTCTTAACACTATTCGCTGTGAAGTCGTGAATACGAGAGTCAGGGCCAGTATTAAAATTGTCAATACCTTTACTGCCAGACATGTCGGACCTGTAAGAAGGCAAATGGAACCACTATCAATCAAATGCCAAACCTTCAAGTGCACAACACCAAGCACCAAAATGCACACGCACTCAGGGGAAAGGAGGAAATTGCAGGAAGGTCAATTCTATGAATCGACACACCTGACACGACCCAAGAAAAGCCGACTCTATAAGTCGGGCAATCATGGATCGGTGACTTCATATGTCGAACAATCCACAAAAGCCAATACTCAAGTCTTAAAAGAACGAGCCGTACAATCCACAAACCGAATGTCCGGATCAAATCCTTAATTGGCACAATAGGTCGGGAAAGCATGCAAATATAGAGCCTTAGAGAATGATGCACGGAGCTCGGGCAACATAAAGAACGAACCAACTCCGTCGAGTTCGACTCTAGAGCCCGAGAGTCGGACACCCGGGATCACCCACAAAAGAGCCCAAGAGTCGGACACCCAGGATCACCCACAAAAGATCCCGACTCTAGAGCCCAAGAGTCGGACCCCCATGGCTTCGTAGAGCTCGACCCTAGAGCCCGAGAGTCGGACACCCGGGATCACCCACCAAAGTCAAAGCGTCGGGTCACTCAGATCACACACCCCCCCATTCCGCCTTGCGAAACACCTGACTTTGGGAAAACTCAAAGAGACTTGAGAAACGTGATGAAAGTACCCGTACCTTGCCAAGGGCAACGAAGACGCAGGGAAGTGGCAGCCGCAACACTCGAGAAGCCTCCTCACCAAGTGAGAAATCAGTCACAGCAAGCAAAAATCTTGCAAAAGGGAGAGAAGGAGGCAGCTGAAAGGGTGGGGCTGTGAAAAATGAGGGGAATGGGTGGGACCACATATATAAAGGGAGAGATCGAGGGCACAACGGTAATTACGGCCCCTCCTCACTCTTTCCACAGAAGAAAACAGAGGGTAGAGTGGTAATTACAGCCCCCATCACCACCAATAGGCAACCCAAGGGGCGGAAACCTAGCGTGACACGCGTTCCAAAAAACCGGTGTCTTCCCGCTCTCACAGCTATTTTCAAAAATCAAATACAAACCTGGCATCAAAGCCCGACTCCCTTGTCCCTAACTCAGGCATCAAGAGCAATGGGAGGCCAACTCCCTCGACGTGACTCTACCGCTTCCAACCCGAGCGTCCGAGGCAACGGCATGACGACTCCTGATAGCCGACTCTCATGCCAGCAACTCGGGTTCTAAAGCCCGACTCCCATGCCAACTACTCGGGCAGGGGGACAACAAAGCATTGAATCTCAACACCCAACTCTCAACGGCCCGAGACCTACGCTACCACCACAGACCCCTAAAATCTAGAAATTTTTTTATTAACACATTGTTCAATCATATAGGTCACTTCCTCACCTTATTACTTCCTAATGTTACACACACACTAGGAAGTGGGGGACAAATGATACGGATAGCCAATATACCCGAAACGTGTCTGACTCCCCAAGGTCGACCCGGGTAAGTCTAACTCTCGAGACCATAAAGGCAATCGACTCCGAGGCTTCAAAGTCAAACCTTCATGCCCATGAGGGCTACCAAGGTCGACTCTCCTGAGTCAAACCCTCCCGGCCACGACGCGGGACTTCGACACACACTCTAGGCATGTGATGGATGGTGCCACGTCAGCCCTTCGTACGGGTAAGGCTTATATATACACCCTGACCCAGAGACCCAGGTATGAGACAACAACAAAAACACATACTCTCTCTCTCTCTCTCTCTCTCTCTCTCTCTCTCAGTTCTTATATCCTTAGCCCCATCTCTGACTTAGGCATTAGAGGGCCGTTCCGGGAGCCACTCTCGGGTTCGACTTGGTGCAGGTCTCCAGAAGCCTTTGTCAGAGCGACCCGCCACCGGTGATCAGAAGTCCACCTCGATACGTCATCCGGTTCACCCGAAGGACTTATCAACCCGGATGGGCAAACATAGCAAGACTCTTCACCAAATTCAGTCACTGGACATGTACATTTGAAATATAAGACCTGTCTAAATAATATTACATCTTGATAGAATAGAAAGACCCTTTTTTCGTACCAACTAATTTTATTCTGACACTCTTTTATTTTTCATTATCAGAAGTGTAGGGTCCATGAGGGAGTAGAGCAAGCTGCCTCCAGTGGCATCTCCGAGAAGCCGGAGAATGTCATTATTTTGGACGACTGATGGCTAAAGAGATGTTATATGCTCAAAGCTGTAGATATAATAAGATTTAGTCGTCCATATGTAATATTAATTGTAGAAAAATCATGTTATATCACACGAAATGAGTGTCCAAGAAACAACGGCAAGTTGTTACTTAAAATAGTAAATCTCAATGGAAGATATAGTTAATGCTTACAGCATCTCTATCTGCCTTCCCTTTTCTATCTTCCTTTGTCTTGACTATAGCTAGAATCTGTTTCTCTAATACAGGAAGTCGATCATAGACCAAAGCTCTAGCTCTCAATCGAGTTTACCAAATAATTAATTTGTGATAACACCGTGGTGCGCCATTTGGAAAGGCCTATTTCCTGTATTCAGTGAGTAATTTTTTACTCATGAGCATAGTTGAAATTGTCATGGACACACGATCCATAAATTAAAACAAACCCAAACTCAGACATACTCCAATTCTACAACATGAACAATTAACAGGACTTCCCAGGTTGAACAACAACTAGGCCAACGCTTCCGTCGTTATCGCACTCTCAGGCACATCTCGTTTCTCGGTCATTCTCAAAACTTTATTTCCCTTAAAACCTTTTGAAATTTAGCAACAGCTAGAGGCTACTTTACAGAGGTCAACTGGTCATTGCTTTTTTTGATCAGTAACTAACCAACACATATATTACCAAAATACAAAGGGATTAAGAACTTATCCCTCAAAAACACAAAGTCCAGTTGAATTTACAGTTCTACCAGCTTGACATAAATCATGGACAATAGTATTCTCCCTCCTAGATACTCACTTGCAATCCCAAAAACTTAGAGAAGCAACAGTATAGTGAAAATCCAAAATGACATTGGTACAATCCCATTGTGGTGTCTTTTCCTTCTTAGCAGCAGAAACTATGTCTTTTACATCAGTAAAGAAATGAACATTTAGCCAATCCTTATCTTTAGCCATTAATGCTGCGAGAAGCAAGCCCTTTGATTCAGCTTGTGCAGGGGAAGAGCAATAGCAGTTTAGGAACCAGGAAAAGATCCTCTTCTTGTCTCTGTAGGCAACACCTGGAATGCCAGATTTTCCTTCTTTCCATGATGCATCTGTGAAGACAACCACCCCTTGGTGTAAGTTATTTACAGTCCCTGCATGTCTTATATTACTATTAGACTTAAAATCTGAAGAGGGATTGGATAGTGAGAATGGATCCTCAACCCCTATCATACTGTGCTCTCGAAAGGCCTTATCAATTCTTTCTAGGAAAGAGGAAATGTTAGCACAATAATCATCATCATATAAGATAGAATTACGTTCATGCCACAGCCAATACAGTAGAATGGCACCAAAGAGAGAGAAATTATGTTTATCGTTTTCGTCAATTGGGAAACTTGGGGGATTACAAATGAAGTCAATGATATTTAAGATTGAAGAATCATAAACAGAGTTAAAGTTATTCCAAACTTTCCATCTAGATTCTCTCCAAGCGATCCTTGTGAAAACGCAATCCTTAAAAAGATGCACGTAATCATCAAAACCTGCCTTGCAAAGAGGACATAGGTTATCCTCAGTGCTAATCCATGGGAGGCTTCTAGAGGCAATTCTCCAAAGATGGAGTTTTAATCGTTGGTGAATCTTCAGTTTCCACAACTTGTTCCAAAAAAGGTCATTTCCTTTATGAAATCTATTTTGTTGATCAATTAGGTAAAAACTCTTTACTGAATGCAACCCTGATTTATTATGCACCCATACAAACTCATCACATGCCTCATGGAAGGGAAGATGAATTTTCAGAATGTTATTAACAGTGTCAGCATCAAATAGTGTAGAGATCAAAGGAAAATTCCATTGTTTTGTCTGAGGGATAATCAGTTCACTTACCCTTGTATAATTAACAGCAGTTGGGTTACCTGATGAGATAGGTTTGAAGCTATCATTGCCAGGAATCCATGGATCCGACCAGATATTTGTAGATGTGCCGTCTCCAACCAATTTACAGCAGCCCATTAATAGAGTTGATTTGCATACCTGAAGATCTCTCCATAGGCTTGATTGGGATTGCCTGCTAATACCATTATCAGATATAAAACTGCCATATTTATGATTTAAGATTTTTGCTGCTAGGCTTTCTTTATTTGTGGTAATGAACCAAGCTATCTTAGACAACATTGCCTTATTAAAGTCTGTTGTTCTTCTAATACCTAGTCCCCCAAACTGTCTTGGTTGGCATATTATGTCCCAACTAATCGGAGTGAAGTAGTTCCCTTCCTTTCCGAGTTTACCCCACCAAAAATCCTTTATTAGTTTATCAATCCTTTTACAGGTTTGATTTGGTAGTTTAAAAATAGACATGGTATATATTGAGGTGCTATTAAGGACAGATTTGATTAGGGTTGATCTCGCTGCCACTGAAAGAACCTTTGATTTCCATCCAGCTAATTTGTTTTGGATTTTATCAATTAAAAATTAGAAAGATTCAGTTTTCTTTCTTTTTAAAAATAAAGGATTGCCAAGGTAACTTGAATCTGCCCCTAATTTTTGCATACTAAAAATGTGTTTCAATCTTCCTTTAATTGCTCCTCTCACATGTTTGGAGAAAAATAGACCAGATTTAGAGAAATTAATCTCTTGCCCACTCCAACAGCAAAATTTGACTAAAATATTCTTAGTATATTGGGCATAAGAGGGTGATGCTCTAAAGGAATATTATTCCTTGACACTTTAATTCCCTTAAGATGATTTTCAGATTCAGCAGTAAAAAACATTCTTGAAAGGATCTCCATGCCCAGAATGAAAAGGTAAGGTGAAAAGGATCTCCATCTAACATTTGTTAAGTCCTCTAGATGCTTGGAAAAAACCAAAAGGTGAACCATTGATTAAAAGTGAAAAGCTTGGAGTAGTAATACACTGCATGATCCAATTAACAAATGTTAGATGAATGCCAAATTTGATTAAAACAGCTTTTATAAAATTCCATTCCATTCTATCGAAAGCTTTAGAGAAATCAATTTTTAGACCAAGCCATCCTTTCTTTGATTTTGATTTATTCATAGTGTATATCGCTTCTTGAGCTAATATTCCATTTTCATTTATCCACCTACCTTCCAAAAAAGCAGTTTGGTTTGGTAAAATTAATTTATCTAAAACAGTTTTTAGTCTATTTGCTAACAATTTAGACACAACTTTATAACATGCATTAGTTAAACTAATGGGCCTAAAATCAACAAAACCAGTGGCATTAGATTTTTTTGGTATTAGTGTGATAAAAGTGGTGTTCCATTCTCTAAGTAAAAATCCAAATCGAAAAAAAGATTGAACCGACTGAATAAAATCATCTTTTATTATGTGCCAGTATTTCTTATAAAAGAGCAGGCATCCCATCAGGGCCTGGAGCCTTCAAAGATTTCATAGATTTAATTATTTCTTCTATTTCCATCACATCTAGAATCTTTATTAGGAAATCATTTCCTTGCTCAGTTATACATTGTGAAATCAAATTGTTTAAATCATTAGAAAATTGTGGTTCAGATGAATCAAAAAGCAGTTTAAAATTTCGAAGGAAGTAATCTCCAATTTCTTCCTGGCTATGTATCCAATTATTGTTTTCATCTTTTATAGCATTTATGGAATTATTGTTTCTTCTTATAATTGTTGATAAATGAAAGAATTTTGTATTTCTGTCACCATCTTTTAGCCATAATTCTCTGGATTTTTGTCTCCAAATCATATCTTTTCTTTTAAGGAATTCTTGAAGTTCTGATTGTAATTTTGATTCCAAATTTTTATTGTGGATGTTTGGTGGCAATTTTTGAATTTCATCCAAGGCTCTAAGCGACTCCTGTATTTTGGTATCACAGTGTCCAAAAACTTCCTTGTTCCATATTTTAAGAGCAAATTTAGTGTTTTTAATTTTTCTACAGAATCTAAAGGCAGCTGAACCAGAAATATCAGTTTTCCATGCTTGTTCGATAACAGTAGTGCTCCAAGCATCTCTAGTCCAAGCCAATTCAAATCTAAATGGATATGGTTTTTTGTCATATTGTTGCCATAACTGTAACAAAATGGGATTATGATCGGAATCAGTTGCAGGTAAATGGGTGAATCCAGCTTTAGGGAAACATAGTCTCCACTTATCATTTGCTATGGCTCTATCTAATCTTTGCCTAATATGGCCTAATCCTAGTCTATTATTTCTCCAGGTGTGGATGTTGCCATTAAAACCTAGATCAATACACCCTGACTTGGCCAAAAATTTTTCTAAATAGTTTTTACTAGAGTTTCCAATTGGTCTCCCTCCTAATTTTTCATCAGAGCTAAGTATTTCATTTAGGTCTTCGATTAAGGCCCACGGTTCATCTATACTTGAACCAAGTTGTTCTAAGAGATTCCAAAAATTTGTTTTTTGATAGGCATAGGGTGGTCCATATACACATGTGAGATACCAGGAACAAGGCAAGATGGGGTGGTTTATAGAAATATGAATCATATGTTGATTGTGGAAAAGGACAGATACCTGGAGTTCCTCATGCCAAAGCAAACATAATCCGCCTCCTTTGTTTACTGCATCAACTGAAAAGTGTCCTCCAAGTTTGCAAACTCTGGCTAAATATTGGCACCTTTGTGATTTAACCTTTTTCTCAGTTAGAAAAATGATACTGGATCTATACTTTTTATGTAAGAGCTTCAAAGTCCGAACTGTAGAGGGACCTCCTATCCCTCGACAGTTCCAGGAAAGGATGCTCATAACTGTAGCAAGATTTTTAAAAGTCCAACATAAACACCAGATTGTGAAAAGAAAAAATGAAAAAGATTCAAAAGATGATTTACAAGATTAAGACGTCAGGTAAAGTTCTATAGAGTTTCAGGAATTAATTACCCAAGAAAATAGCAACACAGTGAATCCACAAAGAAGATAATAGAAAAGAAGCAGATCACTATAGTAGATGAAGGAAAATGAGAATCGGCTTAATCGTCTAGAATACAACGGCCAGATTTCAGTGAAGACAAAACAAAGGCCGGAGAGCATAATACTATTATACAAGACAAAACCCTAGGAGATCAACAGATGAAATCTCTAACCTCAGAAATCTGTTCTTGTGTCTCGAGATCTAGGTTTTTCGGATGAAAGCTTCCAAATCCCGCTAGGAACAACCAAAGGAATGCTTTAGGAAGATGACAGTGCAGATCTAGCTTTTCTTGATGGATCCCGGTAGAAGAAGATGCTCAACTACGATCTCGTGCTTCCTTTCCACAGAGCCTTTATTTGCATGGATCTCGTGCTACCGATCTTGAGATTCAGCGGGCCTTTGTAAGATGGCGAAAGAACGAGATGTGCCTGTTGGTTCCCGTTTCACCTGTCTGCTGGATAGGCTCCACGAAGGGAGATAAGAAATCCTCCACGAAGGGAGATAGATAACACCGATCACAATAGGATCGCTGGAGTGGATCTCCAAGAATCGAGCCACTATGGCTTAAATCGAAAACCCTAGATTTGGAATTTTGAATTTGGAAGATGAGAGCGTAGAGAGAAAGCTGCCGAGCAGCCGAAAACGACACGTATCAACTGGTCATTGCTAGTTTCAAATACTCACTGATAATAATGTCTAGTGAATATGTATATATTTTGGAGAATTATTACAATATTTTTCATTTTATTTAGGATAAATGACACTTTTGGTCATTAATCTTTCACATTTTTATCATTTTAGTCCTAAACCTTTATTTTTTATCATTCACGTCCTCAATCTTTTGAGTTTTTGTCACTTTACTCCTACTGTTACTTTTTCCATCCAAAAATTATTTTTCAACAAAACCTATTTTTCAAAAAATAAAGAGAAAAGGAAAAAAGGCAAATGAAAGTAAAAAATATCTATAGAGTTTTATAGGTGAGGGCATTCCCTTCAAAATTGAGACACATTCTTGATTGAAAATTGATTGATGGATATTATTATTATAAAATCATGATTCATTCTGAGAAAAATGAGTTCTAATTTTAGAAGGAACAATTGTTAATAAGCAACATTTCTTTGATCAGAGACTAAATATGCTTTTTTTAAAAAAATATTTTTTGTTGAAAAATAGTTTTTGAATGAAATGTTCATTTTGTGGATGGAATATGCTTTTTTGAATGGAAAAAGTAATGGTATGACCAAAGTGGTAAAAACTTCAAAGGTTGGGGATGTGATGACAAAAAATAAAGATTTAGGACTAAAATGATAAAAGTACGAAAGGTTGATGATAAAAAATGTCTTTTTTTTTCCTTTTATTTATTTCCCACTATAATATTTAGACTAGTTATATCATGTTCCTCAACTCGTAGTGGCCTATATCCTACTGCTTTTATCTCTCTAATCTCATGTAAACAACATTAATTTTTTTTTTCCCAAATCTTAGAATGTCTGTACAAGTTTTGATCGTGGGGAAAAAAATCAATGTAGCCCTCTGGATCCTATAAGCCCACAAGCCCCTAAGCCCACAAGCCTTGCCTTTCCCATGAATTAGCCCACAATATATTCCCTCCTTTATTTTCAGAAAAACAAAATAGAGGATAGAACAGAGCGGGAGGGACAGACGGAGACAGAGTGTGCATGGAGAGGAAAAGAAAAGAGGAGGATTAGGTTTCATGTGGGTGATCAATCAAGCTTATAAAATCCAAATTTAAGGTAATTAGTAATATTTACCTATAAGTCTACTTCTTTATATCATATTTTTCTTGTCTAATTTCATCCCCTTTTACCTAGATGTGATGAACTAACACTCTATTTTGGGTAGATGAATTGTTCAAGCTTCTATAATGTAATATACAATCCTTGGGTTCAAATAATGTCTAGTAAACTTGGTAGAGATATGTTATTTAATATTCCTTCTTGACTTGGATTTTCTATTAAAAAGGGCCAACTTAGAGATTGTCATATATATGTATGATTGGAAGAAGTAAGGGTTGAGTTTTGTCGAGTGGAGTTAAGCTTTACAATTATTTCTTGTATAAATTTGAGTTTATTCTATATAAATTGACTTGAGGTAAATATTATAAGTTTATTTATATTTATGACTATGATTATTAGTTATAGAATTTTGTTGGGAAATTATTCTTTTAAGTCTTATTGGAGAAGTTAGGTTTAAGTTTCTAACTGACATGTTAAATTAAGGAAATGGTAGGTTTTATTGGTTAGGGGCTGCCAATATATCTCGTGGTAACAAAAATGTATTGTTCTGAGGTATATCAAGATTCAGTCTCCGATTCATATTTTGTCGACCAATCCTTCCTAATTCACATCTTTGTTGAAAGAATTTCTTTTGTAATTCCTTACATAAGGATTCAGAAAATACCAAATCTCCGCCTACACAAGAAAATTGTTGATAGAACTCCAAAATGACATTTTCTTCTAACCCTATTTTTTTTCTCTTTATCATTCAGGAAAGAAAAGAAAATCTCAGGAAAAATCATCCTACTTTGAACTTTTGAATAACTTTTAGGGAATATCTAGGATTCATAATCACAAACTACAACACAATTTTCGGGCCGCGACATATAATATAAAACTGAATAAATATCAAGAATAACTTCCATCAAAATTTTCAATTGACTCCCTGCTATCAAAAAGCTACTTCTGCTCACCGTATCAACTTCGCGACGTTGAACCTTATTTGTAAAAATAATATGCGAAAGATGTGAGCATTATCTCAGTGAATATTCAATTCTGAAGTAAAATGAATTATATATATAATCAATTTACTGGAAAATTTTCACTTACAATCACAAACTCAACCCATCGCAAATCCTTGATTAGCAAATACTGAATATATATTATAATCGTGCTTACCTTGTATCCATCCTCATATCCAATAGCATATCACAACCTTATTCAAGTTACATACATAAAGTAATTTCATAATATACTCAGTCAATTCAATCCACATCAATTTAAGACATAAAATACATAATTGGTATAACACCGGTGTACTCATATCAGTAAACACATTTCCACAATCAGAATCTAAACAAGTCGATCTCAATCACACTCATGCACCCTCTACAACAAGTACAATTCTATATCAAGGAACTCAACAAGCCGATGCACCGGACTTGACAAAAAATGGGTATAGCCATAGGGTCACATTTCCCTTGTGACAGGGTTCTGGCAGTATCGATATTCCTCTCTCCGACAATACCGCAACCCGTCCCATAATTAATATCAATCTTCCTCCCAATCTCCCGATACGCTTCATTTACACACCACACTCCAAGGGAGCTGACATTATCCTCTAGTGGTAAGAGCAATTTTTAATTGCCTTTTTCCTATATCTCACTAGAAACTAATGGTAAATTACCTCGCTGAACATTAACAATAAATTTCAATATCTCTCTTTCCGCTTTTCTTTATCTTATCTTATCTTTTTCTAGCCCATTTCTAATTTGTCGGCTTAGTGGTCACCATAACTATACTCAGTCAATTCACATTAATTCCATACAATCAATACAGTACATATATTTAGAATCAATCATTCACGGAATCAAAACAATATAGTCAACCAACAACCCAAAATCAAGCATTCATACCCAGTTCACAACCCAATTCACAGTACAAACAATTTATCACATTACAATAGCATCACATATTCCATTACTTACAATAATTTAGAATCCGCTGAACACAGCATAATTATATCTCAATTCATATAGCACCCTTAATTATTTATATAAAAACATACTGTAGATATAATTATCATTTCAAAATAGAAAATAATACTCACCTACAATTCCTGAAAAATATGCATAACTTAAACTTCAAGATGCATTGTCCCAGCCTCCACGTTCCAATTATTTCCTCTGTTTTGTCCTTGGCATCTCTGTTCTTCTTCTATTAATTATAAATGCATTCCAACATTTAGGTTACATATTAACAATCAACTAGGGTGGTGAAAATAAATGAATGTGTCCTACGCATGTGTCAATACCTCTACCTAAGAAATTCTGCAACCTATCTAACATTGCAAAGTTGAATCTAAATACTTAGCTCCTTATCTTGCTAAATCCATAAACAAAACTACATTATTTGCTAGAAACCTTAATTGGTAAGAAAACAACAATAATAATACAACAGTAAAGTTAACGAAATGACTCACTCCATTACACGAAATTTAAGACACTTAGATTACGCTAAAATCATAAACTCTACAAGTCCAACAATTTGATTATTCCATAAATCTCAAATCAAAACTGGAAAGTTATCCTCAAAAAAAGTAAAATCTAGCGGAAAACAAACTCAACTACATGCCCATAATTCAACTAAGTGCACGGTGAGACACTTCCTTTCCAGCTTCCATCCTTTTCTCTTAACTCCCCCCTGCAACCCCCAACCCCCCTCCCCCCTCTCTCTCTCATGTTAGGAACTCTAAAATGAATGAACAGAAAAATGAAAGGCACAGCAGCAAGTACATATTTACATACGGGTTATAAGGTGGTGGGAAAGAAAATAAGAAATATATATGCATTGGTTTAAAGAATTCTCAGTGGAATATAAATAGGCTTTTACACTTACTAGGATTATTGGGCTTTAAGCCCATAAAAATTATATTGTTTAAACAATTTTGTTGACAACTGTTCCGGTTCTTTTCATAATGCTACAAGTAAATTCTGAATGTTGCCTTATGATATCCTCCACGATCTTCTCTTCCTAATGAAACCTCACAAATTTAAGTTCGTTAGGAAGTGTTTGTAAATACATGGAAAACCGGAATGTTCAAAGGGCAGGATTTCTTTCTTGCCGACTGGAATCCTTCTTATATTAAATCATCACTCTGTTTCAGGGAACTCACCGCTTAAACAAGGCTTTAAACATAATCATTAGTTCATATTAGAGAAAACCACAGGCAATTAAGTTAATGAGCAGCACCTCAAATTGGATGGTGAAAGACAACATCCAGAATAACAACCGAAGCAATGAAATTAGGATCACAAAGCCCTTTGAAATGGAATTTAACGCCATGACAAAGTAAGATATGGAAGGTTGGCAGTTAATAGAGGGACAATTACCATGGACCATGATCCTTACTGTGCTTTTTACTGGTCTGCTTTCCTGTACAGGACCGAGATGCCATGGTGAGCCAAACAAGTAAGCATAATCTGATTTTTCCTTTTTTCCCTCCCCTGAATTTACCCTTTCTCTAACTTTACTTTTCCTACGACAAAAGGAAAGTAGAAATTCTTGGCTTAATTTCAGCCCATAAGTAAGATAAAATGGAAAGAAGAAGAATGATACCTCTCTTTTCCCTGAAAAGGTCATATGGGTATGCATAACTTATCGATTAAGACTAATCTACACATAAATGTGGCTTGTCCTGACTAAAAAATACTTCTCGTCATTGAAATATATTTTACTTGTTCACTTAGTAGAAGAAAAGAAGAATTCTTTACCTCTCCAAGCCCCCGCGGCCATGTTTTCTACATCTATTAAATGATTGGAAGTTCTTTCCTATTGTTATTTTGCATCCAACTCTGAAGTTTCATCAAGATTTACCTAAACTACTGCACACGGCGATGAGTTTGAGCAAACCAGGAGCTGACTATCAGGTGTTCCTAAGTTTTAGGGGACCGGATACTAGACAAGGGTTCACCGACACACTCTATCATTTCTTGGTGGATGCGGGAGTTCAAGTCTTCCGAGATAATGAAGAGATCCGTCCCGGATCAAAGATCCAGGAGATCTTGGGGGCAATCAACAACTCGATGGTCTGCATACCAATCTTCTCCAAGGATTATGCTTCCAGCAAATGGTGCCTCCGCGAGCTAGCAGAGATGTTGAAGCAGAAGAAGAAGATCATGCCGATATTCTATGACGTTACCCCTGATGATGTCAAGCTAAAAACACACCTATATCGTGATGCCATGGCTAGGCATGAGAAGGAAATGGAGAAGGAGCACTGGGAGAAGGCACTGATGGAGGTGGTTGAGATCATCAGCGAGGAAGATAAAGGCGAGAAAGCTCTTACCGAGGTGGTTAAAATCAAAGGATGGGAATTGAAAGATACTGGGTACGACAACTTCTATACCTTACTTTTTATACGCTGAACATGTTATCGAAATAATATATAATAATATGGGATTGACCACTTAAATTACAACAAAATTGAGAGTGAAAAATTCACGATACAACCTCGTGTTAAAAAAAAAACCCAACCAAATTAAAAGGTTGTTTATTTTTGTGGTTTGTCTTTGGACTACTTTCTTATGTCGAACCCTATAACATGTGCCACTTACCCTCACGGTCCGAAAATCTTATGGAATTTTCCCTAATGCACTGTATATTCCATACTGAACATATTAAACTACTAAACAATTCCTTAAAGTCACCAAACAGTCAACAATTATTTCAAATGACAATATCTTTTTTCTAACAACTGTAACAATTTAAGCAAAATATATTTCTTCCCAGATGATAACACATAGAACTATAGTAATACTGAAAACTATAAGTTGCTACAAAATAATAAATATAAAGTCTAATGCCAAAATTTCTTGTTGATCTCTGTTATAAAAAAGCTACATGTCTTGCACAACCAAGTCAAATTCAAGGATATCTAGAAAAAATAATAACTACAAGGTGTGAGTTACAACTAAGTGAATACACAATGTAAATATATAAATGAACTATTTATAATTAATTATTTAACATACCCAACATAGAGCAGCTATGCATTGCTATCACAGCGAAAAATTCTTAAATGAACCAAACTCATGGATGACGGAGTGGAAAAAAAATATTTTAAGGAAGAGAATGTGGTCCTAGAGCAATGGCAGAAATTTTCGGCTCCTAACGAGTGGGTTTTTAGTTTGATCCTCACCTAAGAGTTATGTGTCCATTTATTTCTCTTTATTTCCTATCCTTATATTAGATTTATGGGCCTTCCTTTGACCAAAAAAGAATTTCGTGGAATAATTGATGGTTGCGCCATGGGCATGGCGGCTAAAGGTCATTCTCTAATGCTGAATCAATGAAGCGGCACATATCATGCATATGATAATTGAAAGTTTTAAGCTTTAGTATATCTTGCTAGTCAACACTCATGGCCGTGTCACAAACTAAATTCCGGGTGTCCTTAATGCAACAATAGAAAAATTATGCACCTTTGTGCACATCGCATCACATTCTCTAAAGTTCTGTGTTTGCTGCCGTTGCTATATAGGTCGTGCATATTTTCTTCTTCGTGATCTTTTTATTTATTTTGTGACAGTTATGGTGAATTATGCAAGTCTATTGTCGGAGAGGTCATTGCAAACCTTAAGGTCAAAGACAGGGTCTTCACTGACCATTTGGTTGATATGGATGAGCGAGTCAAAGACATGATGAAATGCTTGGATATTCATGCTGACGACGTACGGTATGTGGGAATTTATGGAATTGGTGGCTGTGGCAAGACGACTCTAGCCAAGATTATATTCGACCGCCAATCTTCTTCCTTCGAGGCTTCTAGCTTCCTAGCAAATGTTCGAGAATCATCAGCCCGTGGTCTTGAATATCTTCAGAGGAAGCTGATACATGATCTTCGAGCGAGGCACTCTAGCGACATCTTGGATATGGATGATGGGGTCAAGACTCTGAAGGACATATGTAAGAACAAGAAAGTTCTCATAGTTCTTGATGATGTGGATACGAGGGAGCAGATCAAGAGCCTCGCCGGGAGTTTCAGCTGGTTTGCCTCTGGAAGTAGGATAATTGTCACCACGAGGGACATCCGTGTTCTGGAAAAGAATGAAGTAGAATTGGACGAAGACACTCCCAAACGTGCCAAGATTCTGTCCTTGGAGCTCAAATCTATGAACCCTGATCAAGCTCTTCAACTTTTCAGCTCCCACGCTTTTAAAATGACCTATCCACCGACTGACTATCTTGATCTTTCCAGGGAGATTGTCTCTATTACCGCAAAACTGCCTTTGAATCTTGAAGTCATAGGTTCACATTTTCATGGAAAGCACAAAGAAGAATGGGCTGATGAATTAAGAAAATTGGAGAGGATACCCCATCAAAATTTCCAAAAGCAGCTCATGATAAGCTACGAAGCCCTAGACATCCGGACAAAACAAATATTTCTTGACATCGCTTGTTTGCCGATTTACAACATGAAACATGCAAATGCCATTCACATGTGGAGATCCTGCGGATACCATCCGGAGGAGGGTATCAAGGAGTTAACGTCCTTGCGCATGGTAAGGCTTACCAGTAACAAGAAGTTACTGATGCATTTTCACCTACGAAAGTTGGGTCAAGAAGTTGTTCTTTTGGAGAATTTCAAGGACTTCCGAAAGCGCAGTCGTGTTTGGAGACACAAGGAAGCCCTGGGTATACTGGTGAGACAAGAGGTAAAGAGATAACTATATATCTATATCTCATCTTTTTATTATTTTATTTAGTAATTATTACCCTAATATGGATTTTGTACTTGTGGAAAAGTTTAACTTCAGCTTGAGGGAATGTTCACCATTATTTTCTATGTTTTAACTTCGAATTTTGTAAATCATTCTCCCTAACAGGGTACAGAAGAAATTGAATTGCTGCACCTGTCAGATGATAGCAATCTACAACATTACACCCTTACTCCAGACAACTTTAAAAATCTATGGAACCTAAGGTACCTTAGGTTAAGTGGATTCCATTTTGAAGGAAACTTTGAGCATCATTTTTCCAACTTAAGTTGGTTATGTTGGAACTCCTGTCCCCCTGGTTTCAAGGCGACCAATTTATTTCTGGAGAAACTAGCCATTCTTGATCTCTCTCAGAGTTATATCAGTGAAACTTGGGAAGGATGGAGCCAAATTCAGGTATGTATATGATATCACATCTTCATATGTTCTTCAATTCTTCCCTTTATATTCGTTGACTCATCACCAATTTTTTATTAGCACCCATAATCCAACAAGTGTAGCACCAACTTGGCAGGATTAAATTATTTTCAAAGTATAATACTCTACTACAAATCGGTCGCTTCAGATTTTCTTGTCTCTCTTTTGGTCAATTCTCACAAACCATGATACCCTCCATAAAGGTAGCCAGTATCCATCACTGAAGCAATTATTGTGGCCATTTCTTCTCAAATCACCCTTAATCAATGCGATCACAGTTTAAAAATTTCAGTATTTTAGAGATGTTAAACTCTATAGTACTCCACTAAATACGGGACGTACATATAAGCACTAGAGGTTAATATAAGATTCCTTGTGCTTTCACTTATTTATTTATTAATAAATTCCTCTCTCTTTTGCAGGTTGGAGAGAACTTGGCAGTTTTAGATCTATCGAACTGTGGATGCTTGTCAAGAACGCCTGACTTATCGCAGTATTGGACTCTTGAGAGGCTGATTCTCAAAGATTGCCAAATGTTATGTGAAGTTGACAGTTCCATCGGTAATCTAAAGAAGTTGAAGCACCTGAATCTAAGTGGATGCCGTAGAATTCAAGGCTTGCCTGGAGAAATAGGTTCTCTAAAAGCTTTAGAAGAGTTGTTCTTGGAAGGCAGCTATCATAGTTTCACCTTGTTGCCGGAATCAATTGGTAATCTGAAATCTTTACTGATCCTTGAAATAGCTGAATCTCATATCTGTCAACTTCCAAAGAGTATTGGGCAACTAAGAAAAGTCAAACGCCTTTCACTAAAGCGGAGTCGCCAGCTTAGAGGGCTTCCAGATACGGTTGGACAAATGAGTTCATTAGTCGAACTTGATTTATCGTATTCGGGCATCACTGAGTTACCTAATTCCTTTGGAAACCTCAAGAAACTCGAGCAGCTTTCTTTGATGGATTGCCCTAAAATTAGGAGACTCCCTGACTCACTTGGCAAGCTCGCATCCTTAGTTGAGTTGGATATATCATCTACACAACTGATTGAGCTGCCCGACTCCATTGGTGGCTTGGAGGAGCTGAAAGTTATAAAGATGGAGAGTTGTCGGGTTAGAAAGTTACCGAGATCTATTGGAATGATGAAGAAGCTTGAAGAGTTACATGCTAATCATAGTTCGTTGGAAGGAGAAATCCCACATGAAATTGGGATGGTGTCTTGCTTGAGAACCTTGAAGTTGTCAAATACCAAGATAAGCTCATTGCCCTTGACAATTAGCTATCTTTCCTCACTCCAAACGCTCGACGTATCCTATTGTGATGCAATTGTAGGTTTGCCAAGGCTCCCTCAAAGTTTAGTCAGCCTAGAATTTTCATCGTTGGGACCAATCTCCATGGTCCCTAACCTCTCCAATTGAATAACCTGGAATATTGGCACTAGGATTTGAGCTCAAAGACAATTTCTTTGGTAAAAAGGGACCGGATACTGGAAAAGAATTGAGTCAATCGGAATCTCCAGACCTCAACAGATGGATGAAGCATGACTGGGCTATGAGCAGAAGAATGAGCTGGATTAAGGATCTGCACAAATTAGAGTGTCTAGTACTTCGTGTTGGAAATGTCCCTAGCCTCCCACAAGCATTAGGCAATCTATCTCAACTCAAGGCGCTTGCATTGGGCTGGCCACAGCTGAGACGCATCCCTCAATTTCCACCCAATCTATTGTTTCTTCGGCTGATGGGATTGTTGGTGAACGTGCAGCTACCATGCCTTTCCAATCTGAAACAACTCAAAGAACTGTGCTTCCACCGGTGTGAAATAGGAGAAGATGGATTTGAAAGTCTTGGGGTTGGAGAACTTGAGCAATTGGAGCATCTGGAAGTAGAAGAAGACTTCAGTGAGCTCAAAGGGCTCCATCTGCCTGTGAGTTTGAAAAGGTTGTATGTAACAGGCTGTGCGCATGTCAACAAATTACCAGATGTTTCGCACTTGAGGAATCTGCAGATGTTGTGCTTAAAGGATTGCAAGGAGCTTGCAGAGATTCCAGGCCTTGAACAATTAGACCCATTGCCAAAACTATCAATCACTTCATGTGAAAAATTGAAGATTAAATGACTACATTTTGAGAGAAGCAATAGCCATTTTGACTAATCCTCTGGATGCTTTCTGTGGGTAAGGTGAGATTCTAACTCTCTTCAAATTGTTAAGTGATTGCACATTTCAAGCGTGGTCCCTTTTTTCATATACCTCTTAGAATTTCATGAATCATGACATGGAGCCCGTTTAGAAGAACTTGTTTGCAATCGGAAATCGAATTATGTTATTTCTTTTCTGTCTTTCGAGGTATCTGCATCGTCCTGCCCGTCTCACATTAAGAGGCATGAAGCCTTGGCTGCATTACATACTGCACTCAATTTGCATAATTTATATTCTTCGATACTGCTGGTTGTCAGTTATTAGTTCAATGCTTCCTCTTGTTTCCCAGGTCAAGCAGATAACAGCTACAAGCAAGGAAAGATTGAACTAGCAGATCAATAAGGTGCAGAGTTATATTGGCA